>JAQPPZ010000440.1:6885000-8085000 GCA_028583015.1 Wollemia nobilis
TTAACAAAATATCCACTCTCATTTTCAACTCTTGTTTTAAAATCTACGAAGCAATCAAATGCCTCATCTTTATGCTTCAAAAAATATATCCAGCACATTCTTGAAAAATCATCAATGAAAAGAAGAAAGTAAGAGTTGTTACCAATGCTCTTGGTCTGCATTGGACCACAGATGTCCGAATGCACTAGTTGGAGTGGATAACTGGCCCGCCATGCTTGCCCTCATGGAAATTTGGCCCTGGCATGCTTGCCCAAAGCACAACCTTCACAGACTTCTTTATTATCCTGAACTTTAGGAAGTCCGGTCACCATTGCTTGAGAGGTTAACATCTTCAAACTAGCTGAATTCAGATGACCGTATCTCAAGTGCCACAACACACTTGGATTTGAAATAGCAACATTTGCTAATTGATCTCCCCCTGGCTGACCAAACTTTAGAGGGAATAGCCTGTTCTTTGTCATTGGCACTTGTGTAATGATTCTATTACTATTATTTTTATCAAAAATGGTGCATTTACCCTCATCAAAAAGCAACTTGTAGTTCTTTTCTAACATTTGACCAACACTTAAAAGATTGTGTTGGAGATGGGGTGTGTAATAGATATCACTTACTTGCCTAACACCTTCTTTAGTTGGAACCGCCATGGCTCCAATGCCTTCAACCGCCAATGACTTGTTGTCCCCCAACTTGATGCTTGGATTTGTAGGAAGAATCCAGGGTAGCAAAGAGTTCTTCTTTGCCACTCATATGATTTGAACACCCAGTGTCCAAAATCCAAGTGTCATTCATGTTCTGATCTGACTGGCCATATGAGAGAAAGAGATTTGTGGTCCCTTCCTCTTCTCCAAAATTGCCATACTGACTGCTCTGGTTGTTGTTGCTCCCTTGTGAAGGCTGCTTTGACCAACAGTCACGAGCATAGTGGCCAGGTTTGCCACAATTGTAGCAAACTTGCTTCGACTTGTCATTTCCTTTTCCTCGGCTTGGATGCTTTCCTCTATTCCTGTTGTCCACCTCTATTTTGACCTCCACCTCTGTTTGAAGATCCTCCTCTACTTGGGGTTCCACCTCGTGGACTATTCTTGCCTCTTCCTCTGTACTGACCTCTGCCATGACCTCTACCTCTTCCTTCTTGTGAAGCAAAGGCTTTATCATCTCCTCCATGGCTGGTGGAAGGAGTGTCCTGCAATATTTCTTCATGTGAAAGAAGAGAACCAATCAGTGCTTCAAAAGAAAGAGTAGTCAAATATTTTGACTCTTCAATAATGATTGCTACATGATTCCACTTTGGAAGAAGTGTTCGCAACACTTTCTTCACCATAACCTCAGGCTTAACATCTTCACCTAGAGTGACCATTTTATCTACTACCGCTTTAACCCGCACGCAGTAGTCTCCTACTTTCTCATTTTCCTGCATTCTGAGATTTTCAAAATCTCTCTTCAGTGTTTGAAGTCTAACCTGTTTTACTTGATCACTACCTTGAAAGCTTTCTTTCAAAACTTTCCAAGCATCTTGAGCTGTGACACAGGATGCTATTCTAGGAAAGATACTTTTATCTAGGGCTGCTTGTAAATAGTACAGGGCAGAGGAATTATTTTTTTGGGCTTCTTTTCTAGTTTTTTTATCTGCAGCACTCAAAGCTGCCCATTCAGCAGTTGTGGGTTCTGTATACCCTTCTGTTACAATATCCCATAAACCTTTGCCTATTAACAAAGTTTTCATCTTTATTGACCAGTATTCATAATCACTACCATTGAATTCTGGAATTGGGAGACTTGTGTTTGAGGCCATTTATACTACTTGAAATTAAACTTTGATTTGACTAAAAATAGGAAATACAAAGCAAAGCAATTACACGTTCAAATCAAATCTAGCCTTTTTAATTCTCTCACTGATTTCTTGCTCCTCTTGTTGTGGATTGCCCAGTATTGGATGCCCAAAATTGTCGGCAATGGAATCCTCGTCGTCGTTGATGACGATGATTTCAGGGGCTGGTTCTGGCTCTGGCTCTGGCTCCACTGGCTCTGGTTCTGGATTAGGAGAGTGTGGTGTATAGCTCTCACTTGATTCTATTTCAGGCACTACAGGTGTATAACTATCACTTGATTGTCCTTCAGGTGCTTCTTCAACCGTCTCCGACTCTTCTATTCTTTGCCCGAAGATATTGTCCTCTGAGTCAGCCTCGTATCCAGAATCGGGCTTCCTTTGGTGGGCTATGACCGCGTTTTCTAATTGATTGAAAACTGTATGCAAACCATATCTCCAAACTTTTTCGTCAAACCATTCGGCGTTCTCTCTTTGTAAAAGAGAACAAAGAGCATGATAGCATCCGGTTGATCTGATCATCTACTCATCAATGCAAAAAACAACTTCATTAGAGCCTCTAAGGTTAAAATTTTCACCCTTTTGCAGCCGTTGAGGCTATTACAAAACAAATATTTAACCTTGAACGGGGTTCCAAGGGGCAGCAAATTTTGGAGGTGCTAAACGGGCGTTCCGGAAGACTTCCCGTCACTTTTCCAGGTTCACAATATGCAAATTTTCACTTTCCACTTTTCACAATTTTTCTCCAAAAAAAAAGGTTTTCAAATTTTTTTATAAAGCCTTTTTTTTTAAATTTAATAATCAATAATGCTTTTAATAAATTAAAAATAACTATATTAATAAAATAATTAAAAGCATTTATTTGAAAATTAAATTCAATTTAAAAGCAACTTTAATAAAAAAAATTAATAAAACCCTTTTTTTAAAACCTTTTATGAAATGCACTCCGACGGGTTTTGAACTCGTGACCTCATGCAAGCTAACGAGCACCTTTGCCACTACACCGCGTGGCTCCTCTGAAAACAAATCCGCCCGCTCTCCCTCTTAAGGCTCCTTCGTGGTGATAACCACAAAAAAAAACTTTGATTTTCCTAACCCGGTGGGATTCGACCCCGGGTCTTCTCCTTTGCTGGCGGAAGGTTTTAACCGCTAGCCCACGACTGTCGGTTGAGACAATAGAGGCACGAGAGCCTCTATAACATCAAGCGGCGGTGATTTTTTAAAAAAAAATTGAACTTAATATCCCACATTCACCGTGTGTGGGGAAATTTGGGGTTTAAAAACCCCAACGCGACTATGAAAAATTGATTGCCTTCGGGCAATCGACGTCGCCTCCTTTTGTCGTTGCTTTAACCAATGACCGCCCTCCTTGCTGCCAGCTGTGTCACCACCTCGATCCGCATGCCACTACCACGTGTCCTTGTCAGTCTGCCTCGAATCACGTACCTACCACGTCAGTTCCTCGAACTGCATGCGCTTCGCCAAGCCCGTCTGCCTCAGCTATCTGCTTCCAGTTGTCCCTGACAGCTCCTCGGGATGCATGTCGCATCCGTTCCAATTCGCGTGCCACACTGTCTTTCGCTTTGTATCGTCGAGCGTGCCCCTGGCCTCGGCTCTGATACCAGATTGTGGGCGTATTCCAATTTTATTCATTTATTCTATATTCAAAAACTTACATATATATATATAGAACGTAAGGAAGGTGAGGAAGGAGGTTGGAGAAGAAGGAGGAAGGGAGTCGGCGCGGAGGGATAAGGGAAAGGAAAGGAGAGATAAGGGGCAAAATAATAGGGAGGAAAAGGAATACGATAGAATAGGGAGAGGAGAGAATATCGGGAGAGGATAAAATAAAATCTTGCCGACAATTAAACCTTGCCGACAAACACTGTTGTTTTCACACTGAGCCTAGAAAAACTAGATATTTCTAGGCCGTAACCCTCTTCACATTTGCAACAATTAATACACTCAAATTAAAACAAGCAAATATAAAAGATCTTTTTCAAAAATATTAGAAGTTAGTGATTTAAAAGATATTGTTTGATAAATTAGAAAAGTGTCTAAGGATAGAACTTAACATGATAGAGATAACTAATTATGATGTATAAAGGACTTGACTTTTAGGTCACTATTAAAATTTTGAAAAATGCCAAAAAAACTGTGGCACGTGAGTCTTGGAGCAAAATGGAAATAAGAAATATTATTCATTAACCTTACGAAACTTAGAAATTACAATGCTTAAATAGGGTTTATTTAACAACCTTAGGGAATATAGGAGAAGTTAGGAAATGAAGAAAAATAGGGAGGAAAGGAGGAAGGGAAATTGATGTCGAATGCCTTGCCACCCATGTCGTCCAATCTGCCCAGTCAGCTGTCGTCCAAGGAGGTAAAGGATAAGGTCAAAAACTTACTGTTGTAAACAAACATTTTACCTTTTTATATTGCTTTAATTTCCAACATTCTCCTCCTTAAAGTTGAGAGGACTGACTATACAGTCTCTCAACTTTATATATTGAGCTTTAGCTATACCTTTGGTGAATATGTCTACAATATTATCTAAAGTGTTACAATATTGAAGCTCACCTATCTGCCATTCCACCATATCTCGAATGAAGTGATACTTCATATCGAAATGCTTTGATCTGCTATGGTGGACTGGATTGTATGCCAACTGAATGACACTTATGTTATCACAATACAATCGAGTTGGACCACTTTGACTTTCTCCAATCTCTTCAAGAACTTTTCTTAACCATAGGGCTTGAGTACTAGCATGTATGATGGCTATATACTTAGCCTCAGTCGATGACAATCCTACAACAATTTGTTTCTTGGAACTCCATGTAATTAGTCCTGATCCTAGACTAATACAATTTCTTGATGTAGATTTCCTGTCATCTATATTGCTGCCCCAATCACTGTCACTGAAGCCAACTAATTTCACATAATTACATTTTTGGTAATGGATTCGAAAATATCATGTACCTTTTACATATCTTAAGATTCTTTTAGTTGCTTGTAGATGCAACTCAGATGGACTAGCCATAAACCTTGAAACTAGAGAAACATCATATTGAATATCGGGCCTTGTGTTGGTGAGAAACATCAGACTCCCAACCATGCTTCTATAAGTAGTCGTGTCAACCTTTGATGCTCCATCGTCTTTGCTCAATTAGATCCCATGTCCAGTTGGAGTTGCAACTGATTTGGACTGCTCCATGGCAAATTTCTTGATCATGTCTCGAGCATACTTGTGTTGACATATGAATATCCCTTTATTTGATTGATGCACTTCCATCCCTAGGAAGTATCGCATTAAACCAAGATCTTTCATCTCGAACTGTTTCATCATGGATTTTTTGAACTCCATATTCATTTTATTGTTACTACCCATAAATATTAGATCATCCACATACAAACAAACTATGAGAATGTCTACTCCATGCTTTATGTAGTATAGAGTTGGTTCACTTTTGCTTCTTGTGAATCCATACTCGCTGAAATAGCCATAAATGTGTGAGTACCAAGCTCTTGGTGCTTGCTTGAGGCTATAAAGTGCTTTCTTCAATTTGTAAACAAGGTTCTCCTTTCCCTGATCTTGAAAACCTTGAGGTTGTTGAATATAAACCTCTTCTGTCAAGTATCCGTTCAGAAAAGCACTTTTCACATCCATGTGTTGAACATTCAATCCTTTATGGGCTGCTAAGGAAATAACTGATCTGATTGTTTATTGTCGTGCAATAGGAGCAAAAGTTTCCTCATAGTCAATGCCAAAATTTTGAGAAAAACCTTTTACTACTAGTCTCACCTTATGCCTCTTAATGCTTCCATCAGCATTGTACTTGGTCTTGTAGACCCATTTACACCCAACACATTTTTTTCCTTTGGGTAGCTTTACTAGCTCCCATGTATCATTATTGTTTATAGAGGTTATTTCCTCTTTCATGGCTTCTTGTCATACATTTTGAGTACATACCTTCTCATAGCTATCTGGTTCTAGCTATGTACTAGCTAATAAAGCATAATTGACTACATCTCCCCTAGGATCATGGGAGTCATCATCTCCATACAATTGCAAATTTTCAAGTTGCTGCAAAACTGTATTCATCTCACTAGCTTGGCTTTTAGTGAATCTTCTCTGGAAATTATGATCCTACATTTGAAAGTATGGATGATGTTGTAATGTTCTTTTGCCTCTCGATGGAGAGTCTCTGTCAATGTCCATTGGTGAAGAACTTACTGATCTCTATGGATAAGGACTTGGAGTGGCGGTTGAAGTACTTGATGTAGTACTCATGTATGGGCTTGGAGGGGGTGGTGTGCCTTTGCTTTTCTTTGGAGACACCTGTTGTACCTGTGAAGAACTTACATCTTGGGACTCATCATCAACAAAAATTCTTTGATGACCCCATTCTCCCCCTTCATCAAAAATTACATCCCTGGAGAGTATAAATTTATGAGTCTTGGGATTGTAGAGTCTATATGCCTTTGTAGACTCACAATACCCTACAAATATACAAGCTTGAATTTTTGGATCAAGCTTCTTCCTTTTCTCATAAAGAATGTGTGCATATGCCAAAGAACCAAACACTTTGAAGTGCTTTACATTAGGTTTCTTTCCGTACCACCCCTCATAAGGAGTGACACCATCTAAACTAGAAGTAGGACTTATCTTTAGAATATATACATTGGTTCTTACAACCTCTTCCCAGTACATACGAGTTAGATGCTTAGTCTGAAGCATCGATCTCGTCATTTCAACTATAGTGCAATTTTTTCTCTCGATCACGCCGTTCTGTTGTGGGGTATAGGCAGTGGTGAATTGCCTTTTAATCCCACTTGCTTTACAATATTTCAAGAATACTTTTGAGGAGTATTCACCTCCTCAATCTGTCCTAAGACATTTTACATAATTCCCACTTTGATTCTCTACATTGTTTCTAAAATCTATGAAGCAATCAAAACCTTCGTCTTTATGTTTCAAAAAATAAATCTAGCACATTCTAGAGAAGTCATCTATGAATGTGAGAAAATAAGAATAGTTTTCAAGACTCTGTGTTTGCATTGGTCCACAGATGTCTGAATGTACTAACTAAAGTGGATAGCTGGCTCTCCATGCTCGTCCTTTTGGAAACTTTAACCTTGAGTGCTTTCCCAAAGTACATCCTTCACAGATTTCCTTTTGTTCATTGATTTTGGGAAGTCCTGTCACCATAGCTTTAGAAGTTAGAAGTTTCAAGCTAGCAGAATTAAGGTGACCATATCGCAAGTGCCAAAGCACACTTGGATTTGTTATAGCTACATTTGCAATTTGAGCTCCTCCTGGCTCATCAAATTTGATAGGGAATAACCTGTTCTTGGTCATGGGGACCTGTGTGATGACACGATTACAATTATTTTTATCAAAATTGATACATTGTCCTTCATCATATACAAGCTTGTAATTATTTTCCATAAATTGTCCAACGCTTAGCAGATTGTGTTGGAGCTTTGAAGTGTAATAGATGTCATGCAATTTCTTTAGTCCTTCTTTAGTTGGAACCTCCATGCTCCAATACCCTCTGCTTGCAATGTCTTATCATCCCCTAATTTGATTTGGGATTTATAAGTGGAATCTAGAGTAGCAAATAAATGTTCTTTGCCACTCATGTGGTTTGAACAACCAGTATCCATAATCCATGTCTCATTTAGATTCTATTTTGATTGTCCATATGAAAGAAAAAGATTAGAGGTATCATATTCTTCTCCATAATTACCATATTGACTACTGCTGCCTTGTGAAGATTTTGACCAACAGTCACAAGCGAAGTGACCTGGCTTGCCACAGTTGAAACAAGCTAATTTTGACTTGTCACTTCCTTGCCCTTGATTTCCACTTTGTCCTTGATTTCCTCCTCGATTTTTATTTTCATCTCTTTGCTGATTGCCTCCTCTATATGAGTTACCTCCTCAGTTGGAATTGCCTCCTCTGTATGAGTTGCCTCCTCAGTTGGAATTGCCTCCTCTGTATGAGTTGCCTCCTCAGTTGGAATTGCCTCCTCTGTATGAGTTGCCTCCTCTGTTGGAATTGCCTCCTCTATTCTGGTTGCCTCCTCTATTTTGATTGCCTCCTCTATAGTTGCCTCTGCCTCTACCTCTTTGCTTGCCTCTGCCTTGACCTCTTCCCTGTCCTCTTCCATTGTTTTCATTGGAAGTGAAGGTCTTATCATCACCTCCGTAGCTGGTTGAAGGAGTTTCAGGAAACCTCTCTTCATGTGACATTAATGATCCGATTAATGCATCAAATGTTAAAAGGGAAATATCTTTGGATTCTTCTATAATTATGGCAATATGGTTCCATTTCTGTGTAAGTGTTCGCAACACTTTTATTACAATTGTCTCAGGCTTGATTTCTTCGCCTAATGTAACCATTTTATCCACAATTGCTTTTACTCTAACATAATAATCACAGACTTTTTCATCATCTTTCATTCGGAGATTTTCAAAATCTCTCTTCAGTGTTTGAAGCCTTACCTGCTTCACTTGATTACTACCCTGGAATCCATCACTCAATGCTTTCCATGCAGCTTGTGTAGTTGTACAAGCGACAATTCTAGAGAATATGCTTTTCTCCAATGCAGCTTGGAGATGAGAAAGAGCAGAAGAGTTGCTCTTTTTCTCTTCTTTTTGTGTTTTCTTGTCTACGACACTTAGTGTTATCCAGTCTGAGGGTTCTGTGTAGCCCTCTTCTATTATGTCCCACAAACCTCTTCCTATGATCAAGGTCTTCATCTTTATAGACCAATACTCATAGTCATAACCATTACATTCTGGTATAGGTAAGCTATTATGTGAGGCCATAGTTACCAAAAAACTCTCTTTATTTCATGGTTACAATAAAGTACTTTGTTGTTTGAAAGAAGGAAAGAAGAAGAAGGAAGAAAGAAGAGATTACAAATTTAAGTCAAATCTGACTTGTTCTACTCTATCATTCACTGCTTATTCCTCTTGATGTGGGGATGCTATCTCTTGATTCACAAAATTATTTGCTACTTCTTCTTCGTCGTCACTTATCAATATTATTTTCGGTGATTCTGGTTCTAAGATTTCCACTGAAATACTGTAGTGTGTATACTTTGATTCTTGTGGTGCAGCTTGTATGGATTTTGATTGTTCAAATTGACTCCTGAACAAGTTATCTTCAAAGTTTGCCTCGTACCCTGAGTCAGGATGCCTTTGATGTGCTATCACTGCATTTTGAAGTTGGCTAAACACAATGTTGAGCCCATAACCTCTTGCTTTTTCATCAAACCTCTCTTCACCTTCTCTTGCTAAAATTGCACATAAGGCACGATAACAACCATTTGGTCTTATCATCAATGCCTATTTACAATTTTACAATTTGATCCTTGGTATCTTTTACAAAAAAGACTAAGCCTCTTAGGCTTATTACACAAGAGTTCTAATGTTTGTGATTCCTTGAATCAAGTAAAAAAATAAGTACTTTTGATTACAATAATTGTCTTTTCGACAATATTTTCCTTTCTTTTATAATATTAAAAAAACTATATTACTATTTAATAAATTAAAAAATAATTGCCCTATTTTTTTTTTAAAGAAACAATTATATATTAAATATAATATAAGTATTAATAATATAATTAAAAAAAAAACTTATATAATTTTTTTTTTTATGGTATGCAGGAATCTAACCCGCGACCTCTTGGCATCAACAAATCACACTAACCAACTCGGCCACCACTGCCGATGAGAACCAAAGGGAATGAATACAATTTTATGCTATTTCGGATCCGATTTTTAATAAAAAAAAATTTCAAAGCTTTTTCCATCGTTGGGTTTCAAACCCGCAACCTGCAGGAAGGCGGGCACCTTACGGCTGGCTCCTCGAGCCAGTCAAGTTGTGTGGCTCAACGAGAAGGCAATGGAAGCTTGCCTTCCTTGTTCTTCTCGCGGTCGCGCCAAAAGAATTTTTTTTTGGGACTTTTAGTCCCACATCGACCATGCAAGAGTGTTTGAGGTGTTTAAAACCCTCAACGCTCGCATAGTCACTTGATTGCCTTCGGGCAATCAGTGACCGCCCTTTTGCCTCCTTTAGTCTGTCATCTGTCGCCACGTTACTTGTCGCCTCCTTCTGCCACGTAACCCTTCATCCGCCACATTGTCGGTTCTCCTTCTACCACGTAATTAGATCTGTGTCGGTTCTGTGTTGTCCGATCTACATCGGCCTTGCTCTCCTCTCGCCATGTGGCGCTCTCCGATTGGTTTCTCCTAGGTTGCTCCTCCTCGTGTGCTTGCTGTGCGGGCCTTCTCCAGACCTCACCTCGATTTGTGATTTGCGGGCCTTCTTCGACCTCGCCTTGGACCGCGTGCTACGGGCCCCACTTGACCTCGCCTGCCTCGATGCTCGTGCTACTAGTTCCTCCATCTCGATCTTTGGGCCCTCTTCGACCTTGACTCTGATACCAGATGTGGCACGTGAGTCTTGGAGCAAAATGGAAATAAGAAATATTATTCATTAACCTTACGAAACTTAGAAATTACAATGCTTAAATAGGGTTGATTTAACAACCTTAGGGAATATAGAAGTTAGGAAATGAAGAAAAATAGGGAGGAAAGGAGGAAGGGAAATTGATGTCGAATGCCTTGCTGCCCATGTTGTCCAATCTAACCAATCAGCTGTCGTCCAAGGAGGTAAAAGGGTAAGGTCCAAAGCTTACCGTTGTAAACAAACATTTTACCTTTTTATACTGCTTTAATTTCCAACAAAAACATATGAAGAATGCAATTATATAATATATATATATATATATATATATATATATATATATATATATATATATATATATATATATATATATTATTTTTTTTTTTTATACATAGAAGAATTGACAACTACCTTTCCTTTTTGAACAACTAGTCACAAGGTCAAGTCGCATTGCCTCCGATCGTAGCGTCAAATCATGGTGCTACCACTATAACCCCTATCTCGCCTCGGTAAACATGATACGGAGTGAGAGAGATCCCCGGTGGCTTGGGGTTGGTACGTGCTACCACTATAACCCCTATCTCGCCTTAGTAAATACGACATAAAGTGAGAGAGATCCCCAGTGGCTCAGGGTTGGTACCGCCATCATCAAGCTTACGCACACTCAACAAACTCAAATCAAACTACTACTTTTGTCGAGATTGGGTATTCCCATGAGGTTTGAACCTAGATATCCACTTGATAAGTGTCCAATGTCTTACCAATCCACCTAAAGCCCGTGACATAGACAATCTTCAAGAAGAGCATATAAAATGGGGGGTAGATATCTTGGCACCGCAAATCAAAGAAATTTTCAATGAGGTCATACAAAATGGCTTCCCTACCGAGTGGACAACTAGCTTGACCATTCCTTTGTTTAAAAATGGAGATGTAAATAATCCCTCAAACTATCGAACTATCATGATCAACCCTCTCTTTGCAAAGTTGTTTGGGAGTATGATAGAGCATAGGATCAACATATGGGCAGAAGAAAAGGGAAAGAGAGAAAAGGGGCAAGCAGGTTTTAGGCCCAAGCACTCAACTATTGATCACTGTATTACGCTCAGACACATAGTGGAAAAAATATGGAACAAAAAAGAGGAGGCTTTTTGTTGTTTTGTAGACTTCAAAAAAGCATTTGACACAGGTGCCAAGGAAAAAATTATGGAGCAGAATGGAAGAGCTAGAGGTTGCAATTCACTACAGGGCAACAATTCACGGACTATATGAGCATGTAAAGGCTAGAATCGGAACACGGGAAGGGTTATCTCGAATGTTTTGGTAATGACATAGGTGTCAAACAAGGTTGCCCTCTATCTCCGACCTTATTTGGGCTGTATATTGACAAGTTAGAAGAATGGATAAACAAATTTGGGGGAGAGGGTGTGCATTTAGCCAAATATGTGGTAAAACTCCTCATGTATGCAGATGATGTAATTCTTGTGGCCAAAACAACCAAAGATCTAGAAGATCACCTTTAAGCTCTAGAACTCTTTTGTAAAGAAGTTGGGATGCAAGTGAACAAGAGCAAAACAAAAATCATGATTTTTTCAAGAAAAAAGAAGAAGCAACAACTCAAATTTCAGTTTGCAGGAGAACCGCTTGATGTGGTAGTAGAATACAAATACCTGGGCATAGACTTTCATGACAAACTTAATTGGAATACATGTAGGATGAAAAGAACTCAAAGTGGTTGGAGAGCACTATATGCACTTCAAAACAGGTGCAAGAATGTCGAGTTGTGGGACTGGAAGACCACCAAGGTCTTATTTGGCCTACTTGTTACACCGGTTTTGTTGTATGGTTGCGAGGTGTGGGCTAGTGGCACAACAAATACAAAATGGAGGCAAATATAAAGGATTCAAAAATATCTAATCATAAACTTTCTCAAAATTAAGGCCACAACCCCTTATGAAATTATTCTAGCTGAAATTGGAATGTTTCCTTAGAAGCAATTGCTATGACCAAGTTGTTATGTTACTTGAAAAAAACAGAAAACATGAAAGATGATAGATGGCCTAGGGCAGCTAGGGATGAAGAGTTGCATAGGCGAAAGAATACATGGATGAAACAAAATCATAAATGGATGAAACGTTGGGAAATCAACATAAATGAATGCCCAAATGTCAACAAAGACAAAAAATTATGTGAATGAAAAGTTCAGAAGTGGGATGTGGAAAAATGCAAGCAGGAAAAGACAATATTATATTGCAAATTTTAACCCAACGTAAGACCACAAGGAAAAAACGTATATAGGCGCTGAAATCAAGTGGAAGGAAAAAATACTCATTGCTCAGATAAGGACTAGCTTTCATAGACTTAGATGTGAAACAGGGAGATGGACAACACCCAAAGAACAATGGGAAGAAAGGATATGTACTCTATGCAGCATAGGGGCAGTAGAGACAGAGGAACACTTCATCTATAAATGCCTAAGTTTTTCAGATATCCGTGACAAATACAAAGAAACACTTGGGAACGAGTTTATGGCAGATTTATTTGAAGACGATAAAATAAAAAAAGTTGGGGAATTGCTAACACAAATCAGGAGAAAAAACAACCTTCTCAAAGATTTGCTAACACAAATCAGGAGCAAAAACAACCTTCTCAAAGATATTAAAGATCATATGATATGATTTGAGTAATTGTTCTTCTATATTTGGGTCTCGCCGACGTAATTAAAATCTTTCATTTAATTTCTAATCTTCAGAGACAAATATAATTTCATATTTATTTAATATAAAATTATAATTAAAAAAAAAAAAAAAAACTTTCACATTATATTTAATATAACTTTTTATTAAATTCAAACCACAAGGATAATTAAAAAAAAATGAAGATTTGCACGCAATCTTTCTAGACTTCTAGCACCTCAAGTTCTCAAAGACTTTTTATCAAGTCTGAAGGACCTGTAGAATTAAATTCAAAGGTGGATAAGGTGGAGTGGAGGAGCAGCTATGGCTACAACGAACACAGCAGCAGCAGTGGCAGTCTCATCGTCCACTCTTCCAAATGCAAATTACCACAATGCAATTCAGAAACCATCGTTCATGGCTGCCCATCCCAACATCAAATATGCCCGTTTCAGAACAAGAAGGCCCAGAAACAGAAAACTCAACTGGGGACGTGTTGTAGCCCATGCCTCCATCGAGGAGGAACACCAACAACAGAAACAACAAAATCAAGAACAAAAACCAATAGGGAGAAGGCAATTGATGGCAGAAGCTGCAGGTGTCACTTGCTCATTGGCTGTTTTTTCACTTGGGTTGTCCCCAGGAAGTGGAATTGCCAAGGCAGAGGATGTGGGTCTCTCAGAGTGGGAGAAGGTGCCCCTTCCTATCGACCCCGGTGTTGTCCTTCTTGACATTGCTTTTGTTCCAGACGACCCCAATCATGGTTAGTTAGTCTACTTCACTTTCTATTTTTTATTACAGAAGGCAAACCTTTTTTGTTTTGTTCAGATAGATAGGTCACGGAACTTCGATTTACATTTTATTACATTTCAAGTATGATGTGGCTGATCTGAAACCTCAAACCAGACAAAATTTACAAACACTCAAATTACCACTGCAGGAGAAATTAGCTTACTTTTGTGATTTGATTTGATTTTATTCGTTTGCGGATGTGCTTATGTTCACAAAAACTTTATAATTCTTTTGGGTATTGAATCTAATAATTTT
Source organism: Wollemia nobilis (assembly GCA_028583015.1). Taxonomy (NCBI): domain Eukaryota; kingdom Viridiplantae; phylum Streptophyta; class Pinopsida; order Araucariales; family Araucariaceae; genus Wollemia; species Wollemia nobilis. Next base: position 6,899,027 of record JAQPPZ010000440.1, read on the forward strand.
CAGATATAATTTAATTTAGTTGTAAATTGCAAAACGAATTTTTGAGCAGCATTAACTTAATGTCACAAACCTAGACTTGGAATCCTTAAGTTTACAATTGAGAGTTGCATTGTTGTTTCCTTGACTTAAAGAGTCTACTTGAAGTGAATTGTAGGTTTAACTAATGGTTTAGTATTTAGTATTTAGAGTGAGCGATTAAAGATAATATAATTTTATTAATGTCATGGATGGACAAAGTAAGGCAATGGGGCTTGTTGAAAAGAGCTCTTACAATTCACCCTAGTAACCAAAAGTATTACAAAATTAAGGTAAATTAGAGTAAAGAATCTAGTGTAAACTATATTCAACTGGAACAATTTAGTGTGGTTCTGGTGAATGTACTTGAAGCGAAATGCAGGCCTAAATAATGGTTTAGTATTTAGTATCAAGTTTCCTATGACATAGGAAATAAAAGTGAGAAATTAGTTGGGCTTCTGGTGAATCTACTAAAAGTGATTTTGAGGCCTAGATAATGGTTTAGTATTTAGTTTCCTATGGCATTTGGAATCAGAGTGAGAGAATTTGGCTGAGCTTCTGGTGTAGGTGAGTAGAATTCTCTTAGGATAAAGTAAGGTATATAATGTCTGACCCACGTCCTTTTTAGGACTCTGTTTTTGTGAATATGGCTTGGATGGTGTTGGGCTTAGACAGTTTCATCGTATGAAATGCATAGAGAGGGTTTTGATATCCAATGTTCCAATCTCTATGTCGTTCTTGTCGGAACCACACAATAGAGTCACTTTGGGAATTGTTCAATCTTAATTGTAGCAATAATTAGAATGGTTTCCTCGAGTGGGATGGACTATGGTCTAGTAGTAGATCATTGAAAGTTTGCCATTGGTAACCTAGTTTTGATTCCCACTGTCCCTTATATGCTACTAATCGCAGAGTCACACCATCTCGGGGATTCAATCCCACTTAGACCAAGAAAATGGAATTTACCTAGAAAACTTTGGTTCATTCAAATGCTTAAACATGGATTATTGGCATTGCTTCATTGATAAGCTTAACCTGGTGCATTGGCAGAGGCCATTCAATGTGGTGTTAAAAGGAGTTGCTCTCAGCCGAGCTTATGTCTAGTACGAAATGAAAGGATTTGAGCTTGTAGCAATTCATTTCTCAAGTTCATACCTTTGAAATATTGGTATAGATTTTTTTTCTTTGAAATAAATAATGGAAGTGGATAGATGGCGATTGAAGGGCTTGAACCTACTGTATGGAATAAATTCCTTCTTGTTTTAAAGGGTTTGGTGAAAATTTAAGAATTTAAATACTGGTAAAATTAGTGCATCTCTTGTGTAAGTTTTCCTTTTTCTTGCATTGCTGATGTAGGTTTTGGGTCCATGTGAAATAAAAAATTAGGATTTTCATTTGTGTTAATTTAGAATGTTTGGATGCATGCTATTGCTTGATCATTCCGTCATACCAGAAACTAATATCTCATGTTAGGAGAGAGCATGGTTAGTCCCATTCCTAAAATGCATCTTAATGCTTGAGCATACTATTCATATTCAAATTTCATACCTCACATTAGAGTAAGAGGGTAGATGCCTCTTGCCTTTGTATCTGTTTCTTCTTGTACCTGTGTCTAATGAAAGCTATGAATTTGTGCTATGAAATAGATTTCTATAAAATATGAAATATACCATACTCTTATTCATGTGAGCTAATACCCTGATTTGAGCATATAAAATATAGTGGTACCCTTATTCGTGCGCCCTTAGCCCTTGCTTTCAAAATGGCATCCCTGTACGTCATCTGCATTACCCACATATCCTGATTGACTATGAGAAAAATAACTTTCTCTGTTATTTTTCTCCTCATTGAAAAGTTCTATTAATAATGTCGACACCATGTGAAAAAAGTTAAAAACCCTAGCCAATTGCAACTCTTTGAAATTGTGAACTCCCTTAGTTTGCAAGCCCTACATGTTAATAAACCTCAAGTAGACCAAGCAGGGTTCTAGGAAAGAAAATGTTAACAGAGTTGAAAGTTTCCTTAAACAAAGTTCCCTCTATACCATCCCAAATCAGCCTCCCACTACTGTTCCCTCCCCCCCCTCTTCATGCCACCTCTTTTCTACTGGTCTTGTCGGGAAAGCTATCAGGAAACTTTGTACGAGCAAAGCAGCAGATTTGGATGGGTTACAGGCGGAATTTCTGAAGCATGGTATTGACCCTCTTGTTGGGCCCCTCACTGATCTCTTTAATCTCTCTGTCTGTTTTGGGTTTCCTGATTCCTAGACTCAGCATATCATTCACCCCATTCATAAGGTAGGTGATCCCCATGAACCTAATAACTATAGGACTATCATGATTGGGCATATCTTTGCCAAGCTCTATGCCACAACATTGGATGTGCTTCTCTCCCGAAGGTTGGAGGAGGAGGGTTTCAGGGCCCTTGGCCAAGCTGGTTTTTGACAAGATCACCAGACCACAGAGCACATTCTAGTCCTCAGAGCTATTATTGAGGAGGCGCATTCCAAGTCCTCGAAGGTTTATTGTTGCTTTGTAGACTTCAGGAAAGCTTTCGACATGGTGCCTCACATTTACTTCTTGAGAGGCTTCGGTCTGTTGGCAGCTCTGGGCAGCTTTTGACAGCGGTTAGACGGTTATATGAGACGGTGAAAAGTCGGTTTCGCTCCCCTCAAGGTCTTTTTAGCCAGTATTCTTAGCACCATAGGAGTGAAATAGGGGTGCCTCCTTTCCTCGACACTTTTTGGGATCTTCATCGACGAGCTTGAGACTTTTATTATGGAGAACGCTTGCCCAAAGGATGGTTGCCTTCTTCATTATGTGCTAATTACTATTCTCCTCTTTGCTTATGATGTTGTTGTTTTGGCCTCATCTCCTGAGGGGCTTCAACGTCATTTAGACACTCTTGCCGCTTTTTGTGACTTAAGACAGTTGACGGTGAATCTTTCTAAGACCAAGGTTATGGTTTTCAATACTACCAAAGAAGCCCTATCCCATCTCCACTTCTTTTTCCAAGGTTGGGAGGTTGAGATCACCACCTCTTATGTGTATTTGGAGGTTCTTTGCACCGATCCCACTTTTGGTATGAAACCCGCCGCCCAGGCCCGGGTGTGTAAGGGGTATGCAGCCCTATCTTTGCTAGAGAGGAATTGCTTCAAAGCACATTTCCAAGATATACCTGTGAATATGAGGATCTTTGATGCCTTGGTAAAGCCAACTATTACTTATGGGTCAATGGTTTGGGGTCCTAGTCTTGGCCCGACTGAGTGGTCACGGGTTGAACGAGTCCAAAAACTCTTTCTTCAACGATTCATTCATTGCAAGAGCACAATCTCCCACTCTATTATTCTGGCAGAGTTTGGGGCTTCTCCTCTCCAGCTTGAGATTATCTTCTTGATTATCGGTTATCTTCACAGGATCCGTACATTAGGAGATACCCCTGCGGGTTGCAGGCTTTTCCCTTACCTCGCCCTTCGCTCCTCAATGGAACTCTCTTCGAGTTCTCGGGGAGGCCAGATGAGCTGATATTTTCAGGTTTCTGCCCTCCTGGACAGCATTTAGATACGGATGGATAGGCTTCCCCCTTATTCTTTGGGTGTTCTCCCCCCTCTCGGCTTAGTAAGGAGAAGATGCTCCATGAGATCCGGAAGGATGTTAGTCTCCAGTACACCAGATGCACATGGATCTCTCCTGTTGCCCCTCTTTCCCCCAAGCTATCTTTCTACCATGAGCACTTCCTACAAATACAGGAGGGCAGAATAGTTCCTCCACAATACCTTCAACAACACACAATGCATAGTCTTCGGATCACTATTGGGCAACTCAAGGTGTGTTCTCACCAACTCCGGATTGAGTCAGACCACCATATTCCTACGGAGGAGCAGATTTGCTTGTTTTGCTCATTGGGTGAAGTTTGAACCCTTCATCACTTTATCTTTTGTTGTCCCATTTATTATGAGATCCGGGGTAGATTCCATTGCCTTTTCAGGGACAAATCTCGATTTGTTTCTATCTTCTTCAGATAACTGGACCAACGGTGTCTCACACTCTTTCTTAGGGAGGTAACTTAGCTTCAACGACATAAATTTCTCCTCCAGATGGATCTCGCCCTCCTCAACATCGGCTCATCACAACATACTTCACCCGCTCCTGCTCTGATAGCTTGGGTGACATTGGACGGAAACGCCCCACATCTTCCAGTTCAGACGGGATCAGGGTCACTATACAGTGCATTCACAGCCTGTCGGGGTTCCAAACCAGCAATGGATAGAGACATATCAGGGACTTCTTCAACTCTGGTACTTCAGCCTCAACTGCTAGGAGAGACTAGTTTTTTTGAAGGTTTCTTGGAGCTTGCCCCTCCTAGGCTGCTCCCTCCCCCCTCCTCTCTCTCCGTTCTTCTTGGCACGTACTCCTCTCTTTTGAACTGCAGCCCTCCCCCCCTCTGCTCTCCCTTTTATTTCTCCTTTTATCTTTGGCCCAGTTGTCCGGTTTCATCTTGTATTTATCTTAGCTCTTTTCTTTGTTGGGATTTTTAGCCTGCTAGCTTGCAGTCATTATTGTCCTTCTTAGAGTCCCTTGGGTCTTATTTTGGCCCACCGAGGACATTAATAATATTTCATTTCATTTAATTTCTAAAGACAGTCCAGTAGAAGCTCACTTCGCTTAAATATACTTGGGAAATGGGTACCTTGCCAAGGCCCTTGGTTTGGACTTGGTTAAGAACTCATATCCACAATTACAAGATTACGTGTTCCATTCTCCAAGAAGAGAAGATGATTTTTACTTGGGTTGAAAGTTAAAAATCCGTCTTAATATTATGCCAAAAATTAGAATGACAAATCTCTGCTTTCTACCTGGCCTCTAATAACCAGAGATTTGCAATCCAATGTTGACACTCCTCAATTGGACCTTAATATAAGCCAAAAAAAAAAAAGAAAAAAGAAAAAAGGTTTCTTTTGGATTGGCAAAAGGCATGAATAGGGAAAATAAAAAACACATCCATTGGATGATTGGAGGGTCATCCATAAAATGAATCCAGGTGATTGCTTTAACAATGTGGATAAACCTGTTAAAAAAAGTCAATCATCAATTAAATGAAGCCTATTAGTAGTTTGGGGCATGATAGAAAGGTATATAACTATTCAATGTATTGCTACTTTTATAGGTTTCTTGCTGTCTTTATGGTAATATTTAAGTGATAATTTATAATATTCATCTCTTTAACAGAACTTGCGAAAAAAAAAAGCAAATTGCAAAACTACTGATTTACTATCAGTAGGAGAAATTTGTCAATTTCATATAGCACAACTGTTTTGATTAGCTAGTAAGATCCTTAAACAAGTGAACCATGAAGTTGTGTAAATGCTATTGATGAGAAGGCCTGAGATAGTTCACCCATTTTGAACTTTGCTAGAAAGAAGTTTTAGTTGTGAGACTAAATAAAAAGAATTTAAGAACAATGAGCTGCAAAATGCATCTTTGCCAATAACAATGAGAAACAACTGCATTGGTTGAAGAAAATAAAGATTTCGCCTAAAATTGTTGTATTGCAATAGAGGTTATTGTTGATTCAGGGAATTGGACTGACTTCAATTTTAGTTGTTGCGCCCCCTAATCAAAGTCTCAACAAGGTTGGAAGGGTTTGCCATAGGCTTCACTCAACCTCCAGATGTAGGCCGGCTCCCTGCTGTCCTCATTTTAGATCTAACCTAAACTAACTATGACATTAAATGCACACACAAAAGTAAATGTGAAAATTAAAATGCAGAAAGTAAATAAAGGAAGTTTAGAGTGTGAGAGATGAAAGCAAATATGTCTTTTACACCATAGCAAGGATAGCGTGCGATCAATCAACATATAATAGCTCAAATGACATCAATGTTCACCCACTTGTTTGATTATGAAATTGATTAGCGAATGACAAAATGGGTTAGAAGTGCAGTACCCAACCATGGTGCACTCAACAAACCACAAGGCGGTGCCTCTAATGGGATACAAGGACTTGTTAATTTCTTACAACCTCATGAGTACAAAGCACAATGTGGGTTTTATAGAGTGTAGCTCTGAATTATCATGGTGAAAAAATGTTTACAATGAGGTCCCTTGTCCCCTATTTATAATAAGCATTTACCGCTGAGTTACCTGGGGTGAGAAACAATTACTCCTAGTAAAAGTAAATATTTGGGGGCAACTTTAGCAAAATGTTGCACCTTCAAATGTTACATGCCTCTAGCAGGCTTAGAAGGCTCAAAAAATGTTTAATGCGCCACAAAATGACAAAAATGTCGCTTTCCGAAAGATTTTCTGCGGATTTTCATTTTGGTGCTCGGATAAGCGATTTGCTCACTATGATGAACGATTCTCTTGCTTTGTTGAGCGAATCGCTTGCATTAGTGAGTGGAGTGAATTGCTTCTTGAGTGGATTTGGCACCTTTGTTGAGTTAAGTCCTCTTTTGAGCCAATTGGCAGGTTCCTTGAGCGAATCACTTCTCTTCAAAAACTTAGCAAACTTTTGGGATTTTGAAGGATTTCTTGTTGTTTGGTCCTCCTTTGCTACGGCTTGCTTCAAAATTGTACAAAATTTTGGGAAAGGTGGTGTCGAGGTACTACTTTTATGGCAAATTCATGGGATGCCAAGCTCAATTGGTGTAGAATCCCATCTCTTGCCTTCTATTCTTGGGCGTGGAGTCTACACAATTGGGATCCGTATACAAAATTGACAAAACTAGTATCCGCATTGGTGTCTTGGCCCCTTTAGTTGGTTCTTTGCGGAAACATATTCAACAATTTCTGCCACTCACTATCATCGGGCAATTGCATTGCCCCTAGGTCTTCAGTCTCTCCCACCAAATCTTGAAATGGATTCTTTGATAATTCATCATCCTTGGTAGCTAGCTCCTTTAATTTGGCTATGCTTGGTATTAGCTTCTCACATGCTTCATTCCCTTTGATCTGATCTTTCTCTTCAATCATGGTGTGGATGACATTGCCATCTAGGACTTATTTCCTGTCATCAAAGATGTCTGACAATCCTGCAACAATTAGCCCTTGCATTTCCTTTTCCATTTCTTGGACCTAGGCCTTTAGAGATGACAAGTTATCCTTGTAGGCTTGCAGGTTCTTTTGGGCATCTGAGATCCTTTTGATTTTCTTCACCATCTCTTTCTTGGCGATCCCATGCTACTGTGCCTATGCTTGGGTCATAGGTGCAAGGAGTTTTAGGACTTCTTGATGTTCCTCTCTTGCAGAGAGTTGCTCTTCTACTTGCTTTACCATGTCCTCGGCCTTTTTTAGGCTATCTTATGTAGAAGTCGTGATCCGGAAATACTTGAAGGCGTTTTGAGCTTCCTCCTTGATTTGGTCCCAAGTGTTCTTAGCCATCTGTATTTCTTGTGTGATCTTAGGGTCAATCTCCTTTTTTGTGGGCCTTGAAACTTCCAACTCCTTTATTTGCTAATCTTTCTTTTCAACATCTTCTTGCAATTTGCTCTGCACTTTTGTCATTTCTTGCACGGGTTGTTTAGACTCGGCAAGTTGGGCTTTCAGGTCTTCAACTTGTTTCTTTAATTGATCCTTTTCTACCACCTCTTTCTTTAGCCTTTCGTTTTCTTGTCATAGTTGGTCTCTCTTAGCCTTGACTCTAGCCAATTTTGTCTCTAATCTCTTATTCCTTAGCAGCTTCGATTCATCCTCAACTACTAGTCTGTTGTATTTCATGGCTGCGCCCAACGTGAGTTGGTTTGCTAATTGGACCATTTGATAAGGCTCTAATTTGTCCAAGTCCAGTTGTGATACCCTAGTAGTCAAGTCAGCGGGGGTATGTTTCTCCTTGGTAGGGTCGTCTTCTACAACTTCAGTTAAATACAACGTATCTCCTTTGGCTAATAGCTGCAAGTGAAGGATCATGAAAGCCTTAGAGGCTTTTCTTGTGAGCCTCTTGTATTCTTTCTTTCATGCCTTTTCTTCCGCGAACAAGACGTCCATTGATTCCGTTGCTCTAGACTCTCCAACCTTGAGGGCATGAACGGGCCTAGACCTTTGTGCAGTTCCAATGATAGGGGAAGTTCTTGCAAACTTAACTCCTTGGGCAAGGGTTGTGGGCATCGTTGCCTACAAGAGAAGTTGCCTTGCATGAGATAGAGGATGAGTGGAGGTGGTAGCCATAGTGGGGGGAAGCGAATTGGGTGTTAATGGTGGAAAATGTGGTGGAAGTGGGAGGAGTAGTGTGTGACTCCAAAACGTTCAGAGTGGCTGAAAGCTGTGTCATGGTTTGTGCAACAATGGGTTGAGCTGCAATTAGTTGTGCAAGTTGAGTGGTGATGGAGGTGGTCCTTGCCTTGACGGTGATGGATGGGGGGTGTTGCATGAAGTGACACATGGGTTGCATCGGTGGAAGATGGGAGAATCGCAACATAAGAATGGGAAATAGGATTGGGGATACGAGAAGAAGAAGAAGGAGGGCAAAGAGATAGGGAGGTAGAAACAAAAGAAATAGAAATGGTAGAAGAAGAAGATGGAATGGTGGATGAAGGAATTGTGGAAGGGGAAGAGAAAACGGTTGTGGCCAGTCCTTGGCTTGGAGGGGGCTTCCTTGTGGGATTTTTCCCTCTTCTACCTGGGTGTCTTGCTCGTTTTGCTACATTTTTGTTGCTGCGGACACCTCTCCAAACATTGATCTATATCTTTCAGAACCCGTCTTTTATTTAATTGTCGTTTGTTGTACTGCAACTTTGACCACGATAAGTGTTTACGGAGCAACTGATATAGATATTTCAAGCGTTACCAGTTTCTTGGTACATGTTGCTACAACTGTTTTTGCAAATGTCTTAGCCCTCTTTGTTTCTTTGCGGTGTGCCCTATCCCAAGTGACAGAGAATTCGACATCAAATGGGCCATCCCTTTTTGTTTGGGCCATCATGTTAGTCTTGTATCTCATCCTCTGCTAGACCAATATTTTTTTATCTAAATACCCCATCTTTCAGAGAGCCCCTAGCCTCTAATGATTTGGCTTAATGTCTCGGTCAAAGTCATCTTTTGCGTTAGGATAGAAGGCATACCATTATGGGGGGTTGTCGTACCAACTCTGGATCTCATCTTTGCAACCCTTGTTACTCCTTAGAATGGTGAGGGTTGTCGTTGGAAATTATATCTCATTTCATGCGTAAATAATGTGTCCAACTTTTTGTTTCTAAGATTATTCTAAAAAATTTCATGTGGGTCATAAGACCATAGGTCTCTGAGTTGTCCAAAAACCATGTCTTTCAACTTTGCCTTGACGACTGTATTATACCTGCGCATTTTTGGAGTGATCTTCATGATTTTCTGCTTCAGTGGGTAAAAGGTGGTCTTCTTCTGCCCTTTGAAATATTTTATATCCACATAGTCGAGTAACGAGTTGCTTTACATGTTCAAGGTTGAATACATAATTTGGAAACTTTGGTAGGCACCTCGAAGGGCATAGCCGAGAAGCCATAAAGATGGATGAACGACCTGGTCCTCCCCAAATAAAAATCCCCTTGTGGCCATTTTCCTTTGGGCATTATTTTTTGCGCTTCATCACTTAACCTTGGCTACTTGCCCTTGAATTTTTCCATGATTACTTCATATACTCCCTTGTCCGTGGCACATTTGTGCAGTCTACAATGCTTAGGAGCTTGCCATCCTTATCCACTTGGTCTAGCTAGAGAGTTGTGAACCAAATTTTCTTTTGATGTAGGATCATCCAGGCCAAGTAAGAGGTGTAGGCAAACTTTTCGTCCTCTTTGAATTTCTTCAATTGGAGATCCATTTGGCCAGAGATGTTTTGGGCATAGTCAATCATTTGAGAATACCTAGGGTATGTCTAGCCTGCATGGAGCAGGGCAATGTGTTTCTCATAGACTCTCTTATCATCCTTTTCGCCCAAGATAGCCGCAATCCCCGACAACACCGTTTGTATATTGTCTTTGAACTGATCCAGGTCTAGTGGAACGATGGAGTTTGAGAGCAAGTTGGGCTTCTTTAGATAGGGGTTAAGGAAACCTTGCTAAAAGGCGCTAGACTACTTGTAGTAAGTCCTTTTGGGTCTTAGGGCTGCATGACACCCACATGGTTGAGTCTTTGCTAGCCGTCAACATACTCCCTAATGTAGAACACATCTTTAGTCCATTGGGGGAGGTGGAAGCTCCTTGTGGTAAAATCATATTTTTCCGCCAAAGCTTCTACCAACTTTGGGTAGGCCCATACCTAGGGTACTAGGTTCATAGCCAGGTGAGAGGTCCAAGCCTAGCTTATGCTCCATGAGCCAGTTTGTGGGCCCAAGTTAAATCTTCTTAGTGCCTTTGCTCTCACCTTCCCTGTAGAGTGCGTGTATTTGCCCTTGGCCATTTTCCAATATGGATTTTCAAACTGCTCTTTGGGCCTTCTGGCGGGCATGGGGCTTTCTCTTCCGTCTCTTCTTCCATCCTTGTCCCTCAGATGGCTTTGCCTCCTTTGGTAATTCCTCCCCTTTTGGTCACTTGGCCTCCATTGTGGTGATTGCTATGGGTGAAGTTGGGTTGACCACAGGCAAAATGGGGATTGCCATGGGAGGAGCAGCGGATGTGGTTGGTGGTGTGACTACTTGAGCTTTAGGAAGTGAAGGGCTAGCGGAGGTGGATGAGGTGTCCATGGCGGAGAAAAGGGCCGAAAATAGGGTGAAAAGATGAGAATTTGGAAAACAATGGGCAAATGGAAGGTGGACGAGTGCGATTAGCTCGAAGATGTGATTCACTTGGATGTGGGAGTGAACGATTCGCTCGGGAGGTTGAGCGATTCGCTCACTGGTGGGGACTTGGCAAGTTTTAGGGTCCACGGTTTAAGTTTTTCTAGCGGTTTGCTCGTTTATCGGCGGGGAGCCCTATTGAGGTTGCGACTCACTTGGCCTTGGACACCCTTGCACATGGTTGGCTGCGGTTTGTGGTTCACTTAAGGGCAAATGCACTTTGCTCAATTGCTTATGGCTAAGTGGGGCCTTATGGCCCCCACCCGGGGTATCTATAGACTTGGGGTGAGGTGCGGGTTGCCCAAGCGGGGCAATCGGCCTGTTAAGGGCCAATTTTCCCCTTGTTTGCAGTTGGCCCAACCTGTCTTGCAAGGCCGGGACCTTCGCTCACTTTTGTTAATGTACCCATACAAAAATCAATCGCCCTAATAGAATGTTTTTTCAAAGGCAAAATATGAACATGAAGGGAAGAAATGAAATGAAATGAAATATTATTAATGTCCGCGGTGGGCCAAACTAAGACCCAAGGGACTATAAGAAGGACAAGAACGACTGCCAGCTAGTAGGCTAAAAAGCCCAACAAATGTAATGTCCCTTTCCAGGCTTGTCTTTTGTGAGAATGCTCTCAGAGGATGTTGGGATTTCGCCAGATGGTTGTATGCCTTTGGATGCCAGTTTTTGGGGACATTCTGAGATTTGAGGGAGGACTTACTATTTACAGTCGGTGATTAAGGTTTCTGGCCGAATTGACTGCAGAATGTTGTTCTTCGCCGAATTGGTTATCCAGATATATCTTCAATTGATTGACTAGACCCGTTTGGTTATCAGTGCAGGGAACTTACTATTTTTAGTAAGTTGGTTTTGGCGGAGCGGAAGTCCTACGAGTGGCTAGTTTGGCCAAATGGGTACTCATTTCTATCTTCGGATGTGAGTTTGGATGCGCGTTCATGGAGTTTTTAATTGTCGAAGTTATAATTATTATAAAGTCATTAAATTATTATATTATTCTCCTAAGTATGACTTTATAATTTGTTAGGGGGCTTATGAGTACTCATTTTGAAGGAAATAATATATATTTTAATGTGGTTTTATTAATGCCTAGCTTAGACGCCACTTTGGGAGATTATAATATGATTAAGTGATATTGTGGAGTTAAGTCATTATATGTGCTCATTAGTAAATGAATTATTGACATAAAGCAAGTAAAAATGAAAGAAGTTTAATCCCACATTCTACCCACATTGGGTCGAACAGCTCGAGAAAAGAATAAATAGAGGTTGTGAGAGCATTTGAAGACATCTTTGGTTATTACATTTCATGTTTGGGGAAAGGAGCTTGCTTGCAGCAGAGTTTGCAGGAAGATATCTAGCTTGTTTGTGACGAAAAACCACAGGCAAAGGCAGATTTGGCTTGCTTGGAGACGAAACCCTCCAGCAGGAACATCACTTTTGGGATTGCAAGATATCCTTGGAGTGATTGTGGCATTTCCGTGACGGGGAATGATTTGAGCTTCAAAGTTGCAGGTTGTTGATGAGTTTTGGGGTGCACTTGGTGCTATTTTTAGAGTTACTTCAGATCGCAGATGTTTCCAATGAGGCCAAACCATTAGAGGCAATTTTGAATTAGATTGCTTGGGTTTTGAAGAAGCTTGTATTGCTGATTATTCATAGTTTTTGATCAGCTTATCAGTCGTACACTTCAGCAGTTTGGAAGGGATCTATGTCATTTGTGAAGGGTTTTTAACAGGCCGTACCAGTTGCAGTGAAGGGCGTGCACTTATTGAGGCCAAACGCCTCCCATTTGGAGTATTCATTGTGTTGTATGAGGTCTTCTCTTTGTTGGACAGCCAAACAACAATTAGTATGTTGGCGAAATTGTATTACAAGCATATTTAATGAATATATAAGTTTGCTGTTGCCGGTGTTAACTTCCAGAATTATATCAGGCCTTTAAATCTCCGGGTACACTTATCCTTGTACAATTTCCTTCATTGGGTTTGCTCAATATCATTAGAAGAAGTTTGTGCTTAAATTTCGTAGTCATTGGAGGAGTAGTTTTTAAGATACAAGCATTTTTAGTTTAATGCTATTTTTATTTCCAGAATTTGTATTATTGCAAAAAGTATAAAAAATTCATATTTGCATAAATCACGTGATATCAAAGCAATCAGCAAACAAGACATTCAAGTTTTCAGTTTGGAACCCAAGATCGGAACCTGGCTCTTTGGGTGGCAAATTTATTTGTTTTCGAAAGGGGTAGGACATTACAACAAAGACAAGAACCAAGATAAATACAAGATGGAACCTAACAAACGGGCCAAAGAGAAAGGGAAAATAAAATAAAAGGGAAAGCAGAGGGGGGAGGTCTGCAATCCAACAGAGAGGAGTGCACGCCAAGAAGAACGGAGAGAGAGAAGGAGGGGGAGGGAGCAGCCCAGGGGGGCAAGCTCCAAGAACCCTCCCGAAACTAATCTCTCCTAACAGTCGAGGCTGAAGTACCGGAGCTGAAGAAGTCCATGATATGTCTCTACCCATTGCTAGTTCGGAACCCTAACAAACTGTTGGTGCGTTGTCTAGTGATCCTGCTTCTGTCCGAATTGGATGATGTGGGGCGTTTCCGATTGAAGTCACCTGGTCCGTCGGAGTTGAAGTATGTTGTGATGAGCCGATGTTGAGGAGGGTGAGATCCATTTGGAGAAATTTTATGTTGTCGAAGCTGAGTTATCTCCCTAAGAAAGAGTGCGAGACAACGTTGGTCCGGGTATTTGAAGAAGGTAGAAACAAATCGAAAGTTGTCCCTGAAAAGGCAATGGAACCTACCTCAGATATCATAATAAATAGGACAACAAAAAATAAAGTGATGAAGGGTTTCAAATTCACCCAAGGAGCAAAACAAACAAATCCGATCCTCCGTTGGAAGATGGTGATCTGATTCAATCCGAAGTTGGTGAGAACACACCTTGAGGTGCCCAATAGTGATTTGAAGACTATGCATTGTGTGCTGTTGAAGGTATTGTAGAGGAAATATTTTGCCCTCCTGAATCTGTAAGAAGTGCTCATGGTAGAAATACAACTTGGGGGAAAGAGGGGCAACAGGAGAGATCCATGTGCATCTGGTGTACTGGAGACTAACATCCTTCCGAATCTCGTGGAGCATCTTCTCCTTACTAAGCCGAGAAGGGGGGAGAACCCCCAAAGAATAAGGCGGGAGCCTGTCTATCCGTATCTGAATGCTAGCCAACAGAGCAAAAACCTGAAAATACCAGCTCCTCCGTCCTCCCCGAGAACTCGGAGAGAGTTCCATCGAGGAGCAAAGGGCGAGGTAAGGGTACCGCCTGCAACCCTCAGGGGTATCTCCGAAAGTACAAATCCTGTGAAGATAACCGATAATCAAGAAGATAATCTCAAGCTGGAGAGGAGAAACTTTGCCAGAATAATAGAGCGGGGAACTGTGCCCTTGCAACGAATGAATCGTCAAAGAAAGAGTGTCTGGACTCGTTCAACCCGTAACCACTCAGTCGGGCCAAGGCTAGGACCCCAAACCACTGACCCATAAGTAATAGTTGGCTTGACCAAGGCATCGAAAATTCTCATCTTCACAGGTATATCTTGAAAACGTGCTTTGAAGCAATTCCTCTCTAGCAAAGACAGAGCTGCATATCCCTTACACACCCGGGCTTGGGCGACGGGTTTCATACTAAAAGTGGGAAGGATAAGAGAGGAGATTGGGGGATAATAGCGTCATTTAATAGCCGGTATCATATGTACATACTTACTCTCTTTGGCCAGGGATATTTATTACATTAGGCGGAGATGTTGTCCATTCATAGAGATAGGCAACATTACCCCTTCCATGGAGGCAAGTTTGTATGCATTTGGACCGATGATTTTGATGATCTGGTAGGGTCGGCTTCACAAATAATCAAACTTTTGATGAGCACCTGCCTTTGTACGATCCTCATCCCATTTGTAGGCGAGATCTTTCTCATATTCCACTCTTGTTGCTTTTTTGTCAAACCATTTTTTGATGACTTTCTGTCTTTGAATGCTCCTCTTGAAGGCTTTCTCTCTTTCCTCCTACAAAGCTAGTAGTACGTTCAATCTTGCTTGCAAGGGTTTGACATCAGTGCCTTCTAGCTCGAGCTATTGCTAGATTTGGAGGGAAGGGAGCTCTAGATTTAATGGTAGTATAGCTTCTTTGCCATATACCAACCTGTAGGGAGATGATCCCGTAGATGCTTTAGGTGTCACCCTATTTGCCCATAATGCTTTTCGTTGTTTCGTGTGCTAGTCCCTTTGTGACTTGGAAAGGATTTTATATAGTTGAGAAAATCTACAGAAAATCTTGATTATTTCCATTGCTGATAAAATCCCTATTTTTTGTCGAAAAAATCCGCCGTGGCAGCATGGGTAGAGGAAACAACATAAATATATATATTTTTTTCATTTTGCCTCATTTTGCTTGTTCCAAACTGGAGAGAGAGGTCTGCCTGCTTGCTACCACACCAGACAAAACACTAAATCACATTGTTTTTTTCGTCGATGAAAAATTGCATTTTCTTCGGTTTTTTTTTTTTTTGCTGATTTTTCACCGATTCCCTATTTTTTCTGATTCTTTTTCCTTTGCCAATTTTTTGCCGATTCCAATTTTCTCAACTATGGGATTTAATGAGCTCTGGTGGGTACAAAGAAGTTTCCATCATGGTACTGCTTGATCAGGGCTTCCTACGTGTTCTCTTCCACGCATCGGAGCAAAACACCATTGTAGCCTTTTTTGAATAAGACATTATCTAGTTGTTGATAATGTGTTGCTTTTTGTTTGAACCTGGCCCTTTCTTTTGCAGGTAGTTATCGAAAACCCGTCTTGTAGCCATGTATCTGCATGTATCACTCATCCATCTTGAGCCCCAATTATTATCTACCTCGTCAACTAGAGAGACTTGTTGTTTAGACACTGCCCTCGCCGGTCTTTCACGCAAAGCCCTGCCTTTGATCAACTTGGTGGGCTTGATTTCAATGTTGAATTCCTGTATTTTGTTGATCCAACCACCTCTCTTTTCCTCGAATTCACCTTGTAATACTGTGGCTTGAACATTAGGGTGTATCGTGAAGATAGTGGTTTTGCTCTGTGAGAGGTAGTATCTGAATTTCCTCAAAGCCTTCATAATGGTGAATACCTGCTTTTCAATTAGGGTGTACCTTTCTTCATAGTTGTGAAGAGCTTGACTCATGAAAGAGATGGGATGTTCTTTGTCCTAATCATTCTTTTGAGTTAGGACAATTGCTATGCTTTCTTTTGTCCCAAACACATACAACCTGAATTCTTTGGAGAAGTTGGGATTGATCAAGATGGGAGCTTTGGTGATGGCGTCTTTTACTTATCGGAAGGCATCCTTTCCTTCTTCAGTCCATTCTAATGAGGCATCCTTTTAAAGCATCTTGGTTATGGGTCTTACCATTTGCGTGAAGTTGGTGATGAACTTGGCTACAAACTGAATCTGCCCTAAGAACAACCTGATGCCTTTGACCAATGACGGTAATATTAAATCTTGAATAGCTTTGATCCTATCGGGATCTATGGCGAGGCCTCCTTGGACATCGCATGGCCTAACAACTTCTTGTCTTGGACCACGAAGATAGACTTCTTTGGATTTAGGGAGATGCCAAATTCTCTGCACCTTTGGAAAATAGAATCCAGGTGTTCGATATGCTTGTGCCTATCCTTCGAGAAGACCGTTAAATTGTCAGGGTAAATTAGAATGATCTCACCTACTAGCCCTAAGAAGGCTATATCCATTGCCCTTTGGAAATATGCCCGAGCATTAGACAGGCCGATGGGCATTCGTTGGTAAGCAAATGTACCCCATTTGGTGGTGAAAGTCGTCTTGTGTTGATCTTAATATTTGACCCAAATTTGATTGTATCCGGAGAAACCGTCTAGAAGTGACAACATTTGTGAACAACCACTTTTTGTAATATCTGGTCAATGGTGGGCAATGGGTAATGATCTTTCAAGGATGCCCTATTCAAATTTCTGAAAGCAACGCATAGCTTGATATCTCCATTCTTTTTACGCATTGGTACAAGGTTGGTGACCCAAGTGGAATGCTTGATTGGGTATATGATGCGGCCCCGTAAAAGTTTCAACAATTCTTTCTTCATCACCTCTATTTTGGGATTAACTAGTCTCTACTTTTGGCGAAAAGGCCTGGCATTCGACTCCAATTCGATGGTGTGTTCTATTACATTGTGGTCATAGACTTTCAGCTCTTCATACGATCAAGCAATTATATCTTTGTACTTGCTGTAGAGTTCTTTAAAAAGATCTTGTTTGTCCCGAGTACAATCCTTCCCAAGTAGTAAGCTTTTCCCTTTGTTATTTCAACTGGTTGATACACAAAAGATTTTACTTTGAGACTATTTTTCCTTGTGATATTATTAGGATTGAACAACCTTTGTGATTAGTCCTCTAGGATACTGGTTCGTTGTATGATTTCGTCTTTGATATTGTCTCCATATTCATTTTTCTCTTCAACATATTGTGCTTCCTTGATTAGGAATTCTATTATCTGTTCGTCATTACTGAAGACTTGCCAATGGTCATAGTTATCAGGAATTGCAGCCTTAAAGACAGCTTCTGGCTCCTTTGGTTAACCACATATCATTTGTAGGGTCAAATCATGCTGTGATACTTGCCAACTCATCCGCTTTTTCGTTTAGCTTCCTGGTTATTGCTTTGATTTCATAAGAGTCAAAACCCTGGAGCAAATCTCAAACTCGGTGCTTGTAGGATTTTAGGTGCTTATTCTTAGTAGCGCACTGGGAATTGACTTGATTTACTATTAATTTATACTTGCCATATATTCTCAGGTCTTTGATCCCCATATTTCCGCTTTCCTTAGACTGGTAAAGAGAGCTTCATACTCAGCTATGTTGTTTGTGCAATTGAACAATAGTCTGCAGGCATAATTGGTCTTGAGGATTGATGAATTGTACTCCAACGCTTGCCCCATTCCTAGTTTTAGTCTCATCGAAGTACATCGTCCAAGTCTTTTCAGTCCCTTGGCTTGTTAATGCAAGAATTTTAGGAGTCGTCTTTGTAATTAGATAATTCCCCAACTTTGTTTCTTCAAATTCCCATTCGGGATCCTCGTCATCCTAAAGCGCCCCAATTACCATTTCTACTTCAGGATCATTTTCTTGATGCCCATTGTCATCTATGTATTATGGGAGTTCATTCCAGTTTATTGTGCCATCATCTTCTAGCTAGTGTAAGAGGTAGTTGCGTGGCGGTTCATTCTCGTTCCTCATAATTTTTCTAGTTCTCGGCATCTTCATGTGTGTATAATCCATTGCCAAATAGCCATCTCCTGATAACTTCTTTGTCCATTCTTTGGATAATGACATCCCAAAGTACGGTGGTAGGTCTACAACTATGACATCTTGTACCACTACGAACTTCGGGTATCTGGCTATGGTCATGACCAAATCCTTGAGGATGCCTACGACATTGACCCCTGTTCCATCCATTTGTATCGGGTGTCTAGCTGTCTTAGTATAGGGAAGGCCCATTTCTTTGCACATGGCTTAGGCATTGACCCTCGTCCCATCCATTTGTATTAGGTGTTTGGTTGTCTTGGTGTAAGGAAGGCTCATTTCTTCGCACACGGCTTTAGGCATGACGGTAATTGTTGCTCCTCAGTCGACAACGCAACTTTTGATGACATAATTTTCAATTTTGAGTGTCACATAGAATGGAGGCGGCTTCAGGTCCTTTGGCTTTGGAGAGTTTTGTACATCAAAAAAATTGACTTTGATATTTGATGGTTGTTCCACAATCAAATTTTGTTGTTCTACCACTTGGGATGATGATGACCTTGATTTCTTGTTTTTTGCATAACTTTGTTCTTGCTCTTTGAGAACCTCCCAAAGCAGGTCACATTGTCTAGGTAGGGATAATGCTTCTAGAATGCTAACCTTAGCAGGCGTCTTTTTCATTTCTTTTTCTATATGGAATTTAACGACAAGAGTTTCTTTCCTTGTGGCAAAACTGGCAATTTGCCTAGGGTTTGTCTGATGTCCTTCATGTGTGAGGAAGGATACTTCAATCTTCTCTCAACCTCTCTTTGTAGTGGATATCTCCCTTTATTAACTTGCTTTTCAGTTGTTTCTTTTCCTGCATTTTTTGCTGCCACTACTTTTGCTTTATCCATCCTCTGATTCTTATCAATTGAAGTCTTTTGGACATATTTTTGAGCTATCTCTACAATTCCTACCCCAGTGTTTTCCTTCTCTTTTTGTTTTTCTTGTTGAGCGACAATGGGTCCTTTGTATTTTACATGTAAAGGGGGTCTTCTCCTTCTAAGGATTGTTGTTCCCTTCTCAATATCGTCCTATGTGTCAGTTGATTGTTTTGCAGCCATTTTCTTCTTCCCTCTAGTTTCTACTCCTTGTTGATTGGTGAATATTGCATTATCTTCGAATAACGATTCTTCATCATCTTTGCGGTTAGGTACAATAGGCATCGTCTGTGTAGTCGTTGGTGCTGATGAGGCAGGACTTGTTGTAGGGGCAATCTGACTAGTAGCGGCCACTCATACATTTAGCTACTGTCTGAGAATGCTTGATGACACTCATACATTTAGCAGCATCATGCCTATTGTTGCACGAGAGGCACCACATGGGTTCTACTTCAGCATTTGCATTGACCATGTTGTCGTGAGCTTGATTCATACCTTGATTAGCATTTTGGTGAGGAACTTGGTCTTTCATCAAATATGGTGTTTTTCTTGGTTGCCAATTTCTACGGATGCTGCTATTGTTGCTTTGTGGCATTGTTATGATTTACTAGGGTCTTGATTACCTCCAACATCTTGTTCATGGCAAAGTTGTTATTAGGTTCGCTACTCAGGTTAGATGGAGCAAGGAGTGCTGGAAGTGGAGGTTGAAAGGTTACTGTGGATGACACATTCTGGCCAAGGTGAATAATGATTTATGTTGATTGAAAAGGGTGCAAAGAGTTCCCTAATGGAGGCATTGGAATAGGGGAGAAGCTAGGTGTAGTGTTGGGCATTGGAGTATTTTGGAAATGTGGGCTGCATAGGCCATTCGTTGGGTGGGGGGAATTTTTCTTACCCTAATGAGGATATCCTCTTCTCGTGCTGCTTCTTCAAATGCTGCAGCTAAGGTGCAGAGGTTAGCATTACAAACCATCAACACTAAATCAGATTGCAAGCCTTTAATGTAATATGGTAATGCCTATTCCTCATTAGGCCTAACATTCTATGAAATCAAATTTAAAGTTCTCAAGAATCTAGTATTAAAATCATGTATATTTTCCTGAGGAGCCCTTTTAATGGTGTTCAATGGAAACAAAATTGAATACCCATTTCCCATACTTCCAGATCTATGCATAAAAGTCTCAACTATTAAAGTCCATATAGTTACCGAATTATCAGGCAGCCCCCTATACCATAATGCAGCTTTATCACGAAGGGAGTATATGAGCAAACACACCATTATGTCTTCCTCTTAAATGCGATGAATTGATTTCAGTGTAAACAATTCATTGAGATGATCTAGCGCAGTCTTATTCCATTTCCCATCAAATGTTGGTAGAGCCTTCATGGCGTCTGGGGGGATAGGTGAGTAGACCAATAAGTTTAAGGGACCTTGGTGGGTCCAATCTGGGAGCTGATTTGGGGGTCTAGCAAGTGCATTGGGTTTATTTTGTTGGGGAGGAGATTGGCTGTAATTTTGGTCAGGAGGGTACATTGCGTAACCCGGATGCTGGTATGGATGGAAGGGAGGGCATAGGTAGGGAGGATAATACAACGCGTACTGGGGGGGTGGATTTGGATACCCCCATTGCTGGTTAGGAGGTGGTTGCAGGTTTTTTGTGAGGGACGTAGTTCTGTCCTAATTGTAGGACTTGGTTTGGAAGGGGTGGCCCTTGCACATTTTTCTGTGCATGATTGGTTGGGGGAAGTGTTAATCCTTGAGTAGGTCCTTGGGACACCTATGACCTCGTTTGTCCAACCATTGCTTGTGTATTTTCTGCGATGTTCATGTTTAGACCTATAGATCTGGTATGGGTCGCAATTTGAACTAGAGGGACAATTGAAGTACTAGATCTTGGGGGCTTTGAACCAGAGGAGTATTTATAGGAGGAACACTTTGCTTATTTGGAGGCCCGTTGTAGAAATGTTGTATGAAGAGCGGGTTGTTTATGAAATTATTCACATCTACTGGTATCTAGTACAAGGGATTTGTATGGGTTATAGTGTTGGACCAGGTCGGGTTAGCTAGGGCAGTAGAATAACTCGTTTGTTGGTTTAGATAACCCGGTTGAGGAGGCATGAAGCCAAGGCTGACTTGGTTGGCCATGGGGCTTTTCCATTCTAATGAGAGAGGACTAGCTACTAGAGGATCCTCGAACTCGTCTTATTGATGTACCCAAGTGCCGGTTTGTTCTTTTCATTTTCCTTTAGCATTTCTCCAATGAAACGTGACTATGTCTGTTGTTAGATGCTTTGTCCTGGCTTTATGAGCTTTGGATCGCATATTCATATGCTTGTACCTATAAAATCAAAGTCCCCAGGGTTAGAATCTGGAAAATGGGGGTTAAAATCTGAAAAAATTATAATTTTGCATAATTTCCTATTTTAAGCAATTTGCTTCCAAGATATAGTTTCCCAGTAATTTGTCAATCTAACCGATTAGCTTGCAATTTTAAGTGATTCGATAGCCTTTTATGTATGTTTGCTAAACATAGGGAAAACGTGCGATTTGCTCTTCTTGTTGTACGTAGAATAGTTTTGCAAAGGAAAGAAGTCCCAGTGGATCGTTTTGAGCGAATCACTTGTTGGTAGCTAGCTAGTTGTATTCCACCCTTTGTATTGTGAATTGCTTGCTTTGACCTTGTTCGGATGTTAAAGTCGTCTTTGCAAAAAAATTAGTTTTTTGAGTTCAAGTTGGAGTCACCATCTGCAAAGTACCTGCAATATTTAAGAACAAACATCAAAAAAAGGGAGGAATCTTAAGCAAAACTAGGTTTAGACCAAAATCAGGCGAATCACTCAATTTTAGCCTCTTGGAAGTGCAGAGGAAGATGAGTGATTCGCTCGCTTCGTCGAGCGAATCACTTGCTTTTGCGGGAATCTGAACTTTGCTCAAAAATGGAGCAAATCATGAAAATTTTGCCCAATTTCGAGCGAATCACTTGATTTTGTGGGAATCTAAACTTTGCTCACAAATTGAGCGAATCATGAAATTGTTTCCCAATTTTGAACCAATTGCTCCGTTTGTGACAAATATGTTTTTGGGCACAAAAATCGAGAAAAATGCATAAAAATAGGGTTGGTTCCATTGGGCGTGCTAGAAACTATGTTGATTCGGGGAATTGGATTAACTTCTATTTTAGTTGTTGAGCCTCCAAATCCAAGGCTTAACAAGGTTGGAAGGGTTTGCCATAGGCTTCTTCCAACCTCCAGATTTAGGCCAGCTCCTTGTTGTCCTCGTTTAAGATCTAATCTAAACTAACTATGAAATTAAATGCACACACAAAAGTAAATGCAGAAATTAAAATGTGGCAAGTAAATAAATGAAAGATAGAGTGTGAGAGACGAAAGCAAATATGGTTGGTACACTGTAGCAAGGATAGCATGCGATCAATCGACACATGAGAGCTTGAATAACATCAATGTTTTGTTAGCAAATGACCCATAATCTCAAGCAAGGATTATAGATCAGACAATATTTCAAGTAGAACTTATATCATGCACATTATATTCATGTATATATTCACAGACAAACAACAGGTTCAACCCATGGCTGAAACAATATACTCAAACCAATCTAAAAATGGCATTCTATTGCAAAAATATGTGCTTCTTCATTGTTACATATCTCATGGACTTGACATACATATATGCAGTTCTTGTAGACAACAGTTCTAAGCCCTAGGACTGACTGGCACATCCTCCAACAATTTTGAATGTAATTGAGCAATTTTGTCTAAGTGTTGGCATCAGACGTCCAGTCTGTAAGTCAGACGTCCAGTGTTGCCAGTCACCAGACGTCCAGTTTTGTCAGACGTCTGGCTGGCCGTCAGACGTCTGGACTGGCCGTCAGACGTCTAGTCTGATAGCTAGACGTCTGGGCTAGTGGCCTGACGGCTAGTTAGCAGAGTTAGACGTCTAATTAGCAATTAGTTAGCAGATTCGGTTGTAGAAGTGGTTGGGGAAGTTGGGGGAAGTTGGTTGGGATAACCAACTTCCAGCCCTATAAATACCCCCTTTTCAAACATTTGTAGATAATCAGAGACAGAGAGAGAGAGCACAGACTTTGTCCGAGATCACCATTGTATGTCTGTAATCGTGATTGAAGCATAATACAAATACTGTTATTCTGATCCATATTCGTGTATGCATTGAGTGTTGAGTTGAGTTACAGGTTGCTGCCATTAATGGAGTTGTTGCAGGTTTGAAGCATTAATGGCTATGTTGCAGGTTTCCAACCGGTGAATTATTGTTGCAGGTTTGTTGTTGCGTATTGACGAACAAGTGCTGGAGCAGAAGCGGTTATGGCGGTTGAGCGTTCGCTGAGGCCCGACGTCTAGCCGGACGTCCGGTCACCACCGGACGGCTAGCCGTCACCCCCTTCACCCGACGTCCAGCCATAACCTCGACGTCCGGCTCCCTGCACGTCCGACATAGTCCCGCACCTTTCTATCCAACGTCTGGACCCTTGATAGCCAGAGTTAGCCTATCAATTAGACCATTTGTTACCTTGCCTAACCCTGATACTAACTGTCATCACCCGTATCGGGAATGTACTCACCCCTGTCTACATTTGGCGCCGTTGCCTAATCAAAAAACCCGGAGAGTCTAGGCAAAGTGATTGAGGGAGTTAGGTGCATGACCGATTTCGGGGAACAAAGCAAAGGGGTAAGACGAAGCACACGACTAGCGAACCTACGAGCAAACGAGGCCCCAGAGGTGTCTCACCCAGAGATAGAACAAGTATGGAACGCCGAAGACGATGAAAATGCACACATAGAAACCTTGTTGGTGATCTGCAGAAAACGAGGAAGAACAAATAGCAGAAAGAGCACCCATAGTTGACGATTGGATGGTAACACCCCAACC
Source organism: Wollemia nobilis (assembly GCA_028583015.1). Lineage (NCBI taxonomy): Eukaryota > Viridiplantae > Streptophyta > Pinopsida > Araucariales > Araucariaceae > Wollemia > Wollemia nobilis. The sequence continues at coordinate 6,922,932 of JAQPPZ010000440.1, forward strand.
AACGGGAGAGGAGTGGCCAGAGGATACCGTAGGAGAGAACCTGGTATCAAGGCATCACCGCGGAGGTTCGTGGGGAGGAAGACCGGAGCCACGTTTGGTATATTCGCGAAGAAGGTCGCGAAGCAGAGACGAAGGGGGAACGCAGACAAGGCTATTTGGGGAAAATTTTGCACCACCAACAGTTGACAGACAACCGCAAAGAACTCAACACACAACAATACCTGTATACCAAAATACCATGGCAGGAAATCAAGCTAATAGAACTATACAAAAAAAATTCCCACCTTTCTTAGGTGAAGGGAAAGAAGACCCAACCCGACATGTGGGAACTTGCACTACCATTTGGGGAGCGAATGGGGTGAATCAAGACACACAATGGTTGCAATTGTTTCCAAGCAACATTGCGAGGCATGGCGATAGACCGGTACTTGAAAAGACAGAGTAGACAAGCATTTGCACAATGGGAAGACCTGAAGAACGCATTCATAGAAGAATTCCGACCAATGCGGGATGACACTGACATAATCACAGAAATTTGCTGCACGAAGCGAGAGAACAGATGAAGATGTTAAGAGCTTCAATAGAAGACTCGAAACAACTGACGGACAAAATGGAAATGACACCTGCCGACGGTATGATTAAGCGGTGGTTTCTGGATGGACTACTTCCAAGATGGAGGAAGAAGATGAAGGCAATACCATCCTCAACATATGAAGAAGCACTGGAGAAAGCGAAGAACTTCGAAAGTGAAGGGAAGCAGACAACCGCCGGAATTGGAGGTCACTTAAAACATACCGAAGAATCGGATAGTGATGATGAAGACAAGGTGCAGAGCACGATCCACACCTTTCGGAAAGAAATGGAGAAGATACTCAAAAGAAGCCAAAAATGAAAATCGAAAAGACCGGAAGGAAATTTGGTGCTCGGATTGCAAGAAGGAAGGGCATTCCAATATTGACTCGTCCGAAGAAAGCTTACTGTAACATATGTGAAATTGCAGGTCATCCAATGGTCGAGTGTCCATTCAATCTTAAGAACAAACGACATCAAACTTTGGCCATTCAACAAGAAGAACAGCCAAACCCAGGAAGGAATGGACAAGTTGCAACAAGCGGAGGATACAGGAATAACCGGCGAGGAGGAAGACAAGGAGGCCAGAGCCGATTGCAATATGACGCTGAGGGCCGACCAGTTATTCAATGTCGAAACTGTCAAGAATGGGGCCATTTCGCAAAGAATTGCCCCAAGACGCAGAATGCAAGAAACAACAATCGTGGAAATAATACCACGCAGATGTGCAAATGGTGCGGTCCAGGCAACCACGCGGAAGCCAATTGCCCGAACAAGGCCAATACTAGTGGGACACAGAATATAAACCTGATTGGCATAGGAGAGGTGGAGGAACCAAAGAATGAAGTCCTGGCTGTAACAAGGGCACAGGCCAAGAAGAGGGAGGAATACCCGAACCCTGCCAAGGAGAAGGCACGATGGCAGGAAGCCCAAGAGATGATAAATACAGAATTAGCCAAGGAAAAAGGAGATCAACTAATTTTGGAGAAAGTGTTGCAACGACCGGAGATCGTGCAGAAGGCAACAATGGAAGGCTTGGTAACGGAGGTACTAAACACGAAGGTGGAAATGAAAGTCGCCAACTTGTTTAGCATCGTACCGGAGCTGTATGCTACAATCGGAGAAGTCATCAAGAAGAAGGATGAACCTCGGCAGGTAGCAAATATCAAGCATGACCAGTTCATCGATCCAACAATCCTGATGATTGAAGCAAGGAAGAAGCCAGCTATCGTCCAAATAGAAGTTTTGAACCATAAGTTGACTCAGGTAATTGTGGACGAAGGATCGAGTGTGAACGTAATGCCAAAAAAGACTTGGTGGATAATTGGGCAACCCGCCTTACGATCTCCAACCTTTAAGCTATATGGAGGTCGATCAGTATGGCATCGAGACATTGGGCGTTTTAATGAACCGGAAGATACGCATAGCAGATCAAGACTTTGTGGTAGATTTTGTCATTATTGCTATGCAGAAGTCCGCATACGATGCACTTCTAGGACGAGGATGGCTGAGAGCAGCCAAAGTTAACCATAATTGGGAGAAGGAAAGATTATCTTTCAAACAAGGGCAACACAAGTATATTATTAATCCGAAGAATCATACGGTGAGTCAAGATATAGCAACTTCAGATGATTCGGGGTCCTCTTCATCGAATGGTGAGGCAGGATATGAACCCGACGAGGAAGGAGTGTTGGAACTTGATAACTGCACGGAGGACGACTATGACCAAGACAAGGGTCTACTACACTGGCAGATGGAAGATTACGAAGTATTCCCTCCCCAATGTCTGTGCATAGAAGCAAAAACAGAGACCAAAAGGGATGAGGCGCAAGAACCTAGAAAAGAAATTAGTAACAAAAGAATGACAAACAACGGATAAGGACAAAGACCGGGAGAAGTGGACATTTCCCAAGAATTTTGCAGAATTCACGATGGGGGAAGCAGTCATCGAGGAGAAACCAGCCCACCCCATCGCGACACTAAAAGCACAGATGAGCCTGAATCAATAAAATATGAAGGCCCGAAGATGATTCAGGTAAACTTGGGAGAGGAAGGTGAAGAGAAGATGATCAAATGTGGAGACGATTGGGATCCAGTCCTCAAAGCAGCAACAATTAAGATTTTTATGGACTACAAGGATGTTTTTGCTTGGACGTATAGAGACTTGAAGGGAGTACCACCCGAGCTTTGCGTACACAAGATTTCTCTGATAGAGGGCGCACAACCAGCTAGAAGGCGTCCTTACAGGATGAATCCCAAATATGCAGCAAAGGTGAATGCCGAAATCGAGAAGATGCTAGATGCAAGCATTATATTCAAGGTTACGACAAGCGAGTGGGTTTCACCAATCGTGATCACTCTAAAACGAGAAGTAGATAAAATCCGAATCTGTGTGGATTTTAGAAGTTTGAATGCCGTAACTATAAAAGATCCCTTCCCAATCCCATTCACGGACTCCATACTCGAAGAAGTAGCTGGCCACGAGATCTATTCATTTTTGGATGGATTCTCGGGGTACAATCAGATCAACATAGCAGAAGAAGACAAGTTGAAGACTACTTTTGTGGTGGAGAATGGAATATATGCATACAATCGTATGCCATTTGGCCTATGCAATGCACCCGCTACTTTTCAAAGGATCATCTTATATATCTTTGATAAAATGTCCACAGGGAATTTTAAAGCTTTTTTAGATGATTGGTCGTTGTATGGGAAGACGCAGGAACATCTAAAAGCTCGGAAGAATGCATGGGTTTATGCAGGAAGGCGCGAATCGCACTTAACCCAAATAAATGTGTCCTGTTGGTGCCATACGGGAAGCTGTTAGGACACATAGTCTGCCAAGAAGGATTAAAACCCGACCCGGACAAGATACGGGTAGTGTTACTAATGGAGGAGCCACATGACGTGAGCTCAGTTAAAACTTTTCTGGGAACCGTCGGATACTACAGGAGGTTTATCCGAAATTATGCATTGACGTCTCACCCACTAGACGCACTTACACGGAAGAATGCCCCATTCAGATGGACAGAGGAACACCAGGTGGCGTTTGAAGGATTGAAGGAACACCTGGTAAAAGCACCTATCCTGGTTTACCCTAACTGGGAGAGAGAATTCCATGTCCATGTGGACGCCTCAAACTTTGCGATTGGATGCGCATTAGCACAAGAAGGCCAATTTGGATTGGATCAGCCCATATACTTTGCAAGTAGGCTATTGTCAAGAGCCGAAAAGAATTATAGTACAACAGAGCGAGAAGCATTGGGAATGGTGTACTCGGTACAGAAGTTCAGACACTATTTATTGGCGAACCCTTTTGCTTTCTACGTAGATCACCAGGCTTTGTTATACTTGATCAATAAACCAACGATCTATGGACGAGTAAGTCGATGGCTCGTCACTCTGTAGGAATTCGTGTTTAGAGTGGTAGTAAGGCCAGGGAAGAAACACGTAATAGCGGATCGCTTGTCAAGGATTCGCTCAAGCGAACCTGCAGAGGGAGGAATACCGGATGAATTTCCCGATGCACAACTTGTTCATGATTAATGCTATACCCGGGTGGTATAAGCATATTGGGGAATATCTGTCGACAGGGAAGTTGCCGGAGGAGTTGACGACAATGGAACAACGGAAGGTAATTACAAAGTCAGCACCCTTCACCTTGATTGCAGGATTGCTATATAAGATGGGGGAGGATCGGATACTTCGACGATGTATAATGGAAGATGAAGTACAACAGACCCCGAGGGAGACACACGAGGGACTGGCAGGAGGACACATGGGACCAGATGCGACAGCAAGGAAAGTGTTGTTGGCAGTGTCCGTGGTGGCCCACCCTCTTTCACGATGCTAAACAGCTTTGTGACAAGCATGTGATACGTGCCAAAGAACAGGGAAACCATTGAAAAGAGACTTCATGCCACTACATCCGTCGCAGCCTCAAGAACTCGTTCGAAAGATGGGGGCTGGACTTTGTAGGTCCTCTAAAGACAAGTCGAAGGAGGAGATGCCGATACATCGTAGTTGCAACGGAGTACCTCACAAAATGGGTCGAAGCAAGGGCTTTACCAGACAACTCGGCAAGAAGCACGACTCGCTTTTTGTACGAACAAGTAATTACAAGGTTTGGGATACCTCTACAAACTGACAAGTGACAGAGGCGGCCATTTTGTGAATGCAATTATAAAGAATCTAACGGAGGAGTTCAGGATCTTCCACTCACTATCAAGTCCGTACTACCCGAGAGCAAACGGGCAAAGCGGAGGCGACGAATAAGGTCCTCGGTGTCCATCATGTACAAGACATGTGGAGTAGAGGGAGCCGACTGGGAGGAAAGACTACCAGCAGTTCTATGGGCATATAGAACAACTTTTAAGCCAACCACAAATAACACACCTTTTCAACTGATGTACGGGCAGGAAGCAGTGGTACCAGTTGAATTCCTTATACCAAGTTTGAGAGTAGCAGTCGACAACCGGTTGAGTGAAGAAGAAAGCGTCCAGGAGCGACTAACAACCTTGGTACAATTAGATGAGAAACGGGTGATGGCTCAATGGGCAACGGAGGTAGCGCAGAAGAGAAGGAAGTTCTGGCATGATAAACACCTTCGGAAGATGGACTTGAAGGCTGGTGGACTAGTTCTAAAATACAACGGTAAGAGAGAACTCAAGCCAGGGAAATTAAAAACCCTGTGGCTTGGACCCTTCCAGTGGATGAAATACTAGAAAACGGGGCAGTTAGACTAAGGAAATTGGATGGAACATTATGCCCCGAGGTAGTCAATGGTTCCAAGTTGAAGGTATATAAGCCACGTGCGGAAGTCAACATGATTAACTCGGAACAAACGGGAACTTCCGCAACGTAAGAAGAAGATTCGAGCACACAACCTTCCGGAAATAACGAGCAGGGTAGCGCTGTTCGAGGGGAGGAAACGCATAACCTGGATTGGTTGTTTGGGAGTGAGGAAGAGCAATCAATGGAACTCTCAAGTAACAACGAAGGGGACCGACTCCAAGTCATGACGGAGGTCGCTCAACAGGAGGTTCTGGAAGAAGATGAAGAAGACAGAGTTAGATTGATGCAACGAATGAGAATGGAAACACATCGGCTGCAAGAGGAATATGAAACTCTGAGACAATACAACAATCAACTACGGGAACAGGTGATCCAGGAGTTGGACACAACCATGCACAGGGTAAATGAAAGGCATGAAGCTCGCCTAGCAGAGTGGGCAGAGCTGAATCAAGGGGAACCGAGAAACAGTGCAACAGGGAACTCTTCGGAAAGCAATTTATTCTCCTTGGAAGAAGAACAGGAAGCCGTGACAAGTCCAAGGGAACATAGACGGGGAAAAGCAAAAGTAACTGCTGCACTTTCTAGGAGTTCTTCTTCAGCCTCGCTAAAAATTGTATTAAATCCAGAAGAATCCTCAAGTAGAGAAGTAGCAAACTTTCAGGAAACAAGAGATTCTCCAGAAAGACCCAGGAGATGGGAAGCGAGACAAAGCTCGACTGCTAAATATCACATAAGTAGGGGGAAGTGGCAGCAATAATATGGAAGGATATAGAAACGTACCTGAAAAAGCAAGAACTGGAGGGTGGTTGGAAGACTCCAGCAGCAAAGATAATCTATCGCGGGACCCAGATATCCCAGTTGCCAACCCTAACCCACACAACGGAAGGCAAAGGGAGGAAGATCGCAGATCGGCAAGCGGGTGTCGATTCCCCGGAAACTGCGCAGATAATTGAAGACGATACTTCACTAAGTTCACAAGATGAATACAATGGAGGATTGAATGGGGATGGCATACCCGAAATACCACCGACTCGTGCATGGAGAACACCTTATGGCCGGAGCCATGAGACGCCCAACCGAACGGGAAGAGGTAGCTAGGTATCAGATGGCTGCACTAGATTTGCTACAACATAGAAGAGAAGTACGGAGATTGCAACAGAGGGTTCAAGAAACTTCGGTCCGGCCACTCAATACGGTAGGAGATGGAAATGACTCAAGTACCGACTCAGTATTTTCATAAGAGTACCGGGAGAATTTGGCTCATTGTACCATGCAACGACAATTTGAGCAAAGCAGATGGAGACGAAGACTGATGAGAGCCGATAGGAGACTGAGGATCTTGCAACAACTAACACCTGAGCCAAGATCACAACCTATAAACGAGACTCGTAGCGGAGATAATTTAGGTACCTTCGGGAGACCGCAAGGAACCCCGAGAGTACCTGACCAAGGGAGGAGCGTGGTTGACCTCCGTCCCGGTAGCTTGAGAGGAAGAAATTCCCCTCTCGCTACCAATAGGTCGACCAGTTCTTAGTTTGGACCGCGAGGCCCATTTGAGAACTTAGTCCAAGTCAACCCATCACTTCGTGCTCCTGAGAATAGACCGAGAGGTCCATCTCAGCGAGCTCGTAGGAACCGGAGACGTCGTCAGGAACGATTGAGGGACCGACCGAATCTCGGGCAGCTGGGAGTACGACAGCCCAACATTAGGGAGATTCGATCGGATAGAGGCCGAGGACGCGGTAACCAGGTCCGCGGAAGGAGAGATTGGGACCGTAATCCCAATCTAGAGCAAAGGAATCAAGCACGGGAAGTTGCAGGTAATGATCGAGGTCGAGGACGAGGTCGGAGATCTAGACGACCCCATGAGAATGGAGAACACCAAGGGCAGCAACTGACCCGGCAGGCGGAAATTGATCAGCAAGAAAATGGGAGAATAATATATACTTATTTGGATGATCGTATAATACTCCGACATAATGATGGAAGGACTGAACAAATTCCACTTGTGCCTGATTATCCGAAATGACCAAACCATACTAGCAACCACCAAGAGGGAGTAGCGTAACCCCGGGATAATATTATCAGTCCAGATGGGGAAGAAGATCGGATGGCCGAAGAACGATGGGAACAGATTAGCCCGAGAAATGAACAAGTCAATAATAATGCCAGACGATGGGATAGTAGGAATCAGTCCCCAGAGCCAGCAAGAAGACAGCAGACGGAAGAAACAGAAGAACAAGACTGGCGCATTATACCGCGAGAAAGAATAAGACAACAACCACAGTCACACTCGGGAACTTCCCCAAGACGAAACAATCGCCGAAGACGACAAGCGACGGAAGAGATAAACACCGATAGTGATGACGACTTTAGTAATTTCGGAGAAAATAGTCGTCATCGCAGAATTCGACCTCATATGCATGGGAACTGCGCATTGGCTTGACCATGCGGTTCACCCGTCGACGTTAAGTTATAGACGTCGAAGACAATTTTTGAAAAAAATATAAAAAAAAAATTATAAAAATTCAAAAGTCAACATAAAAAGTCAAAAAGCAGGAAAAAGACGAAATAGGGAAAAGACGAAATAGGGAAGAAGACGGAATAAGGACACCTAGACGTCTAGGAAGGCCGACGTGTCGCGCATGCATGCAACCAGGTAGTTGGAGCGGTTGGGAGAAAAACTATATAAGGAGGAGAAGCCTCATTCTTCTCACATCGCTCTCAAGTAGCAAGGAGGTGGACGAGAAGAAGCAGAGTGCGCGGCAGGGGAAGCAGGAGTTGCAGACAGTGTTGCAGACGGCTAGGGCAGCGGACGACGGCTAGTTGACGGCTGACGGCAGGTGGAGTAGGAAGAGGAGCAGACGGCTGCACCAGACGTCTAGCCAGCCTGACGGCTAGACTACCCGACGGCTACACCAAACGTCTAGCTCGCCGACGGCCGCACCGACGTCTAGCCAGCGACGGACGTCCAGCCATGGACGCCGTTCACGTCTAGCCGCTCCGATGGCTGGACCGTCTGACGGTCGTACTAGACGTCCAGCTAGACTTGACGGCTGGACAGGGCAGACGGCTACCGAGCCAGACGTCTGCAGGGAAGAGACGGGCATAGCATTCGACGGCTGCTGAACCAAACAACTCGGATACCTGACGCCTAGGGCCATCCAAGGGGAATATGAGGTCATCACAAAGCATAAAGGCGGAAAGACTTCTACCTGGAGTGAACCTGAACTGGAATCAGTGGTAGCCAAGCGGTTACGGCACCAACAAGAGGTTGCAATGAGAAGTCGCCTGAAAAATACTGAAGTCGGGACAGTCGAGGGGGAGAAGAGAAGTACCGGAAATGGCAACCCGCCGAGGGAAGGAGATCCACCCAAGTGGAAAAGCACCAATTCCAATAGGGGAGATGACCTGGGTCTGTCCGACAGGAGAATTTTGCCGGTAGTGGTGGGCAGATGTACCCAGGGATCATCCGGTGAAATCCAAGATTAAGGAAGCGGGGGTACATTTTATTTTGTAGGCTCCTCACTTTGACCGGGAGATCTTTAAGGAGTATCTAGTGCAGATGTTGGAGACCTATGATGAGAGAAGGCACAGCAGTCTGGTGGAGATAGAGGGTACAACACTAGAAATTGAATTTACTCCCGAAGCTTTCCAGCAAACGTTCGGGCTTCCTTTGAGAGGACAACCAGTGTTGAACGAAAGGGATCCGAAGAAGACGACAGAGCTGATTATGAGTGTGACAAATCTCACAAAGGAAGAAGTAGAGAAGATGCTCAACGTTCACGGCGGAAGAGGAGTCAAGCAGCCACAACTCCGGAATGAAGGATATGAAGTGATAATGAACGTGATCATGTCTAGGCTGTCGGGAGAGCAGCGAAGTTCAGATCTGCCAATTTGGCTGATTCCGTATCTACAAGGAGTAGAACGGGGAGAACAATATGATTGGGCAACATATCTGTCCAACCGGATACAGACATTTCTGCTAAGAACAACAAAGAATTTCTCGATGACGTTCCATGCAATTGGACTGATTCTGGATGCGGAAGCAAGAGCAGAAATTTCTATCCCAGACTTTAAGGCTTACGAGGGACGTGCCACCAAGAGCACCATCCATCTCGTAGGTGGATAGAATCGCCACCTAGGAAGATGCCAACAAAGAAGGCAAGGGTAAAGCAGACTTCCCACAAACCACGTCAGGAGAAGCTGGTGGCCGCGTTAGAAGGGGAGGATAAGGGAGCCACACAGACTCGGGAGTCGGAGGTACAGAAACAAAAACAGGCTCAATCTCCAGATGAACCCAGACAAAAGAAGAAGGGGCGATTCGATGTGCCTCCACAGAATCTCTCGCAAGAAGCATTACGGAAGATAGCAAAGAATCTGGAAGTAGCTCGTACTCGGGAACTGCAGCCAACAGAAGAACCTGAGTTTTCCACAGCAGCTACAAGGCAGGATCCGGCAGCTGGAACAAGTTCAGCTAATCCAGTAGGAACAGAGGAGAGGATTGTTGCAGAAGAGCACATAGTGCGTATGGGTTCACCTGATGTATCTGAGAAACCAATGGCAAGACCGACAACATTGGCAGATACGTTGAGCACATTTTCCATTGAGGAGATGTTCGCTACAGCGGAAAAGATAGCAGCAGCCAGGAAAGCTGCAGGAATAAGTAGTAGTTCTGGAGTGGAACTTCAGCCAGCAGTTACAGAACAGTGGGAGAAAGGAACAAAAGAGCCCACAAAGGAAACACCAACAGAGATTCCGGGTATAGGTAGCACTAAGGATGGAAAAGAACAGTCACCGGAATGGGTAGACCTAGAGAAAAACGAAGAACAGGACGAAGAGGATAGTGGAACCGTGGGACAAGCTACAGGAAGCCCATCTGTTCGCCAACAAGATAAAGGCAAAGCAAAGGCACAGGAGACCGAACGGATCGATGCTTGGTCCCAGGAGATTCTCCTTAAGTTACCGAATTTTATGGATCCCTCAGATGAAATGGATGAGAACGCAACACGTTGTTTCGAGAAATTGGCACAAGTGATGCAGAGTCCGAGTTTACAGTTCAACAGCGCCTGTATGGGCCAATGGAAGAAATGGCAAGGCATGGTGGAAGAAGAACTTGACCGATTGGTTCGATGGGCAGTTCAGGGGACCTTGGCGAAGAGATATTTCCAAAATTTACGCAAGGCAACCCCGGTCACTACCTACAAAGCCGAGTGCAAACAATGGAAGATATAGCAGAATTACCAGACAGAAAACCAAGTCTTTATTGTGAGACCGAACAGATTTATGTTTGCGGCCAAGGCAAGAATCCACCACGGGTTACGGAGCACGGCACACAGGTGGAAGTGGTGCCAGAACTATTGCCAATGTATACACAGTTGAATTTCCTCGCACACTTGTTGCAGTGGCTGGGTGAGGGAATCAAACACATTAGTACAACTAAGGACATCATGGAGCAAGAAGTTACACAGGCTCGTTGGAAAAGGATAAACTCTTAGCTGAGGGCATGGAACGCATGGAAAAAGTTCACGAAGGGATGAAGGAGGTCAATGCAAGTTTACAAACTGAGTTGGTAGACAGGAATCTGAAATTGCAAGCAGCAGCAGAAGAGATAGACCAACTCAAGAACCAAAAAGAACTGTTGGTTAAGCAGGCAGCCGCATTTGCAGTCAGTAGAAGCCAGCAGGAGCGCACTTGGGCTCAAGAAAAAGAAGAACTGCTGAACAAAAATGCAGCTTTGGAGGAAGAACTGCGGAGGGCAAAACAACAAACAGGTGCACCAACAACTTCTCTTTCAGAGGAATTGTTGAAGGATATGTTCCGCAGCCGAGAAGCAGAACTACTGACGAACCTGAAGAAGACTGAAGAGCGAGCAAATACCTTTGAAGTTGAATGGGCAAAATATTATAACTATGCCAAAAGACTCAAGGAGGAATGGGACCAATATCGTCAAAGGCTTCAGGACTATGAACAATCACAACAGGCTGCTACACCAACAGAAGTACAACAAACTGAGGCTGGAACTTCAGCAACGGAGCGGAGAAGGTCGCTGAGGACATCGACTTCTTCGAAGGGGAGGATAGATGTAGACAACAGCTTCTAAGCCCTAGGACTGACTAGCACATCCTCCAACAATTTTGAATGTAATTGAGCAATTTTGTCTAAGTGTTGGCATCAGACGTCCAGCTTTAGTCGGACGTCCGGCTGTGCAATCGACGTTTGATCGGCCGTCGGACGTCCGGTTTGATCGCCAGACGTCTAGTCTGATAGCCAGACGTCTGGGCTAGTGGCCTGACGGCTAGTTAGCAGAGTTAGACGTCTAATTAGCAATTAGTTAGCAGATTCGGTTGTAGAAGTGGTTGGGGAAGTTGGTTGGGATAACCAACTTCCAGCCCTATAAATACCCCCTTTTCAAACATTTGTAGATAATCAGAGACAGAGAGAGAGAGCACAGACTTTGTCTGAGATCACCATTGTATGCTGTAATCGTGATTGAAGCATAATACAAATACTCGTTATTCTGATCCATATTTTGTGTATGCATTGAGTGTTGAGTTGAGTTACAGGTTGCTGCCATTAATGGAGTTGTTGCAGGTTTGAAGCATTAATGGCTATGTTGCAGGTTTTCGACTGGTGAATTATTGTTGCAGGTTTGCTGTTGCGTATTGACGAACAGGTGCTGGAGCAGAAGCGGTTATGGCGGTTGAGCGTTCGCTGAGGCCTGACGTCTAGCCGGACGTCTGGTCACCACCAGACGGCTAGCCGTCAGCCCCTTCACCCGACGTCCAGCCATAACTTGACGTCTGGCTCCCAGACGTCTAGACCAGACGTCTGACATAGTCCCTAGTCTAGACGTCTGGACCCTTGATAGCCAGAGTTAGCCTATCAATTAGACCATTTGTTACCTTGCCTAACCCTGATACTAACTGTCATCACCTTTATCGGGAATGTACCCACCCCTGTATATAGTTCTAACATAGAGTCTCTTCATATCCATGAGACCTTTGACATTTCAACTTCAACTAACTTTTCACCTTCTCTCAATCTCATTGGAGATATTGACTCCCTAATAATTACAAACATCTAATGATTACTAAATGCCAAATATTTACAAGACACCTAGACACCAAATATTTACAAAGTATTTGCAAGATACTTGCAAGGTACCAAATAATGTAATATTCTCCAACATGTTCACCCATTCGTTTGATTATGAAATTGATAAGCGAATGACAAGATGGGCTAGAAGGGCAGTACCCAACCACCGCGCACTGAACAAACCACGAGGTGGTGCCTCTAATGGGATGCAAGGACTTGCCAATTTATTACAACCTCATGTGTACAAAGCACAATGTGGGTTTCATAGAGTGTAGCTCTGAATTCTCATGGCCAAAAGATGTTTACAATGAGGGCCCTAGGCCCCTATTTATAGTAAGAGTTTACCCCTAAGTTACTTGGGATGAGAAACAATTACTCCTAATAAAAGTAAATATTTGGGGGCAACTTTAGCAAAATGTTGCACCTCCAAATGTTACATGCGTTAAAATATGCCTCTAGCAGGCTTAGAAGTCTCCAAAAATGCTTAATGCCCCACAAAATGACAAAAATGTCACTTTTTGGAGGATTTTCTGCAGATTTGCACTTTGGTGCCCTGGGTAAGCGATTTGCTCACTATGATGAGCAATTCACTTGCTTTGTTGAGCAAATTGCTTGCATCAGTGAATCACTCCTTGAGCAGATTGGTGCCTTTGTTGAGCGAATTGCTTTTCTGAGACAATCGACAGGTTCCTTGAGCGAATTGCTTCTCTTTCAAAATTCAGCAAAATTTTGGGATTGTGAAGGATTTCTTGCTGTTTGGTCTCCCTCTGCTGCTGCTTGCTGCAAAAGTTTACAAAATTTTGGGAAAGGTAGTGCCAAGGTACTACATATACACACTTAAATTGATAATGAACACAATTTCCTTCACTCTTGAAATTATTATTTTTCCATAGGAATATCTGGGACACGATTACATAACTCAGAATATGGGACTCGGGATTTTTAAAATGATAAGAGTCAAGAAGGCTGTGACATACCACAAGAATGATGAGAAAATTACGTTGAAGTATTGTAGCATTGCTAGTTTGGTGTATTTCAAATTTTTGCATGACCATCCAACATGTTGATATTAAAGACGCAGGAAAGAGAGATCATATTGCATCTTGGAGGTCTCAAGTGCACATGAATTAAGAGTGGTTAACTTCTAAAGCAGTTAAATGTTTGAATATTTCTATAAGGATGAAGGATATTTCATATGTCCACCACTGATAATGAATATACAATATTCCATATAATCTCAAATAAGGGATGATACCTAGTCAAACACAATCTTGCCGACAACAACTAACAAACATATGTCATATTGTCAATCTTGTGCAGAATTGTGGCCAAACATTTTCTTTGTCAGTGATAATATGTAAACCTAGCATAGCATAAAAAGGCTATTTCCCATCTTTAGCCTTATGTAAAATAATAGTGAATTGAACTGGTTCTTGGTTCATGTTAGTCTCTGAGTTGACCATTTTTGTTGATAGATCTCAATTAATGGACTGAAGTTACACATTCAGATTGCCATTTCTGGAACATAGTATAGGATTTAGAAGAATGAGCTTGGAAGGCTGCTATGATACTATCCATCTTCAGATATTAAATAGTGGCTAGTTGAACAGTTTTTGGTTGATCTTGATCGGCTATTCCCGCCTAGTTAAGATTTCAACCAATGAACTTCACAATCACATTTCTATTAACCAGTATTTAGAAACTAGTGTAGGATTTAGCATAAATTTCTTCTACTTTAATATAATTGTATGTATTTCTTCGAGCTGATGATCTATTTTCTCAATATTCCTTTTAAATAATCAATGACTTGACTTGTTTTACTAGGTTTTCTCCTTGGTACAAGGCAAACTCTCTTGGAAACAAAGGATGGAGGGAACACTTGGTTTCCCCGTTCAATTCCTTCTGCAGAAGATGAGGATTTCAATTACAGATTTAACTGCATAAGTTTTAAGGGAAAAGAGGGTTGGATTGTTGGAAAGCCAGCCATTTTGCTCCACACTTCTAATGCTGGAGAAAGCTGGGAGCGTATACCTTTAAGTTCTCAGCTTCCTGGGGATCTGGTAAGGTATCTTTATTTAAGATCAGCTTTTCTGTATGCTTAGTGGCCTCGTCACTATATTAATCTTTGATCTATCCTTGTAGGTATATATTCAAGCAACTGGAGACAAAGGTGCAGAGATGGTCACTAATGAAGGGGCTATTTATGTAACTTCGAATAAAGGTTACAATTGGAAGGCTGCTGTGCAAGAAACTGTTTCCGCAACCTTAAACCGGTAGATTGCTACAACTTAATGAAAATTTACATAAACTTTCATCTATACTGTAGAGATGATGCATTCCATAATTTTGTTGAGAGTTAACGGATATAAGTAAGACTTGACACTTGGTGTTGGTTGCATCACACATACACAGAGACATATAGGATCCCATTGTTCATATTCATCACTATCACATTGCTGATTTAACAAACCTGGGAATCACTAACATCTTCTATTGAACAATGAAGTTTATGACATGTAAATCAAAATATTTTATCAATGTAGAGATATCAGTTGAAGATTTGTCTTTTATGTGAGACAAGGGTTTTTTTCGTCTTAAACTTTTTTTGGATGATGGAGAATGACTTTATTGAGATTTGTTAATAATCCTCTTTCTAGACACACTGTTATGATATTAACCATTTTTCATTAAATGTAGGGATCTTTCTTGAGGCCTAACTAGGCCTTTCCATGGATTAATAGTTTCTTGTTTGCTTCCATTTGTGGTTACTCTGTCCCTGTCTATGGTTTGTCTAGCTTGGTTTGTGCGTCATTGCCCAATTTGCTGTCCATGTTCTAAATGTATTAGTTACCAAGGAACAGAGGCTTCATAGAAGGTTTTGCAGTCTCTTGACTAACTTCTTGTATACAATTTCCTCCATTTGTGGATAACAACTTGGTTTGTGTGTTCTTGTTGTCTAAGCATTTCCTAGCTGTTCGGGCCTTTAGAGGCCTAGTCTGAAGTAGATAATTCCTCTTTGCAGTAGTTTGAATTGTTACAAACTGTATCTTTTGACGACCAATATTCAGGTTTCTTTAAGATTGGTCCGCATATTTAATTGGAGCTATTTGGATGGTTCCATGTAAGATAATAACGTGCTTGAACTGCTTTGCCTTGACTATGTTTGATGAGACACCTGCAAGAAATTTTTTTGATCATTAGTGTTTATGTTGGACTGTGGTGGATAGAAGCTATGTATTGGTTATTGTTTCTTGGTCTTCAAATATCATTATGAAGCATGTTTGATTGTGTGTTCTTCATGGATAATATAATGGCTAAAGATGTTCTTCTTTTCTCAATAACTTTCATAGTTGAAATATGAAAACTTTAATTTCACACGGTGACACTCCTGGTTATAATTGGCATGTTACTTTGATCATAACCATTTGAACAGATTAAACTAATTCTGTGCTCTCCATCAACAAGCTTATTTAATATTTATTTGCATGATGTGTTTGATCAATTTAGATGAGTTTGTGTATCGTTTATGCTTAGAGTATAACCATGCATGTATGCGACACAATCACATTGTATTTTATAGTACTTAATAACTAACTTTTGAACATTAGAGAAATCTGTGCACGTGTATTATTGGTTTGTGTTTATGTATATAGGTTAAAATTACATTTTTCTTACATCGTGAATGATTATTGACAAATTATGTGCAAGAAACAAAAATTGAAAAATAACCCTATCATCCTTCTTGTTGGACATAAAAGTGGAAAACCAATGTATTATCCTTTTGGGCTTGAAAAGAATTATTTCATTATATTTGAGGTTCTTACCATACTACAAAGCAAATTCTTAGACTACAAATTGTAGGCTGCTACCTCATCTAATTTTTTCCCCTAATGTTTATTCCTGCAGCACAGTCTCAAGTGGTATCAGCGGTGCAAGTTACTATACAGGAACGTTCAACACAGTTAATCGCTCTCCTAATGGTGATTATGTGGCTGTTTCAAGTCGTGGAAATTTCTATCTAACATGGGAGCCTGGTCAGGTGATGCTTTGTAGTCTGTCTCTATCCCTTATGTTTGTGCACGTACACACATAATTCCTACAGTTTAGTTCTAATTCCAGTTTCTTGGTTTGACTGAAGATGGATCTAACCACCACACACATGGATCTAACTAGTTCTATCTGATTATTGCTTTTGAACTGGTTGAAAATATATTTAGATGATTCACACTATAGGTGATGCAGATATCACATGTTTTAAAGTTTATAATCAAGAAAATCTATTCTGTTATTCTAAGGCCATGACAAAAGTGAGGATGCCCGAACTGGCAAAATTTACCTATAACTATGCAGTTAATAATATTGAAATGTTGATGCGGGATCCTATCTTCCGGAGGGCATAACTTTTGATCCGACTGTCAGATCGGCTTGAGATTTTACGAGGAGCTAGATATTGAGGAGGACATTGTTGTAGCTAGGTGTCAAAAGGACCTAGATCGCCATTTTCAGGCCTTTTCGGGATTTTTTTCGGGTCCTAATTCCTTCATCTAGTGCCTTGAAAATGGATTTTAGTGTTTTTTTTTTAGTTTTTCTCCCAAGTTACTAAAAATAGCAGGTCTTTGGCTAAAAATGACAATTTGCCAAAAATAGTAATTTCTTATCTTTAGGGCTTTAAGATTTAGGGTTTCATTTTAGGGTTTCTCTTGGGATATATATTCCCCTTGTATTGCATTATTAAGGGTGGATCCAAGAATGAGAAAATAAAATCATTACAGGTTTATTTTTTTAATTTGTTTGCAAATTTCATGTGATTGGAGGTATTTGTTCTGACCTCTTGCAATTGGATTTACACCAAATGTTAGCATTTTACAAATGGTATTTTTTTAGCATCCAGAGCAAGCTTATCTCTCATGTGTTTGCACACAGAACATGAATCATTTTTGTTTAGTTATCTTTACTTGAATAAATGAGTTAACTACCTTCATACTTGCACATTCAGCTTCAGGTTCAAAGGACATCCACATATGCTATGCACTTGTTCCAGTAACTCCCACATTGCAAATCCATCCCTGTAAGCCATATGTGTGCTAAATGTCATATTTAATTTCAGGGTCATTGTTTTTTTTAAATTGGTTATGTGAGATTGAAACGGGCCCCACTCATATTACATCGTTACTACATAGTGGTATTACAACAGCTTGGGAATTATGCATGTATCTCTTGGCAAGATTTGAAATTGGGTCTTCTCCTTGAAAGTGGAGGAATTTAACTCATTGAGCCCATGCCATTTGATTTCAGGGTCATATGTAAATCTAATAACAAAAGGTTTATACTCAAGAGTATAGGAAGTACCAATCTTGAATGGTGAAGACCAATTCTTGATTTAGGAAGGCGAAGGTCCACATAAATTATTTCTCCGTAATATTGTAGGTGGCTGATTTTTTTAACATAGTCTTATTATCTATTGGCTTAATAAGTTTTGATGATGAAGCCTTTCCAAAATAGGACAGCATGTTATAGAGCTAATTGGTTATAGATTGTAGTCTTTTAGGGTTATGTCCCCATCCATGTGCTTCTTGTACCCCATAAATAATTTAGTATTCCCTTTATGTATGATACTTTCGATGTCTTTTAAATATATATTTTCATCCCTATTGGTGTATCATAATATGCTAGCGGCATACTGCCTGAGCCATGTACTGTAATTTTGTAGACTGGGATAGTGCCAAGTTATGAGATGCTAAGGTTGTACAACCTTGAGTAGAAGGTAAATTCATTGTTCTCAAGCTGAACACTTGGGTATTTATGGGCCCCCACCTAAACTGACATTGTAGAGACAGACTAGTGGCTGAGCAAGAAGTAAATAATGTCCTTGTTAGGAACCTTAAGATAAAAATAAGCATAACCACAATAGCATTGCAGGAATTAATGGAAATGTGAAAATGAAATAACAGAAGTGCTTAAGAAAATAACTGATTAGAAATACAACAAACTTCTATTAATCAGGAGAAACAAATATTGTAGGCATCTTCGAGGGGACAACCTCCTTGGAAGCAGAGCTCCGATACAATGAGAAAAATATGAGTTACATTCTACTCCCACCCCTGCCCTTATATAAACTCTTATTTACCCTAACCCTAATTCTCAAGGGTCGGTCCACATGCAAGAGGGGACCCGTGCTACTAACTCCTACTTACAATAAAAGTAACGGTTAACTAACTCTTGCTTACAATAAAAGTGACGGTTATATCATAATGGGCCCTTACGCACTAGGTGCTCAAGGTGCATGTACACAAACACTAGACAATTGCATAATGAGAGTTGTGTAAGGATAGGGTCCTAACATGCCCTTCCCCTTCAAGAAGCTTTGTCCTCAAAGCTTGAGGTGAGGAAACTGTTGCTGGAGTTGATGGAGTGGCTCCCAGGTGGCATCTTCTGGCTGCAATCCCCGCCACTGTACTAAAACATTAGCGAGTGTGTGGTTGCAAAGTGTGCATGTCTGCCGGTCCAAAATACTTGTGGGTTCTAAGATCACTGAGTCTTCTGCATCCAACTAGGGTTAGGGTGGATTAAACCAATACACGACTGCCAAGGACCTTCTTTAAAGAGGAGACATGGAAAATTGAATGTATCGTGGAGGAGGGCGGCAATTCTAGCTTGTAGGCCAAGGGGCCAATCTGCTGGAGCACTTTATATGGTCCATAGAATTTAGGTGCCAACTTTTGGCTGCCATGGAGTTTCAATGACGATTGCTTGTACGGTTGCAAGCATAGGAAAACCATGTCCCCAATGTTAAAAATATGCTTTGAACGGTGTTGATTAGCTTGTCACATATGGTTCTATGCCATAGCCAAATTATCATTGAGATGTTGGAGTGGTTGTGCACACTCTTTGAGAGTGGAATCCATTGCTTGAACCTTGGAACTACCCGGGATGTATGACAAAATTGATGGTGGCGGGTGTCCATAAACTGCTTCATATGGTGTCATCTTGGTGGAGGAGTGATAAGGAGTATTATTCCACCACTTGGCCAACGAAATCCATTTGACCCAATGAGTAGGTTGCTCAGATGCAAAGCAACAAAGATAAGTTTCCAAGCACTTGTTAACAATTTTAGTTTGCCCATTGGTTTGGGGATGGTATGTCGATCTCATATGGAGTTGTATGCCATGCAACTTGAACAGTTCCTACCAAAAATGACTAGTGAATGTGGGGTCCCGGTCAAAGACGATGGACTGGGGCATGCCATGAAGGCGATAAATGGAATCAAGGAATATTTTGGGTAACCTTTGAGGCCTTGTAAGGGTGGGCTAGTGGACAGAAGTGGGCATACTTAGAGAGACAATCCACCACCACGAGAATGACTGTTTTGCCTCCAGACTTTGGGATCCCTTCCATAAAATCCGTAGAAATGTTCGTCCATGTGGTCTCTAAAATAGGAAGAGGTCGGAGTGTGCTTGGTGTGCGAATAGTTTCTCCCTTCACACGTTGACAAGTATTACGATTTGCAACAAAGGTCTTAATATCGCTTTTCATCCATGCCGAGAAAAAATTGTGTTTAGCCCATAAATATGTCTTTTAGTAGCCAAAATGTCTTGTAGTCGGGGAAGCATGCATTTCATGCAGTATAGTTTAGCAGAGTGGTGAATTTTCAGGGATAACAAGGCGGCCTTAGTATCTCAGATGTTGCCCATCCCAGGTATACCTTGGGCGAGAGTTAGGATCAGTTTGAAGTTGTTAAATTAGGGATTGCAAGGTGGAGTCGTGGGTTACTTATTGAAGCTGGTATGTCCATTGAGGAAGTGGAGTAGAGATGGCATATAAGATACCCTAATCCTCATATTGGTGGGATAGTGCATTAACAGCTACATTTTCCTTGTTCTTATAAATGATTTCATAGTCATATAGTACTACCTGAAACAATGAATACATTGACGCACTGTCGTTTGATAAATCCTTGGACCTTGATGGTATGGTGAGCTTAGAGATCCATAAGGGCATAAGTGGATAGAGCCATGATATCATCCTTGTGCTCGTCCTTATCTACTTCAGTTGGTTGTTCTTGTTGCAATGAATCTTCATCTTTTGACATTGTTGCTTCTCCACGTTCCTCTTGAAATTTACGATCTTCACAGGCTTGATCTCGGGGATGGTGAGAACGACATTTGAAATAGAAGAATCCCTGGGAGTGCTTGTTATTGCGTTTATTGAAGTAAGGACGTCAAGGGTTGAAGTCATGTCGAGGTTGGGGACTGGGCTCTTGGAGCTTCTGTTCTACCACCAAAGCTATACGTTGAACATCCTCAAGGGTATAGGGATCGAGCATGTTGACTTCTCTTTGAATTTTATTCTTAAGACCATTGTGAAAGGCTAAGACCACCACTGTTGGATCCAATTGGTAGGTGTAGGTGAGAAGACCTGTGAATGTTGCACAATACTCAATTGTTCTTGTTTGTTTAGTATGCATCAAATGGACCACATACGATGTGGAATATCCTTTGTCAAACCTTTGGAGAAATCGTGCTTTAAAATAAAGCCACAAAAGAGAGGTACCTAGTTGGTGAAGCTCCCATAACATATATTGATGAGCATGCGTTTCCAACTTAGTAAGCAGCTAATGTGACACGACCTTTTTAGGAACATGGTGCAGATAGATGATGCTATTGTAGTAGCTGACTACTATCAGTGCTTCTAGAACAAGTTTTGTCACACAATCAGTATGAAAATGTGAAGAGACCAAGCTAGACTTCATAGATGCTTCACTTTGAGCATTTTCCACTCCATAAAACGCCCTCTTGCCGAAGGGCCATGCTCTTTGAGTGACGCACTCTCCAAGCGGCCTTGCTCCCTGAATGGAGGTCTAACTCACAAGCTGAGGCAGAAGACAGAGTAGGGCAGAAATCAAGAATTGATTAAGTGTTTGGTTTGGAAGAGAGCACCTCGCTCTTAGAGTGACCTGCTCCTAGAGCAACCCACTCTTAGAGCAACCCGCTCTACAAGTGACCTTGCTCTTTGAGCAGGCCACTCTCAGAGTGACCTGCTTTTCGGGCACCCCACTTTTAGAGCGAATTGTTCTCCTGGTGTCCCGCTCTCAGAGCGGCTTGCTCTCCAAGTGACCTCGTTAGAATGACACACTCTTAGAGTGACCTATTTCTAGGCAACCTCGCTCGGTGTCTATCTTTAGTAAACAAATAAGGATGATGTAATCACCTTGTAATTATCACCGAGGTACATTGTATTTAGTCCATTTCATGGCTATGAGTTGAAATTAAATATAAATAAGAGCTAAATGCTCATTGTAAGGATATTTTGGCCTTCAAGCATATCAGAGCTACTCTTTAGAGTAAGTTTGTATTGAAACTTCAAATTGTAAATTTAATAAAAGAGTTATGCATGGCATTCTGATTCAATTGTGTCTTCGATTGTTTGTCGCATGGTGTGTGAAATCAGTGGCTCTACCCTCCTTTCCCCTATTAGTCATTTTTCATTTTTATTGCAAGTTATTCAAAGATATTACACTTTGAAGTTATTTGGTCGCTGCTCAAAGTGCCAATCACACCAAAATTAAACCTTGCTATGGCTTCGATCGTATTTTACATCTCTTTTCTCTTGCACCCTTTTCTCTTACACAAAGTAGATCAGATTTGTTTTCTGCATTTTAGATTAGTTTCTTTTATTGTTTTCAGCTTAGTTAGAAAGTAGAAGGGAACCGACCTGAGATATGGAGGTTGGGGAGAGTAGAAACCTTCCCATCCATTTGTTGAACTACAGTCATGGTGCAAATTATACTTGCCAATTTCTGTGTTCAACATTTTTGGCATGCTTGGTGGGACCCACAAGTGCGATTTTGGTACGAAATTGATCTTACTCGACCTGCGCAAAATTTTGTAGATCTATGCGAGTATACTTCATATCCTTCCAGATTTGCGAAAAAGGGTTGTTTTACACTAATACAAATGAAACCCACAAATCTTTTGCATTAAAATTTAGGAGTTGCATTCCATTTCAAATTTCAGACTTAGTAATTTTTCATGCAAATGGTCACTCTATTTTTAATCTAGAATCTTGCCAAACTTGTGAATCTTACTTGTTCAGGAAGGACTAGAGCGGAAACAAGCAAAGACAGGTGTGAGCGGGAATGAGAGACTATGTTAAAAAAAAAGAAAAAAAAGCCAAGCACTCTCCAAGTGACCTCGCTTCCAGAGCAACCCACTTTCTAAGTGAACTTGCTTTCGGAGCGCCCTGCTTTCAAAGCGACCCGCTCTCCAAACAAATTTGCTCCCCAAGTGCCTTGTTCTTAGAGTGCCCTCGCTTGGCAAGCACCTTGTACATGTATTGTGAACTTATTCCATCAAATACATCAACTCGTCATTTTTCGGTGTAAAATTTTGAGGTCCTCTTTTTGGTTCTGTTTATGAATACAAGATCCAAATTGCATTTAACAGGGAAAGGGAATGACCCTGTCAAACTGCTCACTTACCAGAAGAAGAACTTGAAGAAAACAGGTACAGCTATTTGGGTACAAGACTTAGATCACCCCTCAGAGGAATCACAGGTCGAAGAAGTCAATTCAGACTTAGAGGAAGAACACAAAGTATCAGTCTTGGACATGATAACTATAGAAGCTATTTTATAGCTCAAAACCCCAATCTTGTTGTGGAACTAGTGCAACCTTACATTTAGATAGGGCAAACAAGTAGGTCATAGAACTCACCACCGGATACGAAGGTAGTCAAAACCCCCTTGCTTGGCCTTCCTTCCAACCTTTTGAATATGTCTATTGTAAGTGGGCCATAACATAAGTAGTACCTCTAGGTCAGCAAACACCAATATCTCAATACGTGACACAAGGGTCATAGGTTGCATTGAGTCAGCCGCTTAGTCCCCAAAATTCTCAATTCCAATAACACGGGCAACAAATCACTAAGGGACAAATTACAAATCACCCTAATGGAAAAGGAAGAGATCAAAAAGCAGGTAGGGCAAGAAAAATGGTCCCAGGAGGAACACATACAATTGTTTAAACAAGATAAAGAACTTGAGAAGCAATTAAAGGCTGAGAGAAGTCGTGGGAGGCAAGAAGTAGAACAACAAATTAAGGCCCAACGGGTACAACTGAAGGCAAGGGAAGAACAAATGGAACAACGGATCACCGCCATGCAAAGACAGAGGAGGAATGGAATGAAAGGAGACAAAGGCAAGGGGAAAATGAACATGCTCTACGAGAACAGATAAAACATTTGAAGGTCACTGTCCAAGGGTTGCAAAATAGATGGATAAAGAAATCACAAGGCTCACACAAGCGTGGACTGAGGCAGAAGCAACAATAGCAAAATTGAAGACCAAAACATCGACACCCGAGCGAGTGAGATTCCTTTGGGATGACATTAGTGGAGAGATTCAACGCACCAAGGGTTATTTCTCTTACTTTAAGGAGTGCAAGGAGCTGATAAACCAATTGGCCCCAAATACAGAACAAATTAGGATACAATTGGAACCAAGGAAGGGACATGGTGAAATCATGCAATAGGTTTAGAAGATCACTGTTTAGCAGGTGAAGCAACAAAGTTTGATGGATAAAGCTATCCTCATTGGGCAGCTTAAGATCATCCCTTATAAAATAAACAGACTGGAGAGCTGTGAGGAGAACCTTGACAAGTTACAAGAGGCTATCGATGAGGCAAAAAAGAAGATCAACCAGACGATTGAAAAGGGACTGCCAGACCTTAACATACTCATGACAGATTATTGAAGAACAAAAAGAAAAGGACGTTCAATCAAATGATTTGCAGGAGGTTATAAGCAAGTTGGAAGAACTATATGAAGGGACAAGGTAGATGGCAACCAAAGCGGAGGATCTTCAAAGAGATATATATGAGGAACTGGCGGACGATGTCGATGCATTGAACAGTTCTTTGGTTCCCTCCGACTAATGCCATTGCTTCTAGAACAAGTTCTATCACTCAATCAGTATGAAAAATGTGAAGGGACCAAGCTAGACTTCTTAAACGTTTGCTTTGACCATTTTCCATTCCATAAAACGCTCTCTTGCCAAAGCGCTTAATCTTCGAGTGACCTTGCTCCCCAAACAGAGGTCCGACACACAAGCTCAGGTAGAAGACAGAGCAGGGTAGAAATCAAGAATTGGTTAAGTGTTTGGAAGAATGCACCCCGCTCTTAGAGCGAAAACTATCCAAGTGACCTCGCTCTTTGAGCATCTCGCTCTCAAAGTGACCTGCTTTTCGGATGCCTTGCTCTAAGAGTGACCTTGATCTCTAAGCATCTTGCTCTCAGAGCGATCTATTTTTTAGGCACCCTACTCTCAAAGTAACCCTGCTCTCCGAGCACCCTACTCCCAGAGCGACTCGCTCTCCGAGCACCCTGCTCCCAGAGCGACCCGCTCTCCAAGCACCCTGCTTCTAGAGCGACTTGCTCTCCGAGCACTCTACTCTCGGAGCAACCCACTCTCCAAGCAACCCACTCATAGAACGGCCCACTGCCAGGGCGCCTCGCTCCGTGTCTATCTTTAGTAAACAGATAAGGATGATGTAATCACCTCGTAATTATCATCAAGGTACATTGTATGTAGTCCATTTTGTGGCTACAAGTTGAAGTATAAATAAGAGCTAAATGCTCATTGTAAGGGTCTTTTGGCCTTCAAGCATATCAAAGCTACTCTTCGGAGTAAGATTGTAT
Source organism: Wollemia nobilis (assembly GCA_028583015.1). NCBI lineage: Eukaryota > Viridiplantae > Streptophyta > Pinopsida > Araucariales > Araucariaceae > Wollemia > Wollemia nobilis. Next base: position 6,948,087 of record JAQPPZ010000440.1, read on the forward strand.
TGAAACTTCAAATTGCAAATTCAATAAAAGAGTTGTGTGTGGCATTCTGATTCAATTGTGTCTTCGATTGTTTGTCTCATGGGTGTGTGAAATCAGTGGCTCTACCCTCCTTTCCCTTGTTAGTCCTCTTTTCATTATTATTACAGGTTATTCAAAAATCTTACATGCTGAAGTTATTTGGTCCTTGCTCAAATTGCCAATTGCACCATAATTAAACCTTGCTACAACTTTGACTGTATTTTACATCTGTTTTCTCTTACACCCTTTTTTCTTACACAAAGTAGATCAGATTCGTCCTCTGCATTTTAGATTAGTTTCTTTTGTTGGTCTCAACTTAGTTAGAAAGTACAAGGGGACCAACTTGAGATTTGGAGGTTGGAGAGAGTAGAAACCTCCCCATCCATTTGTTGAATTGCGGTCATGGGTGCAAATCACACTTGTTGATTTCCGTGTTCAACAACTATCCCTATTGGCCAGCTACCCATGTGGATTGACACCCTCAAAGGTGGAGATGTCAATACGTGGAACAGGAACATAATGAGGCTAATAAAGGAAATTAAAAGCACCTCCTATAGAGGGATCTAGATTAGAAGCAAAGTCTGAGATATAACCACCTATATTTGGAAGAGTACCTCTGGTAGCAAAGGGAGCCGTGTGACTACCATAGGAAGTTGGAGGACTATGACTGGATGGCGGCTTCTAAAGAACACTCGTGTCCCTTGGATTTGGTGCGTGTTGCATGCCTAGTGGTTGTTGTCCATCAAATTATTGAGATTCGTGGTCAAGGGAATGGTAGTAGAGGACATTTTCAGGAAGCTTTAGATGTAGGCTAAGGTAGTGTGGATTTCATTTTGAGAGATCGCAATGGAACTAACCACCCTTTCTTGTTTCTCAAGATAGGTACGCAGACCAGATTCAATAGTATTACCAATTGGAGGGGTAATGGGAGGAGTGGTAGGGGGAGGGTTATTGGGAGGAGGAGAGGAAGGAGTGGTGTTGGGAGGAGTTGAAGCCATGGCGTTTAAGGAAGAAAGAAGACATTGGTCAAAACTATTGATATTTGGAGGAGTGTTGTGATGCTTATCGGATTTCTAGGTTGGCACTTCTTTTTGCTCATGCACACATCCTTTGAATGACCAATGTGCTGTAATCAATTGTGGATTTGCAACCAACCAGTAGGAGTAACAGGTTTGTTCATATACTAGCAAAAGAATCCTTTGGAGCACTTTAGAAAAGTACCGTGAGAAATTCCCCTTACTTCGATCAGTTTGAAAAGACGATCGCAATGAGAAACGTCTCTTGCAAAGGTCGTGACACACTTGATTCTTGAAAAACTGTTGTTGGAAATGCCCCTTGTTTTGACCGACTTGGAGAGATGATCAGAATGGGATAGGTCGCTCGCAAGGGTCTAGCCACACCCGATACTTAAAAAAAAAACAATCGGGTTTAGGAAAAGTGATTAACAACAATATTATAGAAGGAAATGCTCCGGAAGATGAGCTGAAAAAAATTGATGAAAAGATACCAGGAGAGAGGAACTATTCGACAAAGGTTCTGGAATGGTTTGCATGCCCTTTTGCTGCAAATTTGCACCACCATAGGGAGCCAAGATTGATGCTTTGATACCACTTGTAATGAAACAACTTCAAGAAATACAGTAATGGTAGTAGCAATTCAATAATGTGCAATAAACAACATCCACTGATAACAATAAATTCAGATTTAATGCTAGAAAATCAGAAATACAAGTAATTAGATTCCAGATTCAAATCAATACAAATCCTTAGCCACTTGGAGAGGGAAAAGTCTCATATGCGCAACGGAGGCGACCAAGATTTAAATATGAAAGATGATTCCAACTACAACATAACTCTTCCTATTTATAGATTAAATCAACATTAATCCTAAACCTAATGCTCAAGGGCCGACGACCTTAACCTAGGGCTTGAGCTAATAAAAATAAATATATCTGATGTGGCTATATTGGAGCTGTTACATATGAGTTATAATGAAGTTTTAGAAATCTGACTTAAATTCGTATTCATTATGTGGCCTATTAATAGAAAGCTTATTGGAGTCCACTTGCAATAAGGTTTGAGCCACTTCAAAACTCCCCATACAACAAAAGCTATGGCTCTTAGAAGCAAAAAGACTCTACATTTCCAACTTTGAAAATGAATTTCATGGGGTCCAAACTTAAATGATGTCATGCAACAAAATAAAACTGAAAATACCTCCATATGATTTAAATTCAAGATGGTGAATTCAGGAAACAATGAAGCAATTCGCTCATGAAACCCTCCTTGATTGGTATTTCTCCAATGCATTTTCTATGGTCTCTACACTTTGATTTGTCAAATGGAATGGAAAGATAAAATGTAGACCTGGCCTTGAGGTTTTTTGGGTCTTTCAAAACTGATGGTTATTTTAGAATCTGCATCAAAGAAACCTTCTTACTGCTTCGAACTTCCCTTAGGATAGTGTATGTGAACTCCCTAAATCTACAACATATATATGATGTTAGCATAGTTTTGGCACATGGACATTCTTCCTTACATATTCCATTTTCCAAAGGAGGAGTACAGCTCACTTCCTGACACTTCCCTTAGGATAGTGTTTGCAAACAGGACTACAAATATAACTTTTTTAGAAACTATGTTTAAAGCTCAATAGTCATGTCAGACTTGAAGTTTGTCTGAAACGTTTTTTAGGATCTATCAGTAGCAATGATACCTAATTGTTTATGGGAATCTTAAAATAATATTCGCTTCAGGCATTTATTCTATTTCCCCATAAATGCGAGTAGCATATGAGGGGTTCATTTTGTAGGTTCTCTTTGTCTCTCTTTTCTTTTTTTTCTTAAATTGGTTATATGGGATTGATATGGGCCCCACCTGCATCACATCATGACTATATAGTGGTATTACAACATCTTGGCTATTATGCATGTATTGTTTGGCAAGATTCAAATCTGGGTCTCCTCTTTGAAAGGAGCAATTTGCTATTTGATAAATGTTATGGTTCACCTATGAGATTTGAACCTTGGTTTAAGATTTGAAACTCATCAATCCCAACCAATCGCTCTAAACTCCATAGGCTTTTTATAGGTTCTCTTTTTAATTGGTACTTCCTCCAAATTAATTTAATCTTATGGACACATTTTTGGAGGAACTTCTTTGAGGGTTTCATATGTCCATGCAAATACCTTTTTATATTACGTAAGGATTTGAATGGTTTCTGCATGTTGGAAGGTCAATCCAAACGCTGACAAAATGCTGGACTTTTACACAGGTTATAGCTAAGTGGTAAAATGCCTTATTGGGAGGTCCTAGGTTCAAGTCCTAGCTGGTCCATGCATTTGAATACGGTATGAGATCCATGCTAGGTGTGCTCAAACTAGTATGTGGCTTGAGGAGGGGTGTTGAAAGGTCAATCCATACTCTAGAAAAGTGCTCAAGCTTTGTAAAGGGCCAGTAGGTAAGTGATGGAGTGGCCAAAACATTGCTCAAAGATCTTAAATTTGAGTCCGACCTGGTCTATTTTTTTCAACATTTTTATTTGTTGTGGGAGAGAGGGGAACTCATAAGATGATTCTTTTATTCTAACTTTGATAAATATAGTTACAAATATTTTTGTACATTCTACATCCTCCAAAAAGACAAATAATTGTGGTGTTGTAGCTCCTCCAAAATGACAAAACTCTGTTTCCTTTCTTTTTGTACCTAACTTACATAGAAACAAGAGACTTGTCAAATATTTGTAATAAAATAATTATTAATGAGAGAACATATGTTTTGGTCATTATTACCAAAAATCAGTTTTAGTTTCCACTTATCATCCATAAACACCACATGTGGTTCTGTATTTGTTCCTAGCTTGACATCTTTTGTTCAGAGTCCCTCATACCTAATATTGGTCCTCTCTTTGCGGTTTCCATATTTAATTGTGCTTCTCCCATAGGATATTCTGAAAATTACTGAGTAGTCACTATTTGCATGTTGTGATGTTCTTGACCTAGAGTCATGATTGGGTGGTTGATCAAGTTCATTGTTGGACAATGATTCTATAGCCTCTTCTTCCCTTTTTGTGAAGTAACACAACTCTTCTTCACATTGCTCATCTAGTTGCAACACAGGATCTCTGTCATATTCAGATTTAACCAAGTAAGATGCCCAAACCATCTCATATTCCCATTCACCAATGTGGCAAACTTATATTAAAAGAACAGCTATCTTTTGAACAACCATCCAAGTTTGGTACTCCTCCTTCGTCAGGATCAAAGTTTTTATCTTTGGAGTTCGCATTGTTGGTTGCACTTTGCTGTTCTGGTTTGATAATTTGATTTTGCTGTGCATCTACAATCCCTTTTGAGCTTCCCAGATTAATAGTAATAATATCTTTACCCCAATTGGAGAGACCTTTGACTTGCTTTAGCCAGGTTCTCCCAGTATAACATTATAGTGAGATAATGTATCCACCATTTTAATGACTCTCTTATCTGACAAGAAGGGATTTCCTGCATCTACAACATTTTGTGCAAGTAAGATGCCTTTCAGCTGTACTGATCCTTGGTTGGCCATGTGTGACCATTTTCAAAAGTGTTGCCTCTGTTGTTTCCACATGGTTAAAGATAAAATATTTACTCTCAACCCGTCATGAACAGATACATTTGATTATGCCAAACCTTTGATTTCTGTGGAGGTTTCCCTAGTCCTATCCTTCTTGAGAAGAAGAACCTCTTGGTACAATGTTATATGAAGAAATTGGAGTTATAGCATTGAGAAGACACTTCATAAGTGTGTCAGTGGTGCTGTTATATGCGTACCTTTAGTCAATATCACTGGTTCTTGGATTGACTTTTTTCCTGTAGCGTTCTCATGATTGCACCATGTTTTTCTGAATCTGAACTGGGGGTGCTTCATAGGGAAACCTTTCTTAGGTCTTGGCCCAGGAGGAACAATCAAGTTGCACCAACCTACATGTTCTGATCAATTATTGATTTCTTGGACAGCTTGCACAGTGTCCTGCATATGCTGCTTTGCAACTTGCACATCCATTTCTTTCTTCTTAGCAGCCCTGGTGACTGCAAGGCGATTCTATTTATTTACCTCCATGAGGTTTGTTGATTTCATCTTAACTTAAGTTAACATGAGACACCCATAATCTTTGTGGTTGCTGGATCCAGACTCTGCACACAATTTGATTTTGATTATTGAATGAAATGAAACATTATTAATGTCCGCGGTGGGCCAAAATAAGACCCAAGGGACTATAAGAAGGACAATAATAACTGCTAGCTAGCAGGCTAAAAAGTCCAAGAAAGAAAAGAACTAAGATAAATACAAGACGAAACCCGACAACCGGGCCAAAGAGAAAGGGAAAAGAAAAGGGAGAGCGGAGGGGGGGAGGGCTGCAGTCCAGAAGAGAGGAGTGCATGCCAAGAAGAACGGAGAGAGAGAAGGAGGGGGGAGGGAGCAGCTGGAGCTGAAGAAGTCCATGATATGTCTCTGACCAGCGCTAGTTTGGAACCTTGACAAATTGTGGGTGCGCTGTCTAGTGACCTTGCTTCCGTATGAATTGGATGATGTGGGGCGTTTCCGTCCGAAGTCGCCTGGTCCGTTGGAGCTAGTGAAGTATGTTGTGATGAGCCGATGTTGAGGAGGGTGAGATCCATCTGGAGGAGAACTTTTATGTCATTGAAGTCGAGTTATCTCCCTAAGAAAGAGTGCGAGACACCGCTAGTCTGGGTATCTGAAGAAGGTAGAAACATATCTAGAGTTGTCCCTGAAAAGGCAATGGAATCTACCTCGGATCTCATACTAAATGGGACAACCAAAAATAAAGTGATGAAGGGTCCCCATTTGTTACACTTACGACATTGCATCATAGGATACTCCTTGGCATTCCTGGCAATAGAGGTCCTTGCATCCTTGTTAGAATTGTTGTTATCATTTGTTTTTTTAATTCTTTTGGCTTTATACCCACCACTAGTGGTTGAATGTTCTGCCCAAAAGACATATTGCTCTTTCTTTGGTTTGTCTCTCAAATCAAATAGGCAGTCATTAATAGCATAATTCCTAACATTGCAAGTGGTGCAATATTAACAGGCATTACACTCTTATAAACTATTCAGTTTGGCATCTACGGAACTTTGCTTCTATTGTTGCAGTAGGTTAGTTTTAGCCTCTTTCAGTTGTATTAGCTTATTAAATATCCTTGTAATCATTTAATACTGGATATGTCCTTATTCTCCTCATTTTGCAACAGATAGTTAATTTGCATCACGTCTAGCATTTGTTGATATGTTTCTTCATGTGGTAGTGGGCACATCCTCTTCGACCCTATTTAGGTTCTTATTATAACCCTCAAATAAAATATTGTTGCCTTAATTGATCGTTCAAGGTCTGATTTACATCTGAGCTAGATGTAGCATTCTTCGGTTATATTATTTTGTAATTTCTTCATTATTGTTTAATATAGGTCAAGATACTGATAATTTCATATCAATGTGCCATGCTTTGAATCTTGTTTTGAAAGCTTCTTTCAGTGCACCCCTTCTCTTTTTTTACCCTCTTGTAATTCTTCAAATTAAACTAGGGTATATCCTCCAATGTTCCTAGAAATAGTTTATTCATGGTTTTCTGTCCATGATGTTACTAGCCTTCCAGTGTTATACTCAGTTGAGGTAGTGAATAATGGGGTCCTTATACTTGTTTTCTTTGAATTGGATTAGTTTAGGTATGAGAGAGTGCTTAGGTTCTATTTTTCTTTTCTTTTTAATGGGTTATATGGGATTGAAAAGGGCCTCATCCATATTACATCATGACCACATGGTGGTATTACAACCGCTTGGCAATTATGCATGTAACTTTTGGTAAGATTTGAACCTGGGTCTCCTCCTTGAAAGTTGATAAATTTAACTGGTTGAGCTAATGCCATTAGATGCTTAGGTTTTATTTATTTTTATTTTGATTGATTGTCTGGAAATTAAATTGCTGGTCTATTTTGTAGTATGACTGCTAGTGGGAGCAAAGTTTTTATTTTTTATAAATGGGTATAAACAATTTGATTCTTTTCTTCTTTGGTGACTAGACTTATTTCATACTTTCCAGATGGTTCCTTTTCTTCAGACGACTGTCCATGTTGGTAGGGACTTCTGCAAAGTTTACCTTTGAGACTGTTACATCAAAATCTTGTGGATGATGTTTTCTCCACAATCGAGTTGATCTTCTTATCTATCCTGAGTTTTGGCATACACGTTCTTCAAATGCGAGCTGCTGAGACCACAAACTGTTCATTCAAAACATTTCTAGATTTATTCGCATACAATTCACTTATCCTTACCCCTTAGCTGACATATTGATTTCACCAATGTTAACCTACTTAAGGTTATGTGTTCTTAAACAGCAGAGTATCATAACTGAATCTGAAAATGTATATACAATTATACACTTGTACATCAAAAGAACTGAATCTTAAATAGCTGCAAATGTGATGATGCTAGACCACAACAGATACGTTATTATTTATATGAATGAAAATGTGAATGTGAGAGAGTTATGGCCCTTCCTTGCAACCTGTGCGAGAGATTTGTGACCCTTTTGTTGCAGCGCATCAAATTAAGAGAGTATATTAAACTGACTAATATGTGTTATGGAAAGTATATCAGCTGCTAAAGCCATACATGTTCTCTTCTATCTTTGCGTTCTTGAGAGCTACAGTAACTGCTTTCTCTTAAATTGCATTTCTTTGTTCGTAATTGTAAAATAGAAATCTGTTTGATAATTTTCAACATTGCATGCAATTTGTATAAGGACTCCTTCGATGCTTGCTCTGATGTAAACCTCATATGTTGCTTTGAAAGTTTTCTAATACATGATTTCAAATATGGTGCGCAGCCATATTGGACCCCACACAACAGAACTAGCGCTCGCAGGATACAGAATATGGGTTGGCGTGCTGATGGTGGACTGTGGCTTGTCGTACGTGGTGGTGGCCTCTACCTTAGCAGAGGCACTGGGGTAAATTCTAAATGATAGTGTTCAAATCTGAAGCATCTGTCATCTCTACTCATTTAGTATCTCAGATTTCTTTGCAGATATTTGGTTTGGGCTTAACAGTGAAGACTTTGGAACTCCCAATAGGAGGTCCAAGGTTTGAATCCTGCAGGGGGTAGGGTTGTACACCATACTTCGGTAACTGGAGTATGGTTGAATAACCATATATTGTGTACACAACATCCTCGATGAGGATCGTCCCATATGGCCTATGGCCTTGTCAATGTTAAAAACTACTTTACTTTAGATAAAGCCGAATAGAATTTCACACCTATTATTCAAAGCAAAGAATGTAGTGCTCTTTCTCAGTAGCCTAGTTGGAACCTAATACCAATACCATATTTGTTAGTTGACCATTTTATGAGGGTAGTGCAAAGGTTGAAGGTGTTACAACTTTTGTCCAATACAGATGCACGTGTAAGATACGCATTTGGACTCTCCAAGAGAGTCATTCTTTCCATAAAGGAATATACAGATTCGAATTAACCAGCCCACTATTTAAGCTTGGAAGCATTATGCCATTCTATGGATTAAGATATTGATGTTCGAAAAACCAGTATAGTGGTACAGATGTCTTGTAACTAGTGTTTGTGTTCTCTAGCTACAATTTTGAATGCTGTTGTATACATGAAGTGTTATAAAATCGTTTTAGTGAGCACGATTACCTTTGATTCTTGTAATTTCTATATAATAATTTCCTGTTTCCTTTGGTTGTATCTGCAATCTATCCAGGGATTGAATTGAGATTCTATGTTGTACAAAGTGGTTGTAGAAGCTATGCTTGCCTGACATAGCTTAAATATTCCATGGCCTCTCCTGGGAAAACCCATTTGATTGATAGAAGACTCTCTGAAGTTCTAGGAAGCTTGCTTTTGGCCCTGATGGCCTCCTTTCTTATTTACTTTCATGCTTTTCATTGACAGAGTGAAGATACAATATCTTACTTTCATCATGCTAATGAAACCACCTCTTTTATAATGTGGAAGCTAGAACTTTTTAGTGCAATGGTTTGTAGAAAGCATGAAGCAGAAGGCGAACAGAAGAATTTCACATTTACTTCCTGGGCAGCAAGGAATGGTCTCTGAGGGCATGCTTAGTATGAAGCTGCAGGATGCATATAACCTAATAGTCTAAGACATTTGTATCATGAGATATATAAGCATGTTGCTTTAATCCCATTGGCTAAAACACCAGGATTACATTTAGACAAATTTATTTTTGGTTACCCTTCCACTTAACTGCATCTTGTGCATCTTGGTTCCAAGCATAACCTGGGCCTTAAAATGCCACTAAAGTGAATCAGAAACTATCTGACATGTTGCCCAAACTTGATTCGAACAGAAATGAACCATTAATCTGAAAAGCCTTGGCTCTACCAACATATCACATGATTGGAATGGTCATTTTATCCCTTGAATGTGGTGGGTAATTCTGTGTTGAAAAAGGATCTACTAGGAAGCTTTACCTTTCATTGTTTGTAATACCCACTTGCGTACAAGTGCAACCCCTTGAACTCTACTATCTGGTCCCTAGCCCCTTGATATCTTGGGAGAGTGCAAACATCCCAAGCAAACAAAGGAATGCTCTTCACCCCTTTTTTCTTGCTCCAAGGATAGTTTCTAAGGACATTTTTTTTTGACATTTTATCTACTACCTGTTAAGGGAAGAGGCAAGAGGAAAAATATGTTACACGTGTCCTGAAGCTAAAATTTTATTAATTGTAGTGACTTCCTTGCAAGAGGAAGATCAAAACTAGTCTATGTGCAAGAGGTTATGAAATTGGGGCATGATCCACCTCCACTAATCAGAAACAAATAGATGAATACCAAAAGTAATTCCAACTAGTAAAAGATTTCACGTGGCTTGATAAACTTCCATCTTTTGAGTGGTAGTTCATATTCACCTGATGAGGACATCTATTTAGGCTTAGGCATTTAATATTTTATATATCCTAGGCTTTCTATTGTAAAACGTGAGACTCCAAATCAATCTCACGTTGGATTGTTAGTTTAGGTTGCTTTTAGCCTTTTCTAGAGAGAGGTTGTTATGTTTAGATAGCTTAGGGAATCTTCTAGTTAGCTTGGTTGTTAATTTGTTTCCTAAGTTAAGCTATTAGTTGCCTATTGTAATTTTGCGTGCTAATCTGATCTTTTTGGTGAGATTGGACCCTAGTTTTTTTGGGCATGCTCTATGCTTATAAATGGTTTGCATATGAATAAAAATTCAGTTGGAGATTACTTCCACATTAGTGGTATCAGAGCGGTTCGGATCACATTTGTGGTTTGGGTTGTGAAAGCTCTTCGATATCTTTTAGAGAGATGACTAACGTTGCTGAGCTGCAATGTTCTTCTTGACCTTCTTGCACTGGTAACTTATTTTGAACTTGTAACTTTTGGAAGTGTTTTTACTCATCGAAGTAATGCTACCATCAACAACGTTTCAACAACTAGACTAACATCTTCCAGTTTGTGTGTCATGCAATTGTAGACGCATGGTAATTCCAGCCTGCTTATGGTAAATGAAGGACGATTGTTCGTGCCAACTTGCTCACTTTGGTGGAGTTTGCTCTAGTAGCAACACATGGAAGCCTCTAACTTATGCTCCTCATTATGCCACTTTCGTCGACTAGACTGTCGACATTTTTGCACCACCCTAAGCTGGCCGGAGCATTATTCCACAAATGTCAGATTCGTTTCTGTGTGAAGCAAGGGTATCCATTGTTTGGACTAGTTTTTCGCTTAGCAAGAACAAAATCCCACGCGTATGCTGATTTGGTAGCGTTATCCTGACACCATTCCAGTTGTCCAAGTCATAAGCGGTGTAGTGCTTGCAGCAGGCTGCCACTTGGAGTTTTTTGAGGTTAGAGCATCCGCTGTGAGCTAAGTGAGGCTCTTGCAATTGTGTTGCAGTGCATCGAAGGAAGAGACGTTGCATGAAGCCTTGCTGCATTCAAAAACCTGCCTTGGCGCCATTTCCTGCTACAAATGGGTGCCAAGTCGCACGAACAACCGTTTTCGACCAAACACATGTAGAAATGTTGTGTAATCTACTTTCACAAACGTCTATGTTAGATTTGGTGCATTTTTTAGACAAGCAACGTGACTCTAGTTACAAGGAAATTACTGCCAAACCGGACATGTTTTCCCGTTGCAGCCTTGTTGCGTCCAAAACCACTAGTACACAGTTTGATAGATCAACCTCCTGTGAGAGAGTGCCACATCACGTGACGCTGCTAGGCCAGATTTCAGCTTGTTTCCAGCGAGAAAATCGTGAACTGCCATGTCGCTTGCCTTTGTTGCGTGCTTTGGAGGGAAACAACCATCCGGTTCATGTCTAGCTGGATTGTGTCTAGGATGTACACGTCACTATTCTCATAGGTTATTTAGGCCACAATGGGTTGGGAGTTTAAAGAAAAACGGAGGTGTTGTTCGATTTGTCTTCTTCCCGCATGACTTTGTTGCGTTCAAAGCTTGTTAGTGCACAATTGATTAGAATTGGAATGCGCAAAGCCCAAACCGTTGTGTTGCAGGAGGTCAAACACTTGTGGATCCGCGAATATCAGTCAACGTGGACGACTAGAATAGCAACAAACATGGACGACTGGAGCAGTAGCGCCTTGAACGATTGTACTGCCATGTGGCGTGGAATTAAAGGCAAAGGACTAAAGTTCAAAAATTTGCATGACCATTGGACTGGTTTACCCTCGATTTGACTATTGGAATAGCATACACCAGAGTTGACCGTTGGACCGTCGGAGGAGTTCAGCCGAAATTCTGACCATTGGGCACGCATGAAGGAGTTTTCTAGCCACAAGTTGAAAACCAAAGGTTTTTATAACCTTTGATTTATTCAATATCAAAAGGGGTAATTTTAAAACATTTTATTTGTATTAAATTAATTAATTAATTAATTAATTTAATACTCTTCTAAGTATTTTAACTAATTAAATTAATTAATTGAAGTTGTACCTTCTTGCTAGAGCTAAAAACCTTACTACCCTTGTTTGTACCAACATAGAAGGCTAAAGTGTTTATAAACTACTTGGAACAATTTGTATTCCCCTTTGCAATTGTCAGCTTAGGCACCAATTATTTAACTCCATCTAGCTTTCACTCGTTCTACCATGGCCACCAATTTAGCGGAACAAACGACCCAATTACCCCATGTAGTAAGTGCCCTAGCCGATAAGGTCAATGACATAGCTGTCCATAATGGCTCAAGTGATGTAAAAATTGTAATAACTCTAATGCAGCAAACTAGGCTTTAAACAAATAAAAATCAGATATCTGCAAAATAGATCAGATCTGCAATTACTACTCAAAAAATTACTTCAAAAACCCTCAAAAATGGACGTTCCAGCCATACAGATTTTTTATTAATTTTCTGAAAGTGCAAATAGGCCAAACAACTATCCAACAACACAATTCAACCCTCAAAACTGGCTAGAAAAATCCCCAAAGCTGGGTGATCCTCCTATGAGGGCAAAACAGGTCACAAAACATGCACAAATGGCCTCCCAAAGCTGGACGACCCACTCCCAGACTCCAACACACCAAAATTTGCAACACAATTGTGAATCCTGAGATAGATCCACCCAATCTCCAATCAAGAACAAGGGCACATCACCTTGTCTACAAGATTGGCTATTTCTGAAGACTTAGGGTACACCACCTAAGCAGCAAAAGGTGAGGAAGGGTTCAGCCCTTTCTCTTACAATTCACAAAATGAACATGACATAATGAAACCCTAAAAGTGACTTTCCAAGCCTATATACCTAGTCGCCCCACTAGAGGCTTCTAATTATTCATTAAGTGAGGGTTACATCAACATTAATCCCCAACACTAAATTTTAATTACATAAAACACCTATTAGCCAAGCAAAAAGGGGACGTCCCACTTCCTTGAACACAAATGACAAAAATAAAACATTGCAATGCGTGGGGTCCACATAGTCTTCAAAATGGGACATTACAAGTCCTCCCTTCCCAAATTGCTTGTCCTCAAGCAATTCAGGGCTGGATGTGGAATAATCTTTTTTCCCTCCTAAGTAGCATCTTCAATGGGCAAGCTCCTCCATTTCACCAAGTCCTCTTTGATGACCTTGTTTCTCAACTTCCTCTCTCTAGTCTCCATGATCATTGCAGGTTCCAAAATCAGCTTTCCCTCATCATCAAATGGGGGCAACTCAATTGAAGGAACAATGTGCTGTCGAAGTGCCTTTCTTTAGGCATGAAACATGGAATACATTGTGTATTTTACTGCTGTTTGGTAGCTCAAGCTCATATGCAACCTCCCCAATTTTGCGTATGACCTTGTAAGGGCCATAAAAACGTGGCTTGAGCTTCTCTGCTCCACTTCTCTTCATGTTGGACTGTCTATAGGGCTGCAACCTCAAATAAACCATGTCTCCAACCTCAAAATGATGCTCAATACGCTGCTGATCAGCATACTTTTTCTGCTGATTTTGTGCAAGCTGAATATTATCCTTCAATATCTTCATAGTATCCTGATTTTCCTCCATATAATCCTTGGCTTTTGGCACCCTACTGTCACTCAACAACAAATCAGTGAAGTTTGGAGCATCATATTCATATAATATTATAAAGCCATAAATGGAGTCATTTTAATAGACATATGATAGGAAGAATTATAACAGAATTCTCCCAAGTGCAGCCATTTAATCCATGCATTTTGCTGCCCTGAAACATAGTTTCTCAAGTAGCCTTCAACCCATATATTCACAATCTCTGTTTGGCCATCTGTTTGGGGGTGATAGCTTGTACTTGGAGTCAACATTGTGCCACAAAGCTTGAACAACTCTTGCCAAAACATACTCATGAATCTGCTGTCCCTGTCACTCACAATATTCTTTGGCATGCCATGCAATTTAAACACTTTTCTAAAGAACAAATCAGCAACTTGTACTGCTGTATATGAAGCTGAAATAGCATAGAAGTGTGCAAATTTAGTTAACCTATCCACCACAACATATATACAATCCTTACCATGCACTTTTGGCAGCCCCGTGATGAAGTCCTTTGATATACTTTCCCATTTTTTATTGGGAATGGGCAAGGATTGAAGAAGACCAGCAGGCAATGTGTTTCCAATTTTATTTTCCTGACAAGTGGTGCACTCCCTCACATGCTTCAATACATCATCTTTTAGCCCCTTCCATGAAAACCTTTCACACAACTGTCTATAGGTCTTAAAAAACCCCAAATGACCAGCCATGGGTGCGTCATGCATAGTGGCAATCAATTTCTCTTTAAGCTTGGAATCTGGCACAATAAAAATTCTGTTTTTGTAAAAAATCAGACCTTCCTTCACGCTGTACCTGTCATCTTTCAAGTGGCCATCAAGAATGTTAGATGCAAAAGTGTTCTTCACATACTCGGCTATAATTGCAGCCTTCCAACTAGCTGTTATAATGGAAATAGAGTGAAATGTGGGCATTCTAGATAGTGCATCAGCAGCTGATTCCCTTTTATAAACTCAATCTCAAAATCATATGCCTGCACTTTAGTGACCCATTTCTGCTGCCTATCATTTAAATCTCGCTGTCCAAGGAAATATTTAAGGCTATTTGATCTGTCCTTACCCCAAATTTGCCACAAACAAGGTATTGCTTGAACTTGGTCAAAGCGTGCATAATGGCAAGCATCTCCTTGTCATATATGCGGAAACTTCTCTCCATTGGACTAAGTTTCCTGCTCTCAAAGGCAATTGGTCACCCCTTTTGCATTAGGACAGCCCCTACTCTAACACCTTTTGTCATAAATATACCAGCAGCCCAAACTATCTCCTCTTTCTTGAGAATCCTCTCCATCCTCTTGGACGTCACCTCTTGGACCACATTTTCCTTGATCCCTTGCAAAACTACCTCACGCCGTTTAGCTTTAAATTTTAGCTGCAATGTTTGGTGATTTGTGGTGTAGTCTCCCAATGAATACAGCCATTGAACTCCTAGTATGAAATGAGGAATTCCTCCCAATGGAAACACATAGAGAAGTCATCTACTATGGAATGATTCTCAAAATTTACCTTCATTTGCCTCACAAATCTGTTGCAAGGCACAATGCTCCCATTTCCAGTAGCAACATTAAACCCAACAAATGTTTCCGGTTTTAGCTCTTTCTTGGCTACAAAACCCTCATTCACAAAATTGTGGGTTGCCCCACCATCTATCAATACTATCACCTTATTCCCCAATACCTCTCTTGGCACCTTGATTGTGAGATACCTGTTCGCACTGCTCAACGTGGCCAACGTGCCAGCGTTTGAGCTCTCATGAGACTCAAGGGATCGCTCCTCAACTCACGCTCCTTCGAAGACTCATATTCACTTTCAGATGCCTCCTCATCTGAAACAGCCTCAATGTAGTGAATCTGCTCCTTTCCCTGGCAGCGATGGCCTAGTACCCAAGGGCTTTTGCATGTGAAGCACAATTTTTCCCTCCTAAGCTCATCACGCTCGTCATTTAATCTCCTTCTTGGTGGCGTAGGTGCTGAATCCCTCTATGGAGGAGGCGTTGGCTTCCCAAAAGCCTGATTCTTCCCTGGAGGGGGCGTCTCTCTCTTCTGGAAGAAATTCCCTCTCTGGAATGATCCTGACGGTCCTGCTTGGCTAAACCTAGGCGGTGGTGGTGCTGAAACCCTAGGTTTCAATGATGTTGTAGACTAAAGGGTCAAAGCCCTTCTCATTGCAATATGTAATGAAGCAGGCTCAAAGGATTTTACCAAGCCTCTCAAGGAATCCACAAAACCCTCAATGAAAAGAAAGGTAACTCTCTTCTCTAAAATGTTAGGCACCATGACTGAAATCTTCTGGAACTCCTCAATGTATGCCTTCACTGTAGTTTTCTGCTTAAGGGTGGCCAACTCCTTAAAATATTCCTCCTCATCCCTCATCTCAAAACGATCCAGGACCTGTTGGTCACAAATCTGCCACAAGAAAGGATTTTCGTATGTCTAAGCGCCCTAGACCTGGACCAACATTGAAAGGCCGGAGGGAAGAGATGCCCTCCGTGCCAATCTCCGGAGAAGGCCGGCTCCTATACTACACTACTCGGGGTTTTAAGATAAGAGTGCAGGAAAGAGATTTAAAAAGGTTGAGGGTGCAGGAAAGAGATTAAAAGATACAAAAAGAAATGGAAATAACTTGATATTGCAGTGGGAAAGAACACGCAACACAATAACTCATCTATATCTAAACTAGCAACATTCAATAAAGAAAATGTAACAGAAACTGAAACTGCATATGCCTCTCTATGTATCCTCTAACAGAATTCCAGACACATTCACCTTCTCATGCTAAAATCCAGATAGCAGAATTATAGCAACCAGAAAACTAAATGAAAGCAGAAATACTTGCCAGAGGCAGCATAAAAAGAAGGCACAGATTCAGAGCCAAGGATCTTCAGTATTGATAGCAAAATGTTTAGCTACAGCAGCTTCTTTAGCAAAATGTTCCCCCCCGTTTTCATTACAATGCGTGGGATTTTATAGAGGACCCTTCCCTCTGAGCCATTAATGCACTAGATTTACAAGGATGCTCAGGCGACTCCAAAATGATGCTCGCCTACTTTTCGCAATTGAACCCTCCCATCTGATTACCATAACTAGTTACAGGGCCGCGTTAGGTGGGGAAAGTCGCATTTATGTGCCGCGGGCGTGTCTCGGACTCATACCCAGTCTTGGAATGTGTGCCCCTCGGGAGGAGCACTATCGTCAACTGCGCCTTGGGTGAAGCTTCGTTGGATTTTCGTCCGAAGCGCTGCTTCGCAATGAGTTCGGGCCGAAGTGAAGGTCAGGATGGGGATCAAAGCCCTAAGTCAAAATATCCTTGTCTGGGTTAGTTCGCTGGAAAATGGCCTCGAAGACAGCTTCGTCAGATAAAATGTCCGAAGTGGCCAGTATGCTTGTAGAAGACATGTTGCTTCGCTGAGAAATGGGCCCAAAATGCTACTTCGGCAAGGAACTTGCCCGAAGTGGTTGGCTGCCGGCAATGTGTTACAAAATCTTCTCCCTTTGCATTTGGATAGACGCTTCGCAGCGATCAAACCAGAAGGTGGCAGTTTGGGGGAACATTGGCCGAAGCTTACTCCCTGCCTTAGACATTTTCCTATCCTTCCAATAGCGCTTCGGGGAAACAGTGACCGAAGTGGGAGGTTCGTCTAGGGAATGGGCGAAGTAGCCGGCTCTCTAGACTGAGGCCCGAATTGGCACCTACCTAAGTGACAGCTCGCTGGGAAGATGGGCCGAAGTAACACTTCGGCAAAGATTTTAGCGAAGTGACCCCGCTGACTTAGCACATTCTTGCTCAACTCAAAATTGCAGCTTCGCAGCTCCTCTGCCCGAAGTGGCTACTTCGGCAGTCTTGTGAGCGAAGTGCCCTCCATGCCTTAGAAATATTTAGGCCAAAACTGGACTTCTCTGATTTCTTTTGCGAAGCTGCTCTTTCCTCTCTGCCTTCAACGAAGCTTTCTATCTTTTCCTGTTTTCTGTTGGCGAAGCTCTTTATATACATGAATTAAATACAAGGGGGCCAAAAATGGGAACCAAAATTGCTGCAATGCTATGAAATACAAGAAAAAGCAAGGGAACAAATTCATGAAAAAATAAGAAAGCACTTTACAAAATCAACTTATACTTCAATTTTCTTTACCCCTCCAAGCAATGTGACAGAATTGTCAACATTCCTGGCGGCTCATGGGGTAACGAGCTCGCCTCGGTGCACGGACCCTTAGCCTTGATCCATTGGGCCAGAGTTACCTCCGGTCCCTGCTTCAGTTTGCTCTTCTCCTTCTGGGGGTCCCTCTGCAGCTATCTCTCTTTCATTTTCTTCTCCTTCTCCTTCCTCATCGGGCTCTTGCTCCTGCTCCTGCTCAGGCGGTGGGGGAAGACGGTCACGGATACGCTCCATTGTCCGGCGGATATGAGCCCAAGCTCCCTTCTGGAATGGTTCGCGATCTTGAAGGGATTTGACTAGAATGTTGAACTGGTCTATTTGGCCTATATCGGCATGCTTGGCTCGTTTGCTCAAATCGTTCAGACAAGCTGCAATTTGGCAATATTTGAGGATGAAATCCGTGACCTGTATTTCAGTAATGGGTTCAACCCAATTATCAATTTCAGAAGTATCACTTTCAAATTCGAGCCACACGGGCTTGAGTTCTTCCTTAGACAAAAGGTTCCCATCATCGTCAGTAAAACTCGGGAAACCCAACTGCGAGAGATCTTGAAAATACGCCAGAGAGGTGCGTTGTTCCTGTTCAAATATATCCATCAGCCGTTTTGCCTTCTGAGCTTTCTTCAATTTTGAAAAGAAGGCGTGGACTGTGGACTGAACGGTGGACCAATCCCTTGCTGTCCGACTCATGGCAGGCACCTGCAAATCCTGATACTTAGTGCTCTGTGCCTCAAAGGCCAATTTTAGCCGACGCCGTATCTTGTGCATCACTTCATCAACAATTGGCCCACTTTGCGAGGCCGCACTCTGGGCTTCTGTAATATATGAAAGGACTGACAGGGCACTGGAGACCCGAGATCTGAAGTTTTTTAACAGATGTGTGTGGATGCTCTTGATTCTGCCCCTATCAAACAACTCCATATTTTCTTTCTCATATAGCTGTTGCTGCATCTCCATGATTCGGGCTTCAAACTTCTTAGCCCTCTCTTCATTTTCTGCTTGAGTGTCATCGTGACTTTTAGCAGCATCCTGGAGCTGAGCCACTTGCTGTTTTAGGGCAGTCACCTCCTGCTTCACTTGCTCACACTGTTTCTGAGCGTCTTCTAGCTGGGCGCGAGTCTTCGCAAGATCCTCCTCCAACTTCATGTTGGCGTTTTCCATTTCATAGCGGCGCTCATTAACTAGCTTGGCGTGAAAGCTGATCGAGTCAATTCTCACATGCATGGACTCCGATTCATCATCCACGTCTAACTTCTCCAGGTCCTTGACCTTCTCATGATAGGTGTAATCTGAAGGTGTCATTTCATCTAGGGGCTTCTGAACCTTCGACACCTTCTTTACCTTGTGGAGCTTCGCGTTTTTCGTGTCAAAGACAGCACACTTCTCCACTCTCGCCAAGGACCGCCCTCTCTTCTTCTTGGCCTCCTTGAGCAATTTGTCAGTATTTTGCCTGGCCCAGAGCAATCTTTTTGCCAGAGGGCTTTCTTCGATCAAAGCTAATTCATTATCCAATGAGGCTGGATTGCCAGCCAAAGGGGTGAACAAATACAAGGACTGATGGGGGGATGCTTCGCCCAATGGGTTGGTGACAGGTGAGGTGGGGGACTTGGCGGGTAGGGGCGAAGCGACGGGTTGCACTGCCGAGACTAGGCTGTTGGGGTTTGGGAGCGAAGAGTCGCCCTCGGGTTGTTCAGATGTTGTGGGGTTGGGGTGGATGGATGGTGGTTCGTTGGTGGTGCCCAGGCCAAGTGACTCAGACGATGTAAAGGCATTGGGGGACTCAGCGAAGGGATTAAATGTGGCTTGTACATTCTGGGGGGTGACGACGAGTGAAACCTTTTCAACTGGTGATTGTAAAACATCAAGGGAGACTGTAGTCCGCGAGGGACTGCTTGCTGGCAATGATAATACTGCAGGCCTTTCGGCCGGGGCAACTATAGATGGAATTCCAGAAGAGAAAGAAAGGGAAAGGGGGCGCGTACCTTCGTGCTTTGCTGTGAGAGCAGTAGAGGCGAAGTCCTGTGTGTTGGGTCCTTGGCCGCTTTCCTCCTCCGTTCTTTCAGTATTTTCAACTCCTTTCTCTTCTACATCTCTTTCTTCCTGGAGGTGCTCCTCCACATCGATGACATCCACATCAACAATTTCCTTTTCCTTTTGTAGTGGAGGCTCGGGTGCTGCTTCACTAGTGTTTATCTCAACTGAGCTTTCAGAAGGCCGTTCGCTAGCAGAACCAGAGGGTTTGGTGCGAGGCCGCTTTGGGTGTGGAGGGGGCATTTGAACTTCGTCGGCCTTCTTCCTCTTTTTCTTCTTCTTCTTCTCCAGCTGCTGCGCACCCTCCTCGGCAGCTTGGTTGGAACCCTCGGTAGGTTTGTTCTGCTGCTCTTGTTGTGCCACCGCCTGTTCTTCTTCTTCTTCTTGCTCAGGCACTTCCTCTATCCTTCTTGGGCTCTCTCCTGAGCCCGGGACGGTAGGAGGCACGAAATCAACTAAGGAGATGGGTTGTCAAGAGTCAACATTGGCGTCATATATTTCGTAGAATTCCCCATCGATAATGAGGAAAGTGCTAGACTTCTGCTTCCGGCGGTGAACTCTCATTATCCACCATTCCCTCAACTTCGCTTCGGACCACCCGTTCAATTCTTCTTTCATTTTTCTCCAGAATGCTGAATCGGGATCTGGAAATGGGTGTCGGGTTGGGACGTATTCGGCTTCGATTGGATAAAAATCATGCCACGGGGGCAGAGCTTGCATGCGCTCGATATGCCACTCCAGATCCCTCCCGTTAGGGTTGTTGCGTTGTTCGACTATCTCTGGGTGAGGGCAGTTGTGAAAATTTTTAAACCTGAGGAAATCCCTCATTACTCCCAGGGGATCGTAGAACCATCGTTGGGGAATCTCCAGCAAGCCGAAGTTGCTAAGTTTCACCTCGAGGTGAGCACACTGCTTAGTGGCAAAGACTTCAATGACCCCCATCTTGAAAGGGAATTCGCATGTGTGCCCCCATTTTCGGCCGTGGCCATAAACTATATATGTGAAGTCGCTCTGGCGAGCGACCTCCAATGAAAACAGATACTCAGAAGTATAGAAAGGCAGCAGGAAGGGTTTACCTGTAAACCCAAAAATGCAAACTACGAGCCCCTGCGTTAGCTGGAAAACGTCGCCCGTCCTTTTGTTGACGACCCTATCTCTGAGTGTTGCAGGCACTCGAGGGCAGGAGCCACACATGAGCTGCAGGGCGCGTCCCAGGAACTGTTGATTAAAAACATAATAGGACTCGGTCTTTGCCAGGACAGAAGTCCACTGGTAGACCGGTTGCGGGGCTCCATCTTTGCCAACACAGTTGACAACAATATGTGGAAAGTGATTTTGAGTATAGTAAAAGAAAAGCCAGACTAAAAAGGAACATGGCCCGAAGTATTGATCTGGCCCTGAATTCTTCAAATTTGTCAGTCTAGTATGCAGGGTCCGGGCCACCTATTCTGCCCAGTCGAAAAACACTGGGTTGGTGTTTGGCCTCGACGGGTCAGGGGCGTAAAACTCTCCATGAGAAACACATTCCGCGAGTGCCACCTGCCAGGGATACACCTCAGCGTCAGAAGACAGGCCCGCCACCCATGTAAGAATGGAGAAAATGTCCGGGTATTTGAAATCTTCGAGAAGCAAAGGCATCTGTGGCAATTTGCCAGAAGGGAGCCCGTTTACCAACTGTTCCCCCAAGAACTTTGTTATGTTTGGGGAGGGGGTAAATCTGCTCGTCTGCTCACTCATATTGACATTTCGAACTGTGTACCCCTTTGGTGGCCCCTGCCGAGGAGCAAATGCCTCTTGTATATCGCTATGATAGATTGAAAACAAATTGTTCCCCTCAGCGTCTCGGACCTGCCTGGTCAGAGGATGGTAGTTCTGGGCGATTGCATGGACAAGTTCGGGGCAATGGTGCACTGGGGGACACAGGTACCAATATAGTTGAGAATAATAAATGACGACCCTTTTATGCTCCGCAGACAGTCGGCTTCGCATAAAATCAATTGTGTCGGAGCTCGGTAATGCTCTTGGTGAGCACGGTGTCCTTAATATTTTCCCACCCGTCAATGGGAGGTTCTACGGGCTCTTCTTCTTCGGACTCCTCCAGAATTTGTTTCTCTGGGCGGATGTTGAGGTCGACTTTTTTGGCCTGTGCTTTTTCTCTTCTTTAGACTTCTTGGTTTTCTCGGCGCCCGCCTCCTTAGGCGCTTTCTCTCTTTTCTCCGTGGCTTTTTTCCCCATTAGAACACGACGGAACTACAACAGACAGAGTGTGTGGAGCAGACTGGTGGATTTGCAGCAGAGTCTTGGCAGAATTTCGACAGCTTCGCGAGTACCGCTGCAGAGAAGTAGCTGGAGGGTGAACAATTCTACAATGGGGGCATTCCGCTTTTATAAGTAACAGTCGGGGCTGCTCTCTTAATGGCGTCCGCTGGAAATAAATGCCCACATCAGACTGAAGGGATTACGCCACTGTTCGATTGGTCGCCTGGCTTCGCTCACGAGAACCGATGTACTTTGGAAATCTTACCTCCGCTTCGAATCCTTAACCCCTTGTTGTCATGCACCTGGGCACGAGCCTCCATTCTAACTACATTCTCTTGGGACGTGTGCCGCCACCTTTGCATTAATTCTTCGTGCCTCGAATGTTCAATTGGGCCGCTATTTGGGCACGCGCCTCAAGGCACGTTTTAAATTCGCTCGCCCCCCTTTTAATGGCTCAACTTGGGTGTTTCGGGCTAAAATCGAGCGAAGTTCCACTTCGGCTTTCCTTTTGCCCGACGCGGATAAGCATGCGCTTTGTTGCTTTGCTGGAATCGAGGGCGATCGGGTAGTTCGGCGTGCTTTTCGCCCGAAGTGGCCCTTGTGCACAGAAATCGGCGAAGTGAAAACTTCGCCGAACTTGTTCCCTTAGACTAGCCTTAAGTCCTCCCGTTACTCCTTTGCAAGATGTCACTTCGCTGAATTTCGGAGCGAACCGAAGGTTCGGTGTTTCTCTGGCCCGAAGTAGGCCTTTTAATAGCAAAGTGATTGCTCATGCCTTGTCTCTTCGGCACACCTTGGTGGATGGCTGCTTCGCTAGGAATGGGCCCCGAAGTGGAGGTTCGGCCACCTTGTCGCCCGAAGTGCCTGCTTCGCCCATTATGAGGCTAAACTGGCATTCTGAAAAGGGGTGGTTCGCTAGAATCATTGGCTGAAGAGAATACTTTGGCCGACGTTGAGCCTTTTGGTCGACATGAACTTCGCTGGCCATCTTGAGCTTCGGCAAAGTGGAGGCCCGAAGTGGCAGTTTGGCCAAATTCTGGGCGAAGTGACCTGGTAAACCTTTTTCATCATCGGGGCAGGAAGGTCCGCTGGAATTGGGGCCGAAGTTGTGGTTCGGCTTTTTTAAAGATCCGAACCAGCTGATTTTGGAGATTTTGGCCGAACTAGCCTTTATGCGTATTCCCTTCAGCGATGATGCCCATTAACTCATCCTTGAGCGAAGCTGTCCCTTTCTGCTCTCTTTCTTCAACTCTGTGCTGTGCGAACCATCTCCTAGCGTTGGAAAGTCAGCGAAGCGCTGCTAGATTTGTCTTCACAAAATCTTTATGCGATTTTTCCCGTTCTTGTTCCGGAGATAGTTCTTTGACCATTTCACCTGGCTTGGCTTATCGACATTGATGTACTTCATGGCTTACCTTCTGATAATGACTGCTTCGCTCAAAAAACTGTCGAAGCGCCTTGTTGTGCTTAGGTATTGGGTGACACTTAGTTGTTTTAAACCGGGACCAATCTGTCTTGCAGCAGAAGCTGCAAATCTATCCTAAATCTGTTGCTAATTCTGAAAGGCTTTAAAATAAAATATGTACAGGCAAGGATCAAGAAAAGACATTATGTACAGGGGCGAAATTTTTCGGATACCTTAAAAATGAAAGGCCTTCAAATGAAGAACGTTGACCGGGATGGGCAGAATCTATCCGGTCATGTCTTTCAGGATGGATTTGGCTTGGTTGACCTGTGAGATTTCAAACGGGCCTCCCCAAAAGGCATCTTGTCATGGTTGCCTGGCTTGGCCTTCCACGAGTCCCATTTCTATACGAGGTCTCCGATTTGGAAAGTACGGGCAGAGGACTTCTTTTTGAACCAATTTTGAGTGATCTCCGTGTGTCTCGTGAAGACTTCATAGGCCTTTTCTCGGTCCTCTTCAAGCTGCAGCAATTGAGCTAATCTGGCCTCCATCGGATCCAATTCCCCTCTTTCGTCATCTAATATCCATAGTGCCGGAATTTCGAGGTGAGTCGGCAATACAACCTCTTTGCCATAGACCAGGGCGTAAGGTGAAGTCTTGATTGATTTTTTGACGGAGATCCGATCGACCCATAGCGCTTGGTCAAAGAGCAAGTGCCAGGTCCTCTTGTTCCTCTCTAGAAGCCTCTTTAGGATCTTCAGGATTCCTCCCTTCAACGGTGGCTGCCTCTTTCACCAAGAAGTTAATGATTTGTTCATCGCTGTCAAAAACTTGCCAGTGAGTGTCCTTGTCCGGCATGGATGGCCTGTAAATAGTCCTTACTGCCTTGGGCTTATGCACCATCTCTTCGGCTGGAGAGTATCTGGCCCCAATAGATGCTAAAATATCAGCATGCCTGCTTTTCTCCCGTGGGATTGACCGGACGTTTAGCGATTCAAAATGCTCTAACAGGTCCCATACCCTGTTGCGATATGCCTTAAGGTAGTGTTTCTTGGAGTGCATTTGTTGGTGATTTGATTACAAACCAGTTCTGAATCGCCAAAAATATGGAGAATACCTAACTTTTCAGCTTTCTTCAGCCCCAAGCATAAAGCTTCGTACTCAGTTGCGTTGTTGGTGCAACTCCAGGCAAGTCGGTAGCAATAGTCCTTTTGTTCTCCAGATGGTGATATCAGGAGTACCCCTGCATCGACGCCGTTTTTACACTGGGCGCCATCGAAAAACAACTTCCACAATTCATCTTGGGCAGGGTCCTCATTCCTCTGCATCAGCTCCGTGGACCTTTCGGTCCTGGTGATGGAGTAACACCCGATCTCTGTTTCAATCATAGCATTAAAATCCGTTAGTGAAAACGCATCCTCGACATACAACTCGCCCAAGGCTTCTACTAGGTCTACTTGCTCCAATTCTTCAGTCATCAAGTGAACTGAATCATTGTGCTTCCCTTCCTCGATCATCTTTTCTACGAGAAACGTAGAGGGTTTCTCATTGTAAATCTTGACTTTTCTCCCCTTGAATGGAACTTCCAGGTGTGAATAATCCATGGAAAGATAGCCGCCAAGTTTAGCTGTGAACTCCCTTGAGAGGCACATGCTGAAATATGGCTCGAGATCAACAACTACCACCTTGTTTTACTATGATTTGAGGTGCCTTGTGCAGCCGAATAGGTATATCCTTGATCACACCGACTGTCTTGACAAGAGTACCGTCCAGCTGAAGCACGCCCTGACTACTTCATGTGTATTCCATACCTATCTCTTCGCAAACAGCCTTTGGCATGACTGTGGTTGCGGCATCGGAGTCAATCATACAATTGTGAACAATGCACCCTTCCATCTGCAGGGAGAGATAAAACGGAGGAGGCCTGTTCTTTCTTGTGATCGAAGTGGGTAGGGGTTGAGCTAAGACATGTTGTGTTGACTTTCCTGCCTTTGCTACTTTTAACGATTCTTGCAGCAGGTTTACCTGTCTTGGAAGTTGTAGGGCATCATGCAGATTGATCTTTGCAGGACTCTTCTTTAGCTCTTCCACGATATTATATGCCGCAATAGTAGGTATCTCTGGTTCCTTCGCTGCCTTGTACTTAGTGGGATATTGCTGTGTCGCCTCAAATCTTTGCCGTTTTGTCTGCGAAGGATACTTTAGCTTTTCTCTAGCCTGCTCCTTGGTTTCGACTTGTGGTGGAGCTGCAGCGGTTTGCTGAGGCTTTTCCTTCGCTGGTGGAGGCTGAGAAGCTTTATCAGGGGCCTTGATAGGTGACTGTTATTTTTCATGGCGGGTATACACCTTCAAGGGGCCCATTTGAGATGTGTCTATTTCTATTGGTTTCTTCCCACCCTTGGTGAGAACCGAAACTTGCTCTTCCTCTGCGATCACTAAATTATGATCTGTTTCCATAATCATGTTAACTTGGCCGCCAGTAGTACTGCTTGCCAGTGTTTGGACATAGTGTTGATGCAACATGCAAGTACCCTCTTCATGTGGGTCGTTACATGTGGAACACCAGTGCACATAATCGGAAGTGCTCGGTTCCTCACTAATGACGGCGTTCCTTGCAGGAGGTCTGCCTGACTGTGCTGCCTGGTCTTTTGTGAGTGCTGGTGGAGGATAGGGTCTCCTCGGCAGAAATTCTGCTGTGCTTGTTTCTTTTTCATGACGGCCATATCATTAGATAAGGTTCGCACAGTAGAATTCAAAGATTGAACTTCTTGTAGCAGCTTAACTTGCACATCTACGGTTGCAGGTGCCGTTCCTGCTAAAGTCGGCAGTGGGGCCATTGTTGGGACTGGGGGCAAGGTGGGATATTGGGGTGGTGCTGGTAATGCCGGAAATGGTGGAGGGACTATAGGCTGTGGTGCCGAAGGTGTGGGAAAATGTATCTGCGGAGTAGAGAGCTGCGACACAGTCGGGTTCGGATTCCAGGGTGGAATCGG
Source organism: Wollemia nobilis (assembly GCA_028583015.1). Lineage (NCBI taxonomy): Eukaryota > Viridiplantae > Streptophyta > Pinopsida > Araucariales > Araucariaceae > Wollemia > Wollemia nobilis. Next base: position 6,974,522 of record JAQPPZ010000440.1, read on the forward strand.
GTATGCAGAAGACGTTGAAGCCTGTGCAGCAGCGCTGGGGTATAGCGATTGGGGGAAATCCGGAAAAATTGGCATCGACATCCTCGGAGGGAGCTTACCAATGGCAATCAAATCTATTTCTGCCTTTTGGGCCAGCTCATATAGCTCAAGGAATGTATTAACGTTTGAGAATATCATCACCATGCTGATATCAGAGTTGAAGGCCCTGAGGTAATAATAGGCTGCTTGTTTGGCTGTTGGCCGCAAGCCGACAGGTACCCTCTGCCAAGTTCGGGTGAAACTTACATTAAAATCGGATATCTCCTCTTGAGGGTGCCTTTGAATTGAGGTGAATTGGTGCAGGAGGGAGGAAGGATCAACAGATTCATTAAATCCTCTCATTAGCTGTCCGGCTAACTGATCCCATCCCGTGATGGTACCTGGTGGCAATGACCTATACCAGTAGAGGAGTTTTCCTTGGAGGGACAAAATCAACAGTCGAACCATAACTTCCTCTTCTGTGATACTGTGAAGTGCAGCCAGGGAAGCGATGTCCTGGATGTGTTCGTAGGCTGTCTTCCCTGTTTCGTCAAACGTAGGTATTGACTTTAGAGCAGCAGGTGGAATTTGCCCCTGACCAGCTAGATTTAACAGTCTAGCGGAATTCCAGGCTGGGAACAGCCTGGGGGGTGGTTGCGGCAGCGGTTGCTGTTGTTGTTGTTGTTGATGAGCCATATGTGCACCTAGGTTTGGCTGATTGAGGGTAAGCAACAGTTGATTCGTTATAACCGAAGTTCCCGAAGTATTTTGGTGATTTGGAGAGTTTGGGGGATTAGGAGGGATACTAGTCACGGTGCTGTCCGAAGTCGGACCTTGTCGTCAAAGACAACCTCTTGCGATGACCCTTTGTTGAGAGGTGGATCTGGTCGGACTAACCTCGAGCGTTCCCCGAAGGCGTCAATGTCGAGCTCAAAGAACTCGGTCTCTTCTCCAGAATTCCTAACTCCATCTTGTACGCATGAAGGCACATATATTTAGTACCGGTCTAAGGCCTAAGATTTTCGTGTTGAATAGAGTCGCCAGATGCTCGAGTCTTACAGTATTGAGATGAGCATCAACTCTCAATACCACTCACAAGGTGAGACTGACCAGGTCCCACTGGGCGTGCCAGAAACTGTTGGTCACAAATCCGCCACAGGAGAGGATTTTCGTATGTCTAAGCGCCCTAGACCTGGATCAACATTGAAAGGCCGGAGGGAAGAGATACCCTTTGTGCCAATATCCGGAGAAGGCCGACTCCTATACTACACTACTGGGGTTTTAAGATAAGAGTGCAGGAAAAAGATTTAAAAAGGTTGAGGGTGTAGGAAAGAGATTACAAGATACAGAAAGAAATGGAAATAACTTGATATTGCAGTGGGAAAGAACACGTAGCACAATAACTCATCTATATCTAAACTAGCAGCATTCAATAAAGAAAATGTAACGAAACCGAAACCGCATATGCCTCTCTATGTATCCTCTAACAAAATTCCAGACACATTCATCTTCTCATGCTAAAATCCAGATATTAGAATTACAGCAACTAGAAAGCTAAATGAAAGCAAAAATACTTGCCAGAGGCAGCATAAAAAGAAGGCACAGATTCAGAGCCAAGGATCTTTAGTATTGATAGCAAAATGTTTAGTTACCTCAGCTTCTTTAGCAAAATGTTCCCCTCCCGTTTTCATTACAATGCATAGGTTTTTATAGAGGACCCTTTCCTCTGAGTCATTAATGCACTAGATTTATAAGGACGCTCAGGTGGCTCCAAAATCGCGCTCGCCTCCTTATGCAAATGAAACTTCCCATCCTATTTCTATAACTAGTTGCAGGGTTGCGTTAGACGGGGAAAGTTGCATTTATGTGCCGCGGGCGTGTCTCGGACTCATACCCAGTCTTGGAATGTGTGCCCCTCGGGAGAAGCACTATCGTCAGATGCGCCCTGGGTGAAGCTTCGCTGGATTTTCAACCGAAGCGCTGCTTCGCAATGAGCTCGGGCCGAAGCAAACGTCAGGATGGGGGGCAAAGCCCTAAGTCAAAATCGCCTTGTCTGGGCTAATTCGCTGGAAAATGACTTCAAAGACAGCTTCGCTAGGTAAAATGGCCGAAGTGTCCAGTCTGCTTGTAGAGGACACGCTGCTTCGCTGAGAAATGGGCCCAAAATGCTACTTCGGCAAAGAACTTGCCCGAAGTGGTTGGCTGCTGGCAATGTGTTACAAAATCTTCTCCCTCTGCATTTGGATAGATGCTTTGCAGCGATCAAACCAGAAGGTGGCAGTTCGGGGGAGCATCGACCGAAGCTTACTTCCTGCCTTAGACATTTTCCTATCCTTCCAATAGCGCTTCGGCGAAACAGTGATCAAAGTGGGAGGTTCGCCGGGGGAATGGGTGAAGTAGCCGGCTCGCTAGATTGAGGCCTGAACTGGCGCCTATCTAAGTGACAGCTCGTTGGGAAGATGGGCCGAAGTAACACTTCGGCGAATATTTTAGCGAGGTGATCCCGCTGACTTAGCACATTCTTGCTCAACTCAAAATTGCAACTTCGCAGCTCCTCTGCCCAAAGTGGCTACTTCGGCAGTCTTGTGAGCGAAGTGCCCTCCATGCCTTAGAAATACTTAGGCCAAAACTGGACTTATCTGATTTCTTTTGCGAAGCTGCTCTTTTCTCTCTGCCTTCAGCGAAGCTTTCTATCTTCTCCTGTTTTCTACTGGCGAAGCTCTTTATATACATGAATTAAATACAAGGGGCCGAAATTGGGAACCAAAATTGCTGTAATGCTATGAAATACAAGAAAAAGCAAGGGAACAAATTCATGAAAAAATAAGAAAACACTTTACAAAATTAACTTATACTTAAATTGTCTTTACCCCTCCAAGCAATGTGACAGAATTGTCAACAGGACCCTCTGACTAAACTCATCAAATGAGGCGATCTCTCAATGGCCTTGTGTGTTGAGACAATGATACCACCAGTCGTATGCAATGCCCTCAAGATATAGGGTAGCAAATTGTATTGCATCCTCTTCATCCATAGGGCTGAGAGTAAAGTAAGTCTGCAATTTCTGCAGCCATGCCCTAGCAGACATGCTATCATCTTCATTGAACACCGGTACTTGCATTTTCTGTTGCAATTTCTTTCTTTCTCCATACTTGCTGCCTTTCCCAGCCTTCTTCTGCACGATCTCTAGGTAACTCTGGAAAGTGACTGCATTTCTGAATTCTTCATTCCTACACTGATATTCTGCAAATAGGGCATCCAGTTCATCAGTCTCCTAGCGTACATCAGGTTCTTGCCTAGGCAAAAACATGGGTTTTGCTAGCCTGGGCAAAGGAGAATGAGTGTATCTCAGAGACCTCTCACTCCCTTGGTCCCGACTGACCGCCCTATTTGATGGCTTTCCATGATCTGGTGGCGGCTGAGGGTTAGGGTTTGCTCCCTGGTTTGGTGGTGGCTGAACTCCACCCTGATCCATCTTGGTCACCAAACGAGTTAGTAACTCAAGCATGGTGTCAAATTTTTGCTCAGCAGGATCCCTTTGCTCATCTGCCATCTCCACCAGCTCCCTTTGTTCAACTTTTGGTTCTGGAATTTCTTTCCCCTGGTTGAGGTTAGGGTTTGACTTATTTCTCCTCAGATAGTACCTATTTGGCTGCATAAAGAGCTCTCATAGGCTGGCAGGAAACCAGCTCTGATACCACTGTAATAACCCTAACTCAGCAAAATAGGGTTTAAACAAATAAAAATCAGATTTCTGCAAAATAGATCAGATCTGCAATTACTACTCAGAAATTACTCTAGAAACCCTAAAAAATGGACGTTCCAGCCATACAATTTTTTTATTAATTTTCTGAAAGTGAAAACAGGCCAAACAAATATCCAACAACACAAATCAACCCTCAAAACTGGCTAGAAAAATCCCCAAAGCTGGGCTATCCTCCTATGATGGCAAAACAGGTCACAAAACATGCACGAATGGCCTCCCAAAGCTGGACGACCCACTCCCAGACTCCAACACACCAAAATCTGCAACACAATTGTGAATCCTGAGATAGATCCACCCAATCTCCAATCAAGAACAAGGGCACATCACCTTGTCTACAAGATTGGCTATTTCTGAAGACTTAGGGCACACCACCTAAGCAATAGAAGGTGAGGAAGGGTTCAGCCCTTTCTCTTACAATTCACAAAATGAACATGACATAATGAAACCTTAAAAGTGACTTTCCAAGCCTATATACCTAGTCGCCCCACTAGAGGATTCTAATTATTCATTAAGTGAGGGTTACATCAACATTAATCCCCAACACTTAATTTTTATTACGTAAAACACCTATTAGCCTAGCAAAAAGGGGATGTCCCACTTCCTTGTTCACAAATGACAAAAATAAAACATTGCAATGCGTGGGGTCCACATAGTCTTTAAAATAGGACATTACAAAAATTTATAATAATGACCTTCGCTCCAAGACTAAGTGTGAGGTCAAGTTGAATGATGGTTCTAGAGATCCAAACGTCTTGAGTAGCTAGATCCTTGATATGGAGACATGGTTCTCCTATACTCAAATTCCCAATGAGAAAAGAGTTCCTTTTGCCAAACTCAAGCTTGTTGGGTTAGCAAAAATGTTGGTGATGGAGCGTCAGGAGGGCCAAAACCCACTTCACACTTGGGAAGACCTTATCAAGGCCTTGAAGGAAACTTTTTATCCTTCCAATTATGAGTAGGATCTCATTGTCAAATGGTTTCAATTGCGGCAAAGTAATAATATGTCTGTGCAGGACTATTTTTTCCAATTCAACAGGTTGTGAATTCTGCTTGGTGTGGCAGATGTGGCTTCTATGCTCATCATCAAGTTCAAGAGTGGCTTATAGGAGCATTTGTATAGGGAGTTGAAGGATACTCCCCTTGCCATATTTGATGTTGCTTTCAATCATTCACATCTTGCCGAAGAGAAACATGCTGCTCAATCGAGGGGTACTCGATCTTCATTTTTTTCAGGAACTTCCCACTCTCAGCAGTAGTCATTCAATACGAAGAAGCCTTTTTCTTCTTCTTCTTCTTTCTCTTCTCACAAACCTTATCCTTATTTTAATAGCAAAAACGTTTGTACTTATTATACTAGGAGAGGTCATGAAGAATTTGTATGTTTCAGGAAGAAAAATGAATCTGATTGTAAAACCTAACGATGAGGAACCACCACAAAATGTTCCCATTGAGGTTATAGGAGAAGATAAGGAATACGATGAGCTCAAGGGTAAACTCAATAATGTCACCCTGATGTCTCATCATTTGTTTGAAGGTGACCATGACAATTTGTTCGTCATGAGATCCCACCTCAATCATATTTCTCAGTTGATTGTATTATCGACAACGGCTCGCAAAAGAATTTGATTGCAAGATCCGTTGTTGATAGTTGCAGCTGCCACTGGAATCGCAACCCCGTCCATACTTACTTGGATGGAAGGATAATGGTTCCACTTCTCAAATCACACATACTTGCACAATGTCCTTTGCCTTTGGTCAGAATTTTGTGGGTTGAGTCACCTATGATGTGACTCTGATGGACTATTATGGCTTACTTCTTGGTAAACCCTATCAATACGATAGGAAGGCTCAATATGAAGCTTTTCACAACACCTACACTTTGCATCATGAGCATAAGACCTTTCTCATCTGCTGCATCAAAAACACCATATTTCTGCTCCGTTCCAATCAACCACAAAAGATTGCTCAAATCTTTAGCAAGCCACACCATCAGGTTACAACAACAACCGCTGCATTTCCTCCTCGCACGTAGCCTAGAACTCCTTCACCACCGGAATTTCCTCTTGCTCCTCTTGCTATGCTTCCTCTTGGCATTGAGTGGCCATCTTCCTTGCAACCTCCTTCCTTCAGGTAGGTTTTAGTTGTGCAGAAGCCTTATCGACAACAACAATAGGCCATGGGTCCTCGTCGACTTCCTCCTTCCCAAGTTGAGGACAGAGTTTTGACCAAGCGATGTCTTTATGACAAGGCTCCTCTTGGCATCATTGACATCATTAGTCCTCCTATCAACCTGGTACCTAATTTGCAGCTTTCGCCGGATCTTGGTCGTGTGTTTGACATGGCGCCTCCTCAGCTTGTTGGGGTTCTTCCACATTAGGCTGATTTTTCTTCTGTAAAAAGCATTGGAGTCTAATGCTTCTATTGTGGGGAGGTATGATGAGGACATCTATTTAGGCTTAGGCATTTATGTTTTATGCATTTTATCCTAGGCTTTCTGTTGGAAAACGTGAGACTCCAAATCAAGCTCAAGTTGGACTGTTGGTTTAGGCTGTTGTTAGCCTCTTCTAGAGAGAGGTTGTTATGTTTCGATATCTTAGGGAATCTTCTAGTTAGCTTGGTTGTTAGTTTGTTTCCTAAGTTAAGCTATTAGTTGCCTATTGTAATTTTGCGTTCTAATCTGATATTTCTGGTGAGATTGGATGCTAGTTTGTTTGGGCATGCTCTATGCCTATAAATTGTTTGTATATGAATAAAACTTCAATGAGATTACTTCCACATCATCACCAGCAATGAACAGCTCTGTTTTGTCACCACCCACTACTGCATAGACTGCAAAAGTCCATTGCACTATGTAAGTCTCATCTCCTCTATCTATCTATCTGTCTATATATTTTAGTGTCATCTCACTTTGCCTTATGATGAATGATTCACATTTTTTAGGGTAGGATTATCTAAAAGTTCAAACTTTACCTATTTTGAAGGGTCTGCAAATATGTTTACCAGATTATGTAGATTTTACTATATTAGAGATTTTAAAAAAGTAATAAATGTTCAAGGTTAATAATGTAACAAGGTTACTTGGGAAGTGGGGGTGTAAGTGTATGTATCTATTTAAGACTTTAAAAGGTTGGGTGCAATGGGATAGGTGCATCTAAAGAATTTATACACCTCACAAAAAAAACAAAACTCAAGATACATCTGTATTTCACTGAACATATTATACATATGACAAAAAGCCATCAATTTTCAGATTTAACAATTTTTAGAACTTGCAACTCTCATACATGATAATTGATTATCATATTTGCAAAATTGCATCCACAATTCCAATTTGTAGAGTCAAACTTCAACTACTTCAGCAATATGAAATTGAAAGATAAGGGATAATGTAAAGTAGAAGGGAGTACAAACGACGATATCTAGCACTATGAGATCTTTGTCATGTAAAATGGAGAGACATATTCAACAATATTTGTAGGTAGCAAATGTGCAGTTCTGGCCTTTGTTCTATAAAGTGTGTATATATATATAAAATAATGTAGGTAATTATGGAGTAATGTGGCAATTATGAAATGTGATAATGGTTTGGAAAGTTGCCATAGAAAGGTTTAGTGTTCATGACTTTTGATGGCTCCGAATAGATTGTATATATAGACCTCTACTTTCATTTTTGACATCATCATTTCTTCACTCTTTTATCTAGTCTATTTTCTTTACCATCCAATACATGGATTCATATTTGGTTTTTTGTGGTTATCTGTGTTGTTAATTGAACATCCCCTAAATTGCTTTAGATTGGTGACCTAATGTAGCAGCAAACGAATATGCATTATATGCCTTTGTATTTGGATAACATTCTTGATGAGCCATAAAAATAAACTGACATGTAGGAGTTAAAGGAAATGAACACTGGATCCAAGCATGTAGGAAATTCAGCTAAGTTGCAGATGCAGAACCATATTCAATGTACTGGTATAAGCCAAGTACCAATATCTGAAGTTGATGTGGCGGCCATATGTACACACTTTGAAAAGCTAAGTATAGTGGAAGAGGGAACATTGTCAGATTATGAAACAAATCTAGCTAATGGGGGAGAAAAGGAGCTTATTGTTTATATTTTTAAAAAAGGGAGAGCTTCACTTGGGCCTCTGGACCTACCATAAAGGAGACTCTCAATTATAACCAATAAGAGACTCTTGAAAAAACAAAACATGGAACTTAAGCATTTCTTAGTTACTAAGTTAACCAAATTTGATGGCGAAAAGAGCAAAGGCCTTCTCATGCACTATCTTTATTAGGAATGGTATTGGGAGGCAAATGATGTGTGAGAGAGTGAGACTTTCTTTAGTTCTTAGAGACTTTGTAAAGATATAAAAGTATTTGGTTTCATAAATTAAATGCTGAAAAGAAAATGAATTGGAAGAATTTAAAAGATGAATTTAAAATGTATGACTAGAAAAGCTAGTAATAACAGGTACAAATTCAATAAGAACAGAACAATCCTTAGGCCAATCCTTGTGAGTACATTCAAATAAAGACCAATAGAGATAGGAGAGGTTAGGTTCAATGGTCCCAATGCAACAACATACAATGTTTCAATGCATTTCAATCACAATCAATTGTATATAAAAATTAAATGTAAAGTTGAGTAAGAGATAAGAGATGCGTACATAGTGAACACAAAAACCATTTGTTGATAATGACCTTGTTGGTGTTAATGACCTCCACCGATGGACTTAAGGGCAGTTCCCAAGCCAAAGTGGTTGTGTCCTAGAAAGTGTTGAGGAAGATGCTAGAGGATAGATATGGAGGTTATTCTGCCTCCACTAGCCAACCTATTTGCAAAAACCTTGTCCATGCTTGAGAAGGAGTGAGATGTGTTGTTGCCTCTTCCTTTTTTGGTATATGATGTCATTGGGTGTCTTTGAGTCTATTCCCTTCCCCCCTCGAAGGTTGTCAAGTGATCTAAGAGAAGGATGGAGGCCTAATTAGCTCGTATTACAAGGTTATTGAATTCACTTGAATCCAAAACATAGCAATTTTTTCCCTATATACTATTTGGATGAATATTATTCTTCCCTAATTTTATCTTGGTTAGGTCACTAGCCGGCATGGTGACCTTAATGCGAGAGAGGGGTTGCAAGTTTCCTAAATTGCCTATGGTTAAAGGGGCCCACCTAAGTTTCTATTGACACTAGATTGTTGCCTAACATGCACTAGGTGATGACCTACTCAAGCATCATTTTAGTTAAATTAGGCAACAACTTAATGTCTGCGGCAACATTCTACCTAAACTAGGCAATGGCCTAATGTTGGGCAACGCTTTAGTTAAACTAGGCAAAACCCTTGTCCTTTCCAAAATTAAACTATATTCTATGGTGATGCATCTTGGGCATTTGTGGCCATCTCAAAGAGACATCATGATGTCCCAAAAATGCGTTTGAATGTTCTATAAATGTGTCCCAACATCTGGCGTCATCTTTGTCATGGAAACTTCGTGCAACATGGGTTAAGTAAATATTGACACTTTGTTAGGAAATTTCTATTCATTTACATTAATTTATATGATTTGTGTAAAATGGGAAGGTGCGATCCAAGATATTTATAGCTGATTTCAGCTTTGTAAGACTCAAATTATTAAATAATAATAATAATTAGAAAAAGAAAAAAAGTCTAGAATATGTCCTCTTGTTGGACATTTTTAGCACTTTGCTGAGTTTCAAAATTTGATAATTTTAGGACGTAGCCAATTTTTAGGGTACCTTTATTAGGATGCGTAGTTAAGACTAATATAAGGGTAACTCTATCCTATGGTTACCTCGGAGTTTCTATTGTTTTTTAAGTGGTTAAGGCTAATCTAAAAGTGAACTATCCTAGGGAAAGGGTCCTATGCCAAAAACTATGACTTACGTTTCATCCTCAAGAACGAACCACGCTATCCCGATGTTGGAGGAAAAGTTGTATGACTATAGTCCCTTGGGTAAAGTGAAATGATCTATATTGATTAAATGTACTTGTAAACTAGACATGGAAATATGTAAAATGAAAGGTCTAAAGGCTAATAATGTATTCCAAGGGATGTATCATGGTGATTAATACATGTTAATTGCAGAGGCATAATTTGCCAATTATCACAATCCCTAGATGGATAATGAGAGGATTGGCATAGAAATATTAAGTGATAGGATCCCATGATGTGCATAGGCTGCATAAGTTGTTTGTTTTACTATATGTAGATTGGTTGCTCATATTTCCACATATGAATCTAATTAATTGATTCTATTGTTGGAAGATTCAATGGCTGAGAAGTGACAATTTTTCATCAAAGGGATGTGATGGTGGATGGAGATTGTTTTATGTCTTTGTGGCATGTGCACTTTGGTCTAAAGCAACCTTGTTCAATTCTTCTAACTTAAATGGCCTTTTGACTTCCTAGGCTTTGGATTGCTATTTCAATACAACTCCGACTCCATAGATAGTTTTTTTGTATGCCTTGATCTTATGTCGCTATTATACTTTTCCTATTTTTATCATTACTCATTGCCATATTTTATTTGTCAAATGTTTGAAGACATTACATTTAGTCCAAGATTTTATTGATAGTTGCCAAATTGTTGTCAGGGTTCTGAATCAACATCATCACCCAACTAAGATTTGGGTATCTTCCAAAATCCTTTGCCTAATCAAAATATTCGTAACATAAGCTACAATAATGGAGCCCCTCCAATTTAGGGAGTGGTTGGTAACATTGATTTATTATACTCTATACAAATCCCTCTTGTAGTCTATTACCCTGGAAGTAGAAGGTCTCACATTACGAGAAGATTCCATTTTGAGATAGGTATTGGCATGAATATGGACACTCAATCGGTGACTGCCCCAAAGCACCAAGAGCACCACAAGAGGAAGGAGAGTTGAGGGTTCAAAGTCAGGTTTTGAGAGAACAAGACACAATACCCAAACAAGGAACATGTTGGTCACGAATCTGCCTAAGTACAAAATATATGTGTGCCCTAGACCCGGCCAACATTGAAAGGCCGAAGGAAAGAGATGTCCTTCGGGCCAATCTCCAGAGAGGACTGGTTCCCATACTAATCTAACAATCGGTGTAAAGCTTAGGGTAACAAAAAGAGATGGGAAATGACATAAAGGAATGGGAAATATGGCTATGAGCCAGAGAAATAGAGTGGGGATAAACTAGCAGCTAAAAATCAAATCAAGTTTTAACCAACATGTAACAAAAATAATAACATAGGAACCATTCACAACTTGCTAAGATAACTTCCAATAAACATTTCAGCATTCACCTCTTTATCAGGAATTAAATTCAAATGCAGAATTTAAACTTATCTAACAAAGGAAATGAACATATCAGAAATGATAGGCAAAAAGTAATTGCATACAAAACTGATACAGGAACCAGAAGCCAACAATCTTTCAATTGATGCAGAAAATGAAACTCAAAGAGTTTTTTGACAGAGTGTCTATCCTCTCCATTTTTTTACATCAAAATGCTTAGTATTTATAGAGGGTTGCGCCTTTGTAATTAAATGCACATTAAAACAAAATGCTGGCTAGTCAAATATCAAGCAACAACAATTTCCTTCTCGGCAACAAAAACGCACAAATCATCGCATTCTTTTGGAAGCAGTGATCCCGTTTTGGTGGAAAACGCCTAGGAAGAAATAAAAAAGAATGGACGATGGACAATCGTCTCAGACGTTGGTGCATTGGAACATAGCGGCATCACGCGAGAATTGGGAGCTTGAACACAAAAGTTTGGTTGCTACTTCACCGTTTTGCTCAGAACTTTATTTTCACCAAGAAGACTCAACGAGAATCAACTTCGTTTGGAAAAGAGGCGAAATCAGTGGACGGTGCCTCGAGAATGAACATGATTCGCACAAAAAATAGCAACCCTTCAACAATAATTATGGAAATATTAATTTCTTCGCCACAAAAATTAAATTCATGAGCCTTTGGTCTTTCCCGAAAATGATCTGCACTGAAAGTGTTCTTGGAAAAGAATTCAGCAAGAGAAAAAGGCAAGGACAAATTTCACCAAGGAATTTTGCTGAGAATGTAATTTCGCCCAGAAATTCGGCCGAACATTGCTTTTGCTGAGACGTGGGACGAAAATAGAGTTTCACTGGCAATTTCGCCCAAGCGTGTACTTTCGTCATTAATTTGATTAATTTCGCCCAAAAGGAGACCTTGCTTGCTTGTGCTTTTCCATCTGAGGGGATTTCACCAGAAAGTGGGGCGAAAACAACTTTTGTTGAGAACTGGGGCGAAAATGCTTAATTTCGTTGCCAAAGGAGGGCGAAAATGAATTTCGCTCCTAGTTGGGGTGAAATTGACTTTGACTTGAACAAGAAGATGCCTTTTTCATTGTTTTTCTCTCCAAATTGGGCGCTTTTTATTGCTTTCGGTCCAAAGTGGGCGAAATCATCTAGTTTTCTAGAAAAAGGGCGAAAGCACTTGGCAGATGCTTTCACCAATTGGTTTCGCTCCCAAGTTTAGTGAAAATAGCAAGTCACCCAAAAGAAGGGGAAAATTGACTTTGACTGCTTAGAATGAATGTACTTGGCGAAAATGTCCTTCCTTCACTTGAAAAATTCTTCTAACCTTATTTTCGCTGAAGATTCCCTTCCAAACTCTTTTTTTTTGATAAGTAACTAGAATTTTATATACAAATTGGGTTTTTTAAGAGGATCCCAAAACCTTATAACAAAAAGGGCCATAGCACCGAGATTTAAAGCAATTCCTTAGTACATGAAAATAAACACAAATTGAAAGGGAAAGGGCCAGAAACAACCCTTGATCCAAAGAGAAATACCAGATTCTAGTACCAACTAGTGAGGCCCACTTCGCGAAAATATCATCCTCCCATTGTTGGCAGTCTGGGATCCTCCCAAGGGTGGATACAACAGTCTGGGATCCACCCGAGGGTGGATACAAGCAGTCTGGGATCCTCCCGGGGGTGGATACAATGCACCTGCCCAGACCTGCGTAGGGAGAGCGGGAAGGCCAAGAATAGCCTGCAACCAGAAATCCTGCCCGAAAACCAGAAGCAGGGAATTTTTAGAAAACTGGAGAGGATCCTCGCCCAGGGACGGCTCGGGATGCAACCCAGGGTGTAGCGGAGCAGCAAGCAGCCGTGCGAGCAAAGCAGCAAGCAACACCGGGATACAGGCCAGGGATCAGCAGCGGGACAGCCTGGGAAATGGCATCAGGGTCCTCAAAGAAAAAAAAGCGGGAAGCCTTCGCATGAGCCTGAAAAGTGGAATAACACTACTGGGGATATCTACAGGCCAAGATATCCTTGTGCACAACAAGGAGAAAAACGAGGAAGCCGGAAGGATCCAGGGAAAACAACAACAGGCGCAAAGATAGGATCTCGGAAGCCAAAACTGAAGGAGGAAGGAGGGACCACAGTTGCAAACACACTGATATCCCCCCCAGACCAGAGAATACAGAAGGAAGCCCCCACCACTCCAGCAGAAAGGCCCAGGAACCACCATCCTTGCTCACGAACAGATCCAGGGAACTGGGACCAGAAGCCCCTGAACAAGAACTGAAACGAACAACCTGAGGATCCCAGGCGGGAAGCGACAATAGGCACAAAGATGGGATCCTCGGAAGCCTAACCTGGGGGAACCAGGGTTTGCATGCACTGATCATGGGTCCCCCCCAAGATCCAGACATGCAACAGAAACCCTAGGAACCCCAGAAGAAGGGACCAAGATCCCCCCATCCTTGCTCATGGATAGCTTCAGGGAACTGGGACTGGGACTGGGAACAACCCAGGCAGAGGAAGAGGCCCACCCCGAAGGCCAACCAATGCCTTGGGTGTCCACCAAATCGCAGATCCAACAAGAAGAAGCCTCCGAACAGGAAACCGAAAAGGGCCCTACCCAACGGGACGGGACCAGCAGCAACCACAGGCATCCCAGAGAGGAGTCACTGGTAGAAGAGGAAATTGGCCCCCCTAGACCAACCCCGAAGCAGAGAGGACCTCACAAGATGCACCAGGAAGCAGTCGAAATCCCAACCTGCCACCACCACCGACCGAGGAAGCCCTGGGAATCGGATCCACGCAAAAAACCTGCAAAACACCCCAAGGGAAAGCCTGAGGGAGATCGGGGAAGGGATCCCGAAAACATGCAAGAAACCCTAGGAGACCCCTGGGATGCACCAGACCACGGGCTCAGGCAGGGAAACCTTGAAACTACTGGGAAAGGAGCAGAAAGTGGAGAAGGATCTCCCCCCAAGGAGATCATCTGCTACAAAGCATTCCCAGAGCGGGATAACCCGAGATGAGCTAGGGACTGGGCAAGAACCAAGGGGATGAAGTCCCTTTCCTTTATGATATATGCATTTCCCTTTCCAAACTCTTAACTTGCTAGTGACGACGCCTTTTACTTACTTTTGCCAGTGAAATCACTACAACCCATTTTTGTTGGCGAAATCATCTGAAGTTCAATTTCTTTATTTTCACCGACAAGATTACTGGCGCTTATTTTTGTTGGCGAAAATGGACAAAAGCGCTTACTTTTCATCGAAAGGGAATTTTAACATCAAATTAAAACAATAACAACACCCAAAAAAGGCCAGCAAAATTGCATTGTTTAATTTTTAATTTTTACAAGGAAAATTCAGTGTGGCAAAACTGCCAACACTTTTGGCGGCTCTCGGGGTATTCAGTTCATCTGGATGCAATCAACCCCTTGCCTTCATCCATTGGGATCAACTGTCACTTTTACTGGCTGCATCAGATGATTCCCTTGATTCGGCAGCCTTCTTTCGCTCTCTCTCCGCCCGTGCCCGTTCTTCTTACTACGCGAGACTCGCACTGGTAGTCTCGTACACTGCAACCGCCTTGGCCCAAGAATCTTCATCGATCATCGAAGGATACTAGAGTGAATTAATAACGAAGCACACTGTCTGGATTTGGTCCAAGCTGATGTGATTGGCTCTCTGGCGCAGTTCGTACAAGGATGACTCTATGTGGGTGAGCCTTTTCATAAATGGCAATACCTGCTCCTCTGTAATTGGCTCTGTCCACCTATTGATCTCAGAGGTATCCTCCACGAACTCTTTCCATGCTGCCTCCAACTCTTTCTTCAACAATATCTCCCCCTGATCATCAGTGAAGCTCAGGAAGCCGGCATCAGCTACAACCTCGAAGTAAATGAGCGAAACAAATCACTCCTCATACATAATAAGCAGCTTACGGCCCTCTCTAGCCAGATCCAACCTGGCAGCGTTATCCTGGCGTTAGACCAAGCCCGGTCCATCCCACTCATTGGTTTACATCGGAGGACGGCGTTAGCTAATGTTTGAATCTTTAGTGCCATCTACAATTTTGGTTCTTGCTGCTCCTCGGCATATTGTAATGCTTCCTCGCCGAATATAATTACTATTTGCGCTTCGTGAAGATACAAAAGACAACAAGCTTCCTTGATTTTCTCCTTGGAGAAACCCATTGATTGTGTGGCTTTTTCAGCCAGTTGATTCTGTAAAGATTCCAGTTGCGCAGTTAATGTCTGCACCTGTTGTTCGGCTTTTTCCTGTACTTTCTAATGCTCCTTGGTTGCTTTCTCCAAGTCTTCCACTTTTCGCTGCCAACGCTCTGCTTCTGATTTCGCTGTCTCCAACCGTGCCCTATTTTCGGCCAGAGCTTCTTCTAACTCGACGATCTTCTCCTCAGCCTCAAAAACGTTCCTGTAATGCTCACCGTGCAAGTAAAGCGAGCTCATATCCACTTGAATATTCCCCATCTTCTCTGTAGTATCAATCTGCGTTAGGTCCTCTGTAATGACTTCATAAGCATAATCGCTTGGAGCCATCTCTCCTTGGGGCTTCTGGACCTGGGGGATCATCTTTATAGTGTGGGACTCCATAGCTTTGAGGTCAAAGGAGACCTTCTTTAACATCTGTGCTGGAGCTTGAGCCTCTTTTTGCTTACGACTTTTCAGCCACTGTGATGAACTCTGGCGGGCTCGACTTATTTTTGCTGCAACAGGATGCTTTGGCACAACTTCCATCTCTGATTCTGGTAGCACTTGCAACTCAAGAAATGAAGAAAAGGGAAAACGAGCCTGCTGAGGGTTTGGGTCGAGAAGGGAAGTAGAAATGGGATTAGTTGATGGAATGGAGACGGTTGAGGGAATGGAAGTGAGGTGTTAGGCTACAGTTAAACTTACTCGAGGAGGAGCTTGTGTACTTATAGCTGCGGTAGAAATTACCGGAATGGAGGATGGAGGGAGCGAAAATGGATTGGGTGCGGATGCAAAAGAACTGAAAGAAAGGGAAACAAAAGAAAAGGGAATAGAAGAAGAGGGAGCATTGGTGACCAGTAACTGAGAATCGGGAGGTGAAATGGAAGCGGAAGGTATACCAAATGGGGGTGAAATGGAAATGACAATTGCAGAATGGGGTGTGACAGTCACCAAATGCTCATGAGTAAGGGAAGAAGGCGGGGAAAACGTACCTTCGGGCTCCGACACCATTTGAGCCTATGATGAGGGCAGCTGCAATGCTGGTTGTTCCTTAGCGTATTCTTCCTTCGTTGCCTCCTCAAGATTTATGATCTCCATATGCTGGCCAAGCTGTTCCTCCTGAACCAAAGGAGGATTCTCTGAAATGCCAGCCTGTGTAGTTGGAACTGCAGGAGGAAGGTTTGTACCAGCAAAAGAAACTGCACCAGTTCTCGGCTTCTTGGCGATGCTTGGAAAAGGAAGCACCTCACCTGCATTTCTTCTCTTACGCTAAGGCTGCTTTTTGGGTGGCAACTGTTTTTCTTCCTCCACAAGTGGCGCTTCCTCAGCCATAGGTAGCTTTCTTCCAGCCACGATCTCTTCGTTGTCAGATCCTTGAAAGCTTCGAGGTATAATTTTAGCGAAAGCGACAGGTTGGTAATTTTGACAATAATCATCATAGATGCTCGAAAACATCTCATCCATCGCTAGGCCGTAGGGTGACCCGGTCTTTCCTCGTGGGCCCTCATAATCCACCAATTGGTGATTTTCTCCTCAGACCAAGCGGGCAACTGAACCTTCATTTTGCTAAATAGGCCTAGAGGAGGAATCTGGTGCTTGTGGACTTCAGGATTATATTTGGCCTCCATCTCATAGAAGTCGTGCCATGGCGGGAGCGTCATCATCTTCTCAACGTGCCACTCGAGATCATGCCCCTTTGGATTGTTTCTCTGCTGCTCAATATCTGCCCAGGGACAACAATGAAAACTTTTTGCTTTGATCAATGCCATGAAATGACCCAAAGGGTCGTATTTCCACCGTTGGGGCAACTCAACCAAGCCGAGGTCGTAGAGGGTTTCTGTAATCAACTGATTTTGTCCAACCTAGATTACTTCAATGTCGTCGAAGCAAAAGGGCATGGTACATGTGGTTCGTTTCCCTTGACCCGCCCCATAGACATCATTAATGAAATCGTTCTGGCGGGCAACCTCCAACGCGAAAAGGTGCTCTGTAGCAAAATATGGAAGGAGAAAAGACTTGCCAGTAAAGCCAAAAACTTGTACAATGATGCCTTGCATCAACAAGAAAATGTCACCTTTCTTCTTCGTGACGACCTCCTCTCTCATCACCCTTGGCACTCTCTCACATGTGCCGAAAATAAGCTCGAGGGCGGGACCCAAGAACATTTGGTTGAAATTATAATGACTCCTTTTTGGACAAACTCAGAGTCCATAAATAAACTGACAACTTCTTGTCCGCCTCATCAGTCTGCTTGATAGCTATAAATGAAAAACGCTGGTGCATGTGGAAAAAGAAATACCATGCTAAAAATGAAGAATGTCTGAACACTACCTCTTCTCCACTCTGCACTCTCTCTAACTGGGTGTGCATTCTTCGAGCCACGTAATCTGCCCAGTCAAAGAAAATTGGATTCGTGCTCGCTGTCATTGTTGTCGGAGCATAGAATTCTACCTGCGAAATACATTGTACAAGTGCCGCTTGCCATTTATGCACCGTAGAATCGGTAGGAAGACCAATCACCTAGGCCAACATGGAAAACATGTTTGGACTCTTAAAATCTGTCAAAGGCTTCGGCAAAGCCGACAACTCTCCAAACTGTGGTGTTTTTATTAGCTGATTCTCCATGAACTGGCGCAATGCCACAGTCGACTGGTACCTCTCATCTTGCTCCCCGAGATTTAACTTTCTGAACATAACATCTGGAGGAGGCCTAACCCCGCAAGCGAACACTTCTCTGACTGTGTTAGATGAAATGCTGAATAATCTATCTCCATTTGTATTCCGAACAGCTCGTGGCGGGGTTATAAAATTTCGAAATAGCCAGCACCAATTTTGGGCAAGCATGAACAGGTGTACACAGGTACCAAAAAATCTGCGCATGATAAGCAATAGTTAACGGGCTTTCCAACGTCAAGCCTTGTCTGATAGCAACTTCTACATCCTGGCACAATTTTTCCATGCCCTTGTTCGAAATGACACAGTCACCAATCTGAGCCAATGCATCATAATACGGATCAAGCTCTTCATCTTCGTTTTTCCTGGCTTTTTTAGCTTTCTTGCCTCCTTTTTTCTGCGTTTTATTTTCCTCGGCAGATTTCTTCCCCATCTTCGTTCTTCAGTAATTTTACTTCAACACTCCGATAGTTCTGCAACGAGTCAGCAATTTGACAAAGCTGAGTGACGATCCTGCAATGCTCCAGAGAAAATACTCTCGATCTTTCTTTGTCTGCAAGCTTCCCGTTCGCCTTATTTATAATTTTTGCTTCCAACTACCCGATTTAATGCATGTGGCGCGCTTGAGAAATTTGGGCGAACGTGCTCCTTGGTTCTCTCGCCCGACACACTTTCTTATGATTTTTAACTACCAATAATGCCCTTGCGCTGTAAATCCTCTTTGAATGTCATGCCCAACCGCTTTTTTTACTTTGAAGGGCACAATCTGGTTATTTAACGGCTAACCCCGGGAATGATAAATGCCACATATGCATGATGGAAGTGCTTTTTGAGGCGAAATTAGTAAATTTGTTGAATTTAGACGCCGAAAATGTCGTTGGAGAATTTCGCCAGTGAAATTAGCTTGATCTTATGCATTTAACTGAAGTTCTCTCTGAAATTAGCTCATGCCAGCGACAAACGCTTTTCCGGACGACTTGCTTTCTTTGATGGTTACCTGGTTGATCCTGCCAGTAGTCATATGCTTGTGTCAAAGATTAAGCCATGCATGTCTAAGTATGAACTATTTCAGACTGTGAAACTGCGGATGGCTCATTAAATCAGTTATAGTTTCCTAGAGACGTCAACTGGGACGAAAATAACCGTTTGCAACTGATAGTTTAGTTCAACTAGAGCTCCGAAAATACCTTCCCATGCTTTCGCTGCCGAAATTACCTGTTTGGCATTTTTAAATTAATTTATCATGCCCCAAAAAAGCTTTACTGCCGAAAAAGCAAGCTTTTAATGCAACTGAGAGTCTTTGCTGAAAAAAGCAAGGTGAAAATTAATTTCGCCCCCTTCCGTGCCGAAAATAACTTTGCCAACTGGAGTACCCAAAAAAGCATGTGAAATTTTCTTTCTCATCTTGAGTTTTCACCCTGAAATTAATTGTTGGTGGAGCGAAAAGGAATTTCACTCCGAAAATAAGATATGCAGGGTGAAATGCCTTTTTCAAGCGAAAAACATCCTTTTTTATGTTTGCTTTTCTTCTTTTTCCTTTTGTCTTTTCTTTTCGGCAATTAATAATAGGGGCACGTTTCAATCTTATGCTCTGCTTTCTTTTAATGTTTTCACCCCCGAAATATGACCCGAAGGCTTTGAAAATTTTTTGCTAGTAGAGATGTATTTTTGAGGCGAAAACACCTGCTTTGGGGGCGAAATTAATCCTCCTAGTGAAACTACCATATATATTTTTTAAACCAGAAGGGGCGAAGAAGGCTTTCATTGGCGAAAATGATTTTCGCCAATGAAAACACTTCTGCTCAGCGAAAAGGAATTTCGCTCCCATCCTTGGCCATTTTTTCGAACAAAAGCAACATTAAACAAAAATTATATACATATTTACATTCTCGATCTCATTTACATTATGACTGCTTCTTTACCATACACCAAGGAATAGGGGGGGACGTTTTGATAGACTTTTTCACTGATATGCGATCGGCCCATAAGGCTTGGTTCAAGAGCAAGTGCCAATTTCTCTTGTTATCACCAAGAGTCCTCTTCAAAATCTTGAGTAGATTTTTGTTCGTGGATTTGGCCAGACCATTTCCTTGCGGATAATAATTTGATGAGGTTTTTAAATAAATACCATACTTACCCGCAAACTCGCTGATTTTGGCGCCGATGAATGGAGTTCCATTGTCTATTATGATTGCATCTGGTATACCAAAGAAAGTGATCAATCCTTCAAGGAATGTGATAACTACCTTCCGGTTTGCCTTCTTAGTTGGGATTGCTTCAGCCCATCGGGTGAAATAGTCAGTTGCAGTCATAATGTATTTATGCCCGGCAGATGAGTTAGGATCAATGACCCCAATAAAATCTAAACCCCAATGCTGAAATGGTGCTTCTACTTGAATCGGGTGAAGAGGTAAAGATGCATTTCTGCTCCTGCCGATATACTTTTGGCACTTGTCGCAAATCTGACTGAATTTGAACGCATCTGCAAAGAGAGAGGGCCAGAAATAACCTGCTTTGATGATTTTCAACGCCATGGGTCTCCCTGTATAGTGACCTGACAATCCAGAATGAAACTCTTCCAGGATTTTCTGCTTCTCTGATTCTTTGACACACTTGAGAACTCCATCAACGTTCTTATGAAACAATCCACTTGGTAATATCACATACCTGAAGGCCTGTAGTCTGAATCTCCTTCTCTGTGAAGCATTGAGATGTGGACACCTTCCTGAATTGAAATATTTGACAAGGTCCTCTGTCCAATCACGATCAACTGTAGAGTGATTAGCGAAATTACTTTCGCTTACTGAATCTTCATGTTGGCAGACCATTGAGTCGGAGGCAGCGCTCTTCACAAGCTCTTGACATAGTGCTCGTCCACGGACCAGCTTGGTTGGCCGAATCTCAACATCATATTCCTGGATTTTGGAAACCCAACCAGGTCTCTTGTCTCCAAGCTCACCCTGGATGATGAAACTTCGGATGTAACAACCCACCCTATTCTGGATTGTTTCCTATCTATTTTGACTAGTAAAAAAAAACACAAATTTTTGCTCTTTTTATTCAAATATATGCTTTTTTTTTGGGTATTTTTATGGGATTTAAACATACAGTATACTGCTGAAAGAAAGCTTCACAAACTGGAACAACTTAATTGCAAGGGAAATTACAATGATGAACAGCTCTGAAAATACCCGATTTTCCTCAAGTCTGAAAACAAATCGCAGCAATCCACGTTCTGGAAATAGTTTGTGAATAGTGCCGTGAATAGTAATTTGCTACAGCGCCGCATGAATAGTAATTTGCTACAGTATCGCATGAATAGTAAACTGCTACAGTGCCGCATGAATAGTAAACTGCTACAGTGCCGCGTGAATAGTAAACTACTACAGCCTCCAAATAAGTACCGTCTACAGGTCTAAATCATTGCTATCTCCCAACACACAAGATATCAGTGACAAACCAAAAATTCTCTTTGATCTCCA
Organism: Wollemia nobilis; assembly: GCA_028583015.1. Taxonomy (NCBI): domain Eukaryota; kingdom Viridiplantae; phylum Streptophyta; class Pinopsida; order Araucariales; family Araucariaceae; genus Wollemia; species Wollemia nobilis. The sequence continues at coordinate 6,995,965 of JAQPPZ010000440.1, forward strand.
ATTTGCCCTCTGAATGAAGACAATCAAAATCCAATAGAGCTGATCTTTCACAGCCGTAGTGGATGTCCTTGCCGAGAGTTTCCGTTCTCAACAAGCTCGAATCTGCAAGCAAATTCTCCAGAATGCATCAAGCAATATATTCAATGTTCAAGCATGCTGGAATGAGAGCCCGACCACTTTATTTATTATTGACTCGGGCCTGGCTGTATCATAACATAACCAATGTGGGATAAAAAAACCCCCTTTTTAATAAATCCTTATGTCTCCCTAAGTCACTTTATCAAATAATTAATAATTCACTTAAGTGACTTATGTGCACACGGGCCTGGCTGTATCATAACATAACCAATGTGGGATAAAAAAACCCCCTTTTTAATAAATCCTTATGTCTCCCTAAGTCACTTTATCAAATAATTAATAATTCACTTAAGTGACTTATGTGCACACATAATATAAAGTCTATTTAATTAAATACGACTTTATAATTAAATAATTACGAGTATTAAAATAATTGCACCAGAAGACCCAAGCCAACATCTGATAGCATTTTTGGATACCCTTTTGGTCGAACTGTCCAAATATAGAAACTGTTATGAAAAAAGCACGGCCCTAAAAAATAGGAAACTGCTCCAACTGACTTCCAAGATCCTTAAACTGCTCCCATAGCCTATAGGATTGCGTGAATAGGCTATGCACTGTGCCAATGCTGACGAGCTCAAAAAGGGGACATGACAGTCCTCCCTCCCAAAAATTACTTGTCCCCAAGCAATCTTAGTGCCGGATGCTGTAGAATGTCTTCATGTTCCCAGGTAGCATCATCAGAATCACCTAATCAGAACCACCTGTGATTCCAGGGTCCCAAACCAATCTCAACACAATTATTACAGCTGCCACTTCTATATAAAATTCAAAACAAAAATCTGAGTGTGAGGCCAAGATGCAAATCAACAATGCGTGGACCCAAGGTTGCCTCAAACATTCATCCAAGACTGTTCCCAAACCTGCTTCAAGCTGACCAAAGATTGTCTTCATGCTATTCCAAAACTGTCCAAAGGCTGCAATTGTGCAAAAACTGAGTGGAAATAGGCTCAAACTCTCACAGACCAGATCTGAAGTGATGCATAGCAGTTCTGATTTGTCATGTACAGCAATGGTAAATAACTGTTTAATCTCTTCAAAGATGTGTAAACTCAATTCTCCTTTATTTATAATGGCTGTACTATGCAAGAGTGTAATAAAATTAGCAAAGGTAATGAATGAATCAACACCAAAGAGAGCAAAAAGGAAATTATAATCAACAAACTCTGGCTCTCCATATGCATAAGTCAAGTACATCACCTCTTCCTTTCCCCAAGGGAAATCCAATACTCCCCAACCTTGACAAACATTATCAACATCATAAATGTCAAGTTTTATGACCAAAATACTCCTACATACCTCATTCCATGCTTTTCTTAACTGCTGTTCCAAAATGGGACTGAAAGTGCATGTCAATGGCTGAAGCTCTACTTTTCCCATGTTTCCAACTCCAAAACAACTTGCCCCCAAATGTATCAAAACTGAAAAATACAACTTTATCTCCATTATGTGCCATCGAATCCAAGTGTAACAGCTGCTCCAACTTCCTCAAAAACTGACAATGCTCCCTCTTCATGTCTTGCAAGTGAGCATACCTGTAAACTACTAACTTATGCTCATACTCAGCTCTAAGAACAGCCTTTAACATTATGAAAGACACCTTATTATATCTCCCAAAATGGACTAACACAGGCCTCATACAATTCTCACCCAAAACTGAAAACATGTGTGGTGTAGCAATTCCTCTTGTCACCAAAAACTCAGCGAATGTAAGTAAATCAGACCTGATGTGATGTGCAGTCGTTGGTGCCTTACCGATCAGTCTACGTGAAACCCATATTGTCTCCAATTCTGTCTCACAAGGTGTTAAAGATGCAACTCTTTTTTTTGCCAAGACCTCAATTTCTCCATCGTTCCTTCCTTCATAGCCTTCCCAAATGCCGCTTCTGAAATCAGCAGACAATCAGTCCTATTGGTACCAAAATTCTCCCTCACAACAGTCCCAAAATCAATCTTGAAAATCAGCGAAGTGTTTGTCCAAAACAACATTGTTTGGTCATCAAATTTCCTCCACAAAGCTGCGCAAAACTCCTTGTATACTGCCTCCTCAGTTGTCTTCACATGTGCAGCCCAAATTCCACCAAGTAATGTAACAAATTCCAACACAACCATCCAATAACTCCTATACAACAACGTCTCATCATAGGCATGTAGTGCGCCAAGTTGAGTGGTACAAGGTTCCAATTGATCCAACGTCCCTGCTAAGACTGTTCTTGCAAATGCATCCTCTGAAATAAGCAAATATTGTATCTTTTGTGTATCATAAACAGTCTTCATATGTGGCACAAACCTTCTAACAACAATGTGACATCTTTCCTCATCATTTCCTATGGCTGTGAAATGTAAAACTCTGACAAAATCAGTGATGGTGATGAACAAATCTGAAGACTGATCTATATACATGGCTGCTACTAACACATAATTGAATTTTACACCTGGATTCCATGCATTTAAGGGCTGATGCCTTCCTTCTGACAAAGTGTGCTCATTGTGAATCCCATGAACAGCAATGTGTAAAAGTTGTTCAATGTCCTTAACGTCAACCGAACTTAGTTTACTACTTCTATCAAAGACTGTACTATGCAAAAAATGAATAGAACCATCAAACATTGAGGAGAAATGAGTGAGAAAGAGTTTAAATTTTGAGTCAACAATCTCTGTCTCCTCATTCATGTAATCAGTTTTATACACAAGCATCATATCATCACCAACTGTGAGTGCTTCCTTTGTTAATACAGTCCCATCAAGTGCTCCAACTATCCAAAAACATGCAGCCCATATGATTCTTAACAGCATGGAAGAATGTGGTGCAAGAGTCCCATACTTCTCATACATCATTAGTCTTATCAAACACATTGTTGCCACTAATTCATGAGTGCCAAAATATCTCAATCTGCTGCTATAAAAATCAGGATGTAGCTCATACCTTATGGGAGTAATATCATGGCTGATCCATGATCTCAATGGATGTAGAGATGACTCCAACTGGCAGCCGTTCTCATCCAAACACCCCAAAACTGAAGATGTACTCTCAACTCTGTCCAATACTGAATCTAAGCTAGGTTGGTTGGAAAAATAGTTGCCACCATTTATTATGAATAAACTTGACATATTTGGGTGTGTATTGCTCTCTTCTAGGATCTCCAAATCTGAACGCTTTTCTTCAAAGGCTGAAACTGCGAAAGAGAAGCCTCCAATGGCCTCCATGCCTTCATCATACCTTGGTACCAAAACACCTGGATCCCAAGGAACTAGGAGCTGATCTGAAAAGGTATGTTCATTGTGATCCTCATGAGGGATTGATTTCTCCCACACATCACTCTCCAAATCCAAGGAGTTGGAACTAGTGTGAACACTTCTATCCAAGGATTTAGTTTGGGAATCTAGACCATATCCATTATCATCACAAACTGATTTGGGAACTTTAATACATTCATCTGCATCATGTTCTTTCACAACAATCTCATGTGGTGATTCAATCTCTTGGTTAACCATTTCTGATTTGAATTCTTCTTCGTCCAGGGTAGGTACAACTTCAGAATTTTCCACTGAATTCTTCTTTAGATCCACAAGCTCTTCTTTACTAGCTTCCTCATGTGAAATTTCTGCCATGGACTGCTCTTCTCCCCTAATATCCTCATTGTCCAAGAAAGGTTTCAGCTTCCTCTCACACTGTTTAACAACACTATTAACCAATTCATGTGCAGCAGTGGAAGCAACCAAGTCTTGCCTCCAAACGTCCAATAACATTGATAAGAGTGGTTGGTAAATATAATCACTTTCATCTATAATCAAAATCATAATGTCTCTCATAGCTGCAATAACATTATTAGCATGTTCTTTTCTAGCTGAAGCAATGAAATGATGAAACATTTCGTAAACCAACTCATCCATGTCCAAATCTAACAAGATGTTGCCCATTCTAGTTTTTGCAAATAATTCAAGTATGGAAACTCTCCTAGAGAAATGAGAACAAGTAACATCCTCCAAAATTTCAAAACTATCAACAAACAATTGAAATATTGTTCTCAATGTGTCATCATTATAAGGAGCTTTAGGAGCTGAAATTCTCAAAATTTCACTCAAGCAAGAAGTGACCATGAGTCTTACCTCCTTATCCGTGTGTTTCAACCATCTAGGCTTGCCCAAAGACTTCACCACCGGAGTCATAGCTGCTTGTAATATCTGAGAAGGTGATGAATCCATCATATACAAACAATCTTCTACCTCCCCTAGGACACAGTAGAGAACATCTTTTGGCTGAGATATGAATCCAAGTTTTCTTCCTGCATTAGTAAGCCTTTCGACCAACTCATTTTCGCCCAATAGTGCCATGATCCACAATTAAAAATTTAATGTTCAAGAACCCTAGGTTTCATTTCAGCAAAATTCCACCACAAACCCTTCAAAAGTGCCCAAAAAATTTCTGAATGCTGATCTACTCAGGGATGTTGAATCCTCTTCATGAAACCCTAATTCAGATCTGATCACAGGCTGGCAGGAAACCAGCTCTGATACCACTGTAACAACCCACCCTATTCTGGATTGTTTCCCATCTATTTTGACTAGTAAAAAAAAACACAAATTTTTGCTCTTTTTATTCAAATATATGTTTTTTTTTTGGGTATTTTTATGGGATTTAAACATACAGTATACTGCTGAAAGAAAGCTTCACAAATTGGAACAACTTAATTGCAAGGGAAATTACAATGATGAACAGCTCTGAAAATACCTGATTTTCCTCAAGTCTGAAAACAAATCGCAGTAATCCACGTTTTGGAAATAGTTTGTGAATAGTGCCGTGAATAGTAATTTGCTACAGCGCCGCGTGAATAGTAATTTGCTACAGCGCCGCATGAATAGTAAACTGCTACAGTACCGCATGAATAGTAAACTGCTACAGTACCGCGTGAATAGTAAACTGCCGCATGAATAGTAAACTGCTACAGCCTCCAAATAAGTACCGTCTACAAGTCTAAATCGCTGCTATCTCCCAACACACAAGATATCAGTGACAAACCAGAAATTCTCTTTGATCTCCAATTTGCCCTCTGAATGAAGACAATCAAAATCCAATAGAGCTGATCTTTCACAACCGTAGTGGATGTCCTTGCCGAGAGTTTCCGTTCTCAACAAGCTCGAATTGCAAGCAAATTCTCCAGAATGCATCAAGCAATATATTCAATGTTCAAGCATGCTGGAATGAGAGCCCGACCACTTTATTTATTATTGACTCGGGCCTGGCTGTATCATAACCAATGTGGGATAAAAAACCCCCCTTTTAATAAATCCTTATGTCTCCCTAAGTCACTTTATCAAATAATTAATAATTCATTTAAGTGACTTATGTGCACACATAATATAAAGTCTATTTAATTAAATACGACTTTATAATTAAATAATTACGAGTATTAAAATAATTGCACCAGAAGACCCAAGCCAACATCTGATAGCATTTTTGGATACCCTTTTGGTCGAACTGTCCAAATATAGAAACTGTTACGAAAAAAGCACGGCCCTAAAAAATAGGAAACTGCTCCAACTGACTTCCAAGATCCTTAAACTGCTCCCATAGCCTATAGGATCGCGTGAATAGGCTATGCACTGTGTCAATGCTGACGAGCTCAGAAAGGGGACATGACATTGGACATTTAGATGAACAATGTAAACTATTGTTTTGCTCTGGGAAACAAAATGCCGAAACTTCTTCAGGGACTTCTTTACCGCATACACTTGCTTCTCTATGAAATTGTATTTTTCCTCGTGCGGTTGAATGACTTGGCTTAAGAAAGCGATTGGCCGTTCATCTCCATCGTCTCCCTTTTGCGTGAGCACCGCTGCGTAACTCTCTTGCTCACCGACAGCATAAAGGATAAAATCCTTTGAATAGTCAGGGTTTACCAGAACAGGGGCTTGAGCAATACTTTCCTTGATTTCCCTGAATGCTTGCTTCCTTTGCTCAATCCATTTGAACTCAGCGTCAAAGTTCAGTCATTGGTTTCACGACCTAGGCGAAATCTGCAATAAACTTTCGAACGAAATTAATCTGCCTGAAAAATGACTGCAATCCTTTCTTGTTGGCTGGCAGTGGAAGCTTCAAAAGAGCCTCATCTCTAGCTGGATCAATAGCTAAACCCTTTTATGAGATTACATGGCCCAGGAGCTTTCCTTCACCGCGAAGATAGACTTCTTCGGGTTGATGGATATTCCGAACTCTCGACATTTCTCGAACACTTGCCTTAAATGTAAACTATGCTCCTCCCTATTGTGAGAGAAGACAGTCATATCATCCAAATAAATAAAAATGATGCAATTTAGTAACTCACCAAAAACTACGTCCATCGCTCTTTGAAAAGTTGCTCTAGCGTTCGAGAGACCAAATGACATTCGCTGATAAGCAAATGTACCCCATTTCGTGGTGAGTGCCGTTTTGTACTGGTCTTCATCCTTGACCCAAATATGATTATAGCCAGAGAATCCATCTAACAAAGAAAATCTCTGAGCTCCTGCAACTATATGGATAATTTGATCAATTTGCGGCAAGGGATAATGATCCTTCGGAGATGCCTGATTCAAATCCAAAAATCAACACAGGCGAATATCTCCATTCTTTTTCCTCACAAGGACCAAATTCGCTACCTAGGTAGAATGCTTGATCGGGTAAATGATTTTAGCTTCCAGCATCTTCAGTAGTTCAACTTTCATCAAAACCTCGATTTTGGGATTGACAGGCCTCTGTTTTTGCCTGAAGGGTTTCACTCTTTCCTACAATTCAATGGTATGCTGGATCACATCCTTGTTGTAACCTCTTAAATCCTGGTAACTCTAGGCGACAATGTCTGGGAACTCATGGTATAGCTCCTTGATCTGCTCCAACTCTTCCGGAGTGCAATCGGTACCAACTTTGATTGTCTTCTCGGGCCCCAACTGCAGTTCAGTGTACTCCTCATCCACTTTGATCTTATGTTTTTCGGCTCTGTCATTTTGATCAAAGAGACTCTCGAGCATAATCAATCCTTTCGGGATATGATTATTTCTCAGCTGGATCAATCCCTCAAGTTCCTCTTCGAGTGTTCTTCCTTCCACAGTACTAGCCTCTCTTTTTAGGAAGTTCATGATCTGCTCATCACTTTCGAACACTTGCCAGTAGATATTCTTATCGGGAACTGAAGGCTTGTAAACCAACCTTACGGTCTTTGGTTTCTTCACCATGTGCTCAACTGGAGAAAAGTTGATGCCAAAGGATGCCAAAAGATCTATGTGTTTATTCTGTTCTCGCGAGATTGCTTGGATGTTCAACGCTGTGTAAGCTTCAAACAGGTCCTAGACTTTGTTGTGGTACCCCTTTAGATAGTGCTGTTTGGAGACACATTTGTTAGTTACTTGATTCACAATCAGTTCTGAATCTTCGAAAATCTGCAGTTGTTTGATCCCAAGCTTCTCCGCTTTCCTCAAACCTAAGCATAATGCTTCATACTCAGCAGTGTTGTTGGTACAGCTCCAGGTCAACCGGTACGAATAAGTCTTCTGTATACCAGAAGGAGAAATGAGAACGACTCCAGCTCTTGCGCCATTCTTGCATCTCGCGCCATCAAAGTAGAACTTCCACAATTGATGTGGAACAGGACCTTGATCATCAGACACCTTCACTTCAACCTTTTCAGGCTTAGTTATGGAGTAACAACTAATCTCAGTCTCCATCATGGCATTAAAATTAAGCATTGAAAACTCGTCTTCTGCTCGAAGCTCATCTAGAGTTTCTTCCATTAAATCCAATTCTTCTAATTCTTCAGTCATCATGTTAACAGAATTCATGGACTTTTCTTCTTCCTCAATATTCTCTATATGAAAAGTAGAAGGCTTCTCATTATAGATTCAGATTCTTTTCCCTTTGAAAGGAATCTCCAGATGGGAATAGTCTAGAGAAAGATAGCCTCCAAACTTGGCAGTGAACTCTCTTGAGAGGCACATACTGAAATACGGCTCCAGATCAACCACAACCTCTTCTTGGATCACTGTGATCTGAGGCATTTTATGCAAGGCAATGAGAATCTCTTTGATAACACCCACTGTTCTCACAGGGGTTCCATCTAACTGCAAAACACCAGGGTTGCTTCTGGTATATTCCATGCCCATAATGTCACAAACCACCTTCGGCATGATAGTTTTCATAGCGCCAGAGTCAATCATGTAGTTATGCACAATCCAAAACATTCTCTCTGGGTATGTCCTACATGAACATAATTAAGTTGTTAGTAGCAAGCCCAACTTCGTCTTGTCCTGGCAAGTCATCATTTTGACAATGATAATTATATTGTTTTAAGGAGAACACTCTTTGTATGAGTGACAAGTAGAAAGGGGGTGGCCTATTCTTTCCAGTAGCTGAAGTGGTTAGCGTTTGAGCAAAAACAGTCTGAGTGGGATTCTTTCCTTTATCTTTAACAAACTTCAGCGATTCTTGTAACAAGTCGACTTGTCCAGGCAATTGTAATGCATCATAGAGACTAACCTTGGTAGGAATCTTCTTTAGTTCTTCAACAATGTTGTACGTAGATGCGCTGGACTCCCTTCCTTCGTTGGCAGCCTCATACTTGCTCCGATATTACTGTGTGGCTTCCACCCTCTAACGCTTGGTCAAGGATGGGTATTTGAGCCTTTCCCTGGCCTGTTCCTCCGTTTCAGCTTTTGTTTGTGAAGTTGAAGCCTTTTCTTGCAATCTTTCTTTTGCTCGCGGAGGCAAGAGATCTTTTAACAGGACAGGTGCATTTGGCTTGGGTGCTGCAATAGGCGCTTTCGTTTGTGCTTGTTTTTTCTCATATTGCACCTTCGGGTCAGCGGATACCTCCAATGGCTCCATTTCAGTTGGATCCACTGTGACTGGCTTTCTTCCAGCTCTCGTGAGAACTGAAACTTGCTCTTCGGAAGGGACCATGAAATTATCATCGACTTCTGTAATCATGTTGATTTGACCACTGGGAGAGTTTTCTGCCAACGTTTGTACATAGTTCAGGTGAACCATGCAAGTTTCTTCGCCATACAGATCATTGTAGGTAGAGCACTAGTACGCTTTGTCTGATGGGCCAGCTTCTTCATTTGTCAATACGGTCGGATTCCTCTCAGGCACCTTGCTGGTCGAAGCTGCTTGCTCCCTCGTAATAGGTGGAGGTTGAAATCTCCTAGGCTGGAAATCTCTCTTAGCCTGCTTCTTAGTCACTGTGGTCTCATTGCTCATCGCTCTTATAGCTGAATTCATTGATTGCATCTCTTTCAGCAACTTCTCTTGGGGATCAGGATTTGAGGGTGCTGGAGGAGCTGGTAATGGAAGTGGTACAGGCGGAGATGGCAGTGCTAGGAATGGAACCGGAGCGGGTAACTGTGGAATGGATGGAGTAGGCAGTTGCGGGGCAGAAACTGTCGTCGCGGTTTGAGATGAACTCAGATTCCATGAAGGGACGGGATACGTGGGGGACATTGGCAAGGATTGAGAAGATGCGTTGGAATAAAAATACTGTGGGAGATTAGGAAAGATAGGCATCATCTTCGGCGGAAGCTTATCGATAGCAATCAGATCAGCCTCAGCCTTTTGCACGGCAGAGTACAAGGTCAAAAATGTATCAATGTTGGACTGACGAATGGCCATGCTAATGTTAGAATTGAAGGCTTGGAGGTAATAAAATGCGGCTTGTTCGGGAGTCGGTCGGAGATCATCAGGGACTCTTTGCCAAGTTCGAGCGAACCTAACATTGAATTCAACAATTTTCTCCTGTGGATGCCTTTGAATGGTTGTAAATTGATGCAATACAGAAAAATGATCCACTTGTTAATTGAAACCTTTTATCAATAATTCAGCCAACTGGTCCCAGGTGGTAATAGTGGTAGGCTGTAAAGACCGGTACAAGTAAAGTAGCTTCCCTATGAGAGAGAGCACGAGCAATCTTACCATGACATCTTCGTCCGTGATGCTATGAATGGTCGCTAGAGAAGCCACGTCTTGGACATGCTCATAAGCTGTTTTGCCCGTACCATTGTAAGTAGGCAAAGCCTTCAATGCTTCTTGCGGGATCGGGTCATGAGCTTGCAGATTCAAAGCTTCGGAGTGGTTCCAGGTTGGAAACTGTCTTTGTGGCAGTGGTGGATTTTGAGCCATTTGGACTAGAGGATTTGCTCGGGGAGGAGGAAAGCTAGTGGCTGTGCTAGAGGGACTCAAAGGGACGAAAAACACACCAACTACCTGTGAATATGTTGCAATGGATGGGAAATTCGGAGTGACTAACCTAGGATGCTCTCCTAACACTTGGGTGTCAAGCTGAAAGAACTCAATGGGATTTTTGGAATTTTTGGCCTTTGATCTTGTGATCATGAAGTAAAGCTTTCGCCAACTTCACATTCGGAGGCTTTTGGGTAAAACTAAGTCGCCAAATGTTCTAGTCAGACAGTAAAAAGACGAACATCAAACCTTAATACTGCTTAAAGTGGAACTTTCGAGTGTCCCACCGGGCGTGCCAAAAACTGTTGGTCATGAATTTGCCTAAGTACAAAATATATGTGCGCCCTAGACCCGGCCAACATTGAAAGGCCGAAGGAAAGAGATGTCCTTCGGGCCAATCTCCAGAGAGGGCTGGTTCCTGTACTAATCTAACAATCGGTGTAAAGCTTAGGGTAATAGAAAGATATGGGAAATGACAAAAAGGAATATGAGCCAGAGAAACAGAGTGGGGATAAACTAGTAGCTAAAAATCAAATCAAGTTTTAACTAGCATGTAATAGAAAGAATAACACAGGAACCATTCACAACTTGCTAAGATAACTTCCAATAAACATTTTAGCATTCACCTCTTTATTAGGAATTAAATTAAAATGCATAATTTAAACTTATCTAACAAAGGAAATGAACATATCAGAAATGATAGGCAGAAAGTAATTGCATACAACTTTGATCTAGGAACCAGAAGCCAACAATATTTCAATTGATGCAGAAAATGAAACTCAAAGAGTTTTTTGGCAGAGTGTCTATCCTCCCCTTTTTTTACATCAAAATGCTTAGTATTTATAGAGGGTTGTGCCTCTGTAATTAAATGCACATTAAAACAAAATGCTAGCTAGTCAAAGATCAAACAACAACAATTTCCTCCTCGACAACAACAACGCACAAATCAGCGTATTCTTTTGGAAGCAGTGATCCCGTTTTGGTGGAAAACGCCTGGGAAATCAGCAAGAATGGACGATGGACAATCATCTCAGACATTGGTGCATCGGAACATAGCAGCATCACGCGAGAATTGGGAGCTCGAACAATAAATTTTGGTTGCTACTTCATCGTCTTGCGCCTCAGAACTTTATTTTCGCCAGGAAGACTCAACAAGAATCAACTTTGTTTGGAAAAGGGGCGAAATCAGTGGACGGTACCTCGAGAATGAACATGATCGCACAAAAATCAGCAACCCTTCAACAATACTAGAAATATTAATTTCTTCACCACAAAAATTAAATTCATGAGCCTTTGGTCTTTCCCGAAAATGATCTCCACTAAAAGCGTTCTTGGAAAAGAATTCAGCAAGAGAAAAAGGCAAGGACGAATTTCACCAAGGAATTTTGCTGAGAATGTAATTTCGCCCAAAAATTTGGCCGAACATTGCTTTCGCTGAGACGTGGGACGAAAATAGAGTTTCACTGGCAATTTCGCCCAAGCATGTACTTCCGCCATTAATTTGATTAATTTCGCCCAAAAGGAGACCTTGCTTGCTTGTGCTTTTCCATATGAGGGGATTTCGCCAGAAAGTGGGAGGAAAACAACTTTTGCTGAGAACTGGGGCGAAAATGCTTAATTTCGCTGCCAAAGGAGGTTGAAAATGAATTTCGCTCCTAGTTGGGGCGAAATTGACTTTGACTTGAACAGGAAGACACCTTTTTCATTGTTTTTTCTTCCAAATTAGGCGCTTTTTATTGCTTTTGCTCCAAATTGGGCGAAATCATCTAGTTTGCCAGAAAAAGGGTGAAAGCACTTGGCAGATGCTTTCACCAATTGGTTTCGCTCCCAAGTTGAGTGAAAATAGCAAGTCGCCCAAAAGAAGGGCGAAATTGACTTTGACTGCTTAGAATGAATGTACTTGGGCAAAAATGTCTTTCCTTCACTTGAAAAATCCTTCCAACCTTATTTTCGCTGAAGATTCCCTTCCAAACTCTTAACTTGCTAGTGACGATGCCTTTTACTTACTTTCGCTAGTGAAATCACTACAACCCATTTTCGCTGGCGAAATCATCTGAAGTTCAATTTCTTTATTTTCACCGGCGAAATTACTGGCGCTTATTTTTGTTGGCGAAAATGGACAAAAGCGCTTACTTTTCATCGAAAGGGAATTTGAACAACATCAAATTAAAACAATAACAACACTCAAAAAGGCTGGCAAAATTGCATTGTTTAATTTTTATACTTTAGAATTTTTACAAGTAAAATTCAATGTGGCAAAACTGCCAACAAAACAATAGGAAAAATGAGCAAGGAATGTAAAATGAGGAGAACCTATTTAAAAGATTAAAGGCATCCAAAGAGAAAGAAGAAATCCCAGAGACACAATTTGGCCATGATTTAGTGAATAGAGAAAGATCACCTCCTATGAAGCCGTGTTTAATTTGACATAGGCCAAATCTTGGAGGAAGGAAAATAGATGTAGAAATCAAGTTCAGTTCAGTGTGAGACAGAATTAAGGTTAAAGAACAGATTCAACAAGAGGAGACAGGAGAGGCAGATTTATGTCCAAAAGAAGTGGAAGTTGCCATAGAAAAATAACAAAAAGTGACATTTCAATTTCTAGCAAGAAGGCAGGGATGTAGATATGGGGAAAAGAGGCAGGTGCTCTAGGCATGATCAACTACAAAAGAAGTGCTACTAGAAGTAGCATTTGGCTCACAATCACAACCGGATGGTTTAGTGATGAGAGAAAAGAAGGCGCGTTCAATCTGAAGATCTCTAGACATTGTAAAAAGCATGCATGCATCTGAAAAAGCATGCATGTATAGAAAATAGGAAATGTTAAAAAGTTTGGCCACTATAGGAAAGTATGAGTAGGTAGGAAAGTAAGCCAAAAGAATTGAGACCTCTGTGTTCATCGGTGAATATAAATTTTTGAGCTTATATGTAAGGTTGTCTTATTTCCTCATCAATTAAGGAAGAAGAAGAAGAAGAAGAAGAAGAAAAAAAATACTTTGCACTGCAGCTTTTAATAGTGCTTATAGTTTGTGAATTGATCTGCATTTGAAGACCTTTATTTATAGGGCTTTGCACTAATGTCAAAGAATTTGATAGTGCATTTTTGAAGACTCAATCAACTCAAGAAATTGAAGGAGATGTACTCCATGGATTTCAAATGCAACCCTTTTGAAGTTAATAAAATGTTCAAACAATTGTATTAACATCATCATCCAACAAGGCAAAGGTTGGTAAGTGCCAACTCAAAAAATCAGCTGCAAAATAGTTGTCTAGAAGTGGCTAATTATACATCTAGGAGTGTTAAAATTAATAATGATGTAGGGGAGAATGATAGGGGGGGGGGGGGCGGGGAGTTCCATCTAGAAAGCGTAATGGACTTTGTAGTTATATTGGGACTCTGTGCCCTTACCACTCTTTGAGATCCAAAATATATGCAAATATTGGTATATATAATACTTTATTGTGTTGTAATATTGTAGAACCATCTTATTATCTAGTTTTGCTTTCCCTATTAATGATTTTGTTATATTTGAAAAATGTGCTAAAAACAATTTGTCATTTTATTGTATTAAGAAGATTTTTTTTCTTTTTTGGTTGGTTGGATAAAGCTGGAGCCACCTGAAAAGTGGAAGGGGATCAAAAGTCAAGATTTAGAAAATATTTCTACAGTGCTAAACCTCTACCAGCTTCTGATAGATTTCCAGCACTATACCAACTGCAAGCAGGACTATTTCTGGTGCAGATCCGCATGATAGCAAGTCTGATTTCACCTTCAAACAACACATTATGACAATGAAATATGCATGTGCAATCCTTGTAACTTTTGAGATTCCTTGGGTGCAATATTTGAGTTTTTTCCTGTATTATCAACATGTATTTGCATATTCATGCTCAAAATGAACTTCAAGTGGCCTGTTACAAGTTTCCAAATTAATTTTTGTGACCGCTTCAATTTCTTAGCTTTTTAACTGGCATCTTGACCCTTTAGAATCACCTTTTTGGTGTGCGTTTGCTATAGTTATACAAGGTCCTTTTATCCGTCTTGATAAGTCTAAGGTGGGTGCCCTCTTAGTTTGTTGTTGTTATGGCTATTTTTATTTTTTTTGAGCCCCTTTTGACTTGAGCATTAATGTAATTTGACACCTCTTTTCTTTTCTTGAATTTTGATTTTATTAGCTGAAGAAAACATGCCAAGGCTCTAGGGGTTTATACTTGCTATGCTTAAAATCAGAGATTCAAAACTACTATTAATAGGGACACTTCTTTACATCCCTTTAATAGTAGATAAATTATGTGACAAATGATACAAGGTTTACACATCCCCGTATATGACTGCTTATGCACTGAATCCAAAATGGTACCATATTCAATTGACAAATACGATATTTAATTAGAGAGTGATTAAAAAGTTTGTTTGATATAGGAAACAAAATTTATGGAATTAGAACTACTTGATCTTATTAGTGCATACTGCTTTTTAGGATATGTGTTTGACCTTAAAGAATGCTTGATCGAGTCTTGTTGCTTTCACTTGTGATGTGTATCATAGTAATTTAAAGTTTGTGGAATAGTATTGTTTGCAATGTTTTCTGGAACATTTTTCAAATTAGTTGATTCATGCTACTATATATCTTTATGTTTAACTTTTAACAAAACAATCAAGTTTTTTGCTAGATGATAATCTAATAAGAATAGTTTTTGCTTTTTGCAAATCAGATCACTGAAGATTTTGAAGAAGTACCCGTTGCTAGTAGAGGATTTGGGATTCTTGATGTTGGATATCGTTCAAAGGTAGAAAATTCTTACACATTTTAGCAATCAAATTTTGTTGTGAAGAGTGTCTTATAAAAATTTCATTGTTGACTGTTGCAATTGATGTTACCAGCAAGCTCCTTTAGTAATTGGTTAATTTAAACATTTTCGCCTCTATGCATTTTTAGTTGTTCATGCAGTTAATAATTCAGTCGTACATTTTATCTGAATGATCAAATACATTATGGCTTTACAATTAGTCACAAATTTGGGTTGTTATTTTCTCTATTTGGTCTTTATGCTTATCATGATTGTGAAAATTAGTACAATTCAATTCCTTGCATAGAGTGTGAACATTCCTGTGCAATATTGGCATTCAAAAATTGTAAGGTGTGTTATTTAATGCCTTTGCTTTTGAATGTTCTCGTTTTTCCTCTGTGTGTAATTTTCTATGCAGTACCCTTTGCTGGTCATTGTCTAATTAATTTTGTTGCTATTGAAAGAAGTTTTTTCTTCTTAGTAAGATGAATTTTCCTCATCAATTTGTTGTAAGGATATTCATGAAAGCTGTTAGACTTTCGTCAAAAACATCGCAAATAGGTCAAAAACCCATAAAATATTACTAATTCCTTACTTGAATGATATGTAATATAGAGTTTATAACAGGTGTACTTGTTCTAAACGCATGGGACAGAAGAAAGCACCTTGTTTGGGTTACAGTATCTTTGTTTCCAAGAGGAAAAATATCTTCACAGGATAGAGCGTTTTAATGAGAGCAATTATTTGGCAGGCATATTACATTTTGTGTGGTGGTTAAAAAATCAGTTTATTGTAACTTCTAGCATTGATGCTAGGTTACTAACATTATGTGAAATATAATCTTTCAAGTTATTTCCCAATACCCCTGTTAACATGAAAACAAATACTACAATTATTAACCTCCTATTTGAAGGAAAACTCTGCATGACAAAGATTTGGGACTAATTTTCAGGTCTCCAATTTATTGAAGTCTTCACTGTCCCATATCCTCTAGATCCAAAATCTGTACTAGCTACTAAAGCTCCACAATTTGGTCCTTAGTAGACTGTGATTACCCTTGAACTTTGTGAATCCACGTCCCATACCATTGACTCACCGACATGTCTTACCATTGCTCCATCACACTACCATGGTGTAGCATGCAAAGGCAGAATCCTTGAACATGCAATACAATACAATATCATACAATGCAATGGAAAAATCAACTCACAAAAACATGTACGAGTACAGAAGAGGGGTAGACTGAGGCATGAGTCATTATATTCTCCAAGGAAATATATAATACAACTCAAAAGAGTCCAAGTGAGCACTGCTGATGCTTACTGTAATACTACCAATGCAATATTGGCCAGGGTACACATAGTGTTAGACGAAAATTGATGGAGGTCAACCACTGTACTTGGTCACACCATATGTAAATTGAAAAACTTTTACCCTGCACTAACAACTCTAAACAACTACATGTTTCATGCCATATTGTTTCTTGATGTCATCAAGTAGAAAGCATAACAACACAACACAATAAAGATCTATGACAATTCCTGACCTCTTTTAAAAGACTCATTGGCATCCCCCTTTGACATGTGAACCAAATCACCAACCAGATTAATAAGTCCTTATCTTGTCCTATTATTATGACCTTTGCCTTTGCTGATTTTATGGACTCTATAAATCCTAAATTTATAATAAATTGAGCAAACCCCTTTGACTCTTTTCATCCTTTGGTGGGGTCAAGAGGGTGTCAAAATCCGAGGTCAAGGGGTAGTGACCCTTGCAGAATTGAGGGGCAACGCCTTCTGCACATTCCTTGTTATGCTACAAGGTGGGTTCTACAGTCAATGTCTTCACGGGGTGTGATGTAACACCTCGATGGCCCAAGATTATAATATTTTTGGCAGGCCTAGCAACATTTTGGTGGATGCCGAATCACCTTTTTGGCAAGGCCATTACTTCCCTCTCTAGACACTTAGTTGCAATCCAAGCAAATCTTCTCAATAACCTTTCAAGAGGAATTAGTGAATCGAGGTGTTAATGAATTTTGGTTTAATCCTATAAATAACAATCCAATTGACTTCCATTCGAAGTTGGGTGTTCTATGCAAAAACTTAGACAACCTCCTTGATTTGGGTGACCTGCACTAAGTGTCGAATGACCCATATCAAATGTTGGGTGATACACATGTGCATGACTTGCCATTGGATTACTTGTATCCAGTCTCAAATGGGCCTGCTTACTCACTGAGTGACCACCACCCTTTGCTTGACAACTTACCTTGCTTTTTAGATGACCCTCCTATGTGTTTGGAGACCCGTAATACAATCTTGATGGCCCTGAACTTCTCAACAACTTTCAAAAGGGCATGAAAGACCCCTAGGATGGTGACGGTCCACATTTGAATTCTAGTAGTTTGGCTTTGATGGACAACCAACAAGCACTTTCAAACGATCTATTATTCTTCCACGATGGCCTAAACTACTTTCTTTAGGTCTATGGCAACTCATATGGCCCTGATAAGCTTTCTCATGGCCTTGGTCTTTCAAATGATCCTCTTGATATTCCCATGCACCCTCTAGGTCTAGACACTCTCTCTGATGAACTTGACAATTTCTTAGATGGTTGTGAGTTCATGGGCAATCTAAATACTTTTCTTGGATGACCGTGACTTCTTGGGAGATCAAAACACTTGTTTGGATGAAGAGGTGAAGCCTTTGGATAGCTTGATAAGGCAATCACATAGTTTAGGCACCCTAGCAGAACATTTAGACCACTCTACATGTCAATGGATTGAACAACTTGACAAAGCACTTTGACGACTTGCTATTCATAGTATTCAAATATCCAAGGTACCTCTAATGGGCTATTCCTTGTGTTGGATGAATATGTCATCGATTATGGTTACTTTTGCAAACTCTCGAATGTACTTCGTCTTCTATGTGAGTCACCTTGAAAGTGGATTCATTTGCTTTTTTTGAACTTGAAATTCTCACTACTCAAGCTACTTCTGTGTAATGCCTATATTCTTCAGAAATTTGAAAAGAAAAAATATTTGTTGATTGATATTGTGATGTTTGTGTTGTATTTATAAATAGTATGTAAATTCATCATCTTGATTTATACATGTTATTGGTATATTATAGTGATTGGAGTTTTATATGTGAGATTGTAATTTTTGTATGCATCCGATTAATATATGTATATGCTAACAAAGAAGGAAGAGAATGTAGATGTGTTGTTTTGTATTCACAGGTGAACACGATGTTCCAAAGACCAACCAAGGTAAAGATGTAAGTCTAAGTTACGTGTTTGTCATGTATAGGTTCCATACAAGATATAAGGTCATGTCTAAGTATATGTAGCCACGTGAACCTATGTCTTTTATTGTGATTAGGTCTTGTATGAGTCTAACCTTGAATATGCTATGTTGTAATTTACAAATACTAAGGTTAAGCCTAATTACCCAAAAAAAAATTAATGAAACTTCTATAAGAAGTAAGAATTAAATATGTATATCAAATGGTATTAGTTCAAATGGTTATATTCTTCAACTTTCAAGGAGGAGACCTAGGTTTGAATCTTGCCAAGTGATACATGTATAATTGTGAAACTGTTGTAATACCACTATGTGGTTATGATGTAATATGAATGGATCCTGTTTCAATCCCATATGACCAATTAACAAAAAAATAATTAAATATGTATATTTAAAATCAAAAGAGTGTCCTGAGGACATTATTAAAAAGTAATGAACAAAAACATAATGAAATGGAAGAAAACTAACAAGAGGATGAGAAATGGCAGTCAAACCATTAGTCTTGGAAGAGCTTTAAGGTGGATGTATGAAACAGAGTAGTGCACAAAGAGAAGAGGGGGAGAGAGAGAAAAAATGCATAGGAGGCCAGTAGAAGAGGAAAAATGAAGAGGTATTAGAGAAAAAATAAAAAAATAAATGAAAGAAATATGAATTTGTATTAGTCTAGAAAATTTACGGATGAAGAAGAAATGAAGATGTCCATGTAGAAATGAAATACAACACATTGCAATACAATTTCATTACCACTTAGATAAACAAAATATACAATGGGAATACTTACAAATACAAATGGATACACTGCACACACATGTATCTTGCACAACAATTATTTACAATACATCATACTCCGACGAACAATCTACCAACAATATACTTTGGACAACATCTCCCACATAGATGCATACATATAGACATAATTGGTTTGGTAGTCTATCAGAGTTGGTTACTGTTGGTTACGAATCTGCCATGAGGAAAGGATTTTTGGTTAATGCGCCCAGATTCGCCCACCAGCATGAAAGGCCGGAAGGAAGAGATGCCTTCCGGCCAATCTCCGGAGAAGGCCGGCTCCTTTTAGGGGGCTTGATTTAAGCTAAAGGGAACAGGGAAGAAATAAATGAACGGAAAGAGACAAATGTACGGAAAGAGATACAAATATGTCCAAAGGTTGGTGGGGGGGAACTAACGGTACGGGAACACACCAATCACCGCTACTTACCGCATACAAACACAGAGCATGACAAGGAACCGCAAAACCTAGGCGTACTTCCGATACACCAGCGAGCGTATGCACGACTTCAATAGCTCCCTAGCAAACATTCCCTACAAGGAACTAACGGCGGGGGATCGTATCAATCACCGGATACGTACAGCGACGGGGTAGAAAGTAAACCTAGAGATGTCTGAGCCAGGTATATGTGTTAGGTAGAGAGTTTAACCGCACAGCTTCAATGGCTCCCTAGCAAACATTCCCTACAAGGAACTAACAGCAGGGGATCGCATCAATCACCAGATACGGGCCAACAACGTCACACACAACCGATGGAACTGCTACCAAATTTATAATGAATGCTTTAAATAATGAAGTACGAGATGGTGCTTTAAGCAAGCAATGCTAGAGGAACCCGATCGCCAAATGCCAAAGTGAATTAACGAGCAGCGACACGGGTGGGCCTAAGGCATATAATGAAAGACAGACATAAAAGAATAAAGACAAGTAGAACAGAACCGGGCATACAGATTGTATTCATAAGCAGAAGCACGGTTACAATAAGCACAGTAGTTCCCTAACAAACATTCCCCTTCCACCCTTTACAATGAATTTCAGATGGGCTTTTATAGCCCGAGTCCCACCCGTTACATTAATGGGCACAGAGTCCCAGTCAAACATAAGCTGACAGAAGCGGCGAAAGAGCTGCAAATGTTGACCTTTTGTCGGACTAGGCTGTACCCGCAGCATGGTCTTCCTGGAAGCTGGACAGCTACGTGGCGGAGTGCTGGGTAAATCTTCAAGTCGGCAGGCTTGCTAGTAGTTGGAGCGGTGAAACCTCGGATCAGCTTTGAATGAGGCTATTAACGCGAGCGGTGCGGGCAGCCCATGCTTATCCCTTTTGGTCGGCAGTCTTGGTTCAAATCCCGAAGCTGGACACTTGTCTAATGATGGGTTATCTTTGTGTGACACATGCCTGCCTTAAAGGGCAGTCTATCCATCTTTGCTTGGGATCGGGGCTCCTTGGGATGCGTGCAGAAATCAGTGCAGTCGGGGAAGGCCTTCAAGCCTTGGTCAAATTCCGGGTTTGTTCCCCTACTGTACACCTGTCAAGGGCGCATTCTCGCTCCGTTGAGAAGTCGAACTGCGCACAGGCGAACACTGGTGTCTGCCGCCATATGGACCTGCTCCGGCATTTTACCTTTTTTCTGCATTGACCTGTCAGTCTGCCAATGCAAGGTGCGCCCAGGAGGTGGGGCGAAGTACGCACTTCGCACCAAAACTGGGCGAAGTACGCACTTCGCACCAAAACTGGGCGAAGTGCGAACTTCGCAACCAGACTTAGCCAATTTCAGATAGACCTGCTGGAAAGCTGGAAAATCAACTGGGGAACTCCATGGAAAAAGGGGGGAGAGAAAGAGAATGGGAAAGAAAAGGAAAGGGAGAGAAGGGAGAAAAACGGAAGGAGGAAAAGAAGAGCAACGATCGTTACAAAACAACATTGAAGACATTGCACCCCGTGCAAAATGTGACAACATTTACGGCGGCTCGCGGGGTGTCGAGCTCGCCTCGGCGCAAAGAATCCATGCCTTCATCCTTTGGGTGCGAGAGGAACTTGCCTCCCCCGCCTTTTTCTTGCTCTAACTGTTCTCCTTGCGGCAACTGTTCTTCAGATTCATCTTTGTCAGTCGCCTCCTCAGCATCTCCTTCTGAAAGGTCTCCATTTCCTGCTTCTGCCTCGCACATGCGAGTGTATGCCTCTTGGGCAGAACGCCAGGCTTCCGCTTCGAATGGCTTGCGGTCAGCTATGTCTTCTAATGCTCCGTGAAAAGCAGCGACCGCGTGCAGGTCGATGGTGAGGTATCTTTTCTCTAACTCCTGAAAATAGGAGCGGATCCTGGAATATCTGGACACCATCTGAGTGACCTGACTGTCTTGAATTGGCTCTGTCCAGCTATCAATTTCAGCTGTATCTGCTTCAAAGGATTGCCAATTCCTCTTTACCCGATCTAGGGTAAGGAGCTCGCCATTCTCAACAAAACCTGGACACCCAAGTTCTGAAAGAGCGTGAAAGGGGGCAGACGGATATCTTTTCATGCCCGAATGCATCAAGCATTCGTCCGGCCACTCTCACCTCTTCAACTTTTCTAAAATATTTGTGCAAGGTCACCCTTGCACCTGCCCATTCTGCGGCGAATGAGGACACGGGGGAAAAAGGACGCCGTCGCGCTCGCGCTCCTGAAGGTTTATCGCCAGGTCCAGCCATTGCTTTGCTTGGCGCTCGGCCTCCTCTACCACAGGCTTTCCCTGGGCAGAAACTTCTTGAATCCTGGATGCGAAGTCCAGGACCGCCATTGCCTTAAAGGTATGGGGCTTGCATTCCCTCAGAAAACCAGCCCTCATTTCCTTAACTTTTGTCTTTGAAAAGACGGCCGCTTGAGATGTTTTTTCCGCAAGCTGCGATCGTGCTCGCTTCAAAGACTCCTGGAGCTGAGAAATCTGCTCCAAGGCTGCTTTCTTTTCGGTTGCGGCCTGTTCTTTGAGAAGCGGCTAGGCGGGCTTTGAATTCATCTGTTTCTTGCCGCGCCGCTTCCGGTGCTCGATGGACCTAGATAGGTCCTCTTCAAGTTGCCTTACTTTGTCCTGCAACGCGAAAGTTCTTCCTGCTCCTCCGGACTCTTGACAAAGAGATTGTCGACTTTGCGCATGATCGTCCGAATCTCATCATCGTTTATCAATGTCGTCAAAGCTTTTCTCCTTTGTCTGGAGCACGTAGTCCGCCTTAGTCATTTCTCGGAGAGGCTTCTTCACTATTGGGATTATTTTCTCCGTTGTAATCACTCTCCTTCCGAAATCATACTTTGCGCGTTTTGCCGGGGCGGCTATCTCTTCATGTCTCCTCCGCTTCGGGTCTTGGCGGAAAGAGACGAGAATACTCTACGGCTCTTGTTGCCAGGGGCAAGTCATCTGAGTTCTGGAGGTCGTCCATAAAATCTGGTTCCCCCAGCCTAGGGATCTGCTGAGACGTCTCTCCTGCGGGAATGGGATCAGGAGGAACCGGACAGACTTTGGAAGAATAGGTCGCTTGTAGGGGCGACCGGGAAATGGAAATGGGAGCGGCTGACACTGTGAGGGTTTGAAGCGGCTGAGGCGGAGGATGTGATGGTGAACGGACAGCCTCAGCACTAACCTCGGGCGAAGGATTTGGAGTTGTGCTCAGAGAAAGAGAAACGTTAGGGTTCTGAGCAAACTGGTCGAAAGAGTGGGGGCCGCTAGAAGGACGCGGAGACGGGGAGGAGGATGTGGTCATGGCTCGCCCAGATTGAGCGGGGGACTGAGTGGAAGTAGAACTGGGTGAGACTAGAGAGACAGGGACAGCAAACGTACCTGCGGGCTCCGCCTGAGCCGATGCCGGGTGAATGTCTTCGCTTCTTGTCTCGGCGGCTGGCTTGGGACTGCCCAAAGGAATTGCCTCTGCGGCGGCAAGACGCGGCTGCGGCTCGCGACCGGTCGCTGCACTATCGAGCTAGGTCGCCCGATTTTCTCAACTCTCCTCCGCTTCTTCTCTTCGGAACAACCGTCGGATCGGAGGAAGGAGACGAAGCGAGTGCAGCGAGCACCGATGCTCCCACGGTAAACTTGTACCGGGGTTTGACTTGCGGAAGGTCCGCCGTGACCGGTCCGCTTTCCGGCGGTCTTGGCGCTTTTCTTGCTCGAGGAAGTGCCTCGGCGCTGCCTCGGCTAACTTTTTTCGCCTTTTCGGGCGCCGCCTTAGGAGCCACGAACTGCATTGGATCGACCTGGGTACTTGCTGGGCCGGCGCTGGCAGTTGCCGAAGTGTACAACTGTTTGGGAGGAGACCCATTTTTATAATCCTCAAAGGGGCCTCGGGGAACGTAACCTTGATATGCGAACGGCCGCCAGCTGTCATGATGCTGGTTATAGAGAACCGAGAAGTCGTCATCTACGGCCAGGTTTCTCCTTGTGGATTTGTCGTGCTGCGTGCGGCATCTCATTTTCCAGCATTCAATAATCTTTTCTTTAGACCAGTTAAGGCCTGCAATCTTTGACAGAAATTTTTTGAACCCTGGAGATGAGAAGTGATGGTCCCGGTTTCTCTTGGGGTCATATGTCACCTCCTCGCAATAGAAATCCTGCCAAGGGGGAGAAGCTTCCATTAATTCAATCTCCCAGTCAAGGTCCACATGGACCACGTCGCATCTATCTTCGGTTATGTCCCGGGGCACGGATGTGCAAACTTTCCTCTTATCCCATGAGGGTCATACTTCCAGTGCTGCGGCAGCAAAACCAGGCCAATCCGGGACAGCGCTTGCTCTAGGTAGACATGTTGTCCTACCTCGATAATCTCAACATTGGCCCAGGAAAGAGGGTATTGAAAAATCTGTCCTCTTTTCTTCCCTAGGCCAAACTCTTCTTCCACATAGTCCATCTGTCGGGCAACTTCCATCCCGAACAGATGCTCTGAGCACCAATAGGGCAGCAAATAGGGTTTGCCCTTGAATCCGTAGATTCTGATCACAATCCCTGCGTCAATCGAAACGTCCCCGAGCTTCTGATTTATCAAAGCACTCGTCATTTCTCTCGGGGGATGGGGGATTTCACTTTCGGTGAAGACTGACATGACGAATCCCAGAAAGTTGAAGTTAAACTTGTAGCAGGACCCTTTCCGGTATAAGTCATCCATCCAGTTATAGACGGGCTGGGGTTCTCCCTTCTCGTTAACCTTCTTCAGGTTCAGGATCGGCATTTGGCGGTGCAGATGGTACAAACAAAGCCAGACCAGAACGGAACTGAAACGAAAATTGGTTGACTGGCGTTTCTGGATTTTCAGCAGACTGGAATGAATGGCGTAAGCCGACCGGTCTGCCGATCGAAAGAGATGGGGCGTTTTCCGCTCCATTGCGCCGTCGGTTCGTAAGATTCTCCACACGGGAGGCATTCCGCGGCGCCAGTGGTACGGGTGCACCAGCTCATCGGAGTCGCAGCCGAGGATCCATGCCAAGATGGTATATAGATACTTGCTCTGAAATTTTACCAAAGGCATGGGGCCAGTCGGCGATTGTCCGGTTGGAAGCGGGGCACTCAGCTCTGAATTGAGGAAATCCCTCATTCGCTTGGTGTGCGTGAAACGTCCCGCTTGTTCGCCCAAACTGATTTTTCTGAGGATGGTGCCGGAGTCATACTCCAGCCCTAGGGCGAAAGTCGGTCGCACGGTCTCCTGCGCAGGTGCGAACAAGGGTTTGCCGCTGGAACCGCAGATTTGCCGGGAAGCTGGTTTATAGTGTCCGACAATTAAGTCTATCGACTCCGGGCATTGGTGGACAGGAGGGCACATGAATCTGAAGAGGTTTGATTTGTACGCCGCTCCAAAATGATGGGAGGGTGAAACCTTGTCAGCCCAGCTCTCCACATTCGCTCTCAGCTGTGTTAGGCTCATGGAAAACGAGCCGTCCACATATCCTGCCAGGTAATTCACCGGAGGTGGTGGGGATTGCCCACGCTGTACCTTCTTCGTCCGGGCCTTTGACTTTTTCTCTGGCGGAGGATCGCCTTTGAAAACTCCTGGCCGCGGCAAATCCCCTGGTTCGCTGCTTCCGCTGGACTGCGCTGACACAGGCATTTTTCCCTTGTCCATCTCTCCGAGTCAGCAATAATGACAGGTTCAGGCTGTCTGCAACAAATTTCGCTATCAGAGGAATAATTAGCATCTGTCCGAGGAATAATCTCGCAATCTGGAATGTTGGCATGATTCGATCACCTTTTCTAGATAAAAACAGCGCCATTAATGCAACGCGAGAGGGGTAGGTCGGCTGAGTTAAAACCCTTGGTGGCCGCGCAGGAGAACGTTTAGGAAAAGACGCGCCCCGGCAGCCGTGCCTTGCTTTTTTAGTTGCGTTTTCGCTTGAAAAACGCACAATCATTAACTCAGCGTTGGGGACTGCACCATGGCTGACGTTGCTGCCACCACTTGGGCACACTGATCAAGACAAAACCTTCGGTGCGGAAACCCACATAAAAACAAGTGCAAACGCGCCTTGGGCCCAGCTTGGGGTTTTTGAATTTTTTTATTATTCTTTAAACCGCGTCCCAATACTGGCCCGGAAAACTAGGCGCGACCGGGCTTCGCCCGAAGTTGGGCACGGCCCGACCTCGCCGGCGAAGTCGGACTTCGCCCGAATTTCGGGCGAAGTACGAACTTCGCGCGAAGCGCGTGCTTGAACTGTTCTACCTCTGTTTTTAGCTGCGCCCAAGGTTTGGGCGCGATCTGGGTTTTTGCCGCCTTTCATTTTTAGACGAACTTCGCACGGGCGCTGGCCGCTTTGTTCGGACTTCGGCCGAAGCTTGATGCGAAGTGCGAACTTCGCGCGAAGTTCGCACTTCGCCCAAGCGTTGAGCGCAGCGCGGACTTCGCACGGGCGCTGGCCGAAGTCGGACTTCGGTGCGAAGTTCGCACTTCGCACAAACTTTGCGCGCAGTGCGTACTTCGCACGAAGGGTTGCGCAGTGCGGACTTTAGTCTGCTTCAGCTTTTCTCGGACAAACTTCGCAATTCGGCTGGGCCGAAGTCAGGCTTCGCTGCGAAGTCGGACTTCGGTCAACACTTAGTCGATTTTTGCTCTTTTTTCTCCTTTCTTTCTCTGCATAGCCGAACTTCGCCCCTCCTGCGGGGCAACGACAGACTTTGTTGCGAAGTCTGTCTTTCTCTCCCATGCCGTATTTAAGCTCAAAGAAGGAAAAATAAACTGAATGCTAAAACTGGAAACTATACATGCGGGGAAAAATAAAAACACAAGGCAAAATTTTTACAGGGAAGGGCCCCTCAGGCACCTTCAACAGCGATAAAGCTTCAAGTGGAACCCGTTGACGGGGATGGGGAGGAGCTGACCCTCCATATCCGAAAGTATGTAGGCATTGAACTGATTCACCGGGCAATCTGATAAGGGCCCTCCCAGAGAGCGTCAAATTTTCCGTGATTACCCGGTTTTGCCTTGTATGAGTCCCACTTCAGACACCGGGTCCCCGACTCGAAAACTCGGGCGGTGGTGCCTTTGGCAAACCAGCCTTTAGTGGCTGCAATGTGATCGGCGAAGGCCCGGTATGCACTTTCTCTGTCTTCTTCCAAGCTGCAGGAGTTGGCACAACTCTGTCGTCTACCGGGTCTCCGCTGCTCCTGTCTTCGTCAATCATCCACAGGGCGGGGATTTCAATGTGTGATGGCATAACAGCTTGCTTGCCATAGACGAGCGCATAGGGGGACGTCTTGAGGGATTTCTTGAACGCAACTCTGTCCGCCCATAGCGCCCGGTTCAGGAGCAAGTGCCAAGTCCGCTTATTTTTTTCAATGGTCCTCCGGAGAATTTTCAGGAGGTTCTTGTTAGTAGACTCGGCAAGGCCATTCCCCTGCGGGTAGTAATTAGAAGACATCTTGTGATAGATGCCAAGGCCGCTGGTGTACTCCGTGAGTACACCGCCTACAAATCCCGGACCGTTGTCTGTCACAATCGACTCTGGAACCCCGAGGCGGGTAATCAGGCTCTCAATGAACCTGATGACCGTTTCTTGGTCGGCGTTCTTGGTCGGGATCGCCTCCGTCCACCGTGTGAAATAGTCAGTAGCTGTGAGAATAAACTTGTGGCCGGCGGAGGAGTTAGGAGAAATCACCCCAATGAAGTCCAGACCCCATTGTTTGAACGGAACTTCGGCTTGAATCGATTGAAGGGGCAGGGGGTGCTTTTCTGTTTCGGCCAGCATACCTCTGGCATTGATCACACTTGGTACAGACCGCATACGCGTCTGCGAACAGAGTGGGCCAATAGTATCCAGCCCTTATTATTTTTAAGGCCGTTGGCCTTGAAGAATGGTGACCCCCAGGCATCCCGGAATGAAAATCTCCGAGGATCCTAGGCTGGTCAGATTTTATGACGCACCGCAATAGGATGCCGTCAATGTTTTTGAAGTAAAGCCCCTCGGGGCGAAGAGTGTACCTTAATGCACCTAACCGAAATCTCCTTCGTTGTGAGGCGTTCAGGTGATCAGGACATCTTCCGGTGCAGAAGTATCTCACTAGTTCATCTGTCCAATCACTCCCCTCCGATAAGGAGCTGGCTAGGTAGACGCGTGTCGCTGTGTCCTCCCACTTACAGGCGGAGATGCCGGCTACAGCGCTTCGGGCCAATTCCTGACACAAGGCTCGGCCTCTAATAAGCTTGGTGGGCCGTACTTCGATGTCAAACTCCTGGATCTTGGCAATCCATCCCGCTCTCTTGTGACCCGGTTCCCCTTGCAAGATGAAACTGCGAACATCGGGGTGAATCACAAAGACAGTGGTCTTACTCTAGGAGACAAAGTGCCTGAACTTTCGAAGGGACTTCATGACCGCATGGACTCGCCGCTCTATAAAATTGTACTTCTCTTCGTGTGGCAGAATCACTTGGCTTAGGAACGCGATGGGGCGCTCCTCACCGTCGTCTCCCTTCTGAGTCAGGACTGCAGCGTAACTTTCGGGTTCTCCCACTGCATACAGGATGAAGTCCTTGGAGTAGTCCGGGTTTGTCAACACCGGAGCTTGCGCAATTCGAGCCTTGATTTCCTCGAAAGCTTGCTCTCTCTCATCGGTCCATTCGTAAGGTGTATCTTTCTTCAACAGTTCGGCCATAGGCTTGATCACCTGTGCGAAATCCGGAATGAACTTCCGCACGAAGTTAATCTGACCGAAGAAGGACTGCAGACCTTTTTTATCGGTGGGGCCGGCAAGCGAACGAGGGCTTCTGCTCTGTCAGGGTCAATGGCGAGGCCTTCCTCGGAGATGACATGTCCCAGCAGCTTTCCTTCCTTTACCGCGAAGACAGACTTCTTCGGGTTTATAGAGATGCCGAATTCTCGACAACTTTCAAATATCTGCGGCAGGTGCGAAACATGATCTTCTCGTCGGTGAGAGAAAACGGTCATGTCATCAAGATAGATGACAATAATCTTGTTGAGCAGCTCTCGAAAGGCCGGGTCCATGGCCCTTTGGAACGTGGCACCGGCATTGGATAAGCCAAACGGCATGCGCCGATAGGCGAACGTCCCCCACTTCGTGGTAAACGCCGTCTTATGTCTGGTCTTCTTCTTTGACCCAAATCCGGTTGTAGCCGGAAAATCCATCTAAAAGTGAAAATCTCCGGGCTCCAAGCAACGATATGCAAAATTTGGTCGATTTGGGGAAGCGGATAGTGGTCCCGGAGGGAAGCCTCGATTTAGGTTTCGAAGTCGACACAGAGACGTATGTCGCCATTCTTTTTCCTCACGGGCACCGGATTCGCGACCCAGGATGAATGTTTGATGGGGTAGATGATCTTGGCCTCCAGCATCTTTAAGAGCTCGGTCTTCATCATGGCCTCAACCTTTGGATTTACGGCCCTTTGCTTTTGTCGGAACGGCTTGGCGCCATCCTCTAGCTCGATGGTATGCTGGATGACAGATCTGTCATACCCCCTCAAATCTTCGTAGCACCGGGCCACGATGTCGGGGAACTCCTGGCACGATGATCTAATCTGCACCGGCTCCTCCGACGTGCGATCTGTTCCGACCTTGATGGTTTTACCAAGTTCGAGCTCCAAGTCAGCATACTGCCTCGGGTCTACTTTGATCCTGTGGGATATTGCTCTGTCATTTCGATCAAAGAGACTTTCTAATGTAATCAGTCCTTTTGGGACGTGATTATTCCGTAACTGTATCAACCCCTCATATTGCTCGTCATCAGGGTCTCTACCTTCGATTACACACACTTCGTTAACCAGGAATGTGACGATCTCCTCGTCACAGCTGAATACCTGCCAGAAGGTATCCCTATCAGGCACAGAAGGCCAGTAAATGGTGCGGACCGGCTTCAGTTTTTGGACGACGTCTTCAGTCGGAACGTACCTGGCTCCAACAGACGCCAGAATATCAGCGTGCTTGTTTCTCTCACGTGATATTGCCTTAACGTTCAATGAGTCAAACGATTCCATCAGGTCCCGGACCCGATTGCGGTACGATCTAAGATAGTGATGCTTAGACGCGCATTTATTCGTAACTTGGTGACACACTAACTCGAATCTCCGAAAATTTGGAGATGCTTGATTCCTAGCCCTTCCGCCTTTCGCGGACCCAAGCACGAGGCTTCGTATTCCGCCGAATTGTTAGTACGGCTCCGAGCCGGCTTGTAGGCATAGTCCCTCTGGACTCCGGTTGGAGAAACCAGGAGGACCCCTGCACCGGCGCCATTCTTGCAACGGGCGCCGTCAAAGAAAAGCTTCCACAGCTCTTCGGGTGCAGGTCCTACTTCCTTCGCAACGGACACGTCAAGCTCCTCGGGTTGCTTAATGAAATAACAGCCCTGCTCTGTCCCGATTACGGCATTAAAATCCCGCAACGAGAACTCGTCTTCTAGCTGTAGCACTTCGAGAGCTTGCTCGGTCGGTTCTCATCGTCACCGGTTCTTTCGACAAGCTGGACTATGCGATCCATCTCTCCGCCGGGTATCTTGTCTACTAGAAAAGGGGAAGGCCTCTCATTGAAAATTTTCGGTCTCCTTCCTTTGAAGGGCACTTCCATGTGCGAGTAGTCTAGAGACAGTGCACTGCCCAACTTCGCGGTGAACTCCCGAGAGAGACACATGCCGAAGTAAGGCTCCGGGTCAACAATCACGACCTCTTGGATGACCACAATGTCGAGAGCTTTGTGCAGCCGGATAGGGATGTCCTTTATGACACCAATCTGTCTTGACAGGGTGCCGTCTAATTGCAAGCACACCTTGGCTGCTCCGCGTGTATTCCATCCCGATCTCATCGCGGACGGCCTTCGGCATCACAGTCGAGGAAGCACCAGAATCCACCATGCAGTTGTGAACACCGGAATCCACCATGCAGCTTGTGAACTATGTGCCCTTGCATCCGCAAAGACGGATAAAAGGGTGGCGGTCTGTTCTTCCCAGGTGGCGGAGAGCTGTCAAAGGTTGAACCAGGACAGCGGTCGCATCCGCTGCCGTTCTTCATGTTTTTCAGTGATTCTTGCAGCAGATCTACCTGGCCTGGAAGCAGAAGGGCATTGTACATGCTGATTCTGGCAGGAGTCTTCTTTAACTCGTCTACAATGTCGTAGCCCGAGGTACTAGCTCCTTCTGCTGGTTTAGCCGGTTCATACCTGGTCCGGTATCGTTGGGTGGCCTCAACTCGCTGTCTCTTGGTCAGAGACGGGTACTTCAACTTCTCCTGGGCTTGTTCTTTGGTTTCGGCTGGGGGCTGAAGTACAGGAAGCTTAGTGGGAGTTGGGGCCTTTGCTGGAGGCTTAGCTGGAACAGCAGCGGTCTTTGCTAGAGAAGGTTTAGCGGGAGCTTTATCTTTGGATGCCTTCTCCTGGGCTGTGTAAGGCCACAGCCGCTTGTACGGTGGCAGCCCATTGGGCTGCGGTCTTTCTCTTCTCGTGTATACCTGCAAAGGTTTAGCCGCGTCCGCAGCCTTTCTTTTCTTCCTTGGCGGGCGTCACTGGGTTCTCTTCTGGCAGGGCAAAATTGGCCTCACCGTCCAAGATCATGTACAGCTCATCATCTTCTATAGTGCTGCCGGCCAAGGTCTGGATGTAGTGCTGGTGCAAAGTGCAATCTTCCTCCGAATGTGGGTCATTGCACGTAGTGCACTAAGTTGACCTGGTCAGGAGGACCAGGTGGGTCATCTATAGCAGCATTTCTCGGAGGCGGACGCCTCTGCGGTTGGTTTTCTGGGGCTTTATCTTTTGTCAGTGCCGGCGGCGCATACGGCCTTCTAGGAGCAAAGTCCATTTGGGCCTGCTTCTTTTTCATAGCAGTCATGTCATTGGACATGGCATGATATCCGGAGGCCAAAGCCCGCACTTCTTGTAGAATCGTGTTCTGGATGTTGCTGTCGGGAGGCGGCAACTGTGCGGTGGAGGCAAAGCGGCCAATGGAGGAGGGTTAGAATAAGACGCATACTGCGGGGGAGCAGGAAGCGCTGGAAAATGCGGAGCGGGAGGAGGCGGATGAGGGTAATGCAACTGAGGCGGGCCGTATTGAGTTACGGCCGGCGCCGGATTCCACTGCGGCTGGGGCTGCTGCCTTGAAGTAGACGGCACACCACCAGAAGCAGAAGGATACTGCGATCTTGGAAAGTCGGGATGAATCGGCTCCTGCACTCTGGACGGAAGCCTGCCGATGGAGATAATGTCAGCTTCAGCTTGCTGGGCAGCTTCGTATAGTGCAGGGAACTCGTCAATTCGGGCGATCTTCAGCAACAGGCATATGTCTGAGTTGAAAGACCTCAGATAGTAGTGAGCAGCCATGCCGGCTGAAGGCCGAAGTTCGCGAGGTACCCGTTTCCAGGATCTCGCAAACCTAATGTTAAAATCAGACACCTCCTCTTGAGGATGCCTCTGGATTGCTTGGAACTGATGCAATAGAGAGGTAGGATCAGCAGACTCGTTGCATCCTTTTACGAGCCTCCTGGCAAGTTGGGGCCACCCAGTGAT
The DNA here is from genome assembly GCA_028583015.1 of Wollemia nobilis. NCBI lineage: Eukaryota > Viridiplantae > Streptophyta > Pinopsida > Araucariales > Araucariaceae > Wollemia > Wollemia nobilis. The sequence continues at coordinate 7,028,142 of JAQPPZ010000440.1, forward strand.
GGATCCCTCGGGCAGCGATCTCCACCAGTAGAGAAGCTTTCCCCTCAGGGAAAGGGCCAGCAGACGGGTCTTCACACTTTCATCGGTGATGGTATGCAGTGCGGCCAGGGCAAGGATGTCCTGGATGTGCTCGTACGCCGTCTTACCGTTGCCGTCGTATGTGGGAATAGACTTTAAAGCAGCGGGGGCACGACTTGCCGACCGATCGGGGCCAAAGGCCCCGTAGAGTCCACCGCCGGGAAGAGATCATCGTCATTCGGTTGTTGAGCAGCCATTTCTTCTTCTTCTCCGCCGTCGGTTGTGTACTCGGTGTCGGTACTTTCCGAGGATGCGGGATCTTCTTCTTCCTCGGCCTCTTCTACTTCGTACTCGGCTCTTCCGACCTCGGCTTCGGCCTCTTCTTGGATCTCAGCCTCGGCTTCGTCGAAATGAGCTCGCGGATCAGCCAGCCTGGGTATCTCGCCTCGAGCGTGGATGTCTAGTTCGTAGAACTCAGGCGGGCTTCTAGGATTTCTTGTTCGCCACCTTCTCGTGTGCATGAAGGTGACAGGACCGGTCTTCTAGACTCAGAGGATTTGTTCGTGCGAGTCGCCGGTGTTCGGATTTGGAACAGCAATGAAGCGAACACCGGTGCTTCGATTCTGTCGGGGGTGAGAAACTTCCTTGTCTCACCAAGAGCTCGGGAACTGTCAGCGCCAGGTGGAGACTGATCGGAAAATCTCTCGTCAGATGTAGGACCCGTGTTCCGCCGAGCGGGTCAGAAGAACTGTTGCGCTAGGTGGAAACTAGATGGGTACTCTTTCTTTAAATCGTGGGACAAGCGTCCCATCGGGCGTGCCAGAGAAACTGTTGGTTACGAATCCGCCATGAGGAAAGGATTTTTGGTTAATGCGCCCAGATTCGCCCACTAGCATGAAAGGCCGGAAGGAAGAGATGCCTTCCGGGCCAATCTCCGGAGAAGGCCGGCTCCTTTTAGGGGGCTTGATTTAAGCTAAAGGGAACAGGAAAGAAATAAATGAACGGAAAGAGACAAATGTACAAAAAGAGATACAAATATGTCCAAAGGTTGGTGGGGGGGAACTAACAGTACGGGAACACACCAATCACCGCTACTTACTGCATACAAACACAGAGCATGACAAGGAACTGCAAAACCTAGGCGTACTTCCGATACACCAGCGGCGTATGCACAGCTTCAATAGCTCCCTAGCAAACATTCCCTACAAGGAACTAACGACAGGGATCGTATCAATCACCGGATACGTACACCGACGGGGGTAGAAAGTAAACCTAGAGATGTCGAGCCGGGTATATGTGTTAGGTAGAGAGTTTAACCGCACGGCTTCAATGGCTCCCTAGCAAACATTCCCTACAAGGAACTAACGGCGAGGGATCGCATCAATCACCGGATACGGGCCAGCAACGTCACACACAACCGATGGAACTGCTACCAAATTTATAATGAATGCTTTAAATAATGAAGTACGAGATGGTGCTTTAAGCAAGCAATGCTAGAGGAACCCGATCGCCAAATGCCAAAGTGAATTAACGAGCGACGACACGAGTGGGCCTAAGGCATATAATGAAAGACAGCATAAAAGAATAAAGACAGTAGAACAGAACCAGGCATACAGATTGTATTCATAAGCAGAAGCACGGTTACAATAAGCACAGTAGTTCCCTAACAAACATTCCCCTTCCACCATTTACAATGAATTTCAGATGGGCTTTTATAGCCCGAGTCCCACCCGTTACATTAATGGGCACAGAGTCCCAGTCAAACATAAGCTGACAGAAGCGGCGAAAGAGCTGCAAATGCTGACCTTTTGTCGGACTGGGCTGTACCCCGCAGTATGGTCTTCCTGGAAGCTGGACAGCTACGTGGCGGAGTGCTTGGGTAAATCTTCAAGTCGGCGAGCTTGCTAGTAGTCGGAGCAGGTGAAACCTCGGATCAGCTTTGAATGAGGCTATTAACGCAGCGGTGCGAGCAGCCCATGCTTATCCCTTTTGGTCGGCAGTCTTGGTTCAAATCCCGAAGTCGGACACTTGTCTAATGATGGGTTATCTCTGTGTGACACATGCTCGCCTTAGAGGGCGATCTATCCATCTTTGCTTGGGATCGGGGCTCCTTGGGATGCGTGCAGAAATCAGTGCAGTCGGGGAAGGCCTTCAAGCCTTGGTCAAATTCCGGGTTTGTTCCCCTATTGTACACCTGTCAAGGGCGCATTCCCGCTCCGTTGAGAAGTCGAACTGCGCACAGGCGAACACTGGTGTCTGCCGCCATATGGACCTGCTCCGGCATTTTACCTTTTTTCTGCATTGACCTGTCAGTCTGCCAGTGCAAGGTGCGCCCAGGAGGTGGGGCGAAGTACGCACTTCGCACCAAAACTGGGCGAAGTGCGAACTTCGCACCAAAACTGGGCGAAGTGCGAACTTCGCACCCAGACTTAGCCAATTTCAGATAGACCTGCTGGAAAGCTGGAAAATCAACTGGGGAACTCCATGGAAAAAGGGGGGAGAGAAAGAGAATGGGAAAGAAAAGGAAAGGGAGAGAAGGGAGAAAAACGGAAGGAGGAAAAGAAGAGCAGCATTGTTACAAAACAACATTGAAGACATTGCACCCCGTGCAAAATGTGACAACAGTTATTGGTTTTGAGACACTTAGTTGCTTGACAACTTCTGCTTTTAGGACAATATGTTGTTTTCTCACAAAAGATATAAGAGACACAACTAATAGCAATTGCCAATGATCAACCATGCAGTTTTATCTTTTTCTTTAGACATTCAACTAGCATTTGGAATGTTTTCAATTTCAGCATATGATAAGTAAAGGTTGAAAAACAGGTTTGTTTCCAGATAGTGTATACTGATCATACACAGTGCAAAGTGTAAGTTGTAACATGAACACTTGAAACACTTTCAATATAGTTTGAATTTACAGTTAAAACCAAACAGCCATAGCTTTCAGACTCATTCAAAGTGAATATCTTGGGCCCATTCTTCTTTTTCTCTAGTTTGGAACAAGCAAAACGAAGTAGAATGAGAAAAACAAGCAACTTATACCCTTTCCCCAATCCATGCTGCCATGGCTGATTTTTTTGGCAATTTTTTCTTTCAAAATCACAATTTCAGATGCAGATTTTATCGGCAAGGGTAGGAATCGGCAACAATCGGGAAGTTTTTGGCAATTTTCTCAACTATGGTGTCAATCATAGTTGAGAAAAGTAGAATCAGGTAGTAAGTCGTCTGGTTTAAAAAATCGGCAAAGAATCGGAATCAGCAAAAAATCGGGAAAAAAATCGGCAATGAATCGGCAAAAAACACCGAAGAAAACGATTTTTTTTTTCATGCATATTACAATGAATTAACATTATGCAAATCAAATATTGCAATAAAAGCAACAATTCAAGTCAAGACATCATACAAGGCTCAAGCTTTAAGTACACATGAAAGTGACAAAACACATCTTGTATTGCTTATAATATGAAAAGGTACAAAGTTACAAGTAACAACAAAGTTACAATCACTTGAAAAAAAGGAAAAAAAACCTAAACCCTAAACCAAAAGGCTAGGGTATAATTGAAACATTGACAGCTGAAAAATGGGCTTGCATACATAGTTATCAGGCAACAATATTTACTTAAAAATAGGAGGAAACAAAACCCTAAACCCAAAACCCTAGGGCCTAGACTAGGGTTTTAGGGTTTAAAATTCAAGTTCAAAGTTCAAAGTTTCAAATTCAAACACTAGCAGCTGAAAAATGGGCTTGCATACATAGTTACCATGCAGCAATATTTACTTATTTACGTAAAAAGAGGAGGAAAAAAAAAGAAACCCTAAACCCAAACCCTAGGGCCTAGGGTTTAAAATTCAAAGTTTCAAACATTAACAAGTGAAAAATGGACTTGCATACATAGTTATCAGGCAACAATATTTACTTAAAAAAGAAAAAAAAAAACCCAAAACCCTAAACTAGGGTTTCAGATTTAGGGTTTAAAATTTAAACTTTGAAGTTCAAACATTAACATCTGAAAAATGGTCTTGCATAAAAAAACCCTAAATCAGCCACAACTTCAAAAAAAAATTATTATTAAAAAAAAAATTGCAAATTTTTTGAAAAAATCGGCAAAAAATTGCAGATGCTGATTTTTCCAAAAATTGGCAATGAATCGCCGGACTCGCGATTGTTTGCCAATTGACTCGTTCAGCGAATGAGTTGCGATTGACTCGCGATTCCGACATTTTTTTCGCGATTTTCTCAACTATGGTCCCAATAGCTTTCCATATGGTACTAGCAACTTGTACTTTTTCGAATTCAGCACCAAAAAAGCATTCATGCATAATCTCATGCATTTTTCCAATGCTTTTAGATGCTCGTCCTATCTCCCATCCAGCGACAAGTCATCCAAGAAGACCTTAAACTTAACTATGAACATTTGCTCGAATATATAGAGAATAGTTTTTTGAAATGTCGCTGGGGCATTATACAAGCCAAATGGCATTCTATTGTACGCATAGATGCCATTCTCTACCACGAATATTGTCTTCAACTCATCTTCCTCGGCAATGCTTATATGATTGTAGTCGGAGAACTCATTCAAAAACAAGTAAATCTCATGTCCAACTACCTCCTCCAAGATTGAATGAGTAGAAGGTATTGGAAAGGGATCCTTGATTGTTATGGCATTTAGTCTCCAAAATTCTACACATATGCAGATCTAGTTTGCTTCTTTCTTTAAGGTGATCACAATTAGTGACACCCACTCCCTCACAGTGTCCTTAATTGTTTTGTATTTCTGCATTAACTAAGGCTGCATACTTAGGATTCATCATGTATGGCCTACGCCTTATTGGTAGTGCACTCGGAATCAGTTCAATCTGATGAACACACAGTTCTGGCGGTATCCCTTTCAAATCTTTATAGGTCCATGTGAAGACATCCTTATATTGCAGGAGAGTTTTGAAAGATGTTGCTTTCATAATTGGATCCCAATCATCTCCACAATGGATTATCTTCTCTTCACCTTCATTCTCAAGATTAATTTCCACCATCTTCGGTTCCTCATATTTGATGGTTTCAAGTTCACTTGTTGCTTTGACCACGTCTATTGGGTGTGCTGGATTCTTGTTGATCATAGCATCACCAACAATATATTTTGAAAAATTCTTCGGAAATGTACACTTTTCTTCTTCTTTTGGTACAGGCTTCTCTCTTTTACTACTGCTGACCTCGAACATGCTTTCTCTTGGTTTGTCATGGTTTTCTTCGTCCTCCTCTACCTGAATGCAAAAACAGGTGGGCTGAAATATTTCGGAATCCCCCAACTACCAATGGAGAAGTCCTCCATCTAATCGACCTTCGTCTTCCGTACACTTTTCCAGGTGCAACACTCCTTCCTCATTTGGTTCATGTCTGCTATCTTCCTTTGAAGACAAATGACCCGACTCATCGGATGTTGTGATATCTTTGCTTATAGACTGATTCTTCAGATTGATCATATACTTGTGCTGGCCTTTCTTAGAAGTAAGTCGATCCTTCTCCCAATTGTGATTAACCTTTGCCATGCACAACAATCCTCTCCCTAGCAATGCATCATATGTTGGTTTCTGCATGGTTATCACAACGAAATCCATGACAAATTCTTGATCAACAATTTTTACATTTTGAGCCATTAAGACTCCTTTCATTTCAATTCCATACTGATCTGCACCATACAACTTGAAATTAGGAGACCATAAGAATGGTGCTCCAATTTCCTTCCATGTCTTCTTAGGCAAGACGTTAACACTTGATCCCCCATTGACAATTACCTATGTCAACTTATGGTCTAGCAACTCGATGTGAATTAATGTTGGATTTTTTCCAACATCAATCATCAATACCGTTGGATCAATAAATTGATCCCTTCTCTTCTTAGTTGCTTTTGGTTGGCTTTGCATCTCCATCACTCTCTTTGGTTGCATTACTTCTATTGTCGCATACAATTTTGGTAAGGCGCTAAGTAAGCACTTTGACTTCTAATGTAGTATTCAATACTTGCGCTGCCAACTCCTGGGTTGATGTTTTCTCCTCGGGCTTCTTCAAATTCTCTTCGAAGAGTCATTCTTGCCTGGTTTTCCACATTTCCTCTTCAATCACGTCATGTGCTTCCTGCCATTTCTCCTTTGTTGATTGTGGAGCCTGATTAATTTGGAGGCCTTTGTTTCAGCCGCACTTGGACCCACTACGCAAAAGAGGGGGGGTGTAGGGGGGGCATTACTACTGTCCGCCAAGGGGGTCCAGGGGGGCGGTGATAATTCTTTGGAGCCCCCCCTGGCGGGGGTTTCGAGGGCAGCGCCCCCAAAGCCAAAAATAGATGTTTTTTCCTCTATGTAAATATGGACCGTTTGATATTAGGTCACAGATCGTACGGTAGATTTTAGGCGGGTTTTTGCCCTAAAATTGTAATGCACTTTTATAAGAGGATGTTGTATGGCGGCTAATTGTAATGTTCGGTGCGCGGCTGTGTAACAGAGGGATTTTTTGGACGGAATATAAGGCCTGGTTATTTTCTCCGTGGACGTAGCCCACATTGGGTGAACCACGTAAATCTGTGTCTATTGTGTATTGCATTATTTTCTTCTGTGTTTTATTTTCGCATTTTATTGCTCGTATTTTATGCTTTAATCCTAACATCCTTCTCTATGGGAGGGTTGAGGTATTGGTTGGCCTTCTTTGCCTGACCCCGTGTAACTACAAGCACATTATTATCCTTTCGTTGCTAATTTATTTGAGGCTCTTCAATGTCAATGAAATTGAAATTCTGCAAGTTGCTCAAACTCACCTTCTTCAGGCAATGACTACTCGGTCCGCACCAACGACACATCAAGGTGTTGTTATTTCTAGCGTTATCTTTGACTGGTAGGTCCTGGCAATTGCATGCAAAGTGCCCTCACTCTTGGAATCTTCGACATTGAATAATTGGTTTGCCTTCTGCATCATAATGTAGCCGATTTTGTCCTTGTTGTCGGTTGCCTTGTTGTGATTGTTTTCTTCCTCGGCGGTTGTTCCTATATCTGTCGCTCGTTGTCGCTTGTCCATTCTTCGAAGTGCTCGTTTTTTCCTCCTTTGCTTCTTGCTGCACCGACAATGTTTGATGTCTCGAACTTCTTATGTTGAATGGATAGTCTCCAATTGCATGTCATTTCACTTTGTAGATGTTGTAGTAGGTGTTCTTCGGACAAGTAATATTGGTGTCTTTTCGTCTTACAATCAAAACACCAAATATCTCACCTCACCTTTTCTTCCTTTGCATCCCGCGCCATTCTTTCTAGGTCTTTCCTCATAGCTTGGATCACCACGTGTAAGTTGTCATGGTCACTATCGGAATTAGATTCCTTATGGTGACTTATGCTTGTCGTCGTTTGCTTGGCTTCACTTTCCATTGTGATAGCTCTATTGTACGCTTCTTTGTAAGAAGTTGGTGGAACTATCTTCATCTTCTTATATTTTGGTAGCAACCCATCGAGGAACCATTGCCTTTGTAGCCCATTTGCTAGCATGACCTCCATCTTGTCAATAAGTTCCTTTAACCTTTGGTTATAGGATTTGACGTCCTCATCCTTTTTCTGCTTTGTGGCATAAATTTCTTCGATGATCTCGATGTCGTCTTGGAGTCTTTAGAATTATTTAATGAATTCTTTCGTTAATGTCTCCCATGATGCAAAGGGTTTGTCTCTTGTCTTCTTAAAGTGCTAGTCCACTGCGATTCCTCGCAATGTTGTAAAAAATAATTGTAACTATGCTTGTTCGTCTTCTACTTTGTTTGCTCGCCAGATGGTAGTACAAGTTCCAATATGGCGTTCTAACTCTTCTTTTCCATCATCTAGAAACAGTAGGAACTTCTGCTTGCCTGCAGTTGCTACAAGTTGTTGCATCGTTGCCATAGGTGGTTGTTCTTCGGGTCGGTCTTCGCCACGTGGCACTTCTTCACCTCACGCATTATCACTAGCAAACAACAACCTGTCTTAGCACTTCACTACCTCCTTCATGAATACACATGTATTTTCTCTGGTCTACTTACCCAAGCACTCTCCCATAGTTGCTCAGGTGTCTGAATCCCATCCTCTGCACCTCTCGGCAAACTCCCCTGCTATTGCTTTGGTGTTACCATCCAATCATCATTTCCACGTGCTCTCTCCACTTGGCACTTCCACTTGCTCGAACATGGTCTTTGCTTCATTTGTTCGTGTGTTTCCTTCAACATCCTCCATTGTTAACAATGTCTACCACCTTATGTGTTTTGCTTGGATTCTCCTCTTGTGGGCTCCACACACGTTCTAGTATAGACTCCTCAATCTCTGTGTCTCGTGACTGCAGTGCTTTTTTGGCAGTATTTTTTTTGCTCGACACCTCATTGTTGAGCGATCCTTGTTCTTCTTCCCATAGTTGAGAAAATTTGCAAAAGATCCCAATTCGATCCGATTTTTCCCAATTTACAGGCTAGCCGATTTTTTCCCAAAAAATTCGGATATGCATGAAAAAAGCTTTTTTTCAATGAAAATTGCATTTTCTTCGGTTTTTTCAATGAAAAAATACCGATTTTTTGCCAATTTTGTCCCCGATTTTTTGCCAATTCCCGATTTTTCCTGATTCTTTTCCATGCTAATTCCGTTTCGATTTCGATTTTCTCAACTATGCTTCTTCCCACAAGAACTTGACTATCTTCGCGACCTTGTCTTCCATGTCTGCGCAGTAGTGATTCTGTTATTCACCTCCTCCCTTGTCACCCATTCTGATTCTTCATCAACTGGACCCAATTCCAAATCATCAATGAACTAGTTGACCCAAACTTTGTTTAGGCAATAGTGCCAAATGTAGCACGAGTGGTAAGCATTCTAGAAAAAGAGGAATAGGATGACTTATTAGGGGCCAAAAAAGACTAGTCAATGTAGTTCTACTCATATATCTCCACTTAGAATGACATAAAACTGGACTTGGTACAACACCATACGTCAATTAGTATGGTGTCTATTGGAACAACACTTGCTAGATTGGCAAGTGTTGGAACGTTTATAATTGGAACGACAGTTCCACAAGATTGGCACACACTTGGAACAACAATTCCACTTAGAACAAGAGTTGGATCGACAGGATCAAGCTTTGCTAGCACTGCAAGTGCTCCACATCACTTGGAACGACACTCACATTGGAATGGCCATAGTCACCCAATTGGAACGACATGCTTGTCACCACTTGGAACGACACCCTTGGTAGCTCTACTTGTACTGCGTCCTGGACTGCAACACCAACGTTGCACGTTTAGTCTACAACTATGATCCCTACACACAGAGAATCCAACATACACTATAACTACCAATGACAAACACATTGCATACAGATAACACTCAACATAGATAGAATATGAGTCATTTGCATTACTTATGGTACGACGTTACAAAATACTGCACATTGCATATCCAATCTATGTACATACTACACGGTTTGCACATAAGGCTTGCCAATACACGGCTCTAGTCTCTCACAACATACCCTCTAGATGTCTATACGTTTTGCAAGATGGCATATGGTAGTCTCGAATTGAGGAGGGGGGGTCTATTTAAACTATTGTCTTAACCGTTGCTAACAACGACTTCCTAAGACCACACCACCCAACCGTCTCCATATTTAGACGTTCACATTACCCTTAATGCTCTATAATCTATTTGCAATCTATCAAATGAATGATCAATTTACAATATATTGCCATTTCGTCTACATTTCATTTCATTACATATGCATTTGACTCTCATTTACATTACATTTCATTTACAATTATTTACACTTAGTGCATTTTGCACTACTTTTTCTTCTGAGGTCCAAAACTAATGCCTACAGAAAACACATGTTATAGAGTAGGTTAGTGTGCAATGCAACCTAGTCAAACATTGGTCTATGTGACCCATAAGCTAGGCATTGTGATTCTTCCAATGAACAAAGCATATGACCACCCCAAACCTTCCATAACAATCTTATTTTTATGGTTGGTTCCACTTATGTTCCTTGTCACCCATATTTTGTAGTGGATAACCTGTGGCTTCACCCTTCACCCTCCACCGTAAGTTCACTAACCATACACTTACAGGCACTTAATGGTTCATTATCAAACATAAGAATAAATAAATGCCAAACCCGTGAACAATGACTAAAATGCTTAGTGTCATTAGGGTTGCCCCATGTCGAAGACAAATTTTCTCCTTAACCACTGACTAGAGAGCAATTCATGTGACCAACATGGGTAATTAGACTATCCTCTGACATAAGAACTCTTCACTTTTGCATACTTCCTTTCCCCACAATGTACTGCAAATCATTATATTTCTTTACAAGGCTATATCATCTACAAATTGCACGTTCCATTGAAGTATCAGGAAGCACAAATCCTGGATAGGAAGGGCCAGACTGATGACTCTAGAAATATGATTCATTGTTTTAGTTGCAATAGCAAATATCATACTACCCACGGCTGTTGAGGCTTCTATTAGTCTTGGTCCTCTAAATTTTTATGTGTTGTCTGTGGAGTATCTTTTCTATCTATATTTTAATAACTAGCTAGAATATTTTTTTATTTTCTTTGGGTGGTTGGGAGGGGGGGGAGTATCTTGTGTTTGGTACTCTGACTTTCTTTTTATGCCTGGGGGGAGTATCTTATTTTTTTATTTCTGGAAATTGGTCAGGGTGAGGGACTCTGACTTTCTTTTTATGCCTGCTATTTGTCTAATGGTTATGATGACCAATCTCTTCCATCATATATTTTTCTGTGCAATTGCCTTTAAAATTAAAATAAACTATCTTTTCCATCAGTAATAATAAAAAAACAAATGATGCTGGGGATAGTTGGCATCCTTGTCTAATAAACCTTTCAAAAGGGAAAGGGTCAGTCAAATCATTATTAATTTCTAGCAGACTGGAAATGTCTCTGAATAATTTCTCAACCATTCTAATAAAAGGGGCCAAGATCCAGAGAATGCAACATCAATTCAACTCAATTTCAACCAATTCTATGATCTGCCTTGAATTGATTAACCATCACGAGTGCTTTCATCCTAGAAGCTTTTGTTCTTTCATCATCTTTCAGCTAGCTATTGGATTCTTCCAAATACATATTCCCTTGGGCCTTAACAAAGCTAATTTGAAGGTTTTTTCTTTTCCTTTTAAATTAAAAAAAAAAAAAAAAGACGACGATAGAAAAGCAAAAGACTCATTTGGGCAAACAGTTTTGTCAAAATTTCATAAAAAACATTTAAAATTGTAGTGTCTCTCCAAGTCTTCAATTCTCAGATATGGCCCTAAAATAGCAAGATAAGAAAGCTTCTACATAGAAAGAATACTGTTCATTTAAAATCAAATCCAGCCTATTTTGATGGAATTGTATAAAAATGACACCAAAGCCTCGTTATCTATAGAAATCTACATACCCAATTTGGTTCTATCTTAAATAGAAATATATATATATATTTTTTAAATTTACATGGTGGAATCGGTAGCCGCCACGAATCCGGGCAGGCTGTCCAGCTTTTATGGCCGCCACAGTATTCTGCGCTGTCCGCCCCAGAAGCCGCCACACAGAGCAGTCCGCCCCTATAACCACCATGCCACAATCATTTTAAACCTTTTACGCTGCTGAAAGCACCAGGAAAGGGACAAGCGTTCAGTCCGGCGAGGCCCGAATCTTCAATAGAAATATTAATGTACATTTTTGGCATAGATTTCACTAGCTTTGACAATATCCTCATCACAACCACCTGATGTGGCTTCAGTAAAAGGTAAAGAAAGCGTTCTTAATATTCTCAAGATTAGCAACAACATTTATGTCATATATAATAAAATTATATATTCTTTTTGATTCTCATTTCTTTGAATATTTAAAAAATGCTTAAAACCATTGTCACTATATGGAAACCATGTCACCCTTGACTTAGCCTGAGGTCCTGATAGTATGTATAAATAATGTTTTCAGCTTTGGTTCTCCTATTATCAGGTAGGAAAGAAAAATTCAGGTCTGATTTCGTTTTAAAATGAGACTCGTCAATTCTTTCATTTTATTAGCATATGTAAGACAGGCCTTTGAATTTATCAATATTTGTATCAATCGTGTGAAAATTGTACCCCCAATAACACAAACAAATTCTGCAAGCGCTGACAAATTCCAGAAATTTTATTTCTCAGTGTAATTGGTAGGGGCATAAACTGGAAAATTTCCAAGCCTAATAACCTTCTTTCAAGATAAACCAAATAAGTCTGTGGCAAAGAAATATAATAAATCTGAGAAGTTTATATCTCAGGAGCTTTTTCTCAAGTTCAAATAATTAATATCTAGATTAAAACTGTAGCACAAGCACTTCTGTTTAAGAAGTAAATTTCTGAATTGAAAAATTAAAGAACATTATTTGTAGGTTTTGCATGCATGTATTTTCTTAACATAACTTGGGAAAAATAAGGTGATCAACAAAGTAACCAATATTTCTTTAAATCTTATCATGGAGTAGAAACCTTTTTTGAGAATATTAATTTATTGGAGAGAGGTTCAAATATTTTTGTAATGTAGGATGAAGCTTGGGCAGCTGGCGGCAGTGGCATTTTATTGAGGACAGTAAATGGCGGAAAGACATGGACCCGTGACAAGGCTGCAGACAGTATTGCTGCTAATCTCTATGATGTTAAGTGAGTTTTTAATAACTTTGGCCTATAAATGTCCTTCACATCTAATTTCTGTTTTAATCTCTTCTTGTTCTATGCAAAAACATTTTCTTGCATATTCATTATCTTGAAGTTCAAATATCGATGGCTAATGTTGCTAGTGAGCAAGTGAAAAAACCCACACAAATGAAATTGGGTTATTTTGAAGTGTTACTGTTATTGATGGTGAATTCTAACTGTAGTAGATTGACTACTAGTACTGCCATTGCACTCCAAAGGTAAAATGGGTTGTGCAGGAAGGGGATAAAACTGAAATCTAGAAGGCTCCTATTACAAAACCATTAGAGGTAGTTGCAAAACACCAAAAAACATTTGAATTGCTTGGTTTTGAGAGGATAAGGTCCAAATTGTTATTTGGAGGAAATCTTGCTTGTTTGGAATGATGCGATTCACATAACGAACTAGGGAGCAATTCGCATGGCAGGTTAGGGAGCGATTCACACTGCAGACCAGCGAGTGATTCGTACTACAGATTAGAGAGCGATGCGCACTATAGATCAAAGAGCAATTCACACCTGGAGGCAGAAGCTCAGAAGAGGTCGAGTTTGGCATGAATCCCAAGGCACAAAAATCGAGATAACGGTTTGGAAAGTGATGTTCTCTCGTAAAATGGTGTTAGTGGAAGAAAGAAGAAGTTAAAGTGTGCTTGGAAGGACTTTACTGCTGTAACACAGTGTGTTCCACTTTTGAAGGAACTTAAGAACTAAATGACAACAAATGTTAATGATTCTCGTTTTGCACGAGCCTTGAATGCTTTGAAGAATTCAAAAACTTCAAACTTCTCCAAAAAGCCGATCCATAGCTTCTTTGAGAAGTCGTCGATGAAGGTGATGTAATACCTTTGGCCATTTAATGAGGGAATAGGCATTGGCCCGCAAATGTCTGAGTGAACTAGCTCCAGTTTTTGTGTGGACTTCCACTGACTCTTTGGAAAAGGCTGTTGAGAGGATTTGGCAATGATACATGCTTCACATTTGATGGGTTTGGAAGAGAAGTGTGGTAGTCCCTTGATGGTGGACTCCATTTGTCTCAATTGGTCAAGTTTGACATGACCCATGCGAGCATGCCATAATGCATCAACAAAAATTTCTTGGGAGTCAAGGTGGCATTAAGTGCCATGTTAGCTTCGGCAATGTGAACTTTAGAAGCAGGATGTCCAACAAGTTTGATGAGTTTTCCATCTAAGGAACCGGTCATGACCACTGTTTTGGAGGGTGGATGAATGACTTGAAGAGTTTTATCTTTGGCAGTGACACTTAGATCAAATCCACGGCAGACAGTGTGGATAGTGACAACAGATTTTGCTTTAGATTAGAGAACATCAAGTAGCCGAAAATCAGGTAATCCAGGAAGTTTCAATCAAACAGTTCTAGCTCCTTCAACTGGTTGAGAGGATTTGTCAACCATGTGAACTACACCAAGTACTTCTGAGTTGAATTCTTCAAAGAAGTCCTTGTTGGAAGTCATGTGTTGGGTGGCTCCAGTATCCATGATCCATGAACTGCTGGTGGAGGCTACGTTGTGGGCAACTCCAATGGGTTGCGATGTGGGATGAGAAATGTCATAGCCAGCATATCCTGAATGTGCCTCAATGAATGTTTTGGGATGGTCAACAGATGGTGATATAGGTGCCCGTGTGCTGATGATATGGGCATGCACAAATTGAGCACTTTGGAAGACATCTGGATTAGAGTCATCTTCATTTACATTATGCACACTATGCTTTTGAAACTGCTTGATCTTGTGTGTGGCAGTTCAACAATTAGTGGCATAGTGCCCTTTTCTGTTACAACATTTGCACACGACATTTGAGTTGCCAGTTCCTTGAGAGGTACTAGGCTGTTTTATTTGTCCTTGACTAGTTTGATGTCATAAGTGTTCATGTACCATTGTTAGAACCTTGTCCCTGTCTTTTGCCTTTGCCCCGACCACGACTGTTGTTACCTTTACTATTTGAAAAAATTGCATCTTCATCCACCTGAAAGGCTGAGTTGTCAGGTTTAGAACTGGTGAAGTCTGCATCAAAAGTTTTGTCAAGTTCAACGAAATTTTCTGCTAAAGCTTCAAAGTTGAGAGTTTTTAAGGTTCCACTAGCTGATGAACTAGCAAGCAAGTTCTTGTAGTCTGGAATGTGAAGACATGACTGAATGAGGAAAGCCCATGTGATACATTGATTTTTGAAGTCTTTATCAATGACCTTTTTAATAGGGCGAAGGAGGTTGATGGTGGAACTGGAGTGTCCTTTTTGCATCTTTTTTTGATTCATCTTGAGGACAAGATGAACAAATTCTAGGTCAGATTTGGTGTCAGTTTTTCTTGAAGACTTCGAGAACTGACCATGCTGTCATGCTTGGCTTCATCAATCAAATTATGAAGGTGATATTATGTGACAAGTAGGATGCCGACACGAATTTGGTCATCATCTATCTGCCATTTTTCCAGGGCAGTAGCATTTGTGGGTGGTGTGGGATTTGCGTCTAGATGGTTGCGCCATAGGTTCTCAAATTTTGCAACTGTCCTAAGGCCTGTGAACCATTGATCCCAATTATCCTTGCCTTTGAGGGTACATCCAACATTTTGTTTGAAGTTGGAAGTCATTGCGACCTGTGACACTAAAAGAACCTAAAAGAGGTGTGTCAAGGTGTGAACAAGGAACAGATGACTAAGTGAGGCAAAACTAGTAACCTTAATCTTACAACTGCAAGTAGGTGAGGTGTAATGAACTTGGCTCAAATTAATGACCTTGTCTCAAATTAGGGCCTTCACCTGGATGTCCACATACAGACGCTCGATGATGAAATCCAAGCCGTGATGGAGCCCAAGTCCTACCAGTCCTCACCCAGTTTGCTGTGGTCAATGATATACTCTCTGAAGATAAGTACGTGCTCTATTCCACAACTATGAAGGATATTGGACCGTCTTAATTTTAATCTTGATTAAGAGTTTTCAGTTTTCCGAGCATAGGTGAAAGGATGATCCCTTTCCAAAGGTTCGTGGGTATGGCTAACCCCCTTCACTGTGTATTCTCATTAAGTCCAGTCCAGCTTTGACTCATAGGGCCTTTAATGCAAATGTACCACCACCAAGTGGCGCCCTATCACAAGGCTAGGCTACGGAATGAGTCGTTGGATGCGTTCCTTTTAGAGATGATGCAAAGATGTGAATCGATTTGCACTGAAAGAAAGCAAAAGAAAACTGAAAATAGACTTGGAGTGCAGATGGAGTGCTACTACAGTGCTAATGTGGCAGTATGTATGTTAGGTGTGATCCACTAGACCTTGCTCATCGTCCAAGTGGAATCACTTTTACAAATGAGGGCTATAAGTTAGCCAAAAGCAATGTGGAAAATTCTGTAAGCCACTTATACAAGTACAATGGAGAGGCTAGAAGCCTGCTGTGTTGTAAAAAAAAAACACGGTCAATTTACACATAGGCCAATCTGATTGTATGGCTATGTAAAAACAAACACGGTCAGTTTACACAGAGGCTGCAGAACTCCATCATATCCGGATTTTTGATACTGTATGGCTGTGTAAAAAAAACGAACACGATCAATTTACACAGAGGCCACCAAACTCGGTTAGATCCGGATTTTGGATACAATATGGCTGTGTAAAAACAAACACGATCAGTTTACACAAAGGCCGTCGAAGTTGGTCAGATCCGGATTTTGGATACTGTATGGTTGTGTAAAAACGAACACGGTCAGTTTACACAGAGGCCGCCGAACTTGGTCAGATCCAGATTTTGGATACTTGCAAACAGAGATACAAGCTAATATCTATAATAAAAAGAAAATCTATGGAGGTTTTATGAAACCTCATGCAACATCCTCATGCTCTCCTTCAACTCAACACATAAATTTGTGGAGGAGGAGAGGAGGGGAATGCAATGCTTCTCCAAGCTTGGTTGTGGGAGGGGCAAACATCCAAGCTCTGATACCACTTGTAGCAAGGATCAATGCTATGTGCCCAAGCTCAACCACATGAAACAAGAAAAAAAGGAGAAGATTTCCGACAATGGAGAGAATGAAAAATCACATCTCTCCCTTTGTGTTATGGAATTATATATTGAGAAAAATGAGATTAGGGTTAGGGTTTCCAAATCCATATTATATGAAATTTAAATGAACATGAAATGACATTACACATTAAAATAACCTGTTCTAATGAGGTCTTATTAAAGCCTCATAACAATTAATTAGGAACCTAACTAATAAACATGACCTTGTAGCATTAACATGTTTTCATTGACCTCTAGGAGGATACCAAATTTCTCACAATTTAGGACCCCTGTCGTGCTCTTCTTTGTGGAACCACCTAGTGGAGTCTAGGGAGGCCTTGTGGAAGGGTGTGAAATGGCATGTTGGAGATGGGCCTCTATAAGTTTCTGGGAGGATGCCTGGTTAGTGTTGGCCACGGATCCGCCACCTGGGAAGGACTTGGTGTGTCAATGCGCCCTAGACCCGTAGACCAACATTGAAAGGACAGGAGGAAGGGATGCCCCCCGTGCCGATCTCCGGAGAAGGCCGACTCCTTTCCTAACCTACTTGGAGGTTTTTAGATAAGAGTGCAGGAAAGAGATTAAAAAAAGGGGGTAAAGGGAACTGGAAAGAAATTGAAAAAGATAAGGGAACAGGAAAGAGATGTAAATGTCATGCGTTTCGGGTGGGGGGAGAACAAGCAGCACGATCGCAAATTTGCATCCGAACCAACAACAATTAAAACAAAGCATGTAACTGTTGGTTACGAATCTGCCATGAGGAAAGGATTTTTGGTTAATGCGCCCAGATTCGCCCACCAGCATGAAAGGCCGGAAGGAAGAGATGCCTTCCGGGCCAATCTCCGGAGAAGGCCGGCTCCTTTTGGGGGGGGGATTTAAGCCAAAGGGAACAGGGAAAGAAATAAATGAACGGAAAGAGATAAATGTACGAGAAAGAGATTACAAATATGTCCAAAGGTTGGTGGGGGGGAACTAACGATGACGGGAACACACCAATCTCCGTTACTTACTGCATACAAACACAGAGCATGACAAGGAACTGCAAAACCTAGGCGTACTTCCGATACACCAGCAGCGTATGCACAACTTCAATAGCTCCCTAGCAAACATTCCCTACAAGGAACTAACAACAGGGGATCGTATCAATCACCAGATACGTACACCGACGGGGGTAGAAAGTAAACCTAGAGATGTCGAGCCGGGTATATGTGTTAGGTAGAGAGTTTAACCGCACGGCTTCAATGGCTCCCTAGCAAACATTCCCTACAAGGAACTAACGGCAGGGGATCGCATCAATCACCAGATACGGGCCAGACAACGTCACACACAACTGATGGAACTGCTACCAAATTTATAATGAATGCTTTAAATAATGAAGTACAGAAGGTGCTTTAAGCAAGCAATGCTAGAGGAACCTGATCGCCAAATGCCAAAGTGAATTAACGAGCAACGACACAGGTGGGCCTAAGGCATATAATGAAAGACAGCATAAAAGAATAAAGATAGTAGAACAGAACCAGGCATACAGATTGTATTCATAAGCAGAAGCACGGTTACGATAAGCACAGTAGTTCCCTAACAAACATTCCCCTTCCCCACTTTACAATGAATTTCAAATGGGCTTTTATAGCCCGAGTCCCACCCGTTACATTAATGGGCACAGAGTCCCAGTCAAACATGAGCTGACAGAAGCGGCGAAAGAGCTGCAAATGCTGACCTTTTGTCGGACTGGGCTGTACCCGCAGCATGGTCTTCCTGGAATCTGGACAGCTACGTGGCGGAGTGCTGGGTAATTCTTCAAGTCGGCAGGCTTGCTAGTAGCTGGAGCAGGTGAAACCTCAGATCAGCTTTGAATGAGGCTATTAACGCAGGCGGTGCAGGCAGCCCATGCTTATCCCTTTTGGTCGGCAGTCTTGGTTCAAATCCCGAAGCTGGACACTTGTCTGATGATGGGTTATGCTCGTGTGACACATGCCTGCCTTAGAGGGCAGTCTATCCATCTTTGCTTGGGATCGGGGCTCCTTGGGATGCGTGCAAAAATCAGTGCAGTCGGGGAAGGCCTTCAAGCCTTGGTCAAATTCCGGGTTTGTTCCCCTACTGTACACCTGTCAAGGGCGCATTCCCGCTCCGTTGAGAAGTCGAACTGCGCACAGACGAACACTGGTGTCCGCCGCCATATGGACCTGCTCCGGCATTTTACCTTTTTTCTGCATTGACTCGTCGATCTGCCGGTGCAAGGTGCGCCCGAGAGGTGGGGCGAAGTACGAACTTCGCACCAAAATCGGGCGAAGTGCGAACTCGCACTAAAATCGGGCGAAGTGCGCACTTCGCACCAAAATCGGGCGAAGTGCGAACTTCGCACCCAGACTTAGCCAATTTCAGATAGACCTGCTGGAAAGCTGGAAAATCAAGCGGGGAACTCCATGGAAAAAGGGGGGAGAGAAAGAGAATGGGAAAGAAAAGGAAAGGGAGAGAAGTGAGAAAAACAAGAGGAAAAGAAGAGCAGCACTGTTACAAAACAACATTGAAGACATTGCACCCCGTGCAAAAATGTGACAACATTTCTGGCGGCTCGCGGGGTGTCGAGCTCACCTCGGCGCAAAGAATCCATGCCTTCATCCTTTGGGTGCGAGAGGAACTTGCCTCCCCCGCTTTTTCTGCTCTAACTGTTCTCCTTGCGGCAACTGTTCTTCAGATTCATCTTTGTCAGTCGCCTCATCAGTATCTCCTTCTGAAAGGTCTCCATTTCCTGCTTCTGCCTCGCACATGCAAGTGTACGCCTCTTGGGCTGAGCGCCAGGCTTCCGCTTCGAATGGCTTGCGGTCAGCTATGTCTTCTAATGCTCCGTGAAAAGCAGCGACCGCGTGCAGGTCGATGGTGAGGTATCTTTTCTCTAACTCCCGAAAATAGGAGCGGATCCTGGAATATCCGGACACCATCCGAGTGACTCGATTGTCTTGAATTGGCTCCGTCCGGCTATCAATTTCAGTCTGTATCCGCTTCAAAGGACTTGCCAATTCTTCTTTACCCGATCTAGGGTAAGGAGCTCGCCATTCTCAACAAAACCTGGACACCCAAGTTCTGAAAGAGCGTGAAAGGGGGCCAGACAGATATCTTTTTCATGCCCGAATGCATCAAGCATTCGTCTGGCCACTCTCACCTCTTCAACTTTTCTAAAATATTTGTGCAAGGTCACCCTTGCACCTGCCCATTCTGCAGCGAATGAGGACACGGGGGAAAAAAGGACGCCGTCGCGCTCGCGCTCCTGAAGGTTTATCGCCAGGTCCAGCCATTGCTTTGCCTGGCGCTCGGCCTCCTCTACCACAGGCTTTCCCTGGGCAGAAACTTCTTGAATCCTGGATGCGAAGTCCAGGACCGCCATTGCCTTAAAGGTATGGGGCTTGCATTCCCTCAGCAAACCAGCCCTCATTTCCTTAACTTTTGTCTTTGAAAAGACAGCCGCTTGAGATGTTTTTTCTGCAAGCTGCGACTGTGCCTGCTTCAAAGACTCCTGGAGCTGAGAAATCTGCTCCGAGGCTGCTTTCTTTTCGGTTGCGGCCTGTTGCTGAGAAGCGGCTAGCTGGGCTTTGAATTCATCTGTTTCTTGCCGCGCCGCTTCCAGCTGCTCAGTGGACCTAGATAGGTCCTCTTCAAGTTGCCTTACTTTGTCTTGCAACGCAAAAAGTTCTTCCTGCTCCTCCAGACTCTTGACAAAGAGATTGTCAGCTTTGCGCATGATCGTCTGAATCTCATACTGTTTATCAATGTCGTCAAAGCTTTTCTCCTTTGTCTGGAGCACGTAGTCCGCCTTAGTCATTTCTCGGAGAGGATTCTTCACTATTGGGATTATTTTCTCCGTTGTAATCACTCTTCTTCCGAAATCATACTTTGCGCGTTTTGCCGGGGCGGCTATCTCTTCATGTCTCCTCCGCTTCAGGTCTTGGCGGAAAGAGACAGAATACTCTACGGCTCTTGTTGCCAGGGGCAAGTCATCTGAGTTCTGGAGGTCGTCCATAAAATCTGGTTCCCCCAGCCTAGGGATCTGCTGAGACGTCTCTCCTGCGGGGATGGGATCAGGAGGAACCGGACAGACCTTGGAAGAATCGGTCGCTTGTGGGGGCGACCGGGAAACGGAAATGGGAGAGGCTGACACTGTGAGGGTTTGAAGCGGCTGAGGCGGAGGATGTGATGGTGAATGGACAGCCTCAGCACTAACCTCGGGCGAAGGGTTTGGGGTTGTGCTCAGAGAAAGAGAGACGTTAGGGTTTTGAGCAAACTGGTCGAAAGAATGGGGACCGCTAGAAGGACGCGGAGACGGGGAGGAGGATGTGGTCATGGCTCGCCCAGATTGATTGGGGGACTGAGTGGAAGTAGAACCGGGTGAGACTAGAGAGACGAGGGACAGCAAACGTACTTGCGGGCTCCGCCTGAGCCGATGCCGGGTGAATGTCTTCTCTTATTGTCTCGGCGGCTGGCTTGGGACTGCCCAAAGGAACTGCCTCTGCGGCGGCAGGATGCGGCTGTGGCTCTGCGACTGGCTGCTGCACTATAAGGCTAGGTCGCCTGATTTTCTCAACTCTCCTCCGCTTCTTTTCTTCTGGAACAACTGTCGGATCAGGGGAAGGAGACGAAGCAGGTGCGACGGCGCCGATGCTCCCACGGTAAACTTGTACCGGGGTTTGACTTGCGAAGGTCCGCCGCAACCGGTCCGCGTTCCGGCGGTGCTTGGTGCTTTTCTTGCTCGAGGAAGTGCCTCGGGCGCCGCCTCGGCTAACTTTTTCGCCTTTTCGGGCGCCGCCTTAGGAGCCACGAACCGCATTGGATCGGCCTGGGTACTTGCTGGGCCGGCGCTGGCAGTTGCCGAAGTGTACAACTGTTTGGGAGGAGACCCACTTTTATAATCCTCAAAGGGGCCTCGGGGAACGTAACCTTGATATGCGAACGGCCGCCAGCTGTCATGATGCTGGTCATAGAGAACCGAGAAGTCGTCATCTACGGCCAGGTTTCTCCTTGTGGATTTATCGTGCTGCGTGCGGCATCTCATTTTCCAGCATTCAATAATCTTTTCTTTAGACCAATTAAGGCCTGCAATCTTGGACATAAATTTTTTGAACCCTGGAGATGAGAAGTGATGGTCCCGGTTTCTCTTGGGGTCATATGTCACCTCCTCGCAGTAGAAATCCTGCCAAGGGGGAGAAGCTTCCATTAATTCAATCTCCCAGTCAAGGTCCACATGGACCACGTCGCATCTATCTTCGGTTATGTCCCGGGGGCACAGATGTGCAAACTTTCCCCTTATCCCATGAGGGTCATACTTCCAGCGCTGCGGCAGAAAAACCAGGCCAATCCGGGACAGCGCTTGCTCTAGGTAGACATGTTGTCCTACCTCGATAATCTCAACATTGGCCCAGGAAAGAGGATATTGAAAAATCTGTCCTCTTTTCTTCCCTAGGCCAAACTCTTCTTCCACATAGTCCATCTGTCGGGCGACTTCCATCCCGAACAGATGCTCTGAGCACCAATAGGGCGGCAAATAGGGTTTGCCCTTGAATCCGTAGATTCTGATCACAATCCCCTGCGTCAGTCTAAAACGTCCCCGAGCTTCTGATTTATCAAAGCACTCGTCATTTCTCTCGGGGGACGGGGGATTTCACTTTCGGTGAAGACTGACATGACGAATCCCAGAAAGTTGAAGTTGAACTTGTAGTAGGACCCTTTCCGGTATAAGTCATCCGTCCGATTATAGACGGGTCGGGGTTCTCCCTTCTCGTTAACCTTCTTCGGGTTCGGGATCGGCATTTGGGGGTGCGAGATGGTACAAACAAAGCCGGACCGAACGGAACCGAAACGAAAATTGGTTGATCGGCGCTTCGGATCTTCGACGAGATTGGAATGAATGGCGTAAGCCGGCCAGTCTGCCCAGTCGAAAGAGATGGGGCGTTTTCCGCTCCGCTGCGCCGCTGGTTCGTAAGATTCTCCACACAGGAGGCATTCTGCCAGCGCCAGCTGGTACGGGTGCACCAGCTCATCGGAGTCGCAGCCGAGGATCCATGCCAAGATGGTATATAGATACTTGCTCTGAAATTTCGCCAAAGGCATGGGGCCAGTCGGCCATTGTCCGACTGGAAGCGGGGCGCTCAGCTCTGAATTGAGGAAATCCCTCATTCGCTTGGTGTGCGTGAAACGTCCCGCTTGTTCGCCCAAATTGATTTTTTTGAGGATGGTGCCGGAGTCGTACTCCAGCCCTGGGGCGAAATCTGGCTGCACAGTCTCCCTGCGCAGTGCGAACAAGGGTTTGCCGCTGGAACTGCAGATTTGCCGGGAAGCTGGTTTATAGTGTCTGACAATTAAGTCTATCAGCTCCGGGCATTGGTGGACGGGAGGGCACATGAATCTGAAGAGGTTTGATTTGTACGCCGCTCCAAAATGATGGGAGGGCGAAACCTTGTCAGCCCGCCTCTCCACATTCGCTCTCGACTGAGTTAGGCTCATGGAAAACGAGCCGTCCACATATCCTGCCAGGTAATTCACCGGAGGTGGTGGGGATTGCCCACTCTGTACCTTCTTCGTCCGGGCCTTTGACTTTTCTCTGGCGGAGGATCGCCTTTGAAAACTCCTGGCCGCGGAAAATCGCCTGGTTCGCTGCTTCCGCTGGACTGCGCTGACACAGGCATTTTTCCCTTGTCCATCTCTCCGAGTCAGCAATAATGACGAGTTCGAGTCGTCTGCAACAAATTTCGCTATCAGAGGAATAATTAGCACTTTCCGAGGAATAATCTCTGCAATCTGGAATGTTGGCATGATTCGGACCCCCTTTTCTAGATAAAAACAGCGCCATTAATGCAACGCAGGAGGGGTAGGTCGGCTGAGTTAAAACCCTTGGTGGCCGCGCAGGAGAACGTTTAGGAAAAGACGCGCCCCGGCAGCCGTGCCTTGCTTTTTTAGTTGCGTTTTCGCTTGAAAAACGCGCAATCATTAACTCAGCGTTGGGGACTGCACCATGGCTGACGTTGCTGCCACCACTTGGGCACGCTGATCAAGACAAAACCTTCGGTGCGGAAACCCACATTAAAACAAGTGCAAACGCGCCTTGGGCCCAGCTTGGGGTTTTAAAATTTTTTTATTATTCTTTAAACCGCGTCCCAATACTGGCCCGGAAAACTAGGCGCGACCGGACTCCGCCCGAGTTGGGCACGGCCCGACCTCGCCGGCGAGTCGGACTTCGCTCAATTCGGCGAAGTACGAACTTCGCACCAAAACTGGGCGAAGTACGAACTTCGCGCGAAGCGCGTGCTTGAACTGTTCTACCTCTGTTTTTAGCTGCGCCCAAGGTTTGGGCGCGATCTGGGTTTTTGCCGCCTTTCATTTTTAGATGAACTTCGCACGGGCGCTGGCCGCTTTGTTCGGACTTCGGCCGAAGCTTGATGCGAAGTGCGAACTTCGCGCGAAGTTCGCACTTGCCAAGCGTTGAGCGCAGCGCGCACTTCGCACGGGCGCTGGCCGAAGTCGGACTTCGGTGCGAAGTTCGTACTTCGCACAAACTTTGCGCGTAGTGCATACTTCGCACGAAGGGTTGCGCAGTGCGGACTTTAGTCTGCTTCAGCTTTTCTCGGACAAACTTCGCAATTCGGCTGGGCCGAAGTCAGGCTTCGCTGCGAAGTCGGACTTCGGTCAACACTTAGTCGATTTTTGCTCTTTTTTCTCCTTTCTTTTTTTGCATAGCCGAACTTCGCCCCTCCTGCGGGGCAACGACAGACTTCGTTGCGAAGTCTGTCTTTCTCTCCCATGCCGCATTTAAGCTCAAAGAAGGAAAAATAAACTGAATGCTAAAACTGGAAACTATACATGCGGGGAAAAATAAAAACACAAGGCAAAATTTTTACAGGGAAGGGCCACTCGGGCGCCTTCAACAGCGATAAAGCTTCAAGTGGAACCCGTTGACGGGGATGGGGAGGAGCTGACCCTCCATATCCGAAAGTATGTAGGCATTGAACTGATTCACCCGGGCAATCTGATAAGGGCCCTCCCAGAGAGCATCAAATTTTCCGTGATTACCCGGTTTTGCCTTGTATGAGTCCCACTTCAGCACCAGGTCCCCGACTTCGAAAACTCGGGCAGTGGTGCCTTTGGCAAACCAGCCTTTAGTGGCTGCAATGTGATCGGCGAAGGCCTGGTATGCACTTTCTCTGTCTTCTTCCAACTGCAGGAGTTGGCACAACCTGTCGTCTACCGGGTCTCCGCTGCTCTTGTCTTCGTCAATCATCCACGGGGCGGGGATTTCAATGTGTGATGGCATAACAGCTTGCTTGCCATAGACGAGCGCATAGGGGGACGTCTTGAGGGATTTCTTGAACGCAACTCTGTCCGCCCATAGCGCCCGGTTCGGAGCAAGTGCCAAGTCCGCTTATTTTTTTCAATGGTCCTCCGGAGAATTTTCAGGAGGTTCTTGTTAGTAGACTCGGCAAGGCCATTCCCCTGCGGGTAGTAATTAGAAGACATCTTGTGATAGATGCCAAGGCCGCTGGTATACTCCGTGAGTACAGCGCCTACAAATCCCGGACCGTTGTCTGTCACAATCGACTCTGGAACCCCGAAGCGGGTAATCAGGCTCTCAATGAACCTGATGACCGTTTCTTGGTCGGCGTTCTTGGTCGGGATCGCCTCCGTCCACCGTGTGAAATAGTCAGTAGCTGTGAGAATAAACTTGTGGCCGGCGGAGGAGTTAGGAGAAATCACCCCAATGAAGTCCAGGCCCCATTGCTGGAACGGAGCTTCGGCTTGAATCGATTGAAGGGGCAGGGGTGCTTTTCTGTTTCGGCCAGCATACCTCTGGCATTGATCACACTTGGCACAGACCGCATACGCGTCTGCGAACAGAGTGGGCCAATAGTATCCAGCCCTTATTATTTTTAAGGCCGTTGGCCTTGAAGAATGGTGACCCCCAGGCATCCCGGAATGAAAATCTCCGAGGATCCTAGGCTGGTCAGATTTTATGACGCACCGCAACAGGATGCCGTCAATGTTTTTGAAGTAAAGCCCCTCGGGGCGAAGAGTGTACCTTAATGCACCTAACCGAAATCTCCTTCGTTGTGAGGCGTTCAGGTGATCGGGACATCTTCCGGTGCAGAAGTATCTCACCAGTTCATCTGTCCAATCACTCCCCTCCGATAAGGAGTTGGCTAGGTAGACGCGTGTCGCTGTGTCCTCCCACTTACAGGCGGAGATGCCGGCTACAGCGCTTCGGGCCAATTCCTGACACAAGGCTCGGCCTCTGATAAGCTTGGTGGGCCGTACTTCGATGTCAAACTCCTGGATCTTGGCAATCCATCCCGCTCTCTTGTGACCCGGTTCCCCTTGCAAGATGAAACTGCGAACATCGGGGTGAATCACAAAGACAATGGTCTTACTTTGGGAGACAGTGCCCGAGCTTTCGAAGGGACTTCATGACCGCATGGACTCGCCGCTCTATAAAATTGTACTTCTCTTCGTGTGGCAGAATCACTTGGCTTAGGAACGCAATGGGGCGCTCCTCACCGTCGTCTCCATTCTGAGTCAGGACTGCAACGTAACTTTCGGGTTCTCCCACTGCATACAGGATGAAGTCCTTGGAGTAGTCCGGGTTTGTCAACACCGGAGCTTGCGCAATTCGAGCCTTGATTTCCTCGAAAGCTTGCTCTCTCTTATCAGTCCATTCGTAAGGTGTATCTTTCTTCAACAGTTCGGCCATAGGCTTGATCACCTGTGCGAAGTCCGGAATGAACTTCCGCACGAAGTTAATCTGACCGAAGAAGGACTGCAGACCTTTTTTATCAGTGGGGGCTGGCAAGCGAACGAGGGCTTCTGCTCTGTCAGGGTCAATGGCGAGGCCTTCCTCGGAGATGACATGTCCCAGCAGCTTTCCTTCCTTTACCGCGAAGACAGACTTCTTCGGGTTTATAGAGATGCCGAATTTTCGACAACTTTCAAATATCTGCCGCAGGTGCGAAACATGATCTTCTCGTCGGTGAGAGAAAACAGTCATGTCATCAAGATAGATGACAATAATCTTGTTGAGCAGCTCTCGGAAGGCGAGGTCCATGGCCCTTTGGAACGTGGCACCGGCATTGGATAAGCCAAACGGCATGCGCTGATAGGCGAACGTCCCCCACTTCGTGGTAAACGCCGTCTTATGTCTGGTCTTCGTCTTTGACCCAAATACGGTTGTAGCCGGAAAATCCATCTAAAAGTGAAAATCTGCGGGCTCCGAGCAACGATATGCAAAATTTGGTCGATTTGGGGAAGCGGATAGTGGTCCCGGAGGGAAGCCTGATTTAGGTTTCTGAAGTCGACACAGAGACGTATGTCGTCATTCTTTTTCCTCACGGGCACCAGATTCGCGACCCAGGATGAATGTTTGATGGGGTAGATGATCTTGGCCTCCAGCATCTTCAAGAGCTCGGTCTTCATCATGGCCTCAACCTTTGGATTTACGGCCCTTTGCTTTTGTCGGAACGGCTTGGCGCCATCCTCTAGCTCGATGGTATGCTGGATGACAGATCTGTCATACCCCCTCAAATCTTCGTAGCACCAGGCCACGATGTCGGGGAACTCCTGGCACAGTGATCTAATCTGCACCAGCTCCTCCGACGTGCAGTCTGTTCCGACCTTGATGGTTTTACCAGGTTCGAGCTCCAGGTCAGCATACTGCCTCGGGTCTACTTTGATCCTGTGGGATATTGCTCTGTCATTCCGATCAAAGAGACTTTCTAATGTAATCAGTCCTTTTGGGACGTGATTATTCCGTAACTGTATCAACCCCTCATATTGCTCGTCATCAGGGTCTCTACCTTCGATTACACACACTTCGTTAACCAGGAATGTGACGATTTCCTCGTCACGGCTGAATACCCGCGGAAGGTATCCCTATCGAGCACGAAGGCCCGTAAATGGTGCGGACCGGCTTCGGTTTTTGGACGACGTCTTCGGTCGGAACGTACTGGCTCCAACGAGACGCTGAATATCCGCGTGCTTGTTTCTCTCACGCGATATTGCCTTAACGTTCAATGAGTCAAACGATTCCATCAAGTCCCAGACCCGATTGCGGTACGCTCTAAGATAGTGATGCTTAGACGCGCATTTATTCGTAACTTGATGACACACTAACTCTGAATCTCCGAAAATTTGGAGATGTTTGATTCCGAGCCTTTCCGCCTTTCGCAGACCCAAGCACAGGGCTTCGTATTCCGCCGAATTGTTAGTACAGCTCCAGGCCAGCCTGTAGGCATAGTCCCTCTGGACTCCGGTTGGAGAAACCAGGAGGACCCTTGCACCGGCGCCATTCTTGCAACGGGCGCCGTCAAAGAAAAGCTTCCACAGCTCTTCGGGTGCAGGTCCTACCTCCTTCGCAACGGACACGTCAAGCTCCTCGGGCTGCTTAATGAAATAACAGCCCTGCTCTGTCCCGATTACGGCATTAAAATCCCGCAACGAGAACTCGTCTTCTAGCTGTAGCACTTCGAGAGCTTGCTCGGTCAGTTCTACTGTCACCAGTTCTTCTTCTGACAACTGGACCATGCAGTCCATCTCTCCGCCGGGTATCTTGTCTACTAGAAAAGGGGAAGGCTTCTCATTGAAAATTTTCAGTCTCCTTCCTTTGAAGGGCACTTCCATGTGCGAGTAGTCTAGAGACAGTACCCGCCCAACTTCGCGATGAACTCCCGAGAGAGACACATGCCGAAGTAGGGTTCCGAGTCAACAATCACGACCTCTTGGATGACCACAATGTCGAGAGCTTTGTGCAGCCGGATAGGGATGTCCTTTATGACACCAACCGTCTTGACAGGGGTGTCGTCTAATTGCAACGACACCTTGGCTGCTCCGCGTGTATTCCATCCCGATCTCATCGCGAGACGGCCTTCGGCATCACGGTCGAGGAAGCACCGGAATCCACCATGCGAGTTGTGAACTATGTGCCCTTGCATCCGCAAAGACAGATAAAAGGGTGGCGGTCTGTTCTTCCCAGTGGCGGAGACTGTCAAAGGTTGAACCAGGACAGCAGGCTGCATCTGCTTGCCGTTCTTCATGTTTTTTAGTGATTCTTGCAGCAGATCTACCTGGCCTGGAAGCAGAAGGGCATCGTACATGCTGATTCTGGCAGGAGTCTTCTTTAACTCGTCTACAATGCTGTAGCCCGAGGTACTAGCTCCTTCTGCTGGTTTAGCCGGTTCATACTTGGTCCAGTACTGTTGGGTGGCCTCAACTCGCTGTCTCTTGGTCAGAGACGGGTACTTCAGCTTTTCCTGGGCTTGTTCTTTGGTTTCGGCTGGGGGCTGAAGTACAGGAAGCTTAGTGGGAGTTGGGGCCTTTGCTGGAGGCTTAGCTGGAACAGCAGCGGTCTTTGCTGGAGAAGGTTTAGCGGGAGCTTTATCTTTGGATGCCTTCTCCTGGGCTGTGTAAGGCCACAGCCGCTTGTACGGTGGCAGCCCATTGGGCTGCGGTCTTTCTCTTCTCGTGTATACCTGCAAAGGTTTAGCCGTGTCCGCAGCTTTCTTTTCTTCCTTGGCGGGCGTCACTGGGTTCTCTTCTGGCAGGGCAAAATTGGCCTCGCCGTCCAAGATCATGTACAGCTCATCATCTTCTATAGTGCTGCCGGCCAAGGTCTGGATGTAGTGCTGGTGCAAAGTGCAATCTTCCTCCGAATGCGGGTCATTGCAAGTAGTGCACCAGTTGACCTGGTCGGGGAGGACCAGGTGGGTCATCTATAGCAAGCATTTCTCGGAGGCGGACGCCTCTGCGGTTGGTTTTCTGGGGCTTTATCTTTTGTCAGTGCCGGCGGCGCATACGGCCTTCTAGGAGCAAAGTCCATTTGGGCCTGCTTCTTTTTCATAGCAATCATGTCATTGGACATGGCATGATATCCGGAGGCCAAAGCCCGCACTTCTTGTAGAATCGTGTTCTGGATGCTGCTGTCGGGAGGCGGCAACTGTGCCGGTGGAGGCAAAGCAGCCAATGGAGGAGGGTTAGAATAAGACGCATACTGCGGGGGAGCAGGAAGCGCTGGAAAATGCGGAGCAGGAGGCGGATGAGGGTAATGCAACTGAGGCGGGCCGTATTGAGTTACGACCGGCGCCGGATTCCACTGCGGGTCGGGGCTGCTGCCTCGAAGTAGACGGCACACCACCAGAAGCAGAAGGATACTGCGATCTTGGAAAGTTGGGGTGAATCGGCTCCTGCACTCTGGACGGAAGCCTGCCGATGGAGATAATGTCAGCTTCAGCTTGTTGGGCAGCTTCGTACAGTGCAGGGAACTCGTCAATTCGGGCGATCTTCGACGACGAGGCATATGTCCGAGTTGAAAGACCTCGGATAGTAGTGAGCAGCCATGCCGGTTGAAGGCCGAAGTTCGCGAGGTACCCGTTTCCGGGATCTCGCAAACCTAATGTTAAAATCGGACACCTCCTCTTGAGGATGCCTCCGGATTGCTTGGAACCGATGCGGTAGAGAGGTAGGATCAGCGGACTCGTTGCATCCTTTTACGAGCCTCCCGGCAAGTCGGGGCCACCCG
This sequence comes from Wollemia nobilis, assembly GCA_028583015.1. Lineage (NCBI taxonomy): Eukaryota > Viridiplantae > Streptophyta > Pinopsida > Araucariales > Araucariaceae > Wollemia > Wollemia nobilis. The sequence continues at coordinate 7,058,426 of JAQPPZ010000440.1, forward strand.
AGTGATGGATCCCTCTCGCGGCGATCTCCACCAGTAGAGAAGCTTTCCCCTCGGGGAAAGGGCCAGCAGACGGGTCTTCACACTTTCATCGGTGATGGTATGCAGTGCGGCCAGGGCAAGGATGTCCTGGATGTGCTCGTACGCCGTCTTACCGTAGCCGTCGTATGTGGGAATAGATTTTAAAGCAGCAGGGGGCACAGCTTGCTGACCGATCAGGGCCAAAGGCCCTGTAGAGTCCACCGCCGGGAAGAGATCATCGTCATTCGGCTGTTGATCAGCCATTTCTTCTTTTTCTCCGCCGTCGTTTGTGTACTCGGTATCGGTACTTTCTGAGGATACAGGATTTTCCTCTTCCTCGGCCTCTTCTACTTCGTACTCGGCTCTTCCGACCTCAGCTTCGGCCTCTTCTTGGATCTCAGCCTCGGCTTCGTCGAAATGAGCTCGCGGATCAGCCGCCTGGGTATCTCGCCTCGAGCGTGGATGTCTAGTTCGTAGAACTCGGGCGGGCTTCTCGGATTTCTTGTTCGCCACCTTCTCGTGTGCATGAAGGTGACCGGACCGGTCTTCTAGACTCAGAGGATTTGTTCGTGCAGAGTCGCCAGGTGTTCAGATTTGGAACAGCAATGAAGCGAACACCGGTGCTTCGATTCTGTCGGGGGTGAGAAACTTCCTTGTCTCACCAAGAGCTCAGGAACTGTCAGCGCCAGGTGGAGACTGATCGGAAAATCTCTCGTCAGATGTGGGACCCGTGTTCCGCCGAGCGGGTCAGAAGAACTGTTGCGCTAGGTGGAAACTGGATGGGTACTCTTTCTTTAAATCGTGGGACAAGCGTCCCACCGGCGTGCGTAGAAACTGTTGGTTACGAATCTGCCATGAGGAAAGGATTTTTGGTTAATGCGCCCAGATTCGCCCACCGACATGAAAGGCCGGAAGGAAGAGATGCCTTCCGGGCCAATCTCCGGAGAAGGCCGGCTCCTTTTGGGGGGGGGGGGATTTAAGCCAAAGGGAACAGGAAAGAAATAAATGAACGGAAAGAGATAAATGTACGGAAAGAGATTACAAATATGTCCAAAGGTTGGTGGGGGGGAACTAACAGTACGGGAACACACCAATCTCCGTTACTTATCGCATACAAACACAGAGCATGACAAGGAACTGCAAAACCTAGGCGTACTTCCGATACACCAGCAGCCTATGCACAGCTTCAATAGCTCCCTAGCAAACATTCCCTACAAGGAACTAACAGCAGGGGATCGTATCAATCACCAGATACGTACACTGACAGGGGTAGAAAGTAAACCTAGAGATGTCAGAGCCAGGTATATGTGTTAGGTAGAGAGTTTAACCGCACAGCTTCAATGGCTCCCTAGCAAACATTCCCTACAAGGAACTAACAGCGGGGGATCGCATCAATCACCAGATACGGGCCAAGCAACGTCACACACAACCGATGGAACTGCTACCAAATTTATAATGAATGCTTTAAATGATGAAGTACAGAAGGTGCTTTAAGCAAGCAATGCTAGAGGAACCTGATCGCCAAATGCCAAAGTGAATTAACGAGCAGCGACACAGGTGGGCCTAAGGCATATAATGAAAGACAGCATAAAAGAATAAAGATAGTAGAACAGAACCAGGCATACAGATTGTATTCATAAGCAGAAGCACGGTTACAGTAAGCACAGTAGTTCCCTAACAAACATTCCCCTTCCACACTTTACAATGAATTTCAGATGGGCTTTTATAGCCCGAGTCCCACCCGTTACATTAATGGGCACAGAGTCCCAGTCAAACATGAGCTGACAGAAGCGGCGAAAGAGCTGCAAATGCTGACCTTTTGTCGGACTGGGCTGTACCCGCAGCATGGTCTTCCTGGAATCTGGACAGCTACGTGGCGGAGTGCTGGGTAATTCTTCAAGTCGGCAGGCTTGCTAGTAGCTGGAGCAGGTGAAACCTCAGATCAGCTTTGAATGAGGCTATTAACGCAGGCGGTGCAGGCAGCCCATGCTTATCCCTTTTGGTCGGCAGTCTTGGTTCAAATCCCGAAGCTGGACACTTGTCTGATGATGGGTTATGCTGTGTGACACATGCCTGCCTTAGAGGGCAGTCTATCCATCTTTGCTTGGGATCGGGGCTCCTTGGGATGCGTGCAAAAATCAGTGCAGTCGGGGAAGGCCTTCAAGCCTTGGTCAAATTCCGGGTTTGTTCCCCTACTGTACACCTGTCAAGGGCGCATTCCCGCTCCGTTGAGAAGTCGAACTGCGCACAGGCGAACACTGGTGTCTGCCGCCATATGGACCTGCTCCGGCATTTTACCTTTTTTCTGCATTGACCTGTCGGTCTGCCAGTGCAAGGTGCGCCCAGGAGGTGGGGCGAAGTACGAACTTCGCACCAAAACTGGGCGAAGTGCGCACTTCGCACCAAAACTGGGCGAAGTGCGAACTTCGCACCCGACTTAGCCAATTTCAGATAGACCTGCTGGAAAGCTGGAAAATCAACTGGGAACTCCATGGAAAAAGGGGGGAGAGAAAGAGAATGGGAAAGAAAAGGAAAGGGAGAGAAGTGAGAAAAACGGAAGGAGGAAAAGAAGAGCAGCACTGTTACAAAACAACATTGAAGACATTGCACCCCGTGCAAAAATGTGACAACAAGAACAGAAATTGCAACTGCGATTCTATCCTATGTATCCTTCTGTTTTGTATTCAAGATCCAAATAATCACCAATGCTCAAATCCAGGATTCAGAATTCAAACAGACAGAAATATAAATGGACATGAAGCAGAAATACTAGCAGAAGGCAGCATAAAAAGACAGAGACAAGAAGCAGAGCCAAGGATGCTTTGAATTAATTAGAAGGTGATCCGTCACAGCAGAGTCCTCTAGCAATATGTTTCCCCTCCACCCCTTGTACAATGAAATGAGGCTGCTATTTATAGCACAATTCCCCCCCCGATTACATTTTGGGCACAGAATCCCAGACCTGACAAAAGCTGCAAAAGCCGACAAAAGCGGCTGATGTTGACCTCTGCGGGTAAAGAATGTACTTGCAACAAGGTCCTCCTGAAAACGTGGCAGCTCCGTGGAAATCCGGTAGGTGGGAAGTTGAGTCAGTTTGAATGGGGGCAGATGTACCATTTGTCAGTTCATGCTCATCTACCTCCCGTCACATCTTTGACTTGAATCTCGAGGTTGGACACTTGTCGGAATCTGATAAGGGGAAAAATATGCCTTAGGAGCTCATATTTTCTTTCTTGCTCGACTTCGCCCAAAATCGGAGCACAACCAGGCATCGCAAAGGGGAAGTGGCGCAGTTGGGGAGGCCTCCGTGCCTTAGAAAATTTCTGGGCAGGCTTCGACATTCTTTGCCCGAGTGCGCGCAGGTAAGTGAGCGAACCCCGACTTCGCTACGAAGTCGGGTTGCTCACCCAACACTTAGCCGTTTTTCAAATAAGTTGCCCAACTGCGCATGAACTTGAGGGCGCAACCCGACTTCGCTGCGAAGTCGGGTTGCGCACCCAACACTTAGCCGTTTTTCAAATAAGTTGCCCAACTGCGCATGAACTTGAGGGTGCAACCCGACTTCTCTGTGAAGTCGGGTTGCGCACCCAACACTTAAAACATTTTGGGCTCCACTGATGCCCCGGTGCGCACAAAACTGAGAGCGCAACCCGACATCGCTGCAAAGTCGGGTTGCGGCAACACTAACACTTAGAAAATTTTGGGCCTTTAGATGAGCGCAGTCGGGAGGATGAGCGCTGCCGGGTGGGGCCCGACACTTAGTCAATTTTCTGGCCCAAAATTGAGCTTCCTGGTCCTGCTTCCCGGGGCCATAACTTTTGATCCGCTGACCCAATTGCCTATTATAATATATCGTCGGAAAGCTAGCGAAAATATCTGCAATGATAAAATATCCAAAGCTTATTTCATCCATTTTATCACCCCGGTTTATGGCCCGAGAAAACCCGAACACCTCAGCGTGCTCTTTGCCGCTTTAAAGCTCCATACTTAGGCCAAAGTTTATCAAAATATTTAATGTGGCAAAATTGCCAACAGTTAGATGAGCACCCTTCAGCCAATAATGGTTTTTTCTTTAATCTGAAAGAGGAACTAGAAGATAGATATGGTAAAAAGGTTTGTGACTACATGACTTTATTGGATAACCGGTTGAGTTGGAAAGAGTTAGAGGCAGTCCCAGAGAATTTGGAGGCTTTAAACCTCCTTAAAGCTAAAGTAAAGGCTTATTACTTAGGAGTTGTTAGGCATAGAGACTCGGTGGTTTGGTGCAGAACTGAGAATGGTGAAATCAACGTGAAGACAGCCTATGATCTATTGGATCCTGCTGAAGATAATGGTTTCCCTTGGAATAGAATTTGGGGTAAGAAAGTGATTCTTAAATTGGTGATTTTTCTTTGGGAAGCAGTCCAGAATAAGATCCTAATGGTGGATAATATTAAGAAGAGAGGTTTTGATAAGGAAACTTAGACCTAGGGGCTAATTATTTTTTTTAGACCTAGGATATGTTCATTAGGACTTAGTAATCGGAATAATCAACGTGAGTTGTTTCTTTCCTCCGTTGAATGGTCTAGGTCTAGGTGTTTTTCTTTTCGTTATTTTAGGGCTTTCATCTTTAGCCTTTCCTTGATTTTGTACGTAAATCCTTGGAGCCGTTGATGATTTCCAGGATTACGGTTGTATTTTTGGACTTATTTAAAGTCCTATGTTTTCAATAATACTTAGCTTCATTTTATTCCATATCAGTTGGTATCAGAGCGGGTTAATTTTGGAGGTTTTGGGTTATTTCCGACCTCCATAGTGAAACTCCACCACCTGTTCCAGTTGAAGCTCAGGGAAATTGCAGAATTTTTGCTGCCACTCTTGCAGAAAAATTGCTGCCAATTTCCATTGTTGTCAGTACAAATTGTTGTCAAAAATTGCTGACAACGACCACTTTTGAAACAATAAAATTTTTGTTTTATGGCGCGATGCAATCTAGCGCAATAGTTTGTCTTCATTAGGGCAGCGTGTGTCGCGGTTGCGTTAAACTTCTACGGTTTCCGAAGCTGCGACGACGACCAGCATTCCCTGCAATTCCCGAATCCTGCGGAACACCTTCGTCGATCGGCGTTTCCCGACGCCTCCGAAGATCGTGCGTACATTTGCACGAATTGATTTGGGAACGCGGCCACAGCGGTTTTCAACACCTCCAGTCGTCCAAAACCTGTATCTTCCGACGTCACGGACAGCCACGTCCTCTGGTCGTCCGCGTTTATTCCCGACGCTACCTGAGGCTGTCAGAATTAGCCTCTAGACGTTCTTTCCGCGACGACGCCCGACGCTGATTGGGCGAAACACTGTTGATCCGGTGCCCTGTGCTGTCAGAGGTGGATCCAGTGCCCTGTGCTGTCAGAGCCCCTGCAAATTCTGACACAGTCAGATTTGTTTTGGGGAAGCGGAGGTGAGACGGGCAGATCCGTTGACGCCAAACTCACCCCGACACTCCACATTGCCGTCTCGGCCTGCGTGCCTTCCAACGCTCTCTTTTTGCTGCTACGGCCACGATTCCGATTGCCGGAGAACGCCTGTTCCATCGGCCTGCGTACCAAAAACAGTTCAACTGGCCCGCATGACGACAAGGTAGTACGTGGCTCGAAAACTTTGAGTGCAGCGTGTGGATTTTCTGTTCGATCCCCGCCACGCAGACCTGCGACTGTTCGAACTCTGACGATTGCGGGAAATTGCGCTCCTTGGTCTGCGTGCCCAAACATCTGTTCTGGCCGCTGTAAATGACAGTGCGCGGGCTCGGTGCGGAGTGTGGTCGAGAGTTTCCGATCCGAATTGCTGGACTCCGAGTTCGAGACGACGGCGACCGTTTATGTTCCGTGCAGGGCGTCGATTCCAGCAACGGTTCGCTGATCGACGGTTGGCTGCTGCGAGGACCTATTTTCTTGGTCCGCTGTGGGTTTAATCCCACATGTAACGCAGGCTACTCCGTATGCGATATACAATAGGCACTGCGCCTATTTGTTCTCAACAACCTTTACCCAAGCTATCCGCGCATGAATTCACTGATTTTGCGATTTCAGTTGGTGTGGTCAGCCTTTAACTTTGGTAAAGTTGCCATTCATAACATTAAAAAAAAAAAAAAAAAAAAGGGTAACTTTTTGTCTTTACCTCAAGTCAACTTTGACTTTTCAAATATTGTGCAACTATTTTTGCCCTTACAAGTTATAAATTTGCACTTTTTGCAAATTGTTTTGGGCACATTTTATTTTGCACATTTTGTAACTTTGTCTTTTTGTGACAAATTTTGCTGGCGATCACTCGGGGTCAAATGGCTTCTGAATTAGCCGACAAATTGGCTCAAGTAACCCAACTTGTCAGCGTTTTGGCTGATAAGGTTACTTCTAATGAAGTGCAACAATAGTGTGAGGTTCCCCTTTACACTGGCTCGCGAGATCCAGAGGTCCTCAACAACTGGATTTTGGACATGGACAGTTGGTTTGAGTATACCAAGATAGCAAAGGATCACCAAGTTAACTTTGCTAAGTTGAAACTTTCTGGCATTGCCAAGGTCCTTGTCACTGATCGACAACGGACCCAAAATCCCATTGACACGTGGGATGAATTGCAAAGAGTTTTGAAGAATAATTTTTATCCTTCAAACTATGCCACCGAGCTTGACATCAAGTGGCTTCGTCTTCGACAAACCTCTAATATGAGTGTTCATGACTATATTTTTCAATTTAACAAGTTGCGGATTTTGAATTCTGTTCAGGATAATGCAGCACAACTTGTTAACAAATTCAAAAGTGGCTTGCAGGAACCCATTTACAGGAAGATGAAATACAAGTTGATTGTTAACATTGACATGGCTTTCAATCAAGCCCTTCTTGCTGAGGAGGAAATGAGGGAGCAATCGCGTGGGACTCGCTCTTCTACGTCGGGGAGGAAATCAGAAGGCTTCTCCTCAACCTTCCAAGGGAGCTAAATCTTCTTCTTCTCCTTCTCCCTCTTCTTCATCTTCCCCTTCTTCTTCTTCACAAAAATCTTCTTCTTCTAAATCACCTTTGATTTGTAATTATTGTAAAAAGCCAGGACATACTCAAAAGAGGTGTTTTAAGTTGCAAAATGTGAAGAAACAATCCCTAGTTGTAAAGCCTTCCAATGAGGACTCACAAGAAAGTCCCATTGAGGCTATAGGGGAACGTAAGCCTTATAAGGAATTGGCAGGGTTAAACAAATTGACCCTTATGAATACTTCACAAGGTGATCGCGAGAATTTGTTTGTGACTACGGTCCATCTCAGTGACACCTTTATGGTTGATTGTATAATCGATAGCGGCTCGCAGAAAAATCTAATTGCGAGGTCCGTTGTTGACAAACTGAAGTTACCGATGAATCCCCATCCTCATCCTTACCCTTTGGGATGGAAGGACAATGGGATTACATCCGACATCACACACACTTGCACTGTGAATTTTGCTTTCAGTCCTTCTTTTGTGGACTCGGTTGTGTGCGATGTAACTCCAATGGATTGTTGTGGCTTGTTGCTTGGAAGACCCTATCAATACGATAGGAGGTCTATACATGATGGGTACAAAAATACATACACTTTGCACAAAGATAATAAAACTTTCATAATCAGAAGTACACAACAAACTCCACATAATTTGATGTTGAGTTGTAGACAAGCACGCAAAGCTGTAAATCAAGCAAAGGAATTAGCACTCATCTTCATCAGACCAATTCAAGAAGAAAAGCAAGCACCTAAGCACACTAATAATAGGAGTTCTTCAGTTCATTCAATACTTCAATCATTTTCTGATGTTTTTCAAGAACCCACAAGTCTTCCTCCTGAAAGACAGATTAATCATAGTATTGAGATTGTTCCTGCATCTTCTCTTCCTAATTCTTCAATGTATAGACAATCAATAGTGCAAATGGAAGAAATTAAGAAACAAATTCAAGCATTGTTGACTAAAGGGTTCATCAAACCCAATTATTCCCCTTGTGCTTCTCCTATCTTGCTTGTGTTGAAGAAGGATGGCACATGGAGATTATGCATTGATTTCGGGGCACTCAATAAGATTACAATCAAGAATCGTTATCCACTTCCTCGCATTGATGATCTCTTGGACCAATTGCAAGGTGCAAAATTCTTCTCCAAGATTGATCTCAAAAGTGGGTATCATCAAGTGAGAATTCAAGCAGAAGACACTTGGAAAACAACATTTAAGACCAAAATGGGGCTCTTTGAATGGCTTGTCATGCCCTTTGGCCTTACAAATGCTCCAACTACATTCATGCGGCTGATGAATGAAGTATTCAGAGATTGTTTGGATCAATTTGTAATCATCTATTTGGATGACATTCTTATATATTCTTCTACTTGGGAGAATCATTTAGAACACTTGGAAACGGTTCTTCACACTCTTCGTAAGAACCAATTGTATGCAAATTTTCCTAAGTGTTCATTTGGGCAAACATTCATTGCCTATCTTGGGTTTGTAATTAGTGAGAAAGGTGTGCAAGTAGATCCTTCCAAAGTTGAAGTTATCTTCTCTTGGCCAACTCCTACTTCAGTTAAGGAGTTTTCTTGGACTTGCTAATTTCTATCGCAAGTTCATTGGAGGATATTCTTATATTGCTGCACCTTTACACTATTTGACAAAGATCAAAGTGCAGTTTCAGTGGACAAAGGATCAACAAAAAGCCTTTGACACATTGAAACAAAAATTGAGTACTGCACCAGTTCTTGTTCTTCCTGATTTGTCTCAACCATTTGAGATAGAAACTGATGCTTCGCAAGTTGCACTTGGAGCTGTGCTCATGCAGAATGGCCATCCAAGTGGCCTACCATTCAGAAACATTTTTAGAGGCCAAGAAGAACTATTCTACATATGATAAGGAGTTCTATGCTTTGGTTCAAGCAATCAAGTATTGGAGGCATTATCTTTTGGGAAAGGAAACAATTGTTCATACAGATCACATGCCCCTTAAGTTTCTTCAATCTCAAACAAAAATTGAGGAAGCTAGACACATGAAATGGGCATCGTACTTGCAGCAATTCCATTTGGTAATCAAGTACAAGAAAGGACGAAACAATGTAGTGGCTGATTGTTTGAGTCGTCCTCCTTCTACTCTTGTTTTGACAATTGTCACTACTTCTCATCTTGGCTTCCAAACTTGGCCTACACAGTATCCTATGGATCCAGATTTTGGCAAAGTTTTCCACCAACTTTCCAATCCTTCTTCTTCAAATTTGAGAGCTCTTCAGGACTTTCATATTCAGGATGGACTGTTGTACAAATTGGACAAACTTTGTGTTCCTCATGGGAACAGGGAGTCTCTTTTGAAGGAGGCTCATTCCACACTCTATGGGGGACATTTTGGTAGGCAAAAAACTCTTCATCATCTTCAGCGGTTTTTCTTTTGGCCACACATGCAAAGAGATGTTCTTCGATTCTTGCGACAATGTGCAGTCTGTAATCGCTCCAAATCAGCCAATAGGACATTGGGATTGAGCATGCCTTTGCCCATTCCTTCTCGTCCGTGGGAAAGCATTTCCATGGATCTCTTGAGCGGTTTTCCAATGACAATACGCAAGCATGATTGTGTCTTCGTTGTGGTGGACAGATTCAGCAAAATGGCCAAATTCATTCCTTGTCGCAAGACAAGTACTGCACAGGATCTTGCCCAACTCTTCTTTGAGGTGGTATGGCGTTCTTTTGGTCTTCCTACCAGCATTGTCTCTGATCGTGATTCACGCTTTGTGGGCCACTTTTGGCGATCTCTTTGGAAGATTTTGGGAGTATCTCTTAACTTCTCTACTGCTTATCATCCTCAATCCGATGGGCAGACAGAGGTAGTTAATCGTACTCTCGTGCAGAGTTTGAGGATTTACCATCATTCCACTCCAGCCAAGTGGGACTTAAGCCTCACTCACATTGAGCACGCCTACAACAGGGCCGTCCACAGTTCTACTGGGCACTCTCCATTTGAAGTGTGTTTTGGTTTTCAGCCACTTGCTCCTTATGAGTTACCTTTGTCTTTGCCTTCTTCAGCCACAATGCACATTTAGAAGGAACAAGACAAGGCCAACTCTTTTGTACAACATTTGCAGAGCCTTCAAACCAAAGTGGTTCAAATTCTTCAGAAGACTCAGCAAAAGCAGCGACAACAAATGGACAAACACCGCACTCCTCATCACTTTCAGGTTGGTGACAAAGTATGGTTTCATCTTGACAAACGCCGATTTGCAGATAAGGCACATAGCAAAATCAAGCCTCTTCGTTATGGGCCTTATACTATTCTTTAGCAAATTTCTGAGAATGCCTTTCGCTTGGACCCTCCAGCACATCTTGGCATTCACGATGTTGTCAATGTTGATCTTCTCAAACCATACTATGATTCCACTTTGGAAACTGTTCCAGCTATCATTCATCCAGTTGATGTGGTTCCTGATGCTCAGCTTCCGCTTGACGCCGATACAGTCTTTGATACGAAGACCCGACACACACGCCAGGGTACTTCTACTTCCTATCTTGTGGCCCGACGAGGCCAATTTCCACATCAGGCTCGTTGGATTTCTGCTCACATTCTGTCCCGGGATTTTCCCTCTTTGTTAAAAGCATTGGAGTCCAATGCTTCTTTTGTTGGGACGAATGATAAGGAAACTTAGACCTAGGGGCTAATTATTTTTTAGACCTAGGATATGTTCATTAGGACTTAGTCATCAGAATAATCAACGTGAGTTGTTTCTTTCCTCCGTTGAATGGTCTAGGTCTAGGTGTTTTTCTTTTCGTTATTTTAGGGCTTTCATCTTTAGCCTTTCCTTGATTTTGTACGTAAATCCTTGGAGCCGTTGATGATTTCTAGGATTACGGTTGTATTTTTGGACTTATTTAAAGTCCTATGTTTTCAATAATACTTAGCTTCATTTTATTCCATATCAGGTTTTCAGTTACCTAATAGATGTTTATGTGAAAAGGTAGAAGAATTAGAGCACATCTTGGAATGTCCCTACACTCTAAACATTTTCCAACACCTCATCAACAAGATGGGCATCTCTTGGGTGATGCCTTCTAATATGGTTTTGTGGTTACAGCAGTGGGAGAAGCTCTTTTGTAGTCCTCGTCTTAATGTAATTTGGAACCTTATTCCGTTTTATTTTGTGTGGGGAGTATGGTTAGAGAGAAACAGGAGAATGTTTAGAGGGGAAAAAAGGTCAGCAATGAGAAGTCTGGAAAGTATCACCCATTTTTAGAGGAGAATGCTAAATCTATCAAGTACCCTATCAAGCCAGAAAAGTCTGAAGAGACTATGATTGCTAAGGCATGGAATTTGGAACCTATTAGTGGTGGAGAGGCAAATGCTAAGGCTAGAAATGATGTAAAATGGGAACCATCCCGACATGAATGGTTGAAGTTAAATTTTGATGGGGCCTCCAAAAACAACCTAGGTAAGGTAGGAGCAAGAGCTATTTTGAGGGACAACCAGGGCAGATTGGTGGGGGCAGCCTGCAAGTTTTTGGGAATTACTACTAGCCATAAAGCTGAAGTTAATGCTTTACATCTTGGTGCAGAGCTAGCTAAGGATTTAGATGCTAAAAAAGTTATCATTGAAGGAAATTTCTTGAATATTATCAATCTTTTGAAGGAAGGAGAAGCTAATTGGCAAATTGATTACATTGTGCAGGATATTAGAGAGATTGTAAAGCATTTTGAAGAAGTTGATTTTGTTCATGTTTTTAGAGAAGGTAATAAACCAACAGACTGGCTGGCGAAATTTGGTGCCATTAAAGAAGAGGATAGGAGATGGGTCCCCCGGGGGTGGTCCATCAGGACTTAGAAAAGCTCAGGAGGGAGGACTGCATCTAATTGGGGTCCAGGGTGGATTTTGTCTGTCTTGCGTCCAAGGGATTTTTGGCTACATGCCCTTGGCAGCTGCGTAGCTGATGGGCTGATCTTTGGCAAGAGATTTTTTTTGTGATGTAAAAGTGTTCGGGCCCTTTCAAAATCCTGTTTTTTCCCTAATAATAAAAAAAACATTAATAGATAAGTTTTTAATGAGTTCTAACAAATCATTATGCATGGTTCCTTGTGGGTGTTTCTAGCAATGCAACTAGTACAAGTATCCTTTGACATAGAAAATTGAGGTAGGCCATCAACCATTTTACTGTTAATCATAAGAAAAAAGAAAAAAGAAACTCTTATTTGATGTGGCCTAATCTCTTATGCCACAGGTAATTGTTATGCATAGAAACAAGAGAATAATTAACATTTGAAGTACTAAATTAATAAGATTTAAAGAGATTATCTTGATCTAATTTGGCTATAACGATAATCTTAAAATTTTGTTTTCGTCCTTTCATATAACAAAACCTTTATAGAATTGTACTTTATAATCTTGAAATATCTTATAAATAAAGTAAATTCATGTTAAGTTCAAGAACATACAACACACCTTTAAATTCACCATCAGGAACTCTTAACATCTCTTATGACTTCAACTTTGTAATAAATGTATTAGCAAGTCAAAGGATTGTTACAATTATCAAGGGTTAAAGAATTAAAGAAAAGTTTTTTTTTTGGAAGGAAAGAGAATTTAGAAAAAGCATTAATTATAAAAATGTATTAATTACTATAAATCTTAAAAATGTATTAATTACTATAAATCTTAATAACTTTTTCAAATTATTCAGTTTATAGCTTTTGTGCACTTTTATAATTTTTAATTATGGATGTCCTTGCAGGTTTATTGATGAAAAGAAAGGCTTTGTATTGGGGAATGATGGGGTTCTTTTAAAGTACTTGGGATAAATAATTTGAAATGGAGACATTTGACATCTTAGTAAAGTATGATTCTTTTGTAGAATTTTGTTAATCTTGATAAATAATTATTGGCTATGGATTGGAGAGATCCATCCTGTAACTATATAAAGATTTTCCTTTCTTGTAAAATATATTATGTTGAGGCTAAAATAAGTAGAAATGAAAAAGTTTCTATTTTTTCACAAGCATGCTATAATTACCAATTTGAAATTTATACCCATGTATAATTCTGTTGAATGTAAGAATATTTGTATCACAAATGATTTGAAGTTTATTATTTTCAGGAATCATTATTTCTAAGGATAACGTATGCATGCTTATTATGGGTACTATAGAAAAGGAAATATAATACGTTGTAATATTATTCCATTACCACTAGCAAACTAGTAGAATGGCATGTTAGAAAGTGGAGAGGCTGGAATTGGAGCACAAAGAGTTTTGGAGGGTTTAGCTACTTTGTGGAGGTCCTCTTTGATTATGGGTAATTCCATTGGCTTATGAAGCTGTTGCAACACAATCCACTTTAAAAGCTTCTTATAGAATATGCAAACCATAGTGGTGAATGTATATGGCCCACACAGCCCTTCAACCAAGCTACAAGTCTGGAATGAACTGAAAGCTTCCCTTAAAACCTATGAAGGGCAAGTTATTATTCTTATAGAAAACTTCAATGCCATTCTGAATGATAAGGACAAACTGGACAAATTACAACACATCACAAAATCAAAAAAGGACTTCAATGACTTTGTACAACAGTCATCCCTGTGGGATGTGCTACCCAAAAGTGGATCTTACACATGGACCAACAAAAGGAAAGGCTTCATCACCATTGTAGACTATCTTCGACCATTTTCTTTTGATGACCAAGTGGCTTGACTACGAAGTGGTTATTGAATCAACAACAGGTCAAGCGTGTGGGTTTAATCATGCCTCTTTCTTTCTTCATATTGTACTGTGCTGCAGGAGCATTTGAGGCAAATAGATAATCCTCATCATCAACAACAAAAAAAAATTTAAAAAATTAAAAAAATATAAATTATTTAATGTTTTTGGCAAGTAGTGGGGTAGTTAGAGTTAGTGGAAAAAATTAATTAATGTATTTGGTAAGTGGTTGGGTAGTAGAAGTGGATATTAAATGTAAATGACAATAGTTGGTTGTGGCACAAGGGAAATCTAGAAATAAATGGAGGGAAGAAATTATTTAATGTTTGTTATAACATGTGACCTTATGCATATGGTCTTTAATGTTTGTTGTAATATGTGACTTAATGTACAGGTTTGGAGACCATGGTTTTGTAAACCTATGGTTTTGATGTATAAATTCCTTCATAAAGAGATGTATTATTTTTGAAAAGAGATACAAAAGTAGATATAGCTATGCCTTTTTTTTCGACTTTTGTTTTTTTTTTAACTGCATTAGTTTGGTATTAGAATAGGTTGTTGAGTTACTGGAGAATTGGCTTATGTAGGATTGCAAAAGGAATTTTCAACAATAAGCTTGAAGAGTAGGTACAAGAAAACTTGCAAAAGAGTGCCCAAATTGATGCAAACTTAAAATTGCACAACCCCTTTGTACGATTGTCCTTTTAGTTTGAACAATTGTATGATTCACCTGCAATTTCCAACTGTACAACTGTAAACTTTCTCTACCAATTGAACAATTGTACAATTTACCTGCAATGTTCGGGCCCTTGTATGTTTTCTTTATATCATACGACCGTATAACCCCTTGCAACTGTACAACCACTTGCAATCATTCAATTACTTGCAACCATTTAATTGTATGATCCTATTTAGGTTTGAACAATGTCTTTCTGTGCAATTAAATAGTCAAGGCTTCCTTCCCAATATCTTCCTGTTGTAATCACAATTTATTTCATCGTACAATGTACGATCATTATTAACGTTCAATGCGTAATTGGCTATTGCATGGTAAATGAAATTCTTCAGGGGTTTCTTCTTTGGAAACTCCACCCCTTTAATTGTACGATCTCTCTATCGTACGATTACTTCCACTACATAGACAACAACCAAATCCTCTCGTTCAAGGGGTAATATTATTCTTTCCTGTGGAAAACGGGTTTCTTCTATTCTTCCAACCTTCTAAGCCTTCATTCTTCCTCACCTCCTTGGCATTCCCTAACGCCTGCAACCTTCCTCAACCACAAGCATCTATTTTTCCATCACGGGAAAACGAGAATACAATCTTCCCTATTGAATGATTAAAATTCACTCACAAAAGTAACATGGGGATTTTAAGTAATAAACATTTTTTTTTTAAATTTCTTTGCAAGGTTACAAGGCAGATTTTTGTGTTAAATAATCCCTTTTCTTTCTTCTCCTCTCTCTCTATCTCTCCCATGCTCTCCATTACGCTTCTTATTTATAAGGATAAAAAGCAATGATTTGTTAGCTACACATGATGGTTAAATTGTTAGTGCCAACTAAGCATTCTTATCCATCTTTTTTTTTCAGCTATGCATTAAGCTTTTCTCTCTGCATGAAGTTTCCAATTTTTTTTTTGGCATGGAGTGCCCATGTGGATGCTCCTGCATCATACTCTCCGAGTAACAAAGAAATGTTCCATGAATATTGCTGAAGTCTTCCATAGATACTTTGTACTTGGCGAGCTCAAAAGTTGGTAGCCACGTTGTTGCGTCAACATCCTAGTTCCTCCATTTAACCAGATATTCATGATATGACTTAGCTCTTGTCCTTTGTGCTACTCTGGAATATATAATGGCCTCAATTTTGTCTCGTTCCTTCTCTGGAAACTACACTATCCATTTCTCTGCTAGAATATCAGTTGTTTGATCTTCATCCTCATCGCTAGGTTGACCATAGTATGGATATAGGCAGCTACATTAAAGATCGACAAAATGTCAATCCCTTTTTGAAGCTCAATTTTATATGCATTGGCGGCAAACTTCTTCAAGACCTTACACGGTCTAATATTTTTCCAGCTGAGTTTGTTGTAAGTGCATTTGGGAAACCTTTCCTTTTGCAATAAGCCAAAACTATATCTCCAACCTAGAATTCCTGTCTGACACTCGAGGTCAACGTGTTGCTTGTATTTCATGATGTTATTTTCCAAATCGGCCTTCACTTCTCGATGCAAGTCTTGCATATACTCAAAAAAATCCTCTGCCAAAGCACTAAGCTTATGTAATTCAATGGTACTCTGCAACTCATCTACTCCCCTGAGACGAGTTCCATACACAATTTGAAATGGACTTTTGGCTGTACTTCGATTTATTGAATTATTGTATGCAAATTCTGCTTGTGCCAATACAGTGTCTCACAACTTCGGCTTCTCACCAACTAGACATCGTAGCAAATTCCCAAGGCTTCTGTTTACAACTTCAGTCTACCATCTGTTTGCGGGTGATAAGCTGAACTAAAGCTTAACTTGGTACCCAACTTCTTCCACAAGGTACGCCAAAAATGACCTACAAACTTTGCATCTCTATCTGACACAATGTTTTTTGGCAAACCATGCAACCTTACAACTTCTCGAAAGAACAAGTCAGCAATATGGGTAGCATAGCTTGTTTTCTTGCAAGATATGAAATGTTCCATCTTCGAGAATCTGTCAACAACAAAATTGGAATCATTACCCCATTGTGCCCTTGAAAATCCAAGAAAAAAATCCATGCTCACATCCTTCCATGGCCTCTCTAGTACTAGTAATGTTTGACACAACTTAGTATTTTGACTTCTTCCCTTGGCATGTTGACAAACGTGACAATACTGCACAATTTCCAAGCCAATAGTAACCTGCACAAAGTTGATTCATCATCTTGTTCACTCCAAAATGCCATACGAGTCCTCCATTATGCTTCTCTTATCAGATTCTCCCTCACAGAACTTCTCGGTATGCACAACTGTTTCCCCTTGAACAATAGTCCCTCTTGGATGAAATAATCCAACCATGGTGTCTTGTCTCCTGTAGTAGGATTATTGCATGTTGCCCATGCTTCCTTGAAGTCTACATCATGAACATAAAACTCCTTCATGGCATTGAAACCAACCACTTCAATTTGTATCATGTTCATAAACATATTTCTTCTGCTTAAGGCATCAACCACTCGATTTGAATGACCACTTCTATGCTTCAAAACAAACGAGTATCCCTACAAAAATTCTACCCACTTCATATGCCATTGATTCAACTTACTCTTATTGTTAATAAACTGCAGTGCATGTTTACATGTGGACAAGACAAATTCTTTTGGCAACAAATAATGCCTCTATTTCTTTAGGGCTTGAACAATGGTATAAAACTCTTGGTTGTAGATCAAGTACTTCTTTGCCTCATTTAGCTTTTCATTGAAATAGGTAATGGGTTTGCCTTCCTAGCTCAAGACTCTTATTGTTGTTCCACTTGCATCACAATCCACTTGAAAGATCTTGTTGAAATATGGTAAGGCTATAATGAGTTACTTTGTTATATTCTCCTTCAAGATTTGTAAACTCCTTTTTGCTACATTCGTCCACTGAAACTCATGCTTTTCTCCTTTCATTGTTTTAGTGATTGGAACACAAATTCCATTGAAGTTTTTTATAAACTTCCTAAAAACACTTGCTAGACCATAGAAACTTCTGGCCTCAAACTTATTTCTTGGTGATGGGTAGTTTACAATGGCCTTCACCTTCTTAGGGTCCATCCGCAACCCCTCTTGGGAAATAAAAAAACTCAAGTACACCAACTCCGTAAAATTGCATTTCTTCAAGTTGACTAGCAACTTTTCTTCCTTTAGTCTTTGCAAGACCAGTCTCAGATGTGCCAAATGGCCTTCCTTGCTCGTACTGAATATTAAGATGTCATCCAAATAGACAACCATAAACTTGCCAAGAAATGGCTCCAACACTTTGTTCATCAACTACATAAAGGTATTGGGTGCATTTATTAGTCTAAATGGCATAACTAGCCACTTGTATAATCCATCCTTTGTCTTGAACACCGTTTTCGACTCATCTTGTTCCCTAATCGGATTTGATGGTAGCTGTTGGGAAAAAACATTGGTTAGTTTTCTACGTTCAAATTCATTGTCTCATTTAATTTGTCAACCTGGGGTAGCTTGTAGACTTGTGAGCAACCTTGCACAATATATGTTTGTAATTCACTCCAATGAGATGAGTCCCTCATATTTATGGTTTGGGGGGTGTTGGTATTTCGTTGGAGTTCTGATTTAGTTTCCAAAACACTAATCTATCCTACACTATCAAAGACATGACTAATTTATACTCAGAAACTGAAACTACACATTTGCTGGAAATTACAGAAAATAGGGGAAATAACATAAATTGAATTTAAGCTACAAGAAATAAAACATAATTGAAAAAGACAAAAAAACAAGGGAAAGGTAAGGGAAGAACACTGTTGAGAGTGGGCCCACGCTTCCAACAGGTTCTGCTTGCATTAATCATTCATCGGACGCAAGTCGATTTAATCAGAAATGAATCAGAAATATTTTATTAAAATTGCAGTAGAATAAGTACACAGGAGAAATTTGGGATCACGTTTTTAGGGGTGGCCTGCATATTTATAAGATATGCGACCATCCCTATTACATATTGGAAACAAATCACTTGTTCGATTCTATTTTACAATAGTATGCATGAATAAAGGGAATCAGACAAAATATCAAGCTTTAGACTATTTCAGTGTATTTTGTTTTATCAGAATACGTCTGATATTTGTTTTACTCGATTTACATAGAACTTTACATAACAATTGAAAAATAGATAACTAAACATCTTTGACATTGTCCCTGGTTCGGATTCAACGTTGAAACTCCATTCACATCTTTTGCTAAAATTATGTTCTGTTTTGCTGACAACAGAGTCGTGCTGGAATTTGACTTCAATGGGAATCTTGCGCCTTATCTGTAGAAGTCGGGAAGCAGACGTCAAGACGGGAGTTAGGTGTCTAACGGGAATTAGGTGCCCGTTAGTCAAGTGTTAAATGGGAATCGGGCGCCCGTCAATCGAGCGCCAAACGAGAGTCAGTGCTTCAACGGGAATCAAACGCCTGACTTAGCACTTCACACTGGTGTATTGCAGACGTTTTGCCTTCATGCAATTGAAAGTGTCAGGTCCAAGTGGGACCTCAACATAAACATGCTAAAACACAACAAATTCTATGAAATCTACACAAAATACACTCAGAAACAAATATTAAATATCATGCAAAATAAACTGTTAAAAATATATAAAATTCTCATAAAACATATATATCTACAGAAATAAGCATCGCAATTCATAGGGAAAGTATTACAAAAAATGAGCATTTTCAAGGCTCATCATCCCCCCATGCTTAAGGGTTGGCACGTCCTTGTGCCACTTTATACTGGTAATTACCAGTTTCATTTACAACCTTCCAGTAAGCCCTGATTGTTTCTTTCCTCTTCTTTTTAGCGACCTTTGCTTTTTCCTTATCTCTGGGCTTTCGCCCCTTTGGTGCTTTGGGAGTGGTTGCCTCCTGTTTTTGCTGTTTCTGACGCTTGCTGCACCGAACTGGTTGACTTGGACCTGCTCTTTTCCTTGGTTGTTCCCTTGTCCAAGCTACCTCGCCTTTCTCATTTTTTAAATAGTAACCAGTAAAACTGGTGGCATCCTTCTGGAATGCGGGCGTACCGTCTTCCAATATTCATGGTGAATGGGTAAATGTTCTCCCAAGGGTACTATAGATTCATCTCCAAATGGGATGCTGGACTTCTTAGCAACCTTGTCTATGGACAAATCAACTCCCATTGGGTCGAGTTCAACATTAGCCTTAACCTCTGTTTCTTCCACCGGAGGGGTTTTGTTGCTTGATGCTTGATTTGCAGGTGGTACAGGACCTAAAAATCCCATCTTCATGAAATACTCCTTCATTTTAGAAGGAGATTTACCATCAGATCCATACAGGCCCTAGAACTGATGAGGTTGGGCAAATGGAATTTTCTTGGGAGGCTTCTTGGCCTCTTTTTCAAATTCCTTGTGTGCCCTCTTAGAAGCCTTTTTCCAGTTCTTTTTGTTTGCTTCTATATCTTCCTTAAGCTTTTCAAATTTCTCTTTTTGTGCAACAAACAATTTTTTTGATGCCTCCCATTCCTCATCGGAATTCATGCCCGATTCCTCATGGAATCCATGTCTGATTCCTTATCAAAATTTATGCCCAATTCCTTTAATTGTGCAATTCTTGCTCTAGTTTTGGGTCTTCGTTGAGATGCCCTTACAACCTTTCTCTTTGGTCTCAACTTTTTGGGTTGTATTTCAGGGTATGCTGGCGTTGTTTATGCTTCCTATTTTTTAGAAGATACAGTCTGTTGAGTCTCTTCTACCTGTTTCGAGGGCTCAAGTGACTTCTTAGTTTCTTTTTGTGCAACAAATTGTTGCTCTGCTAGAACTACCTTTTCCTCCTGAGGTTGTTCAGCCCCTGCATCTGCTTGAGAATGGTCTGGCTCAACCCCTGTACCTTGGGTAGGTTTTTGATCTGCAGAAGGTGTAGACTCTTGAGGCTTTTCAACCTCCAAATTCCCGTCTTCATCTTTGTTTGAAATTTGAGGCTCTTCAGCATCCACTTTATTGTTCTTCTTATATTTTTTTGCAGATTTTTATGAATTATGAGGTTCTTCAACCTCAACTTCATCTTCCTGATTTACCTGTTCTACAGAGTGATATGATGAACAGGGCTGCTCCACTTCCATTGCAACATCCATCCCTTGCTCATTTGTTGTGTGAGAGTGCAGGGAAGTGCTTTCAATTATAACTGTGGGGGACCTCTTATGAGATTGAAGGCTCCCCTGTTCAGATAAATTTTGAGCAAAAGCCATAGAGTGGTCTCCTGCCTCAGCTCCTTGCCTGGTTTTTCTGGCATCTGACTTCCAAGTGCCAAACGATGCCACCTTCTCTTCAGGATCCATTGCCCATCCATTGCCCAATTAGTCTGAACCCCTGCATCCACTTTATCTGGCTACTCGGTTTCCACTGGCTTGCCCTACAACCATAATTCTCCTATTTGCCCTTGTAGTTGTCGAATCATTTGATACAATTTATGCATTTTTAGTGTAGTTGCTTTCCTTGACTCTTGAAATAGAGTTTGTTCTTCCTTATATTTGGCTTCCCAAGTGGAAGCATATTCTTTTAATAATTGCAGTTGTTGTTGCAAATCCTCCATCTGGTCCTCCTATTGTAAATCTCCTATCTGCACCTCCTGATGAGGAGTATGCCCCCTGGAAATGTCCTATAAAATCTGGGCTAGATACTCTTCCTTTTTCAACTCATCAATTGTTGCCTCATCATCTGATGAGCTGGAAACCACCATAGATGCCTTCGCCCTTCTGCTTCTAGTTCTGGTGGAAATTGGCATGAAAGTTGGGCTTGGTGGATCATGCCTTGCCTCATCATCTAACTGAGGGCCAGTTGGGGACAAAGCCTGTCCTACTTCCTCATCAAATTAGGGAAAAAATAGGGGACGAGGCTTGTCCTGCTTCCCATGTATTTTCCTCAAGCGGGGATGCAGCGCCATATTTGCTTGCTATGTAGCCATATCAACCAACTGTTCATTCTGTTTTGGCACCTCCACTTCTCCTTGTGCCCCAGGAATTTCATTATTGTTTTCGGCCTCCTCAACTATCTCATTTTTGTGACTCTGCGTACCACACCAAGGCCGAAATTAGGCCATGGTGAGCCAAGGCAGATGTTGTACCTGCCTGGTATCGTCTGGCCTCATATTTGAGTGCACATGCAAGGTAATGGGGGACATTGATCTTGTCCCCATGCAGTATATGGTTTAGAAATAAAAAATGATTTGAATTCAGCTTGGAGTACCTACCAAAATAGGTGAAGAACCATATGATCTGCTCTAAAACCACCCTCCAAAGCTCGGGGATGTGCTTCTTGGGCAAACCAGCGTGCGTCAGGTGCTTTGTCAAAATTTCAAAGAATCTCTGTGCACAGAGAGTTGGGTTATATTATTTGTACGTGCGCTCCCCTATTAGGGGAAGGCCCATCACTATGGTAATATATTCTTTGATAACTGGGATCTCCAGTCCTCGCATATGAACAACCCCATCCCTCATGGATGTTGCAAACTCGTTAGCTACCCCTGTGTCTTGGCCCAGACTGACTAATCGACAATACTCCATCCAACCTACAACATCAAATTGTGCTTGGACGTCCGCAGAAATACCTGAGCAGTTGGTAGGTTCACTTTTCTTTAGATCATGGTTTTTAGACTTTCCCCCCATAGCTTTGAACGCAAATTTCCCTTCGGCTCACGATTCACTCTGCAACTGTTTCACACTCTGGTTCTTCTGAGTTATGATACTCTGTAATTTTCCTCCTTACATGGTAATTTTTTTTGGTAAGTAGTTTTTAAAACCGATTGCTTCCTTGGATGCAAGTGGTTAACTACCGTAATTAGAAGTGATTAGTTTATCCATGTAAACTTTCCTTAGAGCATGTTTTGGATCTTGTGCAGGTGATAACCATAAGCATTTTACCAATCAAAGCTATGACACGTAGCAAAGTGCCAAGTGGAACAATACGGGTGGCTAGGATTATAATGGGGGTTGTGCCGACACTTTTCCATAGACACACATGCATATGAAAATAATATAGACATAAAACAAAAAATTTAATCATGTACCTAAATTTGCTCCATGGGTGTACCATGCGCAGATATCCATGGTGCATTGTTATTGGCTGGTAGATGATGACTAGGCAAACCATAACGAAAAATGATGGTCATATTTCCCATGTGACAAATTCCTCTCCATGTGACTGGTTCTTGATAACTGCAATATGATACATTTAAGACATCTTGCATGGTTTCAAAACAAAGGTTAGAAAAAAATATATCTTCGTGGGATGACAAACATCCCCTCCTCGAAAGTTGTTTGTTGACAACTTTTAATTTCATCCATAATAGATTTGACTTTGTGCATGAGTGGGGTGCTGACGTGGCTCGGGCCACTTCCCAATGCTGAAGTTTATTTTTATGAGGCACAAATGCCCATGAAAATAGAAAGTAGGCATCTTTTTCTGTGTGGAAATCAGGCGCCTTCTTTTGAATCAAGGCATGCAGGTGCCTAAAATAGAAAGTAGGCGCCTTAGCAATCGGGCACCGTGCTTAACATGGAAAGAAGATGCCTTTTGTTGGAAATTAGGCATCGTACGTAAAGCAAACTTTATACAAAACTTAAACTTTATATACAACTTTTTTTTATTATGTTCAAGAGATTAGCTGTTGCCTTCTCGAAAAATGGGAGTCGAGCACCATATCCTTGGAAAAACTAGGAATCAGGTGTCGGTCTGCTAGGAAACGGGACACAGACGCCATCTCCTTGACATACTGGGAATTAGGTGCCTTGTATCGCACAAATGGGAATCAAGTGTCGCTTCCCCGTATAATATGGATTAGACACTTTCTTTTGTAAAACGGGAATCAGATGCTATTTTATCTAAAAACCAAGAATTAGACGCCTTCTTCATCAGAAAATGGAAAACAAACGCTTCTTCCTTATTTCAATGTCTACTTGATATGCCCACTTATATACGCTTGAGGTTGATCAGGTCCTTAGTGCTCTGGTTGAAAAATAGGGATAAAATCCAAAATCAGCATCTACTACCCAAACCAATAGTTGGGTGTTATATTGTCCATAAAGACTAATCCAAAAAATCCTCTACAAATCCAAGTATAGTATTCCCCTTTCTAAGTGGGGACAAACTACTCCTCCTGAAAACAAATATTCTAGAAACCTGGGAAGACGTAGGTTCATGGATCCTGTGCTTGTTAGGCCTAGGTTTCCCAGGTTGCCTAACAGCTGCACTTAGGGTATCGTTCCTACAAAACATAAATACAACTAAAAAAATAAAAATTTGAAAGAATAATTGTTTTTGGGACTATGTGGACTACGTCCACATATTACTGACTCAATTTGAAATTAGAATCAACTGAGGTCTCCCCCATGCCTAATATGGACTTCATCATGTATGTTTCAGACACATGGTATGGACGCAGATGGTGACCATTGACTAATGTTGCTACCGTCAATTGTTCTGACCCTAACAACTCCATTAGTGATGATTTCAATCACTTCATATGGCCCCATCCAATGTTGCATGAGCTTGCCTTTCCTTTTCTGGAACTGGGAGTCATATAGTAATGTCCATTCTCCCACTTTGAGCTGCTTTGGCCTGGTGTGGCGGTCATGCCACTTGGCCCTTTGTTTTTGGATTACCTCTGTTCTTTGTAGAGCAGCAAGGTAGTATTCATCCAGCTGGTTAAGCTACTGAATTCATTCTTTCTGCACATCATCCAGGTTTATATTCAACTTTGCTGTAGTTCTAAGTATCTTCACTTCAAACTCTATAGGCATCATAGCATTCTTCCCATAGACTAGCTGGAATGGTGTGAAACCAGTAGTAGTCTTCCAGGTGGTTCTGTAGGCCCACACTACTTCTGGTAATCTAGTGGCCTAGTCCTTCCTATGTTGTTGTACTATCTTTGTAAAGATATTTTCCAACTCTCGCTTGGTTACCTCAAATTGCCCATTTGCTTATGGGTGGTAGGGAGTGGTTTTGTTATGCTTGGTTTTATATTGCTGCATGAGTTCCTAAATCATCTTTGAAGTAAATTGAGGTCCTTGATAAATTATGATCTCCCTTTGAACCCCAAACCTTGTGAAAATAGATGAATACAAAAAATCTGCTACAATCTTCTATTTTGAATCATGCAAAGCCTGCACTTCAACCCACTTGATCACATAGTCAGTACAAACCACTTACCTATTGATTGTGGATTATTGGGTTCTAGGAAGTCCATCCCCCATTTATCAAATGGATCAATATGAACATGTGGTTGGAGTGGCATTTCATCTCTAAGAGTAGGTCTGCCCATCCTCTGACATTGATCACACTAGCTCACATGCTTGGATGCATCTTTGAATAGTGTAGGCCAGTAGTAACCAGCCTGCAACACTTTATATGCAGTCATTTTTCCTGCAAAATGGCCACCACAAGGTTCATCATGGCAAGCCTTCAATATTTCTATTATCTCATTCTCAGCAACACACCTTCTCATGATCTGATCAAACCCTATTTTAAACAGGCACCCATCAATCCATGAGAAGTCTGCACTTTTCTCAATTAAAGTTTGTTTTTCACAAGGTAAAAGTGTAGGGGATACTTTACTAGTGGCTAAATAATTAGCCATATCTACGTACCATGGTATCTGTTCATTTAGAGAAAACAAATGCTCATCTAGAAATTTGTCATCTATAGCTGCATGATCTGAAGGTGTTAATTTGGACAAGAAATCAGCTACCACATTGTCTTTACCTGGCTTGTCTACTATTGTCACATCAAACTCTTGTAGAAGCAACAACCATCTAATAATTCTACCACTAATCCCAGGTTTGTTTGTTAGGTATATGATGGCTGAGTGATCAGTATGTAAAAAACCTAATATCCTATGATATAATGACAAAATTTGTTAAGAGCATGTATAACTGCAATAAATGCTTTTTCTGTGAAAGTATAATTGAATTCAACACTTGTGAGGTGTTTATTGATATAATAGATGGCATAGAAATCATCACCATCCTTATGTCCCAGCACTGATCCTATTGCATTGTTAGATGCATCAACATATATGTGAAAAGGTATGGTCCAATTTGGACATCTCAGTACTGGGACAGTAATCAATTTTTCCTTTAAGGTGTTAAATGCTTGTTCACATTCCTCTGTCCAAACAAACTCTATGTTCTTTGATAAAAATGTGCTCAGGGTTTTAGCAATTTTGCTAAAATATGCTATAAACCTTCTATAATAACCAGCTGAACCTAGGAAACTATGAATATCCTTATGCGTTTTGGGAGTAGGCAGGTTTTGGATAACTTCTATCTTGTTCCTATCTACTTTTATCCCATATGTAGAAATGTGATGTCCTAAAAGTATCCCTTCTTGCATTAGCATATAACATTTCTTATTGCTGAGGGACATGTTACTTTCCTCACACCTCTCAAGTGTTTTCTCCAAAATTTCTGTGGCTATTTCAAAAGTTTCACCATATACAGTGAAATCATCCATGTATACCTTGACAATTTCTCCAATCATGTCAGAGAAGATGCTCAAAACTGCCCTCTGAAATGTGGCAGGTGCATTGTACAAACCAAAAGGCAAAACTCGGTAAGCAAAAGTCCCCTAAGGGCAAGTAAATGTGGTTTTGTCTTGATCTTTTCCCCTATTTGAATATGATTATATCCACTGAACCCATCCAGAAAAGAAAAACACATCTTACCTGATAAGGTATCAAGGACCCTGATCTATGAAGGGTAAAGGGAAGTTATCTTTCTTAGTTGCTTTGTTCAGCAACCTAATCCACACAAATTTTCCACTTGCCATTTTTCTTGGGCACCACCACCAAAAGTGATACCCATTCAATATCTGAAATGGGGTAAATGAACCCAATTGTGAGGATTTTTTGCAATTTAGTTTTGACATTTTCCTTCATTGTTGGATTCATTCTTCTCTGTGGTTGTCTTACTAATTTAACCTGGTCTTCCAGATATATCCTATGAGTACAGGTTTCAGGAGCTATTCCTCTCATGTCTGAATATTCCCAAGCAAAGGTATCTTGATGTTTTACCAATGTTTATTTTAGTTTGATTTGTTGTTCAACTGTCAACTTGTCATCTATGTTCAACACTCTACCAGGTGCAACCTCTATTTGCTGAATATGGTGGTCTTTTCCTCCCACTAATGGTAAATCAGGAGGAGGACAAGAGGGTTCTCCTTGAATTTTTTTTGATATTACCCTATCCTCATCACTCTCATATTCCAATTCATCAAGTGTCATGACAGATTGGATCATTGATAGACCACCAATGTTCTAATTTTTATTTTCAAGTTCTCCCAACGATTTTGCAAATTGTGCAGGTGGATGAATAATCAATTTTTTTATGTTTTGACTATCAAAAATGGTCATCTGGCCATCTCTACAACTTATGTAAGCATCATCTGTTGCCATCCAAGGTCTACATAAGATTAATGGATATCTACCCAACCCAGACTTAGATTGTAACACTAAAAAATCTGTTGGATACTCCCATGCATCCACTGTAACTGTGATATCCTCCAGTATTCCCTTTAGGAGCACTGTAGACCTGTCTGCCAACTACAAAACAATCTTGGTTGGCTTTAGGTTGGATAGTTTAAGCTTTTGCATGGTTTCTTTGGGCATGACATTAATGACAACCTCCAAATATACCAATGTATTGGGTAAGGCACAATCCTATATTTGTACAGTTAGGACATGGCTTCCTAGATCTGAGTATTTTGGCTGTAGGTGTTTTCTAATTCTCCTCAAATTATTATCCACAAGCTAATGGTTTAGCAGAATACTCCAATAAGAACTTGCTATGTGTAATCAAAAATTACTTGAAAAGAACCCTAGGGATTGGCATAGCAAGCTAAAGTTCACCCTTTGGGCTGATAGGATCAAGTCCAAAGAATCAATAGGAACATCCATGTATCATTTAGTCTATGGGCACGATCTTGTTTTTCCCACAAATTTAAGATTACAAACATTGCATTTCATGAAGGAATATATTGGAACTAATGATAAACTTGAAACTAGGTTAACACAGTTAATGCATCTTGATGAGAAAAGGGATGAGGCAATGCTTCATTTCAGCAAACATCAAGATGTAGTGAAAATATGGTTTGACAAGAGGTCTAAAATCAAAACATGTGAAGTTTCAGACCTAGTATTATTGTGGGATAAAAGACAAGAAAAGAAAGGAGATCATGAAACATTTGATTGTTTGTGGTTGGGTCCGTATCAAATTTCTGAAGTCCTAGGTGAGAACAATTTTAGATTAAAAACTTTGGATGGGAATGATTTGGCTTTGCCCGTGAATGAGCTACATTTAAAGCACTACTTCCAGGCTTGAAAAAGGCAAAGTCCTGTATTATATGTAAATATGTGATGTTTTGACGTTTGCAAGTTTGATTTGTGTGTTTTGTATTCATTCACTTCCAAGTTTTCATTGATTTATAGCATTGTAGAGTGTGTTTCAGATATTTTGGTGATTGGATTTTTCTTTAGTTTGGGTGTTGGTTTTCTGGCCCATTTTGGTTTGTTTTAAAAAAAATGGAAGAGAAAAGCGAGATGTCAGTTTATGTTCTCATGAATGCAAATTAAGATAAGGAGAATATGAAACATTGAAATTGTATTGCAGAAGGCTCCAAGAGTAACAAACACATTAAAGAATATCGTTTGAAACTCGGGATGTGTAAAGTCATCAATTTTATAAATTAGGGTGAAATATTTCGTGTATTCCATCTCATTTATCTGTATTTCATGGTACATTTCACATTGCATAAACATTGCATCTCACTTTCATGTACATTTCAAAGACAATTACCGAAAACATGTCAAATTCTCGTAGAATCATTGCACAATATACACTAAGAATATCTTGAGATTGGGAACTGATGTCAAAACTGTCTTGAACCAAACACGATTTGCACATATTAAAAACATCTTGGATAAAATGGCCAAAACCATCATTGGGAGAAAATGCGAGGTGAAAAGGGTCATCCTTGTTGGTCCTATCATGCAACATAGCCCATAAAATAGTGGTTTTCACCACTTCCATAATAATTTAAACTAAAAAAATCAGAGTAGTAAGGATAGGGTCTAATTATCATCATACTTAGGTTGAGAATTCGATTCCCCAAAGCTTTGAGTCTCCTTCCATCACATCGCTGACTATTGGGTTGTAAGGATCGTACTACATGTCCCCTTAGAAGGATGTGTAGTCATCTCTAAGATTCAAGAAACCAAAAGCAAAATCATGGAATATGGGGCTAATATCCATCGGGGCTATAGACGCTTGACTGACAATGGAGTATGCTCCTTTTCCCATTATAATATAACCAAGAGCATCGAATATAGACGCTTGACCATCGACCTTTTGAAGCAGAGCCGATAGAACGAAGAATATTTGAACTGTACACTCCAGACAAGAAATATCAGCACAAAAAAAAATTAAAGGGTTTGCGGCAAAGGATTTTTGCAGAGCAAGGAGGGTTTGCGGCGGAGTATTGTATTAAACATCTATTTCATCGGGTAAGCATATTTTTTTTGTCCTCTTTCGATTTATAAAACAATTTAAGTAGGTAGGAGAAATACATTCGTTATAGGGGTTTGCGGCATAAGGTTTTATTATCGGCAAGGGTTTGCGACGAGAGGGTTTGCAGAGCAAGAGGGTTTTATTACACATTTATTTCAACGGATCAATAGTACAGAGGGTTCGGCTATAAAGGGTTTGAAAATGGAAGAAGGGAAGCAACAATTGCAAGAACCAATATATGTCAATGAGAAACAAGTATTGGAGGATATTAAGGCGTCGACAAGCTCGAGCAAGGGCAACAACAATGAAAAGGGCATATCAAAAAATAAAAATAAAAAATATTCTACCACATAAACAGGTGGAGAATAAGGAACAATCAAAGGCAAATCACCAAAATGAGTTTTCGAGATGAGGAAGAAACTTACAGATCCGACAACTACACCACTCATGTGGGCACCAAGACTTTATGTGCAAGAGCTAATGAAGATGAAAGAGAAACTTGAAAGCATGGAAAGGAGGGAGAAATTAAGAGAAACTAAATCGAATGAGGTTATAAACACCATTCGGAGGTCGGAAAAAGAAAACAACCAGGCTCAAGGAGCAAGTGTCAAAGCTACAAAACCTTGCAAACATGGGTCAACGTGAATGGCATGTCCTCAAACAAGCCATCCATCCCCCAATCAATGATGCAATAGAGGTGGAAAAAACAAATGCAAATCAAATAAAAGAGGTACAGAAAACACTCCAAAACATTGAAACAAGAGAAAATAAGCTACGAAATGAATTAGCAAAGACAAAGACATGGTCTCAAGTAGTAAAAGAACTAGTCAATCAACAAAAAGAGTTGATAGAGAAGCAAGTAAAAATTCAAATAAAAGAAGAGAAAGAAAGACATGAGAAGTTAACAAATATAATCATCAAAGGGTTGAAAGATTATGGGGACGGGGAAGACACAAATCGTTTAACCGAGGAACTTCTTGTCGGATCGATTACAATGGAAGGGTCGGATAAAAAAAGTAAGCGAGAATTGGCAGGCGAGAGGAGGCGAGAGATAGACATATTCGGGTCACATTGATGAGCTACGAGGATAAAATAAGGTTACTTAGAAACAGAGGCATGCTTGAGAGGGTCACAATTTTATTTAGATGATGACCTAACATTTTTACAACGAGAAGAAAGAAATAAGGAATGGGAAAAGGTGAGGGCGAGCAAGGAATGAAGGGAAACGAGGCATATTTAAGAAATGGAAAGGCATACATCACATCTAAACAAATCCAAAATAAATAGGGAGTATGGCCCGCTCGGGAACATCTTACAATGGTAAGTTGGAACTGTAGAGGTTTCCCTTGGAGAAGAGGACCCGGGTTAGGGCCCATTGCTAGAGACAAAGATATAATCATATTGACGAAACACATGAACACGATGGATGTAGGACTCCGAAATTTGTGGGATACAAAAAAATAGCAAGTATGGAATAAAGCAACGAGAAAATGGCAAAGGGCATGGGGGTATTATGGTTTTAATAAAAGAGGAATGGGATAGGGTCATTAAAATTGAAAACCAAGATGAAAACAAACAGTACATTTGGATAAAGATCCTAGAAAATAAGTTAGTCATTAGCATAGCAGCATGTTATTTTGCTCCCAAGAATTCTAAATTCTATAAGAAACATGACCTTAATAGAGAAGACCCATACTCCTCCCTAAAAAGAGACATTTCAATATACAACAAGTTGGGGGATATTATATTAATTGGAGATTTCAATGCAAGGACAGCAAATAAGCAAGCTAACATTCTAGAAGGTAACAAATATATTGAGATTAATCCTCTTTGGATGTCAGAAGAGGAAAATCAACAGTGGACCAAGACTTCAGAAGATGAGCATGGGGCTATCACGCAATATGGAGAAGAGTTGTTAGGTCTTTGCAGCATATACAATTTGATTATTTGCAATGGGATGAACAAATGGAAAAATTCAGGAAAGTATACATGCAAAACATATAAGGGACAAAGTGTAATAGACTATGTAATATGCTCACGAATTACATATCAAAAATAAAGGAGCTAGAAGTGGAAGATTCTCCGGTGGAACTTAAGTCGGATCACAACCCAATTGTTATGAAACTTCGAATGCATGGAGACAAACCAAGGGAAAAACACTCGCAAGGCAATCAAAATAAATATCCTCACAAGGGAAACATTCTCTTAACAAATGAAAATCGGCAAAATTTTAGAGCAGTATTAAATAATAAGTTACAGGAAAGGGAAGAACTACATCACAGTAGTAGAGATTACAGTAAGAGTGAATGGTTGATGCAAGTTATTCAAGAAGCTCTAAACAAATGCAGGAGAGCTAAACCTAAAAAGAAAGAAAGGAATAGCTTCCCAACCAACCCATGGTTCGATGAAGATTGCAAAAAAATGCGAAGATTACTAAAGGAACCAACGGATAAAACAAGAGCAAACAAAAAATCATATGAGAAACTGGTAAGGGCAAAAAAAGAAGAATACACTAAAACAAGGAGGGAAGAATTGATTTATTTAGGGAAGCATGAACCAAAGAAATTTTGGAAGGAACTAAGCGTGAAAATGATGCAAACTGAAAATAACATAACAGTTAATCAGTGGTTGGAGTATTCAAAACAACTGTATCAACGTAGTAACCAGCAGGAGACACCCCCTACTATCATTGTCAAGAAAGAACTTTTCACAATTGAAGACATTATTCAAGGGATAAAAAAGTTAGCAACTGGAAAAGCCCGTGACATAGACAATCTTCAAACAGAGCATATAAAATGGGGGGTAGATATCTTGGCACCGCAAATCAAAGAAATTTTCAATGAGGTCATACAAAATGGCTTCCCTACTGAGTGGACAACTAGCTTGACCATTCCTTTGTTTAAAAGTGAAGATGTAAATAATCCCTCAAACTATCGAACTATCATGATCAACCCTCTCTTTGCAAAGTTGTTTGGGAGTATGATAGAGCGTAGGATCAGCATATGGGAAGAAGAAAAGGGAAAGAGAGCAAAGGGGCAAGCGGGTTTTAGGCCCAAACACTCAACTATTGATCACTGTATCACGCTTAGACACATAGTGGAAAAAATATGGGACAAAAAAGAGGAGGCTTTTTGTTGTTTTGTAGACTTCAAAAAGGCATTTGACACAGTGCCTAGGAAAATATTATGGAGCGAAATGGAAGAGCTAGAGGTTTCAATTCACTACAAGATAGCATTTCATAGACTATATGAGCATGTAAAGGCTAGAATTAGAACACATGAAGGGTTATCCGAATGTTTTGGTAGTGACATAGGTGTCAAACAAGGTTGCCCTCTATCTCCGACCTTATTTGGGCTGTACATTGACAAGTTAGAAGAATGGATAAACAAATTTGGGGGAGAGGGTGTGTGTTTAGCCAAATATGTGGTAAAACTCCTCATGTATGCAGATGATGTAATTCTTGTGGCCAAAACAGCCAAAGATCTAGAAGATCACCTTCAAGCTCTAGAACTCTTTTGTAAAGAAGTTGGGATGCAGGTGAACACAAGCAAAACAAAAATTATGATTTTTTCAGCAAAAAGAAGAAGCAACAACTCAAATTTCAGTTTGCAGGAGAACCGCTTGATGTAGTAGTAGAATACAAATACCTGGGCATAGAATTTCATGACAAACTTAATTGGAATACATGTAGGATGAAAAGAACTCAAAGTGGCTGGAGAGCACTATATGCACTTCAAAACAGGTGTAGGAATGCCGAGTTGTGGGACCGGAAGACCACCAAGGTCTTATTTGGCCTACTTGTTACACCGGTTCTGTTGTATGGTTGCGAGGTGTGGGCTAGTGGCACAACAAATGCAAAATGGAGGCAAATAGAAAGGATTCAAAAATATCTAATCACAAACTTTCTCAAAATTAAGGCCACAACCCCTTATGAAATTATTCTAGCTGAAACTAGAATGTTCCCTTTAGAAGCAATTGCTATGACCAAGCTGTTATGTTACTTGAAAAAAGCAGAAAACATGACAAATGATAGATGGCCTAGAGCAGTTAGGGACGAAGAGTTACATAGGCGAAAGAATACGTGGATGAAAAAAAATCATAAATGGATGAAACGTTGGGAAATCAACATAAATGAATGCCCAAATGTCAACAAAGACATTAAAAATTATGTGAATGAAAAGTTCGGAAGTGGAATGTGGAAAAATGCAAGCGAGGAAAAGACAATATTATATTGCAAATTTTAACCCAACGTATGACCACAAGGAAAAAGCGTATATAGGCGCTGAAATCAAGTGGAAGGAAAAAATACTCATTGCTCAGATAAGGACTAGCTCTCATAGGCTTAGATGTGAAACGGGGAGATGGACAACGCCCAAAGAACAATGGGAAGAAAGGATATGTACTCTATGCAGCACAAGGGCAGTAGAGACAGAGGAACACTTCATCTATAAATGCCCGAGTTTTTCAGATATCCGTGACAAATACAAAGAAACACTTGGGAACGAGTTTATTACAGATTTATTTGAAGACAGGAAAATAAAAAAGTTGGAGAATTGCTAACACAAATCAGCAGGAGAAGGAACAACCTTCTCAAAGATATTAAAGATCATATGATATGATTTGAGTAATTGTACTTCCATATTTGAGGTCCCATAGACCATATTTGGGTCTCGCGGACGTAATTAAAATATTTCATTCATTCATTCATAGACATATATAAGTATAACATACATCTACATATATTTAATATTTTTTTCTCTTTGTTTTTTATTTTTATTTACATATGCAATATATATAGGTAAACTTGTTATTCTTAGTTTATTTAAAATTTTCTCATTTATTTTCATTTTATTTTTTATTATATATATATATATAATTAATTTAAATCCAATGTCCATTATAATGAAAAATAGGGCTTTATAACACTCTCATAGACATTAAAGCTTACCCATCATGAAATAATAAGGCAATGAATATCAAAACTTACTTACTCTATGGACACCTTAAAAACATGGCGAAAGATCATCAAATAAAAGCCACACTCAAACCATCACATAAAACCCTATGAAACAACACGATGGGGACGGTCATCACCACACAATGCCACCGTGGAGGTTACAAAGCAACTTAGAAGGGAAGAATCTATTAAAATTATTGCTCTAAGGACACCAAGATTCCTCAAACATCAAACAAAAAAGGTGGGTCCCCAATTCTTGGGGCTAGTTGTGGAGCAGCCACAAAAAATGGCGACTCTACTGGGAAATGCTCTTGAGCATTTTGGGTGAAGAACCTAAACTCTGAAAACACACCAAATCCAAATATTATAATTACAAGCATCAACAATTATCCAAAGAATGAGAATAGACTAAACAGATATGAACCATCTGAATCATTCAGCATCAGCTCAGTGTGTGCAAAGTGATTCATTCCTTATCGTCTGAAACCATTCAACATTCCATCGTCAATTTTACATGGATGTTTATGTCTTTATGATTTATGCAAATGATATGTTATGGATGATTTATGCAGGATTGGATGTATTGACAAGACTCCCTAATATGAACGACCTGCTTTGTAGAGACTCAAACATTCTAGTACCATAAACAAATGCACTAAAACTGTCTAACCCTCTTAGGACCAAATGTGTGTGCAGTGAATTCATTTACCAGATCAAGAGTTCAGTTATGAACCACTAAAATACAAAACCAGTGTGTGTGCAAGTGAACTCAAAGCTTTGGGGAATCAGATTCGCAACCTAAGTATGATGAGAATTTGATCCTATCATTACTACTTCGATTGAGTTTATTACCTCATTTTGACCAAAATGGTCAAACATGTTATGGATGAAACCACAAGGCTAGTCTGTCTGTTTGAGCGGTCAGAGGTCTCACTTTTAAATGAGACATGTCACCACACATGAGCATACTCCATTGCCAGTCAAGCGTCTATAGCCCCGATGGATATTAGCCCCATATTCCATGATTTTGCTTTTGGTTTCTTGAATCTTAGAGATGACTACCTAAGTGGAAAAGGATATTAGCCCCATATTCCATTGGTTATATTATAATGGGAAAAGGATAGTCAATGCTTCATTTTTTTTTATGATGTTAAAAAAGGGGTTATAAGGGAATGTGAAACAAAGAAAGTTTGTTTTATTTTAACATCAATAAAGAGGAGGGAAGGTGAAACGAACTGATGATTTTGAAAACCTTAAAACAAATTGATCACTAGGATGTGTGCTTGCAAATGGCCTAAGTGGAGGCTGATGCTCACTAGCGGTCATGAAGATATCTTGTGATGGGGTGTAGTGTTCGCTAAGACAAAAAATGAGTGTAACCCGATAGGGGTGTGATGTGTGCTGATGGTCAAAATGAGTGCAACCTGATAGAGGTATTAGATCTTTGAAGAAGATATGAGGATTGATCAAAGCAAAATAAGAGGGTGTTATATGTGCATGTGTTAGAGAAAATAAATATAAACAAGAAGAACAAGGTGATGAAAAGCAATGTGTGTGTGTGTCCTTGTTAAAATTTCAAAAGCTAAGGGATGTGCATAGAATAGTTAGTGGTCATATGAACACCATAAATGATATTCATGCAGTATCTATCCTATCCTACGAGTACCCCTTAACAATCGAAATATTAATAAGGAAAAGTGTGTGCAAAACAAGATGCACATATAGAAGAAAGAATGTATATCCATTATCTTGGAGAAAATAAATGATTGAAAACTTGCAAAGGAAAAAGGACATACAAGAGATGAAGAACTATATCCTTTTAATTGGAGAAATTTAGGATTATTATTAAAAATTTCAATGTCAAGGAACATATGCTAGGTTGAGGATTTTTTAAACATTAGTGACCTAGTATGTGTGCAATGCATATGAGCTAAAATCTAACTAGGTTTCATCACTTGCCTCATTGCAAAGTCCCCAAAAATTTATATGATCAAGCAACCATGCAAGTATGATCAAGCAACAAAGTAACTATATGACAAGCATAAGTGAAAAAGAGAAGAGTATGTCAAGAAGTCATGCAATGTATGATAAACGATCATTCAATATGAGCAAGCAAACGAAAAAAATATGGTACAAAAAAGGCAAAAGAAGAAAAAGATAAGAAGAAAATAATAGAAGAAGAGAGATGATCAACAAGAAGGAGAAGAATAGAAGAGAGATGATGTGAATTCATGCATAATATCATTTTAAGTGCATTATGTTCATTGGTTCTTTAAGATATTTACCGTCTAACGTTTGCAAATGATAGGCTCCTCAGCAAAACTTGGTCGTTATGACAAAGGCACCTAGCTGATTGGGCTAAACTTACCTTTTAGATCTATACAAGCATTATTGTTATTTTGGTTCTCTTTGAGGATAAGGTCCCTAACTTTAAAAGAACAAGTGCAAACTTTCTTAGAGTAAGATCACTTGAGCCTATTCTGATAGGATCGAAGATGCTCTAAGGATGGATGTACTTTTCATCCAATAGCTCCAATTGGTTTAAATAATCTAAACGATACTTATAATCGATTGAGGCATCCTACAACAAGATACACAAGGACAAGACCTCTAACTTAAAGGGGAAAACTACCTCGGTGCCATAGACCAAGACATAGGGGGTTGCACCAGTAGGAGTTCATACGCTAGTACAATAGAACCACAAGATATGATACAACTGGATATGCTAGTATCAATCGGTCTTACTTACCAACTTCTTGAGGATCTTAACTAAGGACTTCTTGGATGCTTCAGCTTGACCATTTTCCTGAGGGTAATATGGAGTTGACCATTTGTGTTGAATTTTATATTTAGTATAAATTTTATGGTCATCCTTATTATTGAAGGGAGTGCCATTATCAGAGACAATTATCAAAGGAATCCTGTACCTACAAAGGATCTGGTTGAAGATGAACTTAGAGACTTGAAATCTAGTCACCATAGCTGGGGGTATGACTTTTACTTATATGGATCAAAATGAAGCTAACAATTGCATTGAAATGAAGGGCTTAAATAGGCCCAATTTACAACCATATGCCCTTGAAACAAGCAACCATATCCTTGGATTGAGCAACCAATTTCCAAATTGGGAAGATAAGATCTATCCATAATGCTTATTTTAAGGATTGACCTTATCCTTCTAACTTCTAATATCCCTCTAGAATATATTGGGACAAATAGACCTAAGACTAAATCCTAACATGAGCTCATAAAGCTCATGTTTTACAATTTCCACAAATTGCTTATTAGCCAAAATAAGACTAAGTCCTAATTTCACAAGACTAAGCCTAAACTAAAGTTGTTTGAAATTATTCCTCATCATCCCTCCCAACAACAAAAGCATTGGATTCCAATGCTTTTAACAAATATGGAAAGTCATGAGATATTTTATGAGCATAAATCCATCAAGCTTGATGTAGAAGTTGACCTCGATGGGCTACAAGGTATAAAGTAGAAAAGCCCTATCGAGTTTGTCAAGCCTTCATATCAAATATTGTGTTAGCGTCGAGCAAAAGTTGTACATCTGGGATCACATAGGTAGGATGACTGATGACAAGAGATGATTCTAAGGTAGAATCATGGTATGTCTTGAGAAGATCCACATTGATGATGTCATGAATGTCGAGATGTACCAAAATATCAAGATGAAAGATATTCTTAGAAATATGTTGGGGAATGGTATAAGGCCCATAGAAAATTTGTTTGATATTGCTATGTGCCTTTTATAAAAACATCGCTTATCCAATGAAAGCTAAAATTTATTTCCAAATTGAAAATGATGAGGAGTGCGATGCTTGTCCATGTCTTGCTTTTGCTTTTGCTATATTTTGTAGAATCTAAATCACCTTTGATTGAAGGCTTTGCAAATGCTGAATGAATGAGTTTGCCTTATCTTGCTCTTTTTGAATGTGCTTGATAGCTAGAGATGGCAAGGATAAAGGTAACTCATATGGATCCAAGGGCTGGAATCCAAGATATACTTCAAATAAAGAATGTCTAGTGGAGTTGTGAATTGCTCTGTTGTAGGCATGCTAGATTGGAGTGGTGATAGATCCTCAAAATTTGCACAAGTGTGCAGCTAAATATTTTTGTTTGCTCATCTAACTGATGATGATATATAGTAGAAAATTTAAGTGATACTCCCAAAATCTTCCACAAAGATCACCAAAAGTACCTCGTAAATCATGAGTTGTGATAAAAAATGATGTCATTGGAAAGATCGAAAGAGTGCCATACTATGTCGAAGAAGGGCTGATCTAAATTTAGTGCAGAACAGATCTTGCGACAATGAATGAACTTAGCCATTATCTGAATCTATTCACAACTATAAAGAAACAATCATATTGTCTAATTATTGTTGTCCATGGAAATGCTTTCCCAAGGACGAGAAGGAATGGGAAATGGTATGCTGAGTTCCAATTTACTATTAGTTGCTTTTGAATGGTTGCACACTATACATTGCCTTAGTGGAGAACATCACGTTGCATATGAGGCCAGTAGAAGAACTGTTGTAGATTATGAAGAGTCTTTTACTTTCCAAAGTGTCCCCCATAAAGTGTGGAATGTGCTTCTTTCAAAAGAGATTTTTGGTGATATTGGGGTACACAAAGTTTATCCAACTTGTAGAGAAATCCTTCCATATATAGAAATATTGAAGAGGACTTAGATTTTATGAATAAGGATGCAAGAGTTGTTGATAAACCTTTTCAAAATCAGGATATAGAGGATACTGTGTTGGCAACATTTGGAGACCAATGTGGAAGATGGTCAGAACTATCAAAGCTTGAGCTACTGGAGGGCGGCTCAAACAATATACCATTGTATTACTTTATTATTTTTTATATTTTATTACCAAGTGAAATTGTTGCAAGTAAGATGCCCACTTCATATGACTATCTTCCTCAATATTATTTTGTGATTGAAGAAACTTAAGGGGCATGTGGTTAGTATGTATAATTGTTTCCTTTCCCAAAAGGTAATGCCTCCAATACTTGATGGTTTGTATTAAAGCATACAACTCTTTATCATAAGTAGAATAGTTCTTCTTGGTAGCTGAAAATGTCTTGAAATGATAGGCCATTGGATGGTCATTTTGGTTGAGTATGAATCCAAGGGTAAACTTTGATGCATCTATCTCTATCTCAAAATGTTGGGAAATATTTGGAATGACTAGGATAGGTGTTGTACATAATTTATGTTTCAATGTCTCAAAGGCACGTGCTTGATCCCTTGTCCATTGAAACTCAACATTAACTTTGGTTAAGTGATGTAATGAAGCGAAAATAGTGGAATATATTTCAATGAACTTGCAATAAAAATTTGCAAGTCCAAGAAAATTTGTTAACTCGATAATGAAAGTAGGAGTAGGCCATTTGAGAAGGAATTCAACTTTGGTTGGGCCCACTTGTATGCTTTTTTTATTTACTACAAAGCCATGGTAGGAAATGGAATATTGGCCAAAAGAACACTTAGGGAAGTTGGCAAACAATTGGCTCTTGTGAAGGGTTTGAAGAACCTTTCCTAAGTGCTCCAAGTGACTCTTCCAAGTAGGAGAATAAACAAGGATATCATCCAAGTAGATGATCACAAACTTGTCCAAACTATCTCTGAACATTTTATTCATCAACCTCATGAATCTTGTTGGAGCATTTGTAAGACCAAAAGGTATAACAAGCCACTCAAAGAGTCCCAAATTGGTCTTAAATGTTGTCTTCCATGTATCTTTAGCCTGAATTTTGACTTGATGGTATCCACTTTTAAGATAAATCTTGGCAAAGAACTTAGCTCCTTGAAGTTGATCCAAGAGATCATCTATTATTGAAAGTGGATATCTATTCTTGATTGTTATCTTGTTGAGTGCCTTGAGATGAATACATAACCTTAAAGTATCATCCTTCTTCAACACAAGAAAAATTGGAAGTGCACAAGGAGAAGTACTTGGCTTAATAAATCATTTAGACAAGTCTTGGATTTACCTTTTAATTTTTTCTAATTGCACAATAGATTACCTATAGATAGAAGCATTAGGAAGAGGTGTTGTAGGCACAATTTCTATGCTATGATTGATATGGCATTCAAAAGGGAGCCTTGTGGGCTCTTTAAACACATTGGAATATGATTGTAATAATTTATCAAGTGAAGAATACCTTTTGTGCTTATGAATTGTGTACCTTCATTCGTAAGCCTTATGAAAATGAGTGTCAATTCCTTTGCTTGATTTACCACTTTGCGTGCTTGTCTACAACTCAACAATCAGATTCTTGGTGGCTTGTGTACATTTTATTAGATATTCGTTGTTATCTTTATGCAAAGTGTAAGTATTTTTTTAACCATCATGAATAGACCTTATATCATATTGATAGGGCCTCCCAAGCAACAATCCACAACAATCCATAGGAGTAACATCACACACAACCTTATCCATAAATTTTGGACCAAAAGCAAAGTTGATTGTGCAAGTGTGTGTGATTTTGGATGAGGTCCCATTGTCCTTCCATCCTAAAAAATAAGGATGAGGATGAGGACTCATTGGCAACTTAAATTTATCGACAACAAACCTTATAATTAATAAGTCATTGTCGATTATACAATCAACAAAATAATCATGATTTAGGTGAGCCTGTGTGACAAAAAAATTATCACGGTCACCTTGAGAAGTGTTCATGAGGGTCAGTTTGTTCAATTGACCCTTTAAATCTTGATATGATCTTCCTTATCCCATAGCCTTAATGGGACCATCGTTTGGGTCCTCATTTGGAGGCTTTACAACTAGGGACTTCTTCAAATTTTGCAACTTATAACATTGATGCCTAAGATGACCATTTTCCTTACAAAAATTACATTCCAATGGAAGTTTAGAAGAAGATATTTTTTATATGAATAAGAAGAGGAAGTAGAGGAAGAGGGAGTAGGAGAAGAAGCGAAAGAAGTTTTTTTTAATCTTTTGTTGATTTTTTGCCTTATTAGTTCGTCCAAATAATGAATATTGAGATCCTCTCGAGTTTACATGCAACTTATCCTCTGCAAGTTGGGCTTGATTGAACATCGCATCCAAAGTTGTGATGTATTTAAACTTCAACTCTCTAAAAAGTGCAATCCATTCTTAAATTTATTGATGAGTTTGGCCATTGAGTATTGAATACCATTCAAAATATGTAATTTGTTAAAGTGAAAGACGTATTCTTGGACACTCATATTGTATCCTTGCTTGAGATGAAACCATCTAATGCGAAGTCAACATAATTTTAAGGATAGAAGGTTTCCTTCAATGCTTTCACTAACTCATCCCAAGTACAGATGGAATTTTGATTTCTTTGACGGTCTATTATAAAGACTTTGGCTATGCCAGAGAGCTTTAACTTAGCAAAGGATACTTACTCATCCTTTGAAATTTTGCTATACTCAAACCATGTGGTCATATTGAGAATCCAACTATTGAGGACCTCAAGATCATGTGACCCATTATAAATTGGGACCTCACATTTTGCTTTGATTTTACTAGAAGTGAATTTATCAGTAAAAATGCTAACTACTGCGACTTTTACGACTACTTGTTCTGCTAAATCGAAAGCCATTTGAGCCCATCTGTAAGTCAATAGTATAAGTTACAAAGGGACCTAATTAATGTCTAAGGGAGTTACAAAAAGTGAGTGCTTTTGCCCAAATAATTGCAAGAATTGTAATTTTGCAATGCTTTAATGGGTAAAAATTGAGTTAGCACAAAAATATTTCTGCCCCCTTTCAGAATTACCAGTTTTTTTTGTACTATTAGCAAAAATGAAAAATGAGATTCTTTTGCAAAATCAAAAAATTAGTTTTAAAAATTTCAAATAAATATTTTGTGCTTTTTCAGCACTGGTCAATGACCTTGTTGGCAGAAGTTAATGTATGCAAGGGTAGAGTCAACATGCACCACTTGGCACATAGCTAGTAGTTAACGTGACGTACAAGTTAGCCAGAAATCGACCATTCAATAGCTAGTGGGTGTTGGTTGTTAAAATTTGGGCGTGATCACCCTAATAAAGGCTTTACAGGCATTCTTCATACTAAATGTGGGATAAAATATTACTTCACCACAAAATAAATAAACATACCCCCTTTAGTTGACCATCACGTGTCACTGTGCTATTTGTCGATCAGGAAAATGAGACCTGCCAGTCATTTTATGGTAGTTGTTAGGTCCACATTCATCGAATATAGCCAATGGGGATTCTAGATCTAGAATCTTCACTGGTTCAGTAGGAAATAAGATCCAAAATATTCTTGATTTTCATGCTTTAGGATATGAGCTCTATTAGGTTCTATTCAAGTTGTTGCATATTGAGATCTTTGTCAAGTAGTGGGTATGAATTTCTTAGTTTGCATTGGAGGTAGGCAGACTGATCGCCTATCAGTTCATGGATTTGTGGCTTCTCCATAGATTTTTGGGTCCTATGTACTACGATAGTCATGGACCGAGTTGAATGGATCATGTCAAGTGAGTTGGTCCTACTGTTAGGTGTATAGCCTTATTGCTATTGAGGGCTGAGTTGATGACCTCCTATTATCGATCACTTCAACTTGGATGTAGATCTGTGACATCAAAATGCATAAGCTCATCCTACAAAAAGTGTAGGCTTAGGCCCACATGGACGTTAGTGATGTAGGGTCGATGTGGGTGTTGAGGCTAAAATCAGCCTCAACGATGCAATTACTATTGGTGGGCACGGGCTTGAGAATTTGGGCCCGTGTTTGCCCCTTCTTTTTTATTTTTTATTTTTAAAATAAAATGAAAGCTTTTTTTAAGGCTTTAGAAAGCCTTTTTTTTATAAATGAAATGAATTAAATCTTTCAAGAATAAGACTAACAAATTATAATTTTGTTAGCAAAGGCAACAAAAGCCAAAAATATGATTAATAGAGGCCAATTAGTCAAAATAAATAACCTTTTCAAATGAAAAGAACACTGAGGAAATTAGAAGCAAATATCACATTCAAATAAGAAGATCGGGATCTAAAAAGATAGTAGTAAACTCTACTGATGATCATTTGTTATAGAAGATCATTCAAGGGGTCCTTATTAGTTGTTGTCGAAGCAGACGGAGGAAGGTGGTATAAGCAGTTCTCCTTCAGAGGTTGTTCCTCCTACAAACAATCCTATAACGACGAAGAGTGATCTGAATGTATGACCTCCTTCTCATTGCACTCTCTACCCACAATAATTTTTCTCACACATACAAATATATCAACTCCAACAAGTTTGAAACTTAGTCCAAGGAAACTAAAATTCCAAAATTAAACTAACATTGTTTGCATTGAGAGCTTCTAAGCAGGATCTTGTTGGTCGAAAATCACCCAAAATCAACAAGCAACATAAGGTCGAAAGGGAACCCAAAACCTCTACAAATCCTACACTCTGATACCACTAATGTGGATCAAAATGAAGCTAACAATTGAATTAAAATTAAGGGCTTAAATCGATCTATTTTACAACCATATGGCCATGAAATGAGTAATCATATCCTTGGATTGAGCAACCAATTCCCAAATTGGGAAGATAAGCTCTATCCACAATGCTTATTCGAAGGATTGACCTTATCCTTCTAACTTCCAATATCCCTCTAGAAGATATTGGGACAACTAGGCCTAAAGACTAAATCCTAACATGAGCTCATAAAGCTCACATTTTACAATTTCTACAAATTGCTTACTAGCCAAAAATAAGAGTAAGTCCTAATTTGACAAGATTAAGCCTAAACAAAAGTTATTAGAAATTATTCCTCATCATCTACCCAATTGGTGAGGTACTCTATTGCCATAATAATAAAATTATACTCATTAGACGTCATGGGATTAATATTCCCTATAATGTCCAACCCCCACATCGAGAATGGCCAAGGGAAAAAAATAACCTGAAGGTTTTGAGGAGCATAAACAAGGTTGTCATGGCATTGACACTTATCGCATCATCGAACGTAGTGACATGAATCTTTCTCAATGGAATACCAATAGGAGTTGATCCGAAGGAGCTTCTTAGCAATAACATTACCACTAAAATGACCTCCACATAATCCTTCAAGAGATTCATTAAGGGCTAGCTAGGATTCATCGGAGTTAAGACATCGTAAGAAGATACCCTCAAAAGAATTTCAATATAAAGTATTATCGATTATGACAAATCAACATGCTATTTTTTGTAAAAGCTTTCATTTATTATGATATAAGCCATCAAGCATCAAAACATCCTTAAGAAAATTAAATATGTATGTGTACCAAGGCTCAAAC
Source organism: Wollemia nobilis (assembly GCA_028583015.1). Classification (NCBI taxonomy): domain Eukaryota; kingdom Viridiplantae; phylum Streptophyta; class Pinopsida; order Araucariales; family Araucariaceae; genus Wollemia; species Wollemia nobilis. The sequence goes on from JAQPPZ010000440.1 coordinate 7,102,647, forward strand.
TTAGAAACTCCAATATTTAGGACATCTAATGGAACGAGGCTAGGTTTAAGGGTTGCGGGCTCTTAGAGTTGTCTAATAATAACCATTAAGTTATCATATTATAACTCAAGGGGATAAGGGATGTAATAATGACCATGGCATCAACATGGCAGTTGGAGGATATAGGAATAGACTCTAAGGTTACCTTGTCAAAGGTTGATAAGATCTTGGTGACAATATCTTTGTAAGGTTTTATTTTATCATCACTAGTTTAATAAATATTATTGATTTGACTAAACTCAAGTTGAGAGTCACTAAAGACAGAAAGAAATTTAACCTTTAAGGCTAAGGCTACCCTAATACTGAGGATCAAGGCTTTGTATTTTGTAGTGTTATTAGTGCAAAAGAAACGAAGCTTGAAGAAAAGAGGGATCAATTAATTTTGAGGGGTGACTAGAATGATTCCAGCTCCAACATCTTTTAAGGAATATATTCCATTAAAACAATGGCTAGGACTCAAGATCTTCTACTTCTAATATCAGACACTCATCGAGAAACTTTATGACCAAGGGATAGGTGGACTCCAGGGGAGCATCGACTAGATGATCAATAATAACTTGATATTTTATATCCTTCTCACTTATAAATATTAATTCAAATTCACTAAGGGCTAGAACCCACTTAGTGGCTTGACCTGAAATGTGGGACTTCAACATTAAGTAGCAGAGAGGATCAAACCTTACAACTACCAATATCTTATGGTTAAGCATGTAGTGTCTCAAATTTTGAGAGGAAAACACTACATCCTCTACTCTTCTTACAAAATCTATTTCTTGTTTGAAATAGGTAACTATTGCTATTTTCAACTCATATGAGATTTGTTCTTGTAAGTTACCAATAAATATATCTAACATGTCTCGAGGAGGTAAGGTGTATCTTAAACATCCAAGTAAACTTCTCCATCGAGACAAGAATTTTGAGAAACTATCATCCATACCTTATTTTAGAAGGTATAAATCTTGAATGGCTACTCCTTTCTCCACATAATATCCAAACCATTGAACAAATAACTCGACTATTTCTTCAAAGTATCTCAAATAATGATAGGGAAGTTGAAAATACCATTCCAATGCCATACCATCAAGGCTTTTAGAGAACATTTTTTGCAACAATATATCATCATATACAATATAATGGCATGTTGTTCAAAACGTCCTTAAATATTCTATAGGGTTATTTGTTCCCTTATAAATTGGTAAGATTGGCATTGGAAAATTCTTGGGGTAAGGTCTAGCGGCTACCATAGTATCTAAGGGTTGATTGCACATTTTCTTATAGTTATAAGTGAAACTTGGAGCTTGAAGTGTATCCATTCTTAATACCAATTGTTTCACTATACTTGTCAAAATTTGCATGTCTGGATTGTTGTTGTGCAATAACCCTCGATTCCCTAAGGGTGGGTTATAGGTAGGCTGTTGAAAGGAAACTTGGTTTATGTTGGAGGTATTAACACTGTTGTGGTATGGGTTATGAAATGGGATGTTTTATGTAGAATCTTGTTGTGGGATAAAATTTACATTTGATAGAACAAAATAAGGAATATTGAGAGGAGGAAAATTATGAGACAAAAATTAAATATTATTTTGGGATATACTACTAACTGGAGGAGGTTGTGAAACTCCTCCAATGTTGGTGGTTGTTGTAGTAGCATATGTAGGTTTTATAAAATAGATTGATGTGATGAGAAGGTTAAAACAAAGGATTGATGCAAATATTCTAATGAGACGACCCAAATTCTTTGAAGTGAGTGTCACTATCCAAGGCTTAATTTAGGACTTGCCTATTTTACCTAAAGAAATTCAAGAAATGATAATGTGATTTGAATATGAGATATTTGTTAGACCCCTCAATAGGATCAAAGTCATCACTAGTCTCTATGTCCTCTTATTATTCTAGATTGGGATTCTCCCTATCAACCTAATCATCCTCATGGCATAGAGTATTCTCTTCTGGTTCTATGATATTTCATTTATTCCTAAGGTTTGGGGCCATAGGATTAAGAGAAAGAGAAAGGGAGAAAAACTAATGCAAAAACACAAAAGGATACAAAATAATTTATTAATTTTTTCTAATCTATGCAAAAAAATTAAATGGCATTATTATATTTAAAATCAAAACAAAAAGGAGGTAAAGGAAAGAGATTTTCTAAATGGCCACTAAGGACGTGTTTCACATCGGGTTCACCAAAGATACAAAGGAGGAAAACAACCCATTGCGTACGATTCTTGATGAATCTGCTAGAAGTCGAGGTGACCACGAGGTTATTGTGGTTCTCTAAACTCAGAGGCTTGGGGATCAAAGGGTTCACCAAGAATGGTTTAAGGACTTGCTCCAAGTCCATGATGGAAGGTTTGATATGTTTATTGAGTAAGCACCTAAGTTTGGTCTGGACTAAAATCTAAGCTAGAAAGAATTAAAAAAAAATAATAATATAGGGCAAACAATTATGTAAGCAAACAAAGAGCTATTCTTAGAATGATTCTTTATTTCAATGAAGACCAAACCAAATTGGCAAGAAAGTAAATATTTTATTTTTTAGACAAGACTCCAAGAGAATGCACAAATAGAGCTAGCCTAGATGCAAACTATGTACTTTTTTGTTGATGCCTAGATCTAAAACTAAAATGTAATTTTCTACTCTATTAAATTTATGTTATCTTCTTCAACTATAGAAAGAAAAATCACCACAAACACTTAGAAAATAGCCTAAAATATCTAACAAAGTACTTACTTGACTCGATGGTGGATCCTAGCCAAATTCACGCCATATAAATCCCAACTGCAAATTCAGTGAAACTTGCAAAACAAATTCAAAACCTTGGAAAAATTGATCAATATTTAGGGGCCTGCTTAGGGTGTTATGTGATCGAGCTTAGAGGTGTAGTAGAAAAACCTCTTTGGTCCTTGTAGCTAACCATTTGAAAATAAAAATGATTGTTAACCTTTGGAAATAAGAAAAACATAATATAATAGTATAAAAAATGAAAACAAAGCGCAAACATAATGAATGCAATGAAAAAACAATTATGCGAATGAGATCATAGGGTTTTGGGAGGATAACTTTTCCCCCAAGCTACTGATTGAATTCACACCTCATAATTAGTGAGCACAAATTTAAAAATAAAGAATATGGCAAAACCAATGGGGTGGAGCACAAAGTCACACAAGAGTGCGTAAGAGCTAAATTAAGAATATAAAATATAATTTAACACTAATAATTATTGATCTAAGAACCAATAAATCCATAGATAAAACCTGATAAGCCTGTAGAGGAAGTAAGAGTAGATGTAGCAACCAAAATGTAAGATATTTCCTCCTTAGAAGACAAATGATGTGCTCAATATGTTGTCAAAGCTTCTCCACTTGCTTATTCTCAACAAAAAATTAAATAAAACACACCAAAAGTAGAGCACCAAAGCATTCCACAAGCATAAAATATTGAGAGCATTCGTATGATGATCCCAAAATCTTCCTTGATAGCTGATTGACTAGGAAAAATGATAATCCAATCCTTCTATTTATAGGAGGTTAGGATGTTGAGCAAGGTGTAGCGACAATATTGTCATTGTTGTCAACACACTCATATGGACAGGTTGATGCAGTGGACAATTGTTCGGAGGTTTTTCGGAGTATGTACAGTAATGTTCAATGCTTATGAGAATGTTTTTGATGTTCGGGTGAAGTTATTATAGGTTGTTCATGCAAATTTGCAAAAGTTGAAAAAATCGTCAAGAAGTTGTCAAAAAATTACAAAAGTCATCACGGGTGCAGTTGGATAGGATGGATTAGTTTGGAACATGCCAACATGTCAGGAAATAGTCCAGAATAGTGTTGGAGGTGTCAGCATAGTGTTTGGATTGATTGGTGACACTTTCGGTATCTTTGCGGATGATTTGGCAAGTGGTTGTACATGTCGAAAAAGGGCAGTATTTTTAGAAGCACTGTGAGCAAACTAAGAAGAATTTTGATAGTAAAATTTGAACTAGAGGTGGTCATTATATTCAAGAACATGTGTTCCAAATTTCCACTAAAACAGAGAAACGAGGCGAATGTTACAAGCATTGCAAGACTCACAAAAACGCTCTTTTTGGAAAAAGTGTGTTAGTAGCAGTTTTTGTGGAGGTAGTATAGGCAAACCATAAGGAGTTATGAAACGAGATTTGGAATGGATGTATTCAACATTGTAGAGATTATACCTTTCAAATTTTAGAGAAAACAAAGTTACGAGGTGAGAGTTATGATTGTTGCAAAAAAGGTACAGGTCACTTTTATGTCAATTTGTTCCACTTGTGCAAAATCCTTCAGTTGGCCATTTCGACCTTGCAGAGTCACCATAGTTTTAGTTTCAGTGTTGTTACACCTTCAAGGCATTAAATAGAGCATCTTTCATTTTTGGTTTGAGGTGTCACGTGGCTTTGAAGTAAGAGAATTAGTAAGGTGGCAATTCTTTGCATGTGACGTGTTTGACGAAATGCCTTCTAAAAATAAAAAAAAGAAGTTATATTGTTTTAAGAAGCTTCATTAAATTTTTTTTTTTTAAAAATTGAAAAGGGAAAAAGAATGCAAGTGTGTGCTTTTTAAGTGACAAGGGATTTTATTGAAAAGCGGAGAATTTATTTGGTTTTATGTTTTCATTATTTTGGCTTTGAGTGTTGAAGATTTAAGTTTTAAAGAGCTACACTGATTCACCCCCCCTCTCAGTGTCATTGTGAGACTAACAATTGGTATCAGATTGAGGTTCTTGAACAGGCTTAACCGGCTAGGGTGATCTTGGAAGTGACACAATGGCAGGTGGTGAAGGCTTCTCATCAAACAAAGCACCATTGTTTGACAAAACTAATTATGCATTTTGGAGACTCAGGATGTAGACATATCTTTGTGCTTTGGGATACGTCATTTGGGATTCAATAGATAGTGAATACACAATACCCACCACTTCTCCAATCGATGTTGTCGATAAGAAACTATTTGAGAATGACTCAAAAGCAAAGAATGCTATCATGTGTGGATTAGTGGACAACGAACTGGTAAATATTATGGGTTGTAAAACGACAAAGGAAATATGGGATAAACTGAAGAGCATTCATGAAGGAGACGTTAAGATCAAGGAGGCCAAGTTACAAACACATCGAGCTTAGTTCAAAGTATTAAATATGAATGACGATGAGAATATAGAGGCATATATGCTAAGAGTTAATGAAGTCATTAATGCGATTAGAGGACTCGATGAGGAAATCAAAGATTCTGTCATCGTGAAAAATCTATTAAGATCCCTTCCTCAAATATTTGATTCTAAATTTTCAGCTATAGAAGAAGCTAAAGATCTAAATTCTTTTAGTATGGATGAGATGCATGGTTCTTTGACTGCATATGATATGAGAATAGGAAAATCTAAACCCACGACATAGAAGATGCTTTTAAAGCCCATAAAAATATGAAAGCAAAACACGAATTCGAGGAAGAAGAGACATCAGATGAAATGGAAGCAAAATTTGTTCGAAAACTAAAAAGGGGAAAAGGAAAATACATAGGAAAGTTATCATTTAAATGTTTCAACTATGGAGGCATTGGGCATTTTGTAGCTAAATATCCACTTAATGAGAAGAACATAAGTGATGAAGGATCGCACGAAGAAATAAGTGACTGAAAAAAACAAATTTCAGAAAAAGGCAACATCAAGAAGAAAAGTTTCATCTCCAAGAATGTCGGTTCATCAGAAGATAGCTCTAGTGAGGATTATGAAAAAGGAAATAGTTGAAGCTCTTTTCATGGCACTAAAAGAAGAAAAACCAAAAAAAGAATAGGAATGTGATGAAGAAGAAATTGACACAGAAGTGAATTTGGAAGAGGAACTAATTGCAGCTCTAGATGAATTGAATATAGAAAGAAAAAAGAATAAGAAAATTTCAAGAAATCTTGAGGATGCAAATGAAATCATAACAAATCTAAAAGTACAGATAAAAGAATCCAAGAAAACCTTAGAAGATCTCGAAGTGCAAATAACCATGAAAATAGATTATTGCAGCAAGCTAGAAGAAGAGATTGTTGGTTTAAGAATGCAACTAGAAGAGATGAATCAAAAAATTAGTTGTTATCACAAATGTGAAGAAAGTTCTATGAAGCTGGATAAGATCATAAATAACCAAAAGACTACAGGCATCAAATTTGGTTTGGGTTTTGATGAAGGAGAATCATCAAATGTATCAAAGGCCATAAATGTAGAATACATAAAGAATGAAGAGAAGAAACAGGTTGATCAAGCAAAAATGAATCATGCAAAGGAAAGTAATAATGCAAGGCATGAAAGGAGAATTGACAATGATGGCTTCACCAATGTCACACATCAAAGAAGAAGATTTATGGCTCCTACGACAACATGGCAAAGACCACCACCCAGGTTCAATCATCTCTTTTCTAGTTACTATTTTAAATGCAATGGTTATGGACATAAGATCTCAGATTGCAAGTATAATGTAGGACCAAGGAATTTTACCAATAGAAATGTTTTTTCACCTTTGATGGATTATGCAGTAGAATGTTATAACAGTCATAATTTTGGGCATATTGCAAGAAATTGTCGAAGTACATTTGCATCAAATCAATTTAAAGGAAGAAAATTTCAGCCAAATAGAATAAGACAAAATAGAAAATTTCCCGAAAAACATGCACAAGCTACTGAAAAAGAAAAGCCAAAACAAGAGCCCAAAATTGTAATAAAACCTGAGTGGAAAGAAAAAGAGCGACCTAAGAAAGAAAAGGAATCCTTGATCGTACAGATGACATTTAAAGTGTAGAATAAATCCACACCATGGATACTTGATAGTGGATGCTCTAGTCATATGACAGGTGACAAACAAAAATTTGAGAAGTTGCAACAATATGAAGGTGGTTCAGTAAAGTTTGGAAACAATGATGGAGCTAAGATAGTTGGCAGAGGTTCAGTTAAGATTAGTGATGAAAAAATCAGGTCAAAAGAAGTCTTTTTTGTGGTTGGTCTAAAGCATAACTTGTTGAGCGTAAGTTAGATTTGTGATAGAGGTCATGAAGTGATATTTAAGAAGCAAGGTTGTGAAGTCAGAAAGGTAAACAATGGGAAGTTGATAGCAACTGGATCAAGGACATCTGGCAACCTGTACACTCTCTCAGAGACTTCAGAAGGAGCTTGCTTGATTGGAGAGGAAGAAGAGAATTGGTTGTGGCACAAGAGGCTCAATCATATCAGTTTTGACAATCTAGTAAAAATAAGCTCAAAGAAAACAATGAGAGATATTCCCACCATTGGCAAACCATCAAATAACATTTGTGTATTTGTTTATCTTTTTGCTCATGTTTGTGATTTTTGCTAAGTGTAAAATTTTTTGCCTGAGAATGTTGTGCATGGACTCAGGGGGAGTTTGCAGCAACCCTTTGGTCTTGTTATCAAAGGGGAAGAAGAGTTACAGGAAATTGTGCGTGTGTTGCCAACAATTCCAAAGGGGGAGATTGTTGAGCAAGGTGCAACGACAGTATTGTCATTGTTGTCAACACACTCAGATGGACAGGTTGTTGTAATGGAAATTTTTTTGGAGGTTGTTCGAAGTATGTATAGTGATGTTCAATGCTTATGAGGATGTTTTTGATGTTTGGGTGAAGTTGTTACAGGTTATTCGTGCAAATTTGCAAAAGTTGAAAAAATCGTCAAGAAGTTGTCAAAAAATTGCAAAAGTCATCACGAGTGCAATTGGACAGGATGGATCAGTTTGGAACATGCAAACATGTCAAGAAAAATTCCAAAATAGCGTTTGAGGTGTCATCACAGTGTTTGGATTGATCGGTGATGTTTTCGGTATCTTGGCGGATGATTTGACAAGTGGTTGTATAGGCCAAAAAAGGGCAGTTTTAACAGAAGCACTGCAAGCAAACCAAGAATAATTTGATAGTAAAATTTGAATTGGAGGTGATCATTATATTTTAGAACATGTGTTCCAAATTTCCACTAAAACGGAGAAACGAGGAGAATGTTACAAGCGTTGCAATACTGTCACAAAAACGCTCTTTTTGGAAAAAGTGTGTCAGCAACAATTTTTGTGGAGGTGGTATAGGTGAACCATAAGGAGTTATATAGAGAGATTTGAACTGGATATAGTCAGCATTGCAAATATTATACGTTTCAAATTTTAGAGAAAATAGAGTTATGAGGTGAGAGTTATGATTGTTGCAAAAATGGTACAGGTCACTTTTATGTCAATTTGTTCCACTTGTGCAAAATCCTTCAGTTGGCCGTTTCGACCTTGTAGAGTTGCTAGAGTTTTGGTTTCAATGTTGTTACACCTTAAAGGCATCAAAGAGAGCATATTTTGTTTTTGGTTTGAGGTGTCACGTGGCTTCGAAGTAAAAGAACGAGTAAGGTGTCAATTCTTTGCAAGTGATGTGTTTGACGAAATGCCTTCTCAAAATAAAAAAAGGAAGTTATATTGTTTTAAGAAGCTTCATTAAAAAAAATATTTTTAAAAATTGAAAAGGGAAAAAGAATGCAAGTGTGTGCTTTTTAAGTGACAAGGGATTTTATTGAAAAGTGGGGACTTTATTTGGTTTTATGTTTTCATTGTTTTGACTTTAAGTGTTGAAGATTTAAGTTTTAAAGAGCTACACTGATTCACCCCCCATCTCAGTGTCATTGTGAGACTAACATAGAAGGGATTTAGGCAAGAAAATGAAAAACAAACTTGGCTAAGAGTCGACGCTATAAAGGTCTGCCAAAAACTTGGGCTTTTTAAGAGAAAACCCTAAAATTTTCAAAGTAACACCTTATCTTGGATGACCATGAATTTGACAAAGTTAAAGAAAATCCAAACAAAAGGGGGAAAAGAAGCTCAAAATTACACCTAGCAACTTTGAATGCCTTCTTAGGGATTCTAAGGAAAAATGACCTATTTTGATGGGTCAATTTTCCATGTCTACAATGTGTGACCAATCTTCTCTTCTTCACTATCACTAATTTCCTCAAGAAGAACACCTCTTCTTTGAGCGGTTTTGATTGCTTCAAGTTGAGCAGTAATTTCACTTATTATTTCAGATATATCTATAGTTTGGGGTCCTTGTGGTCATCCTCTTCTCCATTGTACCATCATTCCTTCAACACGTATCAATCCTCAAAGATCTTCTAGCTCTAATACCAAATGATGCAGACTTAAAATCGTACACCTCTTTGTACGATTCACATGCACTTTTCAATCGTACAATTGTATGATTGTTCTTTTAGTTTGAACAATAGTACAATTCATCTACAATTTCTAACTTTACAACTGTACACTTGCTCTCCCAATAAAATAATTGTATGATTTACCTACAATATCTAGGCCATTATATGATTTATTTATATTGACCATCATACAACTCCTTGTAACTAATCAATTGTATGATCCTATTTAGGTTTGAACATTCTATATTTTCATGCAGTTGGATTTTTAAGGTTTTCTTCTCAATATCTTCCCATTGTACAATCATAGTTTTTTGCATCGTACAATGTACGATGTATGATCATTACCAAAGTTTAATGGGTAATTGGATATTGTATGGTAAATGAAATTCTTTAGGCGTTTCTTCTTTGGAAAGTCCATCCCTATAACTATACGATTTTATCGACAACAACCAAATCCTCTCGTGCAAGGGGTAATACTATTCATTCCTTTGACAAAGTGGTGTCTTCTATTATTATAGCCTTATAAACCTTTAATATTACTCACCTCCTTGGCATCCCAATGCTTGTAACCTTCCTCAATCACAAGCATCCTTTTTTTTGTCCATTCTTAAAATCTTCAATATGCCTCCTACAACCTACACATGGAAAAACAATGAGACATACAATTTTCCTGATGGTATGATAAAAATTTATTAGACGACATGGGATTAATATTCCCTATAATGTCCACCCCCACATGGATAATGGCCAAGGGTAACAAATAACCTGAAGGTTTTAAGGAGCATAAAAAAGGTAGTCATGGTGTTGACACTTATCGCAACATCGAACGTAGTGACATGCATATTTCTCCATGGAAGACCAATAGGAGTTGATCAGAAGGAGATTATTAGCAATAACATTACTATTGGATATTTTGAGTCCTCTAAGTCAAAGTTGTAATTGATGTCACATGATAGAGTTATCACTTTTATCAAGAAATTTGGCAAGAAATAAAGTCATCCAAGGTTGTCACTATCATCCAAGAAAAAGCTTCATTAGTGCAAAAGTGAAAGTAAAAAGGCTCCATAATATTTTAATGTTATTGGAAGCATATGTTAAGCGATTGGTTCACAAAAACCCAAGATGGGTTATTGCAAAGGTTAAAAAGGAGGTTTAATAATTATTTATAAATTATTTAAATTCACAAGGAATTTAAAATTTATAAATAATATTCGTTACACCAAGGTTGTGCATTAAGACAAGGTTCCAAGGAAGGCGAAATCAAAAGGTTTTATTTAAAACCATGGTGGACTTATGTGGATAGGGCTTTTCTTATAATAAAAGGTGAAAAGAATTATTTTTAATTAATTAACTTTAATTAAACCCTAAGGAGGGTTGATGAAATTAAATTCAAAATTTTTGAATTCAGCCGACGTGTTTGGAAATGCATCAAAGTGCATATAAAAGGAGGCAAATGATTTCATTTATCATCAATAAAGAGTTCGACATTCATCCCCAAGTATTTTGATTTTGACATCAAAGCCCCTGCGCCAGCGAAGGAGGAAGACAAGCATTGCATGGTCAAAGGTGTGACGGGTTGGTCTTGGCACCAAGGAGGAGGTGCACACGGTGATAATAAGGGAGAATTTCCTTCTCCCTCATGTGGGCTCTCCTAGCCCACACGACGTAGCCAAAGGACATGGCAGCATGGTGGTTGGTGGTTCGAATCGTTGAAGACCCTTTTGAGGGTAGTGTATGCACTCAGAAATTTGCGGGATATTTACCAAAGGTATGCGCTCCGATTTTTGCAAAAAGAGTGGCAATTAAATTTTAATATTTTTCTTGCTAAGGTTTTATAAAGTTAGCTTTGGGAGGTATAAGGAATGCAAGCTTAATATTTTTGCTATAGTCGGATTGAAAATTAAAGGGGAAATAATTGCCATGGTGGTTGAGTTATTTTGACATGCCAATGTTGGGTTAATAATTTTTGAGGGATGATCAAAATTATTATGGTGTTGATTATTGTTAATTTGAAGAATAATTAAATCCTATGGTGGTGAATAATTTTTGAGAGTTAGAGGATGAGTTTATTGTTGAGATTGGAGTAATAAGGTGTATGAGTTTTTGTGATTTGTTCTAACCCTTGTGAAAGATTGGCAAAAGAAAATATTGTGATTGTGGTAGATTTTCAAGGGCTTCTTCATCTTCATAAAAGGTATGGGCACATTCTCCTATTGATTGATTGGGTGATTGATTTTTGAAAATATCATTGGAGAGAAAAGGATTGATTGTGGCTTCCTCTTCAAAAGTGCTTGATGTATAAGGCTTTTTTGGAAAGTGGCTTTTTGCCTAGTGAGTGTGAGTTGTTGGTTCAAGATTTTCTAGATTTGTAAAGTGACTTCAAAACCTTGTGTTATAAGCATTGTTGTTGAAGTGAATTGGTTATGCAAAGAACTTGAACTTGAGTTAGAAAAGAGCATGAGTATCATTGTTATGTGATATTTGTTGTTGAGCATTGTTGGAAATATTTTGAGTTGGTTGGTACATGCTTGGACTAGGGTTTGTGAGAAAGGGTTGTTCCTTGAGGTGATTGGTTGAGTAGAGTTGATTGAGCCTAGTCAAGTGGATGCATATGGTTGTTCAAGTTCCATGAAACAAACTATTCTATATTTTGATTGAGTTGAGATTGAGCTTTGAGAATAGAACATATTGAGTCTCTAAAAATTCTCTTTATGCTTCTATGAGATTGATTTGAGTTGAGATTGAGCTTTGAGAAAAGAACATATTGAGTCTCTAACAATTCTCTTTATGCTTCTATGAGATTGATTTGAGTTGAGATTGAGCATTGAGTATAGAACATATTGAGTCTCTAACAATTCTCTTTATGCTTTTATGAGATTGATTTGAGTTGAGATTGAGCATTGAGTATAGGACATATTGAGTCTCTAACAATTCTCTTTATGCTTCTATGAAATTGAGTTGAGAAAGTGATTGAGCATTGAGTATAGGACATATTGAGTCTCTAACAATTCTCTCTATGATTCTGTGAGATTGGACAAGTTCTGTGTGGACTTGTTAAGCATATTTGAGCAAGTCTTTGAGATGGCTTGTGGATTGATTTTGTGTAAGATTTTGTGAAATATTGCTATGCAGATTTGAGCAAGTCCTAGAGAGGACTTATTAAGAAGATTTGTACAAGTTTTGAGTGAGTTTGTTGGGCAAATTTGGACAAGTTTTGAGTGAGCTTGTTGAGCAAATTTGGACAAATTTTGAGTGAGCTTGTTAAGCAGATTTGAACAGGTTCTGAGTGGACCTATTGAGTACATTTGAGTAGGTTCTGAGTGAACATATTGAGCAGATTTGAGAAGGTTCTAAGTGGACCTATTGAGAAAATTTGAGAAGATTTTGAGTGGACCTATTGAGCAGATTTGAGAAGGTTATGAGTGAACCTATTGATAGAGCTTGTGAGGTGATAGAGTATAGAGGACAGAGTCTCAATGGAGAGAGATCCAGTAGCCAGGACAATTGAAGATAGATCTTATGAGTGAGGAGTCTTCAAGTGGAGAGAGATCCACTAGTCAAGTGCAACGGAGAGAGAGTATTCTAGAAGATCACTAGACAAAGTAGAAGGGGAAAGAGTTCTATTATGGAAGAGATCTATGAAATTGAGATTAGGAGATCAGCATCTCCTTTGGACATAGGTCCATAAATATTATAATTGGGAAGGCTTCCCAAAATATTATTTCAAAAATATTTAGAAGAAATATATTTCTATGGAGGTAGCCCACATTGGGTGAACCACATTAAAATTTGTGTCTCTATTGTGTATGGTGTTTTTTGCATTGCTTGGATTAATACTATTGATACTACTATTTATACACTGCATAATATTGATTTGAAAGGAAAAGTAAAAAGTGGTTTTATACTGTTCACCCCCCTCTCAGTATAATCTTATGTTCTTCAATTGGTATCATAGTCGGTTCTTTTGGAAGAATTTTAACAACTTGAAGGAAGATCCTATAAGAACACAAATGGCAAAGAAAGGCAAGAGTAGAAGAATGAGACACAAGAAGAAAAGAACACCTATGGTCATGAAAGAAAAGGAAGATGAGTTTAATATTGTTATGTTGAGAGGACACATGGAAATAGATTCAAGATATGAATCAAGTAATGGATAAATATCTAGACTGATAAAGTTTTGTACCAGATGTGGGAACACAGGTCACCATGCAACTTATTATCCACAAAAATATTTTGTTTGTGGTAAACTTGGCCATGATGCAAGATATTGTAACGAGCTTAGTAGAAGTGAATATGAAGATGATATTCATAGAAATGAAATCCTAGAGATTGGTTCAAGAAAGGATAACAAGGACAATACAAATAGGTATGAAAAAGAAACTATACTTTTAGTAATAGAAGAAAAAGAATATGCTTCAGAAAAAGAAAAAGAGAAAGCCACTCTTAAGGAGATTGTTGAATTGAAAAGAGAGAATTTTGAATTGAAGGCTTAAATACAAGAAGATGAGAAATGTAAGACAAAGCTTCTATAGGATATATCTAACTTGAGAGATAAGGTTGAAAAAGTAAGAAGAGTTGAAGAAGGTATGATTAAACAGTGAAAGGTAAAAGAGATAGAATGTAAAAGACTTATGATTACTCTTGGAGAATTAAAAAGGGAGAACTCAGGATTAAGGGTTCAAGCTCAAGAATATGAGAAAGAAAAGACAAGGTTTCTACAAAAACTCACTAACTTCAAAATTAAGGTTGAAGAGACAAGAAAATTTGGAGAAGGCATGGCCAAAAAATTAAAAATAAAATATTGAGAGTGTGAAAGATTAGAGCATGAGATAGTTTCACTAAGGATGGAAGTAAAAGGTTCTAAGGACAAGCTACACAAGTTTGAGGAAAATTCAAAGACCTTGAAAAGGACTATCAATGCACAAAGGTCATTAGTCACCATAACAGGACTTAATTCTAAATAAGAACAAGGGAAACAAGAAATAGAAAAAGGAGATCCAATCTCAAACATCAGAAAATAAGAAGAGTCAAAAGAAGAAACTAAAAGAGAGAGTGAGACCTCTAAGGATAAGTTGGACAATAGAAAGTTCAACAAGGAAAGGAATAATGCACAAGTAAGGAACATATGGAACAGGAAACAGGTAGAAGAGACTAAGAGACCAATGGGGTCTAGGCAAGGTTTCTTCAATGAAATATGTTTTTCATGTCATAGTTTTAGGCACATGACTTCACAATGCTGGACACATGAAATATAGGAATATGGGAAAGGATAATTTTTCCATGGGTATTGCTACTCATGTAATGAGTTTGGTCACAAGGCAATGAATTGCAAGATTCATGACAGAAGAGGATATGGCTTCATTAGGAGAAGTCCGAAGATATTTGCATCTCCAAGGAATAATAACATTAAGTGTTATAAGTGCAATAATGATGGTCACATAGCAAGATGGTGTAGAGAAAATATTCCAAAAACAAGCATGAATAGGAACATGAATATGAACAAGAACATAAATATGAACAAGAACATGAACATGGTCATGAACATGAACAATAACAAGAACATGAATGAGAACAGGAACAAGAACAAGAACATGAATATGGATGAGAACAAGAATAGAAACAAAAATAGAAGTGATGATAGGAACAGGGATGATGACTTGGAAAGAAAAAATCAGAGGATTCATAAAACTCAAAAAATAAGAGATAAATATAAAGGCAAAGAGCAGTGCTTTCAGGGAGTAAAAATACTTCCACCCTAGAATTAACCATCCCATGAGGTGGAGGAGGAGAGGCTAAGCTAAGAGGCTCATTCTTAGCCTCGAGCCCTAAAGGTGACCCTTTGCCATTGATGTCAAAGGAGGAGAGATTTGTGTATATTGGGGAGAGATTTGATATGGGGAGAGAGTTGATATTTGAGAGAGCATTGAGCCAGGGGGAGCAAAGTCCCAGGGGGAGCAGAAAAGAAGGTCAAGTTTCAATAAAATGGTATGGGTTGCGATCAATGACAAAGGGGGAGATTTTTGGATATTTTGAGTCCTCTAAGTCAAATTTGTCATTGATGTCACCTAATAGAGTTATCACTCTTATCAAGAAATTCAGCAAGAAATAAAGTCATCCAAGATTGTCACTATCATCCAAGAAAAAGCTTCATCAGTGCAAAAGTGAAAGAAAAAAGGCTCCATAATATTTTAATATTATTGGGAGCACAAGTTAAGTGTTTGGTTCATAAGAACCCAAGATGGGTTATTGTAAAGGTTAAAAAGGAGGTTTAATAATTATTTATAAATTATTTAAATTCACAAGGAATTTAAATTTTATAAATAATATTTGTTACACCAAGGTTGTGCATTAAGACAAGGTTCCAAGGAAGGCAAAATCAAAAGGTTTTATTTAAAACCATGGTGGACTTATGTGGATAGGGATTTTATTAAAAGCCAAGGTGAAAAGAATTATTTTTAATTAATTATTAATTAATTAAATTTAATTAAACCCTAAGGAGGGTTGATGAAATTAAATTCAAAATTTTCGAATTCAGCCGACGTGTTTGGAAATGCATCAAAGTGCATATAAAAGGAGGCAAATTATTTCATTTATCATTGGCCAAGAGTTCAAAATTCATCCCCGAGCATTTAAATTTCAACATCGAAGCTCCTGTGCCAACGAAGGAGGAAGACAAGCGTTGCACGGTCAAAGGTGTGATGGGTTGGTCTTGGTGCCAAGGAGGAGGCACACGCGGTGATAAGAAGGGAGAATTCCCTTCTCCCTCACGTGGGCTCTCCTAGCCCACACGACACAACCAAAGGACTTGGCAGCGTGGTGGTCGGCGGTTCGAATCATCGAAGACCCTTTTGAGGGTAGTGTATGCGCTAAAACATTTTCAGGATATTTACCAAAGGTATGTGCTCTGATTTTTGTGGAAATAATGGTAATTAAATTTTAATATTTTGCTTGCTAAGGTTTTATAAAGTTAGCTTTGGGAGGTATAAGGAATGCAAGCTTAATATTTTTGCTATAGTTGAATTGAAAATTAAAGGGGAAATAATTGCCATGGTGGTTGAGTTATTTTGACATGCCAATGTTGGGTTAATAATATTTTGAGGGATGATCAAAATTATTATGGTGTTGATTATTGTTAATTTGAAGAATAATTAAATCCTATGGTGGTGAATAATTTTTTAGAGTTAGAGGATGAGTTTATTGTTGAGATTGGAGTAATAAGGTGTATGAGTTTTTGTGATTTGTTCTAACCCTTGTGAAATATTGGCAAAAGAAAATATTGTGATTGTGGCAGATTTTCAAGGGCTTCTTCATCTTCATAAAAGGTATGGGCACATTCTCCTATTGATTGATTGGGTGATTTATTTCTGAAAATATCATTGGAGAGAAAAGGATTGATTGTGGTTTCCTTTTCGAAAGTGCTTGATGTATAAGGCTTTTCTGGAAAGTGGCTTTTTGCCTAGTGAGTGTGAGTTGTTGGTTCAAGATTTTCTAGATTTGTGAAGTGAATTCAAAATCTTGTGTTATAATCATTATTGTTGAAGTGAATTGGTTATGCAAAGAACTTGAACTTGAGTTAGAAAAGAACATGAGTATCATTGTTATGTGAGATTTGTTGTTGAGATTTATTGGAAATATTTTGAGTTGGTTGGTACATGCTTGGACTAGGGTTTGTGAGAAAGGGTTGTTCCTTGAGGTTATTGGTTGAGTAGAGTTGATTGAGCCTAGTCAAGTGGATGCATATGGTTTTTCAAGTTCCATGAAACAAACTATTCTATATTCTGATTGAGTTGAGATTGAGCTTTGAGAATAGAACATATTGAGTCTCTAAAAATTCTCTTTATGCTTCTAAGAGATTGATTTGAGTTGATATTGAACTTTGAGAATAGAACATATTGAGTCTTTAACAATTATATTTATGCTTCTATGAGATTTATTTGAGTTGAGATTGAGCATTGAGTATAGAATATATTGAGTCTCTAACAATTCTCTTTATGCTTCTATGAGATTGATTTGAGTTGAAATTGAGCATTGAGTATAGGACATATTGAGTCTCTAACAATTCTCTTTATGCTTCTATGAAATTGAGTTGAGAAAGTGATTGAGTATTGAGTATAGGACATATTGAGTCTCTAACAATTCTCTCTATGTTTCTGTGAGATTGGACAAGTTTTGTGTGGACTTGTTAAGCATATTTGAGCAAGTCTTTGAGAAGGCTTGTGGACTGATTTTGTGTGAGCTTTTGTGAAAGCTTTCTATGTAGATTTGAGCAAGTCCTAGAGAGGACTTATTGAGAATATTTGGACAAGTTCTGAGTGAGCTTGTTGAGCAGATTTGGATGGATTTTGAGTGAGCTTATTGAGCAGATTTGGATCAAATTCTGAGTGAGCTTGTTGAGCAGATGTGAGCAGGTTATGAGTGGACCTACTAAGTAGATTTGAGTAAGTTCTAAGTGAACCTATTGAGTAGATTTGAGTAGGTTCTAATTGGACCTATTGAGCATATTTGAGCAGGTTCTGAGTGGACCTATTGAGCATATTTGAGAAGGTTCTAAGTGAACCTATTGACAAAGATTTGGAGGTGACAGAGTATAGAGGATAGAGTCTTAGTGGAGAGAGATACAGTAGCCAAGATAATTAAAGATAGATCTTCTGAGTGAGGAGTCTTCAAGTGGAGATATATCCACCAGTCAAGTGCAACAGAGAGACAAAGCATTCTAGAATATCATTAGCCAGAGCAAAAGGGGAAAGAGTTCTCCTGTGGAAGAGATACACAAAATTGAGATTAGGGGATCAAAATCTCATTTGGACAGAGGTCCATAAACATTGTAATTGGGAAGGATTCCCAAAATATTATTTGAGAAATATTTAGAAGAAATATTTTTTTTGTGGAGGTAGCCCACATTGGGTGACCCATGTTAAAATATGTGTCTCTATTATGTATGGTGTTTTGTGCATTACTTGGATTACTGATATTGGTACTACTATCTATACACTGCATAATATTGAATTGTGTAACCACCAAAAAGGCTCACACCTAATGTGTCCTATTGCAAGAATTGACAAAAACAATACAAAATGTGTACAAGAACAAGAAATTGACAATGAGATGATCAATAAAAGATGCTTTATTCCATTATATTTTGATGCCAAACTCAAATTATAAGTACATCCCTCTTAGGGATAATCATATTGATACAATTGTTACAATAGGAGGTATTTTATTTCTCTCTCAAGGGTAGGTGTGATTTCAAAGTGCCCTTTAGGATGACACAAACTGCTCTAGGGTGGAGTAGACCCTCTTCTTTGTGTTGAGGAAGGAAATAGATGGTTGTAGCTCCTCTGAAACTTGTTTCCTATGATCAAAAAACAACACAAGAATTTCAAAAGCATAGGGAGCCTCTCATGATGAGGCTCTTTAAAGACAAATAGCATGAGAGTAGCATAATGACATGAATTCAAGAAAATGCGTAAACTATGCTAAACATGTGTAAATTCTATCAAGATTGATGGAAATATATGAAAAATAAATACACTCAATCTATGGCATCAATTACTTGAAATGAAGCACTATAACATGAAAAGAAGCCATTAATGTCTAAACTACTATAATGAGAACAAGTTAGTAAAAAAACTAATTATGCTAGTTAGAAGTCTCTAAAATTCTAACTAAACCATTAAAATGCTAAATGTGATCTAATTAAGCATACTGGAAATGAAACAATAAAGATATTTATCACCTATTGCAAACCGCAGCTCTGATGAGCGGTCTGCACTATAAACCATGGCTGAAAACTGCGGTGAGCAACCAAGTGGTTTGTCCTCCAAATTCAAGGGCCGTGTGATGAGGCCTGAAAATGCCTCATTTTTACACTATGTTTGACATATAAAAATTGTCATATTATTAAGTTAAATTCCAAATAGTTGATTAGAATATATATTTGTTAAGTGTTTGCATGATTTTATTTTAGGAATACTATATCTCTATTTTTGACTATTTTCAGCATTTTGTGACTAATTTTTCTTGATTAAGTAGCAAGTAAAAACATGCATTTCAATTAACCAAATGTGGTATGCTAATATACATTAAATTAATAATGGTTTATGAATGTTTTCCTGCCCTTCAACTTGTTTGAAGTCCACATTGAAGCCAAATTATTAGGACTGTCATAAATCTAAAAATCTAAAAAAAATAGCCATATAAAAATCAACAAGCTATCACTTTATAGGAACACCTTGAAGTTGTCAAGCAAAGCATGAGGATATGGATGGAATGAGTTCAGAAGGACTACAAAAGACATATGACCTATTTATAAGCATTCCCACATGGTCTAAATAGGCAACAACATGGTATAACAGGGCAGGGACAATTGTGCAGCACTGTTGCACTATTTCAGCATTGTTACTTGGTGAATGAAGTGTATAAATTCACTAGCAACTTTATGTAATCCTTCATGTTGATATTTGAATAATTTTTCCATGTTATAATTTATTTTAATTTGCAAGAAATGCCAATATTTTACAACTGTGCAACAGAGTTGGAAAATGTAGTAATTTACCATGTAAATTCTAGCAAGCTACCAATTAATGGCAAGGCATGGAATTCACACATGGAGAGGAATGAAGGCTATTGCAATCTAATCCTGAGGGCTAATCCACTTGAGAAATACAGCTAAAATAACTTGAAGAGCACACAATTGGTTATTTTGAAGATATTTGAAATGAGTAGACATCTTCGGAATGAGAAATACAGTCTCTTCGGAATGAGCAGACATCTTTGGAATGAGAAATACAGTCTCTTCGAAATGAGCCACTTATCTTCGAAATGAGAACATAAAG
Organism: Wollemia nobilis; assembly: GCA_028583015.1. Lineage (NCBI taxonomy): Eukaryota > Viridiplantae > Streptophyta > Pinopsida > Araucariales > Araucariaceae > Wollemia > Wollemia nobilis. Next base: position 7,122,702 of record JAQPPZ010000440.1, read on the forward strand.
TTATTTTTTGAATTTTTGACTATTTTTTGACGGTGGAAAAAGAGAAAGAAGGTTGAGAAGGTTAAGAGAAAATATCTCCCATAAGATTTTTTTGTCCTTTCCGTCCAAAGCCACCATTCATGGAAAAGATCAATTTTGATCCTCTTCTAGGATAAACCCAGAAATAACTGCAGCATAATATGAAGTTGTTTGCAAGATAGAAAAGGCATATTCTAAAGTGGAGAAATATGTGTGAGATATTTCTAGACTCCTCCCATGTACTCCCACCACTGAAGATGCTTTATAAGGGCCAATGACTACTACTGCAATACAAACTATCTAGATTTGAATTTATTTCAAATCTAAAATTATTGGCAAATCACTGTAAAGTAGCACATAGGTTGATTTGAGCATGGGATATGTTGTAAATATTTATATAAATAACACAGTTCCCTCCTTTGTTGAGCCAGTTAGGAATTAGAATAGAGGAGAGTTTTCAATAGCAGTAATTAGGACAGTACAACAATTTTTTGTAATAGTTTTTAGCATGTTTTGTCATCAATAAAAGTGCAGTTATTTTATAATTTTTTGTTATAAAAGTGCTTTCCATGTTCTGTTATTTTTATTTTTCAGCAGCTTTCAATTTCTAGCAGATTTCATTTTGCTGTCAATTCCTATAGCAGAAGCTTGATGACCTTTTGTGGCAGGGCATTGACAAGTGTTTTATTTCCAAGAATCACTTCCATTCTACAAGAGTAAAATAGGTTTAAATTTTGTAAGTGTAATTTAGGATTTCATTTCAACAACATTTCAATTTAGCAATTTCAATTCTACAAAAGTAGATTAGATTTTAATTCATGCAATTGTAGTTAATTGTTAAATTCTGCAATTTAGATTTTTTTCAATTCCTATAATTTATTTTAGTTTCCATTCTATAGACTAGGTTTAGTGTGACACCAAAAGGCTAAACCAAAATCTGCTTCACCAATAAATGCTTGAAATCTGAATGGCTGAATTGTACTCTGCCCTAGCCTTCTATCGTAGACAACCTTGGACACCACCTCGGATTGATAAGATCTTTGAGATTTAATGATGTGCTTAATGACAACGTGTCACTGTGGGCTTGACCTCCTTCTCCAATTTATGTTAAAGGGTCACCTTCAATGTCCTTTGATAGGTTTAGCGGTTGAATCGTTGAATTGGACCTCCGTTTTCTCGAATTAGCATTCTTAGCTCTCCTAGGTCCTTAGGGTATCCATGGCCTAATTTGTCATGATGTTTTATAAATTGAACATGGTGATGACCAAAAACATCTCTCTATGCACTCAAGTGAGTCAATAATTTTATAGGGCTTCACTAATTTGATCTCCAAATTCACTCTCTCATACAATATTTCGACAGCGTTTCGCTATAAAAATGCTCTATATCTTCTGTCTCTTTTGAGGGGGTATTTATAGGATGTCCCAGGGATAGGGGTGGCTTCATGGAGAAGCCAAGATCAAGAAGGGGTGGTTAGGACAATTGGATTGTAAGTTTCCATTCTTTAACCACCTTCTTCTAGAATAAATGGCCATTCAAACCGATTTGGCTTGGATGAAGGCCAACTGAACTTCAGTTAAGATCGTAGGTTACAACTACGGTCTAGACTATAAATCGTAGGTGTCAATCATGGTTCAGCTTGTAGACCATAGGTCTGGGCTATAATTTAGATTGATTAGACCAAGGAGCCCAAATTGAGTGGTTAGAACCACTTCTCTATCTTGGAGTTTGTCCAAGATATTTCTTATGATCTTGTAGCATGTACATATGAGTAGTCACCATCGACATGACGTGTTTTAGGTGTCTGCAGATGCCCCTTTTGAGATGCATTGTAATATCGAACAATGCATGAGCAACAATATACCTCCTAAAATGATGTTGAAGGTTCTATGATGATCATTAGTCAGATCAACATTAGATGCCTCTTGTCCAGCAAAAGGATGCACATCCTAAAATCATTGCTTCCAACTGGGTGAAAAACTTACATTTGAAAATCTTGTGCCCTTATCATCTCATTTGGTGTAGTTGTGCATTCCATAGGTATCTTCTGACCCATAGATCCGAAAGGCAGAGAACAAAAAATAAAGTCATATTTGCTATTTACCCCAAGAAAAGGGGTAAGCTTATGATAGTTGTTGACAATAATTCACAAGGATGAACATAGTTTTGACAAGATCAAGGGATCTATGATCTTCAGAATATTTTGTTGATTTTGATTATGATTTGATATTATGACTACCCCCTCAAGTGATGAGTTGATGAGGGTAAAGACAATGTATAAAGCAACGAGATCGCTTGACCATAATGAATGATTTGAAAAAATGTAGAATTGAGCATTTTAATTACTTGGTTGTGCCTAGTTCAACTTATGATCCTAAATGTTAATAGTAATTGCACATTTCTATCTCATGGAGTAGTTGGGCTACAATAACTGTCTTAGGGAATCGAAATGATGCAATTCCAATTAGATGTGTGTTGAATCAATTTATCGATGATTTGCTAAAAATATGTCATAGAGGAAATGACATGCAACGCCTCGTTTCTATGGAGTAGTCCAGCCTCAAAGGCCTTCTTCAAAATTGAAAAGAAACATATTAGATCAATGATGACAATTTTTGCCCTAAATGTCCTTATGGTAATTTACTCATCTTTCCATATTGCATTGATCGTAAGTCGCTGTAAACGCCAAGTGTATAGTGTAAATTATTGAATACAAGGCACATTTGGTTTTTAATTATTTGATTTTTTTGTTAATTTTTAATTTATTGATCGATCCTGGAGCTTGAACATCACCAAATTTACAATATTGAGTGCTCTTTTTTTGAAATTTGATCCGTTACGAGTCATTAATTTATCATTTTAGACCTTCCCATGATGGGGTTTGAGTGCATTTAATGCTAGTTGCAAACCAAAAGTACGGTCTATGGTTGAAGTTTTCAAATATTGGAAATCACAGATAGGACTCGTGGGCGGCAAACCCTAGTTTTGGAACCACATGTGTCAGTTGCGGTACACCATAATTAGGACCTATAAATAATCTTTCCCATTTGAATTTTTTATTATTTCCTTGAAAGCAACTGCAATTGTGAGAGATCTAAGAGGTAAAAGATATTCCTTGATCCGGAACGCTACCTAAAACTCGACCAAACCTCACATCTATACCCCGATGGCGGATCCTGGACAACTATCGACTAGTGAAGGTTGTGGAGCAGGCAAGGTAACTCGAAACTGAGTCCTCGCAATAAATACCAGCTAAAATAAACTACATTACTTAATGGGTTATTGAATTTCATTAAAAAGTTAGTAATGAACCTCACATTAGATTAGGTTAGTTTATTTTTTAATTTTTTTTGGTCAGCGAGGCTAGGAAGGAACCCAAAATGGATGTCCTTCCTAGACCGTAACTGGCAGCTACAGTTCCCAATTTTCATAATGGGGACTGTAGGTATTAGCTACGGTTGGAATTCAAATTCCAACGGTCAAATTTTGATCGCATGGGGACCACAGGGTTGGCCCACGGTTCGTTGACTTTAGAAAAAAATTATCAAATTTTTATTTTTCTAAGGTTTAATAGACAATTAATGTCATTTAATGCAATTCTAACTTGCCTAATTGATTTTTTTGAATTCTTTGTGACATGTTTGTTTTTTTTTTTATCAAATTTTGAATATTTTTGACGTTTCTAAGATCATTTTTTTAATCTATTTTTGCTTATTTTTAGTTAGATTTTCTCTTATAAAATGTTTTTATTTTAGAGGTTGTGAAAGCATGAGATTTCGAAATAAAAAATAGTATTAAAGATGTAATAAAAACAGAACTTTGAATCAACCGAATATAAATTAATTCCATTCGGTTACAATACATCTCCTGCATTTTCAGGGGACAAGAGTGTTAGTCTGCCTCGGTTACAACCGGGATTACTATTGTTTCTCCCGCATGCCCACATGAGAATGGACGGGCCAAAGTATTGCCGCCACTTGCATGGATGAATCTTTGCTTGCTGCTATTCCTCGCTGTATTCAAAGAAACAAACAAACTGTTTAGCAGCACCTATTGTTAAGACAAAGGATAAAACGCTTAAAAAGAAATACGTGCAAAGATTAATGATTAGAACAGCAGACTGTAAGCTAGTGAGCACAAAACAAAATCTACTGTTAGAAAGCCGGTGAATGCATGCTTGAAACCAAAACCTAAAATTATGACGTAAATGAAATAAAAATACACTGAGCTTTGTCGACGAATGGGTGGATCCATGGATCCGGATTCATGTTCTCCATATTAAGGATGTAGAAGAAAATGAATCGAAAGGTGCAGTCGGGTATCGAGTTCAACAGCACTTCGTTGCGTTTCTAATAATGCTTCGTCCCTCCTTTTACATTGTATCGAGCCGGTTTTTTATAGAGGATTCGGCCTCTGAGAGCATTAATGTTAAAACCCTAAATCCGCAAGGGCCGCTTAGATTTGATCCTTATCGGGCCATTATGAGACATGGCTCGCACTGACAGATCGCAGTTATGAGGCGTGGCTTTGGATCGGATTTGTTTCGAAACGGCTTGTCTCATTAAAGTCCCGCCGCTTAGTTAAAATCCGCTTTAAATTGCTTTAAATGCTCTCTTTGGATATTTTAATGTTTGTCTTGAATGCTGACGTGTCGCCTCTTGAATGGTCGAATGTCTGCTTTTAACGCTGCCGTAATGTTTTCGTGTCTGCTTTTAATATTAAAAACCTGCCAGGCGCTAAGGCAAGAGACCGTCGCGATATCGCGACCGCGCGATATCGCGCCTAGACAGCGCTTTGTCAATTTTTGACTTTGTTTAAAAGCAATTTTGCCTAAGGTTTGAAGTTTGCTTAAGTTTTGAAGGTTTTGACTAAGTTTGTTAAAGGCTCGCTTAAAGGCTTTGAAGTTTGTTAAAGGCTTTGATAAAACGACCAACTCTTCCAAACTGCTGTGCAAGTGGCCAAGACCACTGTTTGACCTCTAAAGGCTGTCCTGAAAGCTGTGTATGTCAATGTGACCAGTGTTTGTAGTCACTTAATCGAATGGTGCTGTTTTGGTGTCTACAGATGCCCCTTTTTGGGAAGCGCTACGAGTGACGCAGTGTTGAGAAAAAATATACGACCAAAGCACTAATGATTAGGGTTTCTTGGTAACCTAACCAACTCTTGATGCCCCAAGTATGGAAAGGGCATGCATTCTTGAATCCTTGCTTCTGACGAGCTAAGGAATTTGATTTCAAGTGTTAACCTATTTTGGTGAGGTGTGACTTGAGCTTGGACATTGATCCGTCATGATTAGGCAAAGGGCGCAACCTTTTATCCACAGGGGAAACCTTGTGTTCATGCTTCGGGAATGCCAAGTATTTGATCAACTTAATGATTGCTTGTTTATTGCCCCAAGCAGGAGCGTGATTGTCTTTGTCAATGATTCTTTGAATGCATGTCATTGCCTTGATTGGGTGTGTGGTTGTTGATTGGTGACTAAGTGTGACTACCCCCTCAAGCGACGAATCGATGAGGGAATGACCTTCGTGAGAAAAGCGACGAGTCGCTTGACCCAAGATGACTTAGGTTAGGGTGCCTTTAGATGTTTTACCATTTGAGCACGTGCAATTTCCCGACATTTGGACCTATTTTTGGTGGGTGTTAACCCTTTTGGTGATGCCATAATGGGGTGAAATCATCAAGAACCCATCTTCCCGTGGAGCGGTCCAGCTATGGTAGCCTTCTTGGGGAAGTAGGAGAGTGATAATTTGGGCCCCGACATCGATTTTCTATGCCAAGAGGTTAAGTGCAAGAGCACTTGTGTCCGGCAATCTTATTGCTTATGTTTTTGTGTTGCTTTTTGTGATGTTTTTGTTGTTTTGATTTTCTTTCTTTGCGTATATGTCATGATTTTATGCACAATGATTGATGTTGGTGGATGCATGCTACTTTATATGGATGGATGCATATGGTATGATAATTACCAATGTTGTATGTTGATTTATTTTGATGGATGCATGATGGATGCAAATGTATGTGATATGCAAAAATGAAATGGATGGATGGACTTTGTGATGTTTGGCTATGGCACCATAGACTGTTTTAGAACTCCATTATTTTGCTATGTACAAATGTGGTGTTTCTTTTTTTTTGTATTTTCTGGTGGTATTGTAAGGATGAAAAGTAGCGCAGTTGGTTTAGAAATGTAGCAAAGGTTTTCCGAGACTCAGACGGTTTTAACTTACTAGCCATGATTGTATTTTATCTTACAAGACTTTTGAACAAGGTATGAATCGGACTTGTTTTTGACCAAGCTATTTCACATCCCTGTGTGTGCAATTGAGTTCATTTATGTGGTATTTGTCGGGATACCGCCAATGCAGATGGGCTTTCAACCGAACTCGTACTGAGGATCACCTAATTAGCTCCACTAACTCCTTTGTTGTATGTAGTTAGATTAATCTGCGGTGTTATCCAGGATACCATAAGCTAGCTCATCCACATGCAAACATTGATCTGTACACAAGTTAATGTGAGAGATATATCGTCATGCGAGAAGTTTACCGCCAGTGACCGATAGGCTATCAACCAAACCGATACTGAGGCTTGCCTCATGACCTGTCGGAATCGTCGAGAGTTCCAGGGATTCAAGGTCAACTCCCTTCTTTTCTTCAATTGTATTGGGATACTTGCTCTTTATAGTGATAATAATCACTCGTTTATTTTGATTTGTTTTTCTTTTTCTCTTGAGCAAGGGATATGGATATGGAGTGACGAGAATCACTATTCTTTGTGCCTTTTGATATGTGCACTCGTAGGATGTCAAATTTTGGAGCTTTGACATTTGCAAATTTTTGATGTTTTGCAACTTTGGGATTCTTAGGGAATTGGGTAGGGAGGATGCTTGTCCTTTTGCCAACTCTCAGCATTCTTGGGGTCATTCGCACAGTGGGGATGAGCAAGATAACCGTTTCGCTTATGGTAACCCTGGATTACTGTGCAGGTTTCATCCTTCGTTCACACAACTCGGGAATTTTTATGTGTTTTAATTTGTGTTGGGATGTTACGTAACAAGGTGTATTGCAAGTGTAACTCTACCTTCGTAAAATCTGTTTGACTTGATACATTTCATTGCTAAAGAGCAAAATGATGACCGAATCACGAAAAACTCTTGATACATTAAAAGACCACCGACTCTAGTGTGGTAAAATGAATGGTGTTTTTGCTGTTTTTGTAAGATGGAACAGTGTGGAACAAGATGGACTAGTAGAACCATGACAACCTATGGTGCCTTTGACCTATACGACCATGAATATGCAATGTATGGATGCAATGCTTGAATGCAGCTATGTATTTTTGTATTTTTGATGGATTGATTTTGGTGAATATGAAGATGAATTGCGAGAAGAACTCTCTATTGATGAATTTGAATATGCCTAGAAATGAGATGCAAATTTTTGTTGTTTTTGGTGATTTTTGTTGTTTTTGAATTTTCATGATTTTTGACCAAGTGATTGTGGAAATCCTTGGAGCGTTTTGGGATTGACCAAGCGATTGCAAGAATCCTTGGAGCCTTTGGGATTGACCAAGCGATTGCAAGAATCCTTGGAGCCTTTGGGATTGACCAAGCGATTGTGATAATCCTTGGAGCATTTTGGGATTGACCAAGCGATTGCAAGAATCCTTGGAGCATTTGGGTTTGACCAAGCGATTGCAAGAATCCTTGGAGCCTTTGTGGGATTTGACCAAGCGATTGCAAGAATCCTTGGAGCCTTTTGGGATATGGCTCTCTTTAGATATGAAATGGTCGCAAATGACTGATATTCAAGGGTTCTGTTTCCTTGATACCATCAAGAGAAGCTAGCCGGTATGTCCCGGGTCCGATTTTGCTATCAATGACATACGGACCTAACCAATTGGCCGCAAACTTGTCCCTTAGGTGGGATGGCAAACTGGAATTTTGTTGATTTTCCTTCAAAACCAAATCACCAACGCGAAAGTCCCTGAGGTGAACTTTCATGTTGTAAGCTTTCTTAAGTCGCTCTTGATAAATGCGTAAATGCTCGAGAGCATTAACGCGTCGTTCGTCAAGCAACGTAAGCTGGTCTAACCGGGCTTGCCGCGCAGAATCATCATCGATGAACTCATGCATTGATATGCGTAGGGAAGGAATCTCCAACTCTAGAGGCATGACTGCCTCGGAGCCATACACGAGTGAAAACGGAGTGGCCCCAGTGGGCGTCCGAATGCTAGTGCGATAGGCCCATAGGGCAAGTGGGATTTGAATGTGCCAATCCTTATGACTGTCTCGCGACGGTCTTTTTAAGGATGGCAACTAGCATTTTGTTTGACGCCTCCGCTTGTCCATTCGCCTGCGGATAATAAGGTGTTGAAAAGTTGTGCTGAATCTTGTACTTTGTGGTCAAAGCACGCACGTCTTTGTTCTTGAAAGGTGTCCCATTATCCGAGACTATTTTGGATGGAATACCAAAATGACATATGATGTTATGCAAAATGAACTCCACAATGCGGGGTCCTGTCGTAGAGGTAAGCGGAATTGCTTCCACCCACTTGGTGAAGTACTCGTGGCCGTTATGATAAACGTGTGACGGCCTCGACGACGCAGGGGAGATCTTTCCAATTAGATCAAAGCCCCATTGCGAGAACGGCCAAGCAGCACCGGACTGTCTGCAAGGCCCGAGAAGGTACGTGCATTAGATTGGCATGATGTTGACACTTCACGCACTTCTTGACATAGGTGCAACAATCTCGCTCTAAAGATGGCCAATAATAGCCCATGCGAAGAATGCGCTTTGCGATGGCCATTCCACCGAAGTGGCCACCACATGTACCATCGTGCGCTTGGGCGACTGCCCAAGTGGACTCTTGCTGGTCCAAGCAACGAAGGAGGATTCCTTCATAGCTGCGACGATACAAGATGTCTCCTATCAAGACATACTTAGCCGCTTTCTTCTTGAGTGCTCGTTTTGCGGCATGAGTCAAATCAAGTGGGAGACTACCTAACTTGAGGTAGTCTCGGATGGGTAAATACCAGTCCTGTTGATCAGAAACCTCGATAGTATGAACAACCAATCCCTCCCGAAGTTCATCCCTAGCAAATGCTGAATGGGATAGAACCCGCAAGAATAGTGTTGTGTTGCTACTAATGGGAGTAGGGGAGAACAAGGACCCCCAGCTTGGCGTGTTTCAGACGATCTCGGATTCGAGAGAACCTATCCGAGGATGGTTCAATTTGGATCATGTGGATTCCTGGCGTCAAGTCTGAGCTTGCACGCTCCATCGCGGATTGCGATAAGGTTTTGACTTGAATGGTTGTCATATCACCAGAAAGGTCCTACGGAATTAGTGACCCCAAGGAGGCCATTGTGTCCGCAAAACGGTTCGATGATCGAGGGAGTGCCTCGATGTCATACCACTCAAGTTTTACCAAGAATTTGTCCACAAGGGCTTTATAAGCCTTCGTAACTGGGCATTTGCATTGATATACCCCTTTGACTTGATTGACTATTAACAGCGAATCACCAAAGATGTTCAGTCTTTTGATGTTCATGGCGATTGCTGTCTGAAGACCTAGGAGCAAGGCTTCATACTCTGCGTTGTTGTTGGTGCACGGGAAGTTTAATTTAAATGACAGGGGCATTGGAGCACCCTGCGGTGTGAAGAATACAATTCCCGCACCACCACCTTGCTCACACTTAGAACCATCGAAGAATAGGGTTATGTCGGCTTGTGACTCAGGCTCATCAGAATCTGGCGATTCTGAGACATGAAAGACCCCATCGTCAGGCAGTTCTATGACCAGAGGCTGATCGTCTTCAAGAGGAGCCTCTGCTAGTTGATCGGCTATGACCTGTCCTTTGATAGATTTTTGTCCAATAAACTCTATGTCAAATTTCGTCAACAACATGATCCATTTCGCCGTGCGACTACTATGATAAGTACGACTCATCATGTATCGCAATGGATTCTCCTTAGACACAACATACGTAGTGTTGCTCAACATGTAGTGGCGTAGCTTTTTGGTAGCAAACACCACTGCAAGCGTAGTTTCTCAACGTATGCATAGTTAAGTTCATAACCGACCAGGGTGCGGCTAAGATAGTATGTAGCCTGTTCCTTGTGAAGTTCATTCTTCCGGGCTAGCATGGCGCCCAGTGCCACCTCGCAGGCCGAGATGTATAAGTAGAACGACACTCCCGGTCCAGGTGGTGCCAATACCGGCGGCGAAACCAGGTATTGTTTGATCTCGTCAAAGGTCGATCGGCACTCGTCATCCCAATGAAATGTAACCCCCTTGTGCAATAATTTGTTCATGGGTCGGCACTTGTCAGATAATTGTGCTATGAAGCGTTTAATCGACGCGACCTTTCCTTGCAGACTCCTGAGCTGCTTGATTGTGGTTGGGGGAACCATTTCAAGGATTGCCTTGACTTTCTTTGGGTCCACCTCGATTCCTCATTTTGAGACTATGAAACCCAAGAGTTTTCCAGATGTGACGCCAAAGACGCACTTCTTGGGGTTTAGTCTGACTTTATGCTCCATGAGGCGATCGAGGATCTTGCTTAAGTCAACGATATGATTTGAGCGCAAGAGAGACTTGGCTAACAAATCATCCATGTAATCTTCCAAAGTTTTGTGCATGTAATCGTGGAAGATATACGTCATGGCACGTTGGTAGGTGGCACCAGCATTTTTAAGGCCAAAAGGCATGACCTTATAACAAAATGTCCCCCAAGGCGTTGTGAACGCCATTTTTAGTTGGTCTTCAGGATTGATACGAATTCGATTGTATCCTGAGAAACCATCCATGAGGGAGAGCATTTCGTGACCTGTTGTAGCGTCTACCAACGCATCGATGCTCGGCAAGGGGAAATCATCCTTAGGACTCGCTTTATTCAAATCATGAAAATCGGTGCATATGCGAATCCTCCCGTCGGGCTTCTTGACGGGAACCATGTTGGACAACCATGGCGGATAATCCACGCAGATGACAAATTGTGCATCCAACAGCTTTTGCAATTCGTCTTTGACCATCAAGGCCACTCGTTGGGTGCATCTTACGTAGTTTTTGCTTTACAGTGCTTGATTGTCGGATCAAGCGTTAAATTATGCGTGACTAGCTGCGGGTCTAGTCCCGGCATATCCTTGTACGACCATGCAAAAACCTCCTTCTTCTCTTTGAGAAGGGCAATGTAGTCGGCTTGCTCTTCGGGGGAAAGACTTACCCCGACCTTGAGAATCTGTGGATTCATTGGATCTGTGCCGATGTCTACGTCAGCCGTCTCCTCCACTGACATGTGGGATCCGTCCTCCAACTGATGTGGAGTCGGGATCAAATGGATATCATTAGCTGAATTTAGATCTATGCTTGGAACCTCGTGTTCCTCTTCAGCTTGAAAAATATCCTGAGTTGTCCTTGGGGTAAAATGAGGCATTTCACCGAAAGGCCAGTACTCTGCTGGTGATAGAGGTGAATTGACGCGATCCCAGTCGATGGCATCTATGTCTAGATGCAATGACCGTGCTGGATCGGCCGGATTGCGGATGGGTGCGGTCAAATCAATGGAGATCATGTGGATGGAATGAATTTGGTCTCCATTACCGCGGGCATGATAACACGATTCTTCTAGATGCCCCCTATACTCTGGATCTGGCTCTAGGGGAACGGGCACGAACGGATCGGCCCTATGTGCTAAATGGAGGACAGGGTCTTCCCTCGGCACTGTTGTTATGATAGGGTCTCGAGGTGGACGGTGCTCATCGTGAATGTGGAGCCATGGATCCAAGATCAGGTCCCAACCTCGCTGGGTCGACCCACCATTCATGCCCTAATCTTATGCCCATCTCGTCCCATTAGATCTTCATGAGTTAAAGCGCGATAATGTCATCGCGCATGTCTGAGATAGTCCATCTCAGTCTCATCTTCTGAGTCACTTTCGGAGATCCAAAAATGTTCATTCTCTTCAGCAACTATTGCTTGCGACGTTGATGGTTCTCCTTGTTCCAAGTACGTTAATCTGGTCCCATTGCGGTTGTTCCACTTTTGGTGGAGGGACCTGACTCTCTTGACATTGTACTGACTCAACCGGAATCTCTAAGGGGAACAACTTCGAAAAGATGTCCGGACACCATTGATATTCTCTTTGGGGATGAGTATCCGAACTTTCGCCTCTCTCTAGCAAAGGAGAGGGATTACTACCGTTACCAAGGGTGTTTGGTGACCATGGGAGGTAATCTCCCAATGTAAATTCTGTATTTGGGTTGGCATAGAGATCTCGGTGCCAATCCCCCCTTGTTGCCTATTTCTAGGTCTTGCATATTTTCAACCAAGATGTCCAAGGGCAGGGGGTGGTTGAACCCTACTCCTGACTTGTCATATGGCATCTGATATCTTGGTTGGCAAGGGAGACGCATCCCTTGCTCATATCTACCTAGCCCGTATCCATGCCAATGGCATTGGCCGAGATATTTGAGGGCAAATTGTGGGTTTGACAGATAATTGATGTTTTCAACAAAAGGTTCTTCGTCTGCTTCCTTTTGCTGACATGGTTCAAGACCATGATCAAGGCCCCCATACACAAAGTTTGTCTGGTTGGGTGGGTGACCTAGGGGAACAACCGTTCCTATGGGAAGGCGAGGTCTCCCCATATCCTGGACTGACTCTAATGCGGGCGTTGCCACAACATTCTGCACTATGTACTCCCCCAGGCCTGTACTAGCCATTTCAACAGTGATTGTTGATGCTTCGGAGGGAGGGAACGGGAGTCCTTCCTGAGTCCATTCCATGTTTGGTAGGTTTGGAGTCTCAGCTTCCGTTGTGCTGGATATTTCCTCTGTTGATATCGTTGAAATTGTTGGCAACCCCTCTTCTAAGGGCTGAGCCTCTTCCATGATTTGTTTTCCCTTGTCCTTCTGTGTAGCCATGACAGGTGGCGTTGGTAATGAAGGAGTAGATGATGAGGGTTCACCTGGCGGGGATATTGTTGTTTTGGTCACCAGTGGTGCCTGCGGTGTTGAACCCTTTTTAGATGGATTTAGCTGGAAATCCAAATGTGTTGAAGGGAGGGTCGATCGAGGCATTAGTTGTACCGCATTGCAATACTTGAAGGGTTCTAAGTCCATTGGGACTACGTGTATTTCACCTTCAAAAGCATACTTTAAGCACTGGTGAGCGATGGAAGGGACACACTTCATGTCCCGAATCCAAGGCCGCCCTAGCAGTATATTGTAGGCCATCTCGCCTTCCAACACATGGCACAATGTTGGTGTTGTCTTTTGTCCTACCTGGACAGGTAGAACAACCGTGCCGACTGTCGAGCATATTGCATCATTGAAAGCTCGCAGTGTGTACGTGGAGGCTGTGATATGAGAGGCTGGCAGCTTCAAATGTTTTAGGGCTGCAGTGGTAATAATATTACTGGACGAGCCAGTATCTACCAACACTCTCTTATACGGGATCCCGTTGATCCGTGCAACAACATGCAGGGGTGGATCCGCCGCGTCATTCGATATTGCTTTGACTTCATCCTCTCTGAAGGTGATGACCGGCTCAATACATCGTTTTACGTGTCCCACGAAGTTGTTGAAAGAATTTGCTTCTTGGGGCTGTAATTCGATGGTTTTTAAAATGTCCATAAGAGCTTCCCTATGAGGTGTTGATTGTTGAATAAGCTCGTAAATGGACAGCCTAGCCGATGTGGTCCGCAAACTCTGCGTGAGTTTGCTCCGTATCGTGATTTTTGGTCTAGGCGGAGGTGACTGTATAGGGTGTTGTTGAGGCTGTGACGTTGTCGAAACTTCCTTTGTGGCTGCCCCAGGGGCAACTGCTGAGTATTTTTTATTCCTCGTCACTATGCTGATCATTCCCACAAATCCTTGCATGGGAAGATTCTGGCGTACTTCATTAACTTGGAGAGGTTTTGCCTGTGCCTCGTGGGCAGGCAAGGGGTCCTTGAATACCCCCATTTGTTGGTTGTTTGGCGCTATGGGGTTGTCCACGGCCAATGTTTTATTTTCGATTAAATCTTGGATGAGTCCTTTGAACTTCCAACATCCATTCAAATCGTGTCCCCTTCGCCTATGAAATCTACAATATAGTTCCTCTCTATATCCCTTAGGTTTAGGAGCGTTAGGGTCTATAGTCAGGATCTCTCGGAAGGGTTACTAAATTTGCCGCCGACAAGCGGTCAAATAAGGAGTCCCTAGACTCCGTGTAGGGGGTGAATTGTCGCTTAGGGCGACGCTGCTGATTCTGCTCCTGTTTCTTATTATCTTTCTCATAACTAGGAGGCACTGCCTGGTAATTGGCCTTTTGAGGCTGCGTGTCTTGCACTAGCTTGGGAACATTGATTGCAACTTGATTAACCGCTGCGGGTTGTGATTGCGTATTCCCAGTCTTAGTGGTTTTATTCCACTCTTTCTTCTTAGGCTTGGCAATTGTGCCTTCGCCTATTTTAATCTCTTCTATGACTCTGGCTTGCGCCAAGGCTTCTTCTAAGCTGTCGTATTGCTGCAGCAGCAATAGCCTAGATTGATTTTAAGCAACTCCGTGCGAACATCTGAGTGAGATCAGACATAGGGGGACGGTAGGGTAGCCTGGAAAGCAAAGCCCTCCATCGGTTCCCGTATGCTGCTATTGTTTCCTCCTCATACTGCCTGAGGTTGGCCAAATCACTTAGTGATGCCTTCTTCCTTGTGTTGAAAGCAAAGCGTTCAAGAAATGCATCCACTAGTTGATCTAAGTTGTTGATACTATGTTTGGGCAATTGTGTAAACCAATCCGAGGCGGGGCCCGCGAATGTGGTTATGAAAGTTCTAAGCAACAATGCATCATTGTCTTGGATGCCGAAGCATTGACTTAGGAACCTCGTGACATGTTCTTGTGCGTCCTCCTCACCTTTAAAGACCGCCAATTGTGGCAACTTGAAATGTTCAAGGTAAAGAGGTATGGGTACTAAGGGATGCACCGGATGACTGCAGAGTTGACGTAGTGTGGGATTTTGATGCCCAGAAGCTTTTATCTCCATAGACTCCAAACGCTCTAATAGCGCTTTGTATGCATCGAAAGATTTTATTTCTTCTTCTTTGGTTTGCTCTCGTTGTGGGTCAAGGGAGACTGGAGGCCTATGGGGAGGTGGCCGATTGGCAGCCCTCCCGCCTTGATGGGGCGTGTCGGCCCGTTCTATTTCTGGTTCATACTCCTCATAAAACTCTTGAGGAGTCTCTGGGTGAGCCCTATGACCTTGATCGAGTCCCCGCTGAGGGTACCCATCATTGTTCCGGGGAGTGGCCTCCCTTTCGGGTCTATAAGGTCTCGGAGGCAAAGCTTGACGAGGTCGCGGAGACCTGTCCTGCACCAACGGGTTGTGCCTCTCATACTGTTGTGCTCTTTGGGTGCGAGGGGTTGGCACCCTTTCGGGTAGTTTATAGCGTAACTCATCCGCCTCGCGCCGCATGCGCTCTTTATTCAAGCGGTATAAGTACTCTAACTCCCGATGACCCCGCTCAAGCTGCGTGATTCGAGCTTGGCGAGCGGCATGTCTGGCGACTGCCGGGTCAACTGGGTCTGCCCTCTTTTGTTGAGGAGGCTTGAATGTTTTGCCTATGTGTTTGCCTCGATCTTGATGGTCAAAAATTTCAATGGGTTGCTTCCCTTTGTCGGGGTAGGCGACATTTGTTTGAGGTTCTGGCCTCGATGTGTGATCATGATATCTGGCAGGTGCAGAAACGCAAGGTTCCCGCGCTGTTTGTTGTTCTCGAGGAATGTGATGATCTTCCTCGTACTCCCTTTCATGGGTGTGAAAGGGGCGGGCGGAGTTAGCTAGCCCTGTGTAAAGAGCCCTGCGCTCTGGATGTTGTTTTTCTATTCTGATGGGAGGTAAATAAGGGACGCCATATCCACGTTGCCCCTCCAAATGGACAATATGCCTCTCTAGCGCTTCATCGCACTGTGGCCATTCAAATCTAGCCTCAAGAGGCGGTTGTCTACTTATATTGAGAGCTGCATGTGACCCATCTTCCCGAAAGGGGCTGTGTTGAATGGGTGTATTCCAATGAGGAGGTTCCCAATAGTTCCTTCTTGAAGTGGCCCGATGTGGACTTTGTTGTAGGCCAGACCGCCAAGATGGTATGGCTAGGTCCTCATGGCTAAAGCGAAGGCGACTAGCGCCCTCTCTTTGTGTACCTTCTACAAGGTCTGCCCTTGATTGGGCTTGGCTACGAGTGTACACCATTGTGATGCTTCGCTACTATCTAAGCAGATTTTATCTCGTTTATGATGATTTGTCTTTTTGTCTACACTAAGCGTAAGTAAACACACACATACACAAAACTCGTGATTATCTCTTTTACGGATTAAATAGTGTGTCCTAGACTCGGTTTAGTGCATTTTGGTGTTTCGTTTTGTTTTTGCAATTTTGGAAGAACGTTTAAATGCATAATGTTGGCTCATATGACTCCCATAAATGGTCGCCCCTTCAATATACCATTGTCGGACCGATATACCAACCTCTCTATATACCCGCCCTTACGTGAGGGAGACTATAGGTACGTGAGAGCAGATGGTACGTGGAACATAGGCGGTACGGAAGGGGAATCGCTCTGTTTATGACACCTACCATAGAAGACTTATCCTCGCGTGCATGGGAATCACCCCAACAACACTTGGTCAGCTTTCGTCAGGATTTACGTCTAGCAACAGTCGCGATCGAGGTAATGGATGCAATATCTCAAGCCAAAGTGATGATGGAATCCACCTTTGGTCTTGCTCAAGGGTTGGGGTTTTACGACCAACGCCTTGGTTTAAAATACCACGTGGTGTGTGAGGTTCATTTTACTTTGCAAAATTGAAACAGGCAACTAAAAAAGAAAGCTTTCCCTATGCCAGACAGACACTACAAACCGGCAAACAACAAGTGAAAAATTGAAAAGAAATTTTCTACCTTTCTTTAACAAATTAAAAAAAATTAAATGAATAATTAATAATAAATAAAAAAAAAAAAAAAAAAAAAATTACCACTAATTTAAAAATTAATTATTAAATGAATAATTACGCAGATAACTACATAATTAAATAAAGCAAGAAAAATTTTTAAGAAAAATTTCTCTACCTTATTTTAATAATTAAAAAGATTTAATTATTAAATGAATAATTACGCAGATAACTACATAATTAAATAAAGCAAGAAAATTTTTTAAGAAAAATTTCTCTACCTTACTGTAATAATTAAAAGAAATTAAAATGATAGTAAAAGATTAAATAAATAAAATAACCCGAAACTTCGCAACAGAAAATGATATGGACGGCTAGAACCGTTACCTCCTTTCTGCCCGAAATTGCTATTTTTGACCTCCGGCTAAAAAGAAGTACCTGTTAAGCACAAGACACAACAAGTTTAATTAACTTCTGTGATTTTAAAAATCTGGGAACGGTCCCACCGTGATCGCCACTGAAAGCATGAGATTTCGGAAATAAAAAATAGTATTAAAGATGTAATAAAAATAGAACTTTGAATCAACCGAATATAAATTAATTTCGTTCGGTTACAATACATCTCCTCCCTTTTCGACAGTATTTCCCTCAATTACATACCGGGATTAATAGTGTTTCTGTCCGCATGCCCACATGCAAAATAGGCGGGCCAAAGTGTTGCCGCCGCTTGCATGGATTAATTCCTTGCTTGTCGCTATTCCTCACTCGTATTCAAAGAAACAACAAAACCATTTAGTAATACCTATTGTTAAAACAAAGCATAAGCGCTTAAAAAGAAATACGTGCAAAGATTAAAGAATTAGAATACTTTGAAACCTCGTAAGTTAGTGAGAATAAAATAAAATCAACATTAGAAAGCCGCATGTAATATGCATTCAGCTTAAAAACACATAAAACACGCATGGAAGATTAGAGCGAAAATGAACTAAAAATACAATAAGCTTTGTCGACGAATGGGTGGATCATGGATCCAGACTCATGTTCTTCATATCATGGATGTAGAAGAAATGAATCGAAAGGTGCGATCGGGTATCGAGTTCAACAACACTTCGTTGCGTTTCTAATAATGCTTCGTCTCTCCTTTTACATTGTATCGAGCCGGTTTTTATAGAGGATTCGGCCTCTGAGAGCATTAATGTTAAAACCCTAAATCCGCAAGGGCCGCTTAGATTTGATCCTTATCGGGCCATTATGAGACATGGCTCGCACTGACAGATCGCAGTTATGAGGCGTGGCTTTGGATCGGATTTGTTTCGAAACGGCTTGTCTCATTAAAGTCCCGCCGCTTAGTTAAAATCCGCTTTAAATTGCTTTAAATGCTCTCTTTGGATATTTTAATGTTTGTCTTGAATGCTGACGTGTCGCCTCTTGAATGGTCGAATGTCTGCTTTTAACGCTGCCGTAATGTTTTCGTGTCTGCTTTTAATATTAAAAACCTGCCAGGCGCTAAGGCAAGAGACCGTCGCGATATCGCGCCTAGACAGCGCTTTGTCAATTTTTGACTTTGTTTAAAAGCAATTTTGCCTAAGGTTTGAAGTTTGCTTAAGTTTTGAAGGTTTTGACTAAGTTTGTTAAAGGCTCGCTTAAAGGCTTTGAAGTTTGTTAAAGGCTTTGATAAAACGACCAACTCTTCCAAACTGCTGTGCAAGTGGCCAAGACCACTGTTTGACCTCTAAAGGCTGTCCTGAAAGCTGTGTATGTCAATGTGACCAGTGTTTGTAGTCACTTAATCGAATGGTGCTATTTTGGTGTCTACAGAGTTGACCTCTAGAGCTCACGAGCCAGACCTCCTAAAGACTCTCTGCAGATAGCTCACTATTGGAGAGCGGACATGGTTTGGAGCTGTCGACTTTGGCTACGTTCTAGATCTACCCACTATTAGGGTGGATCAGGCCTACTTGACTGCGTTGGCCCGACGCTGGAATGCATGGACCAACACCTTTCACCTGCCTACGGGTGAGATGACCATCACTCTTGAGGATGTCTATCGGATCTTTAGGATCCCTATTGATGGTGAGGCCATCACCTCTTCCTCCTCCTAGAGCAAGGGGGTAGTCTTTGATGCTATTTTTGGTGATCGGAGCTAGGAGGCTCAACGCATGATCGACCATGGAGGAGTCCATATCGGCTATTGGTAGGGTCAACGCATCTTCTCTGTGAGAGAGGTGATCTTCATGCACCTGGTGGTGCAGATTGTTCTTCCAGACTCCTCGGGTGCGAGGATACCCTAGAACCTCCTAGCCAGTGTTAGGAGAGTTACTTAGAGCTCCACTACCTAGCCACTACTTCTAGCTTGGGGGAGCACTCTATTATGCTAGCTCTACCAGGAGCTGTATCAGATCACGAGCCAAAGTCATCGTGGTATTAGTTATAGCCTACTACTATAGATCTAGGGCTAGAAGCATATCAAGATCAAGCATCCTATAGATCTGCCTCTTCATATTACTACTATTGATGATCAACATCAGTGCTACACCACATGCTAGCCTCGAGAGGAGGAGGGATTCTAGAGTAGGACTCATGCTGGTGATGTAGATCATTACATTGCATGATTTGTAGTGCTCGGGCCGGATGACATTGAGTGGCACTCCTACATGGATTGCCTAGACTAGCCAGAGGTAGGCGAGTGGCTACGATAGGCTCACCAAGATAGGTGGCTACTCGATCATAAGGTCGAGGTTAGGGAGTACCAATTCTACTCTCACATCCTATGATAGTTTGACCTAGTGTAGGACATCCCAAAGATTCCATTTGTTTATAGGCATCTAGTCTTGGAGATGCACCTATCATGGATTCAGCCTACGGCACTTGGAGATGAGGCTAATGATTTCCAAGAGTCTAGAGATGATAGGGCTAGGACCACCCCCACATATGATACATGGTGGTCCTTACTACAGTGGTAGGGATCAGGGCCTCTAGGTAGGGTGGATGACCAGGCAGAGGTAGAGGTCGATCCAGATGGGCGTAGGGTGCACCAGTGGACTAAGGGTGGATGGGGTGTAGAGGCCACCATCGAGGAGGCTCCATAGGTGGAGGCTAAGGAGGAGGTTAAGGAGGGTGAGGTGCCTCCTGATAGTGATGTAGGGTAGCTCCTTGCTCAGGTTGTAGACCTACAGAGTCAGGTTGGGAGGCTATAGACTCATAAATTGTAATGAGATACTTCTATCACCCTTCTAGAGGTGAAGCTAGCTCATAGGGATAGGCAGCTAGCAAAGGCTCAAGAGTAGATCATGAGTCTGACAATATGGGCTACAGTGGTAGAGACTCAGGTCCATGAGCTCACTAGTGCATGTGATGTGGCACTAGTGCAGTGGGGTGAGGCTATTGTAGAGCATGACTTGCTCAGGGCATAGAGGGGGATCCTTCATCCTCCCAAGCTATCATGGGACCTCCAACTGCACCATTATCATTATTACTAGGCGATCAAGACCCCATGTCAGAGATCTAATGCTTATAGGCCCTCATGGAGGAGGGCAATGATAGACATATAGGTAGGGTAGCCCACATAGACCAGCTAGAGGGCTACATTAGGTTGATTGGTGGGCAGGTCCTAGAGGATTCACATGCTATAGGGTCTCAGAGGACCAGGTCCAGGACTACAGGATAGTCCACAATGAGCTCTAGCCAATGGACTCATAGGATAGAGAGGACACATAGGTCCTCTAGCACACATGGAGGCAGCTCCCATACCAAGGCTAGGGAGATGGGTGTGACCTCTAGTCATAGGTCTAGCCACATAGACATACCAGTATCTCATGTGCTAGGCCTCTTTGGATTAGGTGGCACACAGGGCCCTCAATAGGGCACACAATAGGCACCAGAGCCAACTGTAGAGCAAGCTCTAGAGCATAGGGCTGAGGGAGGTGATGAGAGCTCCAGTTTAGGAGGAGCAGGCCAGAGCTAGGGCTCTATCAGATCTAGGCTACATTTTTGCATATGTATCATTTTTTGGTGTAAGGTCTAGGACCTACACGATTGTAGCCTACGAGAATTTTGTACTCCTGATGTACTCTTTGGACACACACACACACACACACACATATATATGAGATATTGATCATTTATGGCTCATTATGTGTACTCGTGTATTTTTAATTTTATGTTTATGTTATGCACATGGATGCAATGCTTATGTTAATTTGATGCTATATGATGTGATGTATGGATGACATGCACTAGATAGCTATTTTAATTTTATGATGATAATGATATGCAGTGATCTAGATGTTTAGATGTGCTATATATGATGATAGATGCATATGAATGCGATATTTAATTAAATGCATATTTGATTTTGCTTTATTGCATTGCATTTTTATGACACTGTCACGATATGCTAATGCAATGTATGTAATGCATTATTTACATGATGGTAATCTAATGTAAATGAACCTGTATGCTTTAATCACTTTAAAACATAAGGAATGAATGCAATTATGTTTATCAATCTAATGGATGACACCATAGAATGTATAAAAATCATGAATGTAATTGAAAATCCTCATAATAAGAATTTAATCAATTAATCACCCATATATGAAATGCAATGATATGCGGTTTATGATGTGAATGATATAATGTGTCATTCTATTTTCTTTTGCAAGTTTGAAAAATATGCACAATATAGTCAATGGTCATCTAAATATTATTTCTAATATCCATCCGGTATCTATCCTATATCTTGATTGTGCTTTATATAATGATGTATCATGGACTCGATACTTTGCAGTTTGATGATTTTATATGGTTTGCGATACTTGATATTTTGTTGCTATTAGAGAGATTTTTGAGGTTTTCCATGAGACTCAAACACCCTAGTAGACTTATCAAAAGTTGTATACTAACCATACTAGACTTCTGAGATATAAGGCTTTCGCTAGGATAGGCCCTAACTGTTCATTATCCCTATGTGTGCACATGAGTATATTAAGATAAGACACAAGCATTCCCCGATGTCAGGAAGGATTCTTTCAGCCCATTGCTAAGATAGGGGTTCCACAAATGTCTTATCCAATCCCAAGTTTAGATTTTAGTTGGACTAGACCACTAGGCAATACAGGACACCTGAAGCTAGCTCTTCCACATTCAAACATTGGTCTTGTTCATAAGCGAGATGCTAATGCGTTAGACATATCATCATGCGTAAGGTACAGTAGTGCTGGAAATTCTAGGGATTCAGGCTCATTCCTTTCTATCCTTCAATTTTTGGGATACTTGCTCATATGTGGTGAAGCAAGGGAGTCGATTCCATCTTGACTCTGAACTATCTCTGGATCTTCATTTGATCTCTCTTCAAACTGGATTTTTGATCTTCATTTGATCTCCACTCGAACTTTGATTTATGATCTTCACTTTAAACTTGATTTGAGTCTATTTTCTGATCTTCATTTGATCTTCACTTTTAGGCATTTTACATGTGATAATTTTCTTCAAAAACTTTCCTTTGGGGGATTTACTTTGGGAAACTATTTCTAGTATATCGATTGAGGATATCGATCTTATGATATCAATATAGGATATCAATATGGGAAGTCGATCTATGATATCGATCTAGGGTATCAATATTGAGGATTGATGTGGGATATCACTTGGGATATTGCTCATTTTATCATAAGCAAGGGATTCTGAATAGGGAACTACACTTATCCTTTTGCCAACTACCAACATTTCCCATACCATCCGCACAGAGGGATAAGCAAGAATAACTCTTTTCACTTCAGGATACCCAGTCCTGCTTCATGGCTTTCATCTTCCCCTAGTCCTTATTAGGATTGTTTAATTTGTTGATTAGTGATAGAATTCTGATATGCTAAAGGCTATACTAACTAGACCTTAGCTACAAAAGCAAAGCAAGCTTTCTATCAACTCTTGATAAGACCTCTAGGTATGGTTGAGTGACCGAAAAACCCTAGTATATTCTCCATAGCAACAAAATGGGTTGTGTTGAAAAACACAATTACTCACATGAATGATGGATTATGATAAATGCAGAGATGCATGATTTAGACACAAACATGGTGTCATTTGTAAGACTGACAAACATAATGCCTTCTATTACGGAATGCAACGGATGATGAATGCCTATATGCAATGTAATGAAATGAATGCATGTGTGAATGAAAATGTCAAATGCAAATGCAAATATTTTTGTATTTTATGCTTTACCAATTTTTTGGATTTTATTGATTTTATAATTTTTATGAGTTTTTGAGCCTCATATCTGACCAAACGATGAGTACATGCCTTTGGAGCCTTTAAATTGACCAAGCGATTCTTAGGAAACCTTGGAGATTTTAGGATTGACCAAAGGGATTATGAGCACCTTTGGGGCATTTTGGGATGACCAAGCAATTTTTAAGAATCCTTGGAGCTTTTGGGTTGACCAAGCAGTTTTTTAAAAACTCTTGGTACCTTTTGATTGACCAAACTACTCATAGACGAGCTTGGAGCCTTTTAGGATGACCAAGCAATTTTAACAACCCTTAAAGCCTTTTGGGTATGACCAAAGGGCTTATAGATACCTTTAGAGCTTTTTATTGACCAAACTACTTATGAAAGAGCTTGGAGCCTTTTAGGATGACCGAGCAATTTTAAACAAACCCTCGAAGCCTTTTACTATGCTCTCAAGCATAAAACGCCTTAATATGGATGATGTTGAGAGGTTCAAGCTCTTCAACACCTCCTAGCGATGTTAGGCGATAGGTACCTAGACCAATATTTTTAGATATGATATAGGGTCCTAGCCAATTAGCCATAAATTTGTCTCGCATATCTAGCGGTAAATTAGAGTTCTGTTGGTTCTCTTTCAAGACAAGATCCCCAACCTCAAAGTCTCTCTGGTGGACTTTGATATTGTAAGCTCATTTTAGTCACTCCTGATAAACATGGAGATGCTCCAAGGCATTCACACGATGTTCATCAAGCAACATCAGTTGATCCAGTCGAGCTTGTCGTATGGTGTCATCATCGATGAACTCTTTCAATGTGACATGCAACATTGGAATTTCCAATTCCAAGGGCATAATGGCCTCAGTGCCATATACTAGTGAGAACGGCATTGCCCCAATGGGCGTCCGAATACTAGTCCTGTAAGCCCATAATGCAAGGGGCAGCTGGATATGCCAGTCTTTGTGGTTTTCTTGGACCATATTTTTCAAGATAGCCACCACTATCTTATTTGAAGCTTCAACCTACCCATTTTCTTGTGGATAGTATGGAGTCACAAAACTGTGTTTGATTCTATATTTAGATGTCAAAGCTCTCACAGTTTTGTTCTTGAATGACGTTCCATTATCCGATATTATTTTGGATGGAATCCCAAAATGACTTATGATATGCTCCAGTATAAACTCTGCTATACGAGCTCCAGTTGTCATTGTTAAGGGTATTGCTTCCACCCACTTTGTAAAATACTCAGTAGCCATGATTATAAATGTATGCTGACCCGATGATGGGGGAGAGATCTTGCCTATAAGATCTAGTCCCCACTGAGAAAATGGCCAAGCCGCTTGGATGGGTTGTAAGGCCTATGATGGCAAGTGCGTAAGATTAGCATGATGCTGACATTTGATGCATTTCTTGACATACACATTGCAATCCTTCTCCATAGTGGGCCAATAGTAGCCCATTCGAAGGATGCGCTTGATGATGGCCATGCCACTAAAATGGCCACCGCATGTACCATCATGAGCTTGTGAAATTGCCCAAGATGACTCTTGGGGCTCTAGACAATGAAGGAGAACTCCATCGTAACCTCGGCGGTACAAGATGTCTCCTATTAAGACATATTTAGTCACTTTTTGTTTAAATGTGCATCTTGCGACATGTGACAATCCCTCTGGGATCATACTAAGTTTTAGGAAGTCTTTAATTTGTGACATCCAGTTTTGATAAATCTCAGCTTTGACTGCTAAGACGACTTGCTCCCCCTACGTATTTACCTTTGCAAATGCAGACTAGGAAACAACCTTATGGTGAATGGTAGTACCACTCCCCATCGGACTCTGAGAGGTTAATGACCCCCAGGGTGCCTTCTTCAAAAAGTCTTCAACTCTGTAGAACCATTCAACTTTTGGTTCTACGCTAATCATATTGACTGACATTTTATTATCAAAAGCTTCTCGCTTCACTATGGGATGCGAGAGCATTTTAACATGAATGGTAGTGAAATCAATAGATGGATTCTGAGGGATTAAGGATCCCAAAGATGCCATGGTGTCTATAAACCTGTTTGATGAATGAGGGATTGCCTCGATGTCATACCATTCCAATTTAGCTAAATACATAATTACAAGATCTTTATAGGCTTTCAGTATGGGACATCGACACTGAAAGAGCCCCTTGACTTGATTTACTATGAGCAAGGAGTCGCCAAAGATGTTTAATATTTTAATATTCATGGTGACGGCTATGTGGAGGCCCAACAGTAGGGCTTCGTACTCAACATTATTGTTGGTGCACGAAAAATCTAATTTAAATGACAAGGGCATTGGAGCTCCTTGTGGTATGAAAAACACTATTCTAGCACCACCCCCTTGCTCGCACTTCGAACCATCAAAGAACAGAGTCATATCAGCATTGTTCTCTAGTTCTTCGGGTTTGGGAGCTTCAGATACGATGAAGACTGCATCGTCCAAAAGCTCTATGGTTAGAGGCCTACTATTTGATAGTGGTGCCTCAGCTAATTGATCAGCTATGACCTATCCCTTAATGGACTTTTGGCTTATGAATTCCAGATCAAATTCTATCAATAGCATGATCCACTTCATAGTACGCGTATTGTGATACGTCTTACTCATCATGTACTGCAAAGGGTTTTGTTTTGATATAACATATGTTGTATGACTCAACATATAGTGCCACAATTTCTTTGTAGTGAACACTATTGCTAAACATAGTTTCTCCACATATGCATACCCTAGCTCATAACTCACCAAGGTTCGACTAATATAATATATGGCTTGTTCCTTGCCTTGCACATTCTTTTGGGCTAACATGGTCCCTAATGCAAAGTCGATCATCGATATATATAGCAGAAAAGGCACATCTAGCCTTGGTGGAGCTAGCACTAGCGGCATCACTAGGTATTGCTTTATTTTAGTGAAAGTTGCTTGACAATCCTCATCCCAATTGAATGGGACCCCCTTGTGTAGCAGTCGATTCATGGGTCGACATTTATCTGATAACTGAGTGATGAATCACTTTATCGATGCTACTCTACCTTGAAGGCTTCTTAACTCTTTAATATTGGAGGGAGGACGCATTTCTAAGATAGCCTTGACCTTCATTGGGTCAACTTTGATGCCTCTCTTTGAGATGATGAATCCTAATAGCTTACCAGAAGTTATGCCAAATACGCACTTCTTAGGATTCAACCTAACATTATACTCTATTAGGTGATCGAAGACCTTCCTTAAGACCTCCACATGCTCAATACGTAGCAATGACTTGGCTAACAAGTCATCCATGTAATCTTCTAGGATCTTATGCATATAGTCATGAAAAATGTATGTCATGGCCTGCTGGTATGTTGCACCAGCATTTTTGAGGCCGAATGGCATAAATTTGTAGAAAAATGTTCCCCATGGCATTATAAATGTGGTTTTGTGCTGGTCTTCAGGTTTAATCCAAATTTGATTGTAACCAAAAAAACCATCCATTAAGGAGAGCATTTCATGACCTATAGTTGCATCCACAAGAGCATCGATATTAGGCAATGGAAATGAATCTTTGGGTGTTGCCTTATTGAGGTCTCTAAAATCCATACAAATACGGATCCTTCCATCAGGTTTTCCTACGGGTACCATATTGGACACCCATTCCGGATAGTCGATGGAAATCACAAATTCTACATCCAACAACTTTTGTAGCTCATATTTCACCATTAAGGCTACTGTTGGATGCATCTTTCTAAGATTTTTCTTGATCAACTTCTTTGTCAGATCTAGCGAAAGGTTATGAGTAACCAATTTTGGGTCTAGACCTGGCATATCCTTGTACATCCAAGCAAATAGATTTGGTCTCTCTTTCAGTAGAGGGATGAGGGTGGCCCGCTCATCTGGAGTGAGACTCTCTCCAAATTTAACCTTCTTTGAATTGGTGGGATCATTGCTGATATCCACCTCGAAGGTTTCCTCTACTGACATATGTGATCCCTCCTCAAGCTGATGAGGTGTAGGAATCAAATGGATGTCATCCATTGGGTTCATAGGTTCCATGTCGGAAGCACCCTCAGCATGATACACATCGTAAGCATAGCCTGGCACAAAATGGAAAGGTTGTAACATTTCTTCATTAGGGAAGAAATCTTCAGGCTCTATAGGTGAATCAACATGATCCCAGTCGATAGCATCTTTGTTAAGATACAATGGTTTAGATGGATCTATTGGATTGCGGAGTGGAGTGGTCAAATCAATGGAGACCATATTGATGGAATGGTATTGGTCTCTAGAACCACATGGACAAACTTCTATATAATCGATGTAGTCCTCATACCCAAGATCTGGCTCTAATGGCACAGGCACAAAGGGGTCTTCTCTATGAGGACTATGGACAACTGGATCCTCCCTATGCACTAATTGCAAAATAGGATCATTTGGCTCATGGAGCTCCATGTAGGTCGGTGGAAGAGGATTAACCAACCGATAAATTTGCTCCAGGTTTAATCGTCTTGCTCTCAGACGAGGACCAACACGTAACTGATGATAGACCTCATCTATGTCGATGGGTTGATGATGGTGACACAAATAAGGAGGACCAAGGTAGGCCCTCTCTAACTCATCTTCTTCATCACTATCCGACAACCAAAACCCATCATTCTCTCCTACTCCTATGGGGTGCTCTGGCAAGTGCGGCCCCATGAATCTGACCTCTTGATTGTTGTCATCACTATCCGGATAAACTAGATAATTATACCGTAAGTGTGACACTACCAAGAAATCTAGCTCTGCTTCTTCCCCCAAGTGATCAATGTTGGGAAGAGTCTCTTCGGTAACATGTACCGACTCTATAGGCGGTACGTGATGCACATGCAAAGACCCTAGATAGGTCACCTCAGCTTCATCCTCAGATTGATCATTGTTTGAGGATTCGCTATCAGCATCATAACTTGGTCCACTCATCTCGGAGGTGGACTCCTCTCCATCATCACTGTATAGATCTCCTGACTCGAGATCACCCAAAATTGTGGGGCTATGCCCCTGCACACCTATGTCATTGGTAGCATTACGGATTTGATGACCCAGGTTGTCTCTGGGGTTCCACTCTGTATCAGTATGCTCTAGGAGCTCTTCATGATTTCCTTCAAGTGGCTCAATGGTGATGACAGATACCATTGGGTGAGTCCTCCAGAATCTGGATGGATCAGGATGATATGGGTTAAAGTCCATGTCATCCCCTAGACTAAGGTACAAGTGATCTAAAGATGCTATGAGCAAGTCATCTTGTCCTTGTATCTATAATCCTAGGCTGAACCTATCAGTTGCTAGCTGATAACGTGGCTCGAGCGGAGTCCTACATCCTTGTTCAAACAGGCCAAGTCCATACCCATGCCAATGATATAGCTCAAAAATATGCATGGAGTACTTTAGGTTGGATAAATAATGAACATTCACAGTGAATGGTTCGTCATCATCTTCATCCATAGGCGTTCATGTGGGAAGCTGATCTAGCCTAGCATAAATGAAGTTTGTTTGGTTAGGTGGTTCTCCCAATGGAACCATCGATCCAACCAAAAATCGATGGGCATGGGGTCGGCCCATCTCCTGTGTAGTCTCCAAAATAGGTTCGAAGGTTACATTCTGCACAATATACTCGCCTAACCCTATGTTGGCGAGATGTACCATCACCCATGGTGTGGATGACCCTACTGACGATGCAGGTGAGGTAGGCTGAGGTACCTCCTCGGCTATGTCTTGGGCTTCCTCTACATCCATAGGGATGGGAGCCTCCTCGATGACTAGTTTGGGCATATGCTTATCTTCTCTTTCACCCAATTTTACCTTTAACTTCCTATCATCTCGAAGCATCGTTGATGCAGTCGGTCTCAAGGAAGTAGTAGTAGTATGCTCAGATCTATGTGACACAGATATCGATGGTTGAGCATCTACTCTTTGCTTTATTTCTAGAATCTTAGTCGATGATGTTGGTCGGATGTCCAGGTGCATTGATGGGAGTATGAAACCCCCTGGTAGATCTACCATGTTCACAAATTTGAATGGTTCTCCATCTGATGGTACCATGTGAACTTGTCCCTCATGAATGTACTTCATGCATTGATGTAATATCGAGGGAACGCAATGCATCTCATGAATCCAAGGCCTCCCTAGTAGGATGTTGTACTGCATGGCTCCTTCTATCACATGACACATCACAGAGATGGTCTTTAGGCCTACTTGGATGGGTAGGACAATCGTACCAACCGTCGAACATAACGCATCATTAAACGCTCTCAACGTGAATGCAGTTGGCACAATGTGTGATTTTGGTAGCTTCAAGGGACTCAAAGCCTTGGTCGTTATGATGTTGATCGATGAACCAGTGTCGACCAAGACCCTTTTGAATGGCATGTGGTTGATACATGCAATTATATGCAATGGTGGGTCAGCCGTCTCAGTGGGAACCATCCTGATCTCATGATCATAAAATTGGATCGTCGGTTCCTAGCACTGTTGTACATGTCCCACAAAATTTGTGAATGCTTGAGCATCCTAGGATTGTACTTCAATAGACCTCAAAATGTCCATAAGAGTCTCCCTATGCCTAGGGGACTACTGTATCAATTCATATATAGACAGCTTCATAGGAGCTGTCTGCAAGTTTTGGACTAGCCTGCTCCGTATGGTCACCATCGGTCTCGTTGGTGGGCCTGGAATATTCTACGTCGGTTGTTGATTCGATGTGGCTTGTATTCTTATGGGAGCACATGGTTGATTCAGATGCTCATACCTCCCATACCTTGTGACAACATTAACCATACCAACGAACCCCTGAGTAGGTGGTTCGATGCGCACCTGGTTGACGTGACCAACGTTGTTGCATGGTGCCTCATGGTTTGGAAGTGGATTCTTGTAAATCCCCAGCGCTAGTGGATTACTTGGCACTACAAGCTCTCCTTTCTCAATCATGTTTTGCATGATATGCTTGAAGGACCAACATACTTCGATGTCATGACCCTTCGCTCGGTGAAAGATGCAAAATAGGTCATCCTGGTACCCCTTTGCCTTGGGTTGATTTGGATCGACCATCTTGATTTTGGGTAATCTTATTGCCTTGGCCTCACACAATTGGTGGAATATCGATGTCAGTAATTCCATCAAAGGTATGAATTGGTGAGGTGGGCATTGTTCTTTGTTCTTGCCCTTATAGTTGTTATTGCACTTTTTGTACTACGTAGGAGGAGGTTGGGCCTGATAATTTTGCTTTTGCTACCCTTTATCCTCTCTCTAGAGGTTCAACACCACTTGGTTGACGTGGGCCTACTTGCCCTTATGCTTCGTGGAGCTCTTCTTTGGCCCCTCTTTCTTGCTCTTAAGCTTCAAGTTGCCTTCCTACAACTTGATGTCTTCAATCACCTTGGCTTGCGCCAAAGCTTCCTCGAATGTTGAATATTGTTGCAGCTGCAACAATAGTGAGATGTGCTTGGCACAACTCTTAGTGAACATTCAGGTTAATTCCATAGTAGGAATAGGGAATGGTAGCTTCACCATTAACCTCCTCCATATCTTTCTATATTGTTCAATTGGCTCATCATCACGCTGAGCTAGCACAGCCAAATCGAAAAGGTTTACCTATTTCTTGATGCCAAAAGAAAAGTGTTCAAGGAAAGCATCTGCTAGTTGCTCAAAACTAGTAATACTATACCTCTTCTACTAGTTGAACCACTCTCAGGCTGGGCCTAAGAGCATCATGACAAACGTGTGCAGAAGTAAGGCATTATTGCTAGCTATTTGGAAACAGGCATCCAAAAATCCCGTGACATGCTCCTGTGCATCTTCATCACCTTTAAACTTGTCTAGCCTAGGCATAACAAAATGCTCAGGATAGGTAGGAGCAAGTATCGAGGGGTCTAGAGGCTCATTGTGAATCTTTCTTAAGGTCAATTTTTGAACAGCCATGCCTTACCTCTCGATCACCTTCACTTTAGCCGCTAGGGCTTTGTAGGCCTCTGAAGATAAAAAGTCCTCCTCCCTAAGTTGTCATGGTGGTGGTCTAGGAGGTACATTCTTCCTCAATCATGGTGGAGGACATTGCTCTTCCTCCTCCTCAACTTGGGAGTTTTTAAGATACTCTTGCTCAGTTCCATCTCCCTCAATTTCCTCATGTTGTTGTTGCCTCTCATGGTCGAACGGTGGTGGTCGTTCTCTTGGTAGGGCACTAATATGAGTATGAGCATCTCTACGCTCCTGGTGCACATCGGCTTATGAGAAAGCCTTTCTCTGGATGCGCTCTCTACTCTCTACATGAGTATATAGGCCAGCCCTAGCTAGCCTATCTTCCTACTCTACGTGCTCCTTTTGGGCAAGGATGCGTTCTTCATGCATGCACTGCTCATATAGTCTCTATCGAATGAGCCTCTACGATTGAAGATTCTCATCTTCAATGTGTTATCTTTCTAAGCGAGCATCCTCCAATTGATCTTGGAGAAGCTATCACCACTGCTCAGATACCAGTCTGTGTGATCTATCAAGGTCATTGGCCATGATAGGCCTCTAGTATGCATGCTCTGTGTGAGTGACCTTATGGGTTCTGTACCCATCTGACTGATTTATGATGCTTTTGCCCTTGTCTATAAAGATGACATTGGCATCCTACTGAACTCTATGCTCTATGCCACCATGCATGGATGGTGGATGTATCACATGAGGGTGCTTAGAAGCCTCTCCATGTTCTCTAGTAGTTCTTATAGAACTCCTACTATGCTCACTCGGGGCACGAGTGGGCGGAGCTAAAGGCTTATAGCCTAGCTGCTCGAGGATGCTACCCAAGCCATCCAACTATCTGGATCTCCACCGCTCATGTGGTGGTGTGCCATTGGCTCCCACCTTAGCCATGTCAATGGTGATCTTTCTATGTTCATTACATGTGGGAGTCTGCATAGGCCTATGCTCAATGGTGGCCCTATCTGAATGCCCCTGAATGGGTGGATCTCGATCCCATATGTACTTCGAAGGTGGAGCCATGGATCCTCCTGTAGACCTATGTCATAGGGGTACTAGCTTAGACCCCTATATAATGTACTCTTCGACCGATCCCGTAGATGCACGTGCAATGCGATCTCGATAATGGCTTTCGAGTGGAACACCCTCATGCTGAGAGGCTCCCTGATCTA
Organism: Wollemia nobilis; assembly: GCA_028583015.1. NCBI lineage: Eukaryota > Viridiplantae > Streptophyta > Pinopsida > Araucariales > Araucariaceae > Wollemia > Wollemia nobilis. Next base: position 7,155,041 of record JAQPPZ010000440.1, read on the forward strand.
TCCTATGCCTAGAAGAATGCACAAAAACTCCTCTAGTAGGGGTATGCTCAGTAAGTTCCCCTCATGTCGAGTTATCTCCTCTAATGCTTGTCGAACGATGTTCGAGAAGCGCATGTGGGTGAGGACTCGACATATGCTGCTGATGTGAATCAGTTGGGGCTTGGTCATTGGCTTCAGGCTTATGCCTTTGTCGACCACCCCGTGTCTCCACCATAGTGTACCTAGTGTCTAAATTTATTCTTTATTAAGCAAACAAGGTATACAATAGTGTTTATCTCGTATTAATTTTTAAAAGTGAGCCCTAGACTATTTGATGTTGTTTCAATGATTTGTTGTATCAATATAGAACTCCTTATCATGTTTTGAAAAGCGTTGGATGATATTCTTAGTTAAATTGGCTTTCACCTGTATGCTCGTAGCTCGACAACCTGGATGTGACTTCCAGGCCACGTAAATCCCCTATGTGTGGTAATGAAGGTCCACACCCGGACAAGGAGCACAGGTCCTCCCAGATCCTCACCCATTTTCCCCCAGTCAATGTTATACCCTCCGAAGAGAATACATGCAAATTTTCTAGGGTACGAAAGGTTCTTGGATCCGGTATTGGTCTAGTAACAAAGGGTACATAGGATTTGGGCCAGCGGATGGAAATTACACCCACCATCATTGAACCCTACTAGTGGTTGGATGTCAAGCCCAACTCACTAGCGTTTAAGTGCCAAGTGGTGTGTGTGGTTCATTTTAATATACATAAAAGAAATGCATCATATAGCACTCATGCTCATTTTCTATATGCTATGCAAATGAAAGAACATTTCAAATTCAGAAAATGCAAGCTATTCTAGATGCTCCTTTAGACAATGCATATTACGATGGTAATGGCCACTACTTGGGCCTCACACATGCAAACCAAACACACAAGTTCTATCAAGCATGCTGGATTCTAGGGTGGATTGCAATCAGAGATCCGTTGTTCCTAGCAGTGCCTTTCTACAAATGCAAATTTGAAATGAACTAGGACATGATTGATTTCCTTTTTTTAGTTTGCTTTTCCTAATTGCATTCCAAAATAAGCATTCTATAAAAACACAGAGAAGTAAAAAGAAATAGAGAGTGGAAAATAGGGCCTACCTCAGGTCCTGAGTTGGTCTGCACTCTGCTTTCTGCTATCTATGTTGTTAGGTGTAAACCGTAGGTCTGGTCTACGGTCTGCACTATAAACCGTGTGTTGAACCTATGGTTCAATTGTTGGCCCATAGTTGATAGCTATGGTCTATACCTACAATCTCAAAAATCAAGAAACAATAGTTAGATCGCATGAATTACAGAGTTCCACCATGATCGCCTTCTATAACCACCAAAAAGGCTCACACCTAATGTATCCTATTGCAAGAATTGATAAAAACAATACAAAATGCATACAAGAACAAGAAATTGACAATGAGATGATCAATAAAATATGCTTTATTCCATTATATTTCAATGCCAAACTCAAATTACAAGTACATCCCTCTTAGGGATAATCATCTTGATACAATTGTTACAATAGGAGGTATTTTATTTCCCTCTCAAGGGTAGGTGTGATTTCAAAGTGCCCTTTAAGATGACACGAACTGCTCTAGGGTGGAGTAGACCCTCTTCTTCACGTTGAGGAAGGAAATGGATGGTTGTAGCTCCTTTAAAACCTATCTCCTACGATCAAGAAACAACACAAGAATGTCAAAAGCATAGGAAGCCTCTCATGATGAGGCCCTTTAAAAAAATACAGAGAAAATAATGACATGAATTCAAGAAAATGCATAAACTATGCTAAACATATGCAAATCCTATCAATATTGATGGAAATATATGAACAAGAAATACAACTATCAATCTATGGCATCAATTACTTGAAATGAAGCATTATAACATGAAAAGAAGCCATTAATGTCTAAACTACTATAATGAAAACAAGTTAGTAAAAACACTAATTATGCTAGTCAGAAGTCTCTAAAATCCTAACTAAACCATTAAAATGCTAAATGTGATCTAATTAAGCATACTGGAAATGAAACAATAAAGAGAAGTCACCTGTTGCAAACCGTAGCTCTGATGAGCGGTCTGCACTGTAAACCATGGTTGAAAGCCACGATGAGCAACCAAGTGGTTTGCCCTCCAAATTCAAGGGTTGTGGGCTTGACCTCCTTGTCCAATTGATGTTCAAGGGTCGCCTTCGGTGTCCTCTGATAGGTTTGGTGGTTGAATCGTTGAATTGGGCCTCCGTTTGCCCGAATTAGCATTTCTTAGCTCTCCTAGGTCCTTAGGGCATCCATGGCCTAATTCGTCATGATGTTTGACAAATTGACAATGGTGATGACAACAAATCTCTCTCTATGCACTCAAGTGAGTCCACAATTTGATAGGGCTTCACTGCTTTGATCTCCAAATGCACTCTCTCATACAATATTTCGACAATGCTTCGCTATCAAAATGCTCTATATCTTCTATCTCTTTTGAGGGGTACTTATAGGATGTCCCAGGGCTAGGGGTGGCTTCATGGAGAAGCCAAGATCAAGAAGGGGTGGTTAGGATAGTTGGATTGGAAGCTTCCATCCTTTAACCACCTTCTTCTAGAACAAATGGTCGTTCAAACCGATTTGGCTCGGATGAAGGCCAACTGAACTTCAGTTAAGACCGTAGGTTACAGCTACGGTCCAGACTGTAAACCATAGGTGTCAACCATGGTTCAGCCTGTAGACCGCAGGTCTGGGCTATGGTTCAGACTGATTAGGCCAAGGAGCCCAAATTGAGTGGTTAGAACCACTGCTCTATCTTGGAGTCTATCCAAGATCTTCCATATGGTCTTGTAGCATGTCCATATGAGTAGTCGCCATCGACATGACGCATTTTAGGTGTCTAAAAATTAAAAATAAAAGTAAAAAGTGGTCTTATACTATTCACCCCCCTCTTAGTATAATCTTGTGTTCTTCAATTACTACTAAAATGACCTCCACATAATCCTTAATGAGCTAAAGTGCTAGCTAGGATTCATCAGAGTTAAGACATCTTAAGAAGATACCCTCAAAATAATATCAATATAAAGTATTGTCGATAACAACAAATAAACATGCTATTTTTTGTAAAAGCTTTCATTTATTGTGATATAAGCCATCACGCATCAAACCATCCTTAAGAAAATTAAATATGTATGTGTACCAAGGCTCAAACCTAGAAAATCCAATGTTTAGTACATCTAATGGAACGAGGCTAGAGGAAAACACTACATCCTCTATTCTTCTTACCGAATATATTGCTTTTTTGAAATAGGTAATGATTGCTATTTCCAACTCATATGAGATTTATTCTTATAAGTTACCAATAAATATCTCTAACACGTCTCGAGGAGGTAAGGTGTATCTTAAATATACAAGTAAACTTCTCCATCGAGACAAGAATATTGAGAAACTATCATCCTTACCTTATTATAGAAGGTATAAATCTTGAATCGTTACTCATTTCTCCACATAAGCTCCAAACCATTGAAAAAATAACTCAACTGTTTCTTCAAAGTTTCTCAAAGAATGATAGGGAAGTTGATAATACCATTCCAATGCCATACCATAAAGGCTTTTAGAGAATATTTTTTGCAACAATATATCATCATAGACAATATCATGGCATGTTGTTCTAAAAATCCTTAAATATTCTATAGGGTTCTTTGTTCCCTTATAAATTGGTAATATTGGCATTGAAAAATTCTTGGGGTAAGGTCTAGTGGCTACCATAGTATCTAAGGGTTGATTGCACATTTTATTATAGTTATAAGTGAAACTTGGAGCTTGAAGTGTATCCATTCTTAATACCAATTGTTTCACTATACTTGTCAAACTTTGCATGTATGGATTATTGTTGTGCTATACCCCTCTATTCCCTAAGGGTGGGTTATAGGTAGGTTTTTGAAAGAAAACTTGGTTAATGTTGGAGGTATTAATACTATTGTGGTATGGGTTATGGAATGGGATATTTTATGTAGCATATTTTTTTGGGATAAAATTTACATTTGATAGAACAAAATAAGGAATGTTGAGAGGAGGAACATTATGAGATGAAAATTGAACATTATTTTAGGATAAACTACTAATTGGAGGAGGTTGTGAAACTCCCCCAATGTTGGTGGTTGTTGTAGTAGCATATGTAGGTTTATGAAATAGATTAATGTGATGAGAAGGTTGAAACAAAGGATTGATGCAAATATTCTAATGAGACGGTCCATATTCTTTGAAGTGAGTGTCCCTATCCAAGGCTTCATTTAGGACTTACCTGTTTTACCTAAAGAAATTCAAGAAATGATTATGTGATTTGAAGATGAGATATTTTTTAGATCCCTCAATAGGATCAAAGTTATCACTAGTATCTATGTCCTCTTCTTCTATATTAGGATTCTCCATATCAACCTAATCATCCTCATGGCATAGAGGATTCTCTTCTGGCTCTATTATATTTCATTTATTCCTAAGGTTTGGGACCATAGTATTAAGATAGAGAGAAAGGGAGAAAAGCTAATGCAAAAACACAAAAGGATACAAAATAATTGATTAAGTTTTTCTAATCTACACAAAAAAAATTAAATGGTCTTATTATAATTAAAAACAAAACAAAAAGGAGGCAAAGAAAAGAGGTTTCCTAAATGGCCACTAAGGACATGTTTCACATCGAGTTCACCAAAGATAAAGAGGGGGAAACAACCCATTGCATACAATTCTTGATGAATCCCCTAGAAGTCAATGTGACCACGAGGCTATTGTGGTTCTCTACATGCGGAGGCTTGGGAATCAAAGGGTTCACCAAGAATAGTTTAAGGACTTGCTCCAAGTCCATGATGGAAGGTTTGATATGTTTATTGAGCAAGCACCTAAGTTTGGTCTGGACTAAAATCTAAGCTAGAAAGAATAAAAAAAAACAATAATATAGGGCAAACAATAATGCAAGCAAACAAAGAAATATTCTTAGAATGATTCTATATTTCAATGAAGACTAAACCAAATTGGCAAGAAAGTAAATATTTTATTTTTAGACAAGAGTCCAAGAGAATGCACAAATAGAGCTAGCCTAGATGTAAACTATGTGCTTTTTTTTGTTTATGCCTAGATCTAAAACCAAAATGTAATTTTCTAATCTATCAAATTTATGTTATCTTTTTCAAATATATAAAGAAAAATAATCACAAAAACTCAAAAAATAGCCTAAAATATCTAACAAAGCACTTACTTGACTCGATGGTGGATCCTAGCCGAATTCGTACCCTGTAAATTCCAACCGCAAATTCAATGAAACTTGCAAAACAAATTCAAAACATTTTAAAAATTGATCAATATTTGGGGGCCTACTTAGGGTGTTATGTGAATGAGCTTAGAGGCATAGCAACAAAACCCCTTTGATCCTTTTAGGTAACCATTTGAAATTGAAAATGATTGTTGACCTTTGGGAATAAGCAAAATATGATATAACATTATAAGCAATGAAAACAAAGTGCAAATATAATGGATGCAATGAAAAATAAGTATGCAAATGAGATCCTAGGGTTTTGGGAGCATATAATTTTCCCCAATATACTAAATGAATTAACACCTCATAATTAGCGAGCACAAATTTGAAAATAAAGAATATGTCAGAACCAATGGGGTGGGGCACAAATTCACACAAGAGTGCTTAAGAGCTAAATTAAAAATGCAAAATACAATTTAACACTAAAAATTAATGATATAAGAGCCAATAAATCCATAGATAAAACTTGATAAGCCTATAGAGGAAGCAAGAGTAGAGGTAGTAACCAAAATGAAAGATATTTCCTCCTTAGAAGATAAATGATGTGTTCAATCTATCATCAAATATTCTCCACTTGCTTATTATCAACAAAAAATCAAATAAAACATACCAAAAGCATTCCAAAAGCATTAAATTTTTAGAGCATGCGTATGATGATCCCAAAATATTCTTTGATAGCTGCTTGACTAGGGAAAATGAGAATTCAATCCTTTTATTTATAGGAGGTTATGAGGGATTTAGGCAAGAAAGTGAAAAACAAACTTGGCTAAGAGTCGATGCCATAAAGGTCAGCCAAAAACTTGGGCTTTTTAAGAGAAAAACCCTAAAATTGCCAAAGTCATGCCTTATCTTGGATGACTATGAATTCGAAAAAGTTAAATAAAATCCAGAAAAAAAGGGGAAACGGAGGTCAAAATTACACCTAGCAACTTTGAATTCCTTCTTAGGGATTCTAAGGAAATATGACCTATTTTGATGGGTCAATTTTCCATGTCTACAATATGTGACCAATCTTCTCTTCTTCACTGTCACTAATTTCCTCAAGACGAATGCCTCTTCTTTGAGCAGTTTTGATTGCTTCAAGTTGAGCGGTAATTTACCTTAGCATTTCAAATATATCTATAATTTGGGGTCCTTGTGGTCATCCTCTTCCCCATTGTGCCACAATTCCTTAAACATGCATCAATCCTCAAAGATATTCTGGATATGATACCAAATGATGCAAACTTAAAATTGTACACTCCTTTGTACGATTCACATGCACTTTTCAATCGTACAATCATATGATTATTTTTTTAATTTGAAAAATAGTACAATTCATCTATAATTTCCAACTTTACAACTGTACACTTGCTCTCCAAATCAAATAATTGTACGATTTACCTACAATGTCCAGACCATTATATGATTTCTTTATATCGACCATCGTACAACTCCTTGAAACTAATCAATTGTATGATCCTATTTAGGTTTGAACAATCTGTCTTTTCATGCAATTGAACTTTCAAGGTTTTCTTCTCAATATCTTCCCATTGTACAATCACATAGTTTTTTTCATCATACAATGTACAATGTATGATCATTACCAAAGTTCAATGTGTAATTGGTTATTATACGGTAAATGAAATTCTTTAGGGGTTTCTTCTTTGGAAAGTTCACCCCTATAACTATACAATTTCATCGACAACAACCAAATCCTCTTGTGCAAGGGGTAATATTATTCATTACTTTGAAAAAGTGGTTTCTTCTATTCTTCTAGCCTTATAAACCTTTAATCTTCCTCACCTCCTTGGCATCCCAATGCTTGTAACCTTCCTCAATCACAAGCATCCTTTTTTCTATTCATTCTTAAAATCTTCAATATGCCTCCTACGACATACACATGGAAAAATAATGAAACATATAGTTTTCCCTATGGAATGATTAAAATTTACTCACAAAAGTGACATGGGGATTTAAATAATAAAATTTATTTATTTATTTCTTTGTGAGATTACAAGGTATATTTTTGTGTTAAATAATCCATTTTATTTCTTCTCCCCTCTCTCCCATGCTCTACATTACGCATCTTATTTATAAGAATAAAAAATAATGACTTGATAGCTACACATAATCATTAAACTACCATGCTATTTAAGTATTCTTATCCATATTTTTTCCAGCTACGTGTCAAGATTTTATATTTGCATGAAATTTCTAGCTTTTTCACACGGAGCAGTTTTGTGTGGAGTGATTTTTTCATGTAGTGCCCATGTGGATGCTCTTGCATCACAAACTTACAAAAAACATGTTGGTAATTGAAGAAAAGATCATGAATTTCAAGTGGGAGAGTTAGTGTTAGCATATTTTCCAAAGAAATGTTTTTGAAAGGCATTTATAACAAGCTGAAATGGAAGAATATTAACCCTTGTAAGGTTCTTCCCAAGTTCTTAGCAAATGCTTATGAAGGTGAATTATCTCTCTAATTTTTAATATTGCTTATTTATACTCATTTCATGAGGGGCAATAGATTGATGAAGATGCTATCATCGATTCTAGAGTAGCCAAAAATAATTGATATAGAGCACATATAATGTTTGGTGGAATGGAAAGGTCAGACAACAAAGGATTTTAATTTGATGAGTGCATCTGACATTCCTCATAATGGCTACTATTTGTAAGATTTATCTATTAGTTTCATGAGTTGGAGCCCATGTTCCTTTTTTACCTTGAGTGTTTGATGCAACAAATACAAAATCCTCATAAAAAGAGAGCCTTATTTAATTTTTTTGGCAAGTAGTTGGGTAGATGGAGGAAGCGAATACAAATTATTTAATGTATTTTATAAGTGGTTGGTTAGTGGATATTGAACGTAAATAACAAGTAGTTGGTTGTGGCATAAGGTAAATCTAAAAATAAATGTAGGGAAGAAATTATTTAATGTTTGTTATAACATGTGACCTTATGCATATGGCCATTGATGTTGGTTATAACAAGTGATCTTATGGATATGGTCTTTAATATTTGTTGTAACCTGTGACTTATTATATGTGGTTTTGAGACCATGGTTTTGTAAACCAAAAGCTTATTAGGCCATGGTTTTGATGTATAAAATCATTTGTAAAGAGGTAGAGAATTATTATTTTTGAAAAAGGAGAGATACAAAACAAAAGCTGACAAATACTAGACAATTTTTTATTTTTTCTACATCACACTGGAATATTAGAAAGGAACATTCCCATTCCAGTTTCAAGCTATGTGGCTCTGAGACACGAACCTCTTTTACTTGACTGACCAATGGTGGAATGAATATCCTATGAAAAGTGGATCTAAAATACGTAAACTCTCTCAAAAGATCTATTTCAAATGGCATTAGCTCAATTAGTTAGATTCCTCAACTTTCAAGAGGTTCAAAAATTACCAAGGTATATATGCATTATTTCCAAGCTTGTAATACTGCCATAGGATCATGATGTATTATGGATGGGACCCGTTTCAATCCCATATATCATATAAAAAATATTTTATAGCCTGAATAGCCTAACAATAGATACTTTGCAACTCTAAATAGAGTGTAGAAAAGGGTAAGTACTTTCTCGAGATGAGGGAATGATGATAAAATAGGAGGGAGTGATAAGCCCAGGTAAACTAGTCATCATATTTTATAAATATGAATAGACAAGTATTTATAGATGCTTGAACACTAGATGTTTTAGGTAGATAGTATAGATGTTTAAGATGGATGGCTAGTTATCTAGGCTGGATGTCAGGAACAAATGACAAGACATATAGATTGGACGTCTGGACTAGATGACTAGATGTTTGGACTAGATTGCTTGATGTCTAGACTAGATGTCTAGGTTGGGCAGTTAAAAATTGGGACTAGATGTATGGACTGGATGACTAGACATCTAGATTGGATGGCTAGATATCTAGACTGGACAGCTAAATGCTTGGACTGGATGATTGATGTATGGGCTAGTTGGTCAGCTAGACACCTAGAATAGTTATGCCAATGAGACCAAATGACAGGAATGACAAGAATTATTGCTGTCTGACTCAAACGGGTCCCATGGTGCTATTGCATATGTTGACTCGTCTTTGGCGAGAGAGTCAAGCTCAGCAGAATCTGGTGATGCTGAGATATGGAAGACCTTGTCATCAAGTAGCTCTACAACCAAGGGTTGATCCTCTTGGAGAGGAGTCTCGCATATGTTGGACTTTTAGGGCCCCAAAATCTTGGTCTCTACCGACTCTAAGTGTTTTGGCAACGCATTGCTTGTATCGAGGGATTTGAGCTCCTCCTATTTGATTTGTTCCTGCTGCAGGTTGTGGGAAACTTGATGCCTTGGGAGGGATGACCGAATAGCACCCCCCCTGCCTTGGTAGGGCATTTCATCCCGCTCTTCTTCTCACTCAGGTTCTTCGGAGGCTTCTTGAAGAATTTTTGAGGGTGGCCCATGAACCTGAGTGGGTGCCTGAAGAAGGCACCCGTCATTGGTCTTAGGATTGGCCTCCCACTCAAGTCTAGGAGGCATTGAGGGCAACATTTGATAAGGTCATGGAGACCTGTCTCGCACCCAACTATGTCTCTAATAATGTTTTGTCTTATGTGTGCGAGGGGTTGGAGTCCGCACCTGCATAGTGTATGGGAACAACTCATCCTCTTGGCGCTAAATGCACTCTTGATTTAGAAGATACTGTTGCTCTAACTATTGTCGTTCTAGCTCAAGTAATGTGAGTTCCATCCGACGTGTGATATGCTGGGCAGATTCTAAGATAGTTGGTACTGTCATCTCATGTCTAGAAGGCCTAGATGCGTCTCCTAGATTTCTATCTCAGTATTAGTGATCTGAGATCTCTATAGGCCGCCTCCCTTTGTTGGGGGTAGCGGTATTCCCCTGAGGCTTTGGCCTCAGTAGGTGATCCTGATGGATAGAAATTGCGGAGGCATGTTGCTCCTGTGATGTATATTGTTCTTGAGGAAGGTAAGGGTTTTCCTTGTGCTCTCTTTCGTAAGTGAAAAAGGAACGGGCGGAGTTGGCTCGCCCCGCCTGAGGAGCCTTGTGCTCTGGATTTGTCGTTGTAGTCCTGACAACTAGAGGGGGTGAAGGAGGGATAATGTAATCATGTGGTTCCTCCTGTCGAACCCTATGTTGACCTAGCACTTCATCACATGGTGACCACTCATAGCGAGCATCTAAGGGAGCTCTCCTACGGATGTACCCCTCATGGAAGGGTGTGTGCTGGGTGCTATGCTGAACAGGAGTGCCCCTAGCAGAGGTGCCCCTATAGTCCCTTTTCGTTAAGGTGTGGAGGGGACTGCCTTGTGTGTTAGGTCACCAAGGTGGTATGACAAAATATTGGGGACTGTAACGGAGGCAACTCGTGCCTCCTTGGCTATTCCCTGCAGCATCCGCCCATGATTGGGCTTGGCTACGAGTGAACACCATTGTGATACTTCTCTACAAAATGCGTAAATTTTTGTCTTTTGTTTATGATTTTTTGATTTTTGATTTTTTTTTTTTTACACTAAGCAGAAAAGAACATACACACACAAAGCAATGATTATCTCTTTTAAATATTAATGGTGTGTCCTAGACTGGTTTTAGTGTGTTTTTGATGATTTTTTTTTTGTTTTGTTTTGAATATTTTTGTGAAGAACATTTAAATGCAACATGAAGGCTCTTATGACTCCCAAAATGGTCACCCCTCAATATACCATTGTCGGACTGATATACCAACCTCTCTATATACCCGCCCTTACGTGAGGGAGACTATAGGTATGTGAGAGTAGATGATACATGGAACATAGGCGGTACAGAAGGGGGATTGTCCTGTTTATGACACCTACCATAGAAGACTTATCCTCATGTGCTGGGAATCACCCCAGCAACACTCGATCAGCTTTCGTCAGGATTTATGTCAAGCAACAGTGACAATTGGGGTAAATGAATGCAAAAATCAAGCCAAGGTGGTGATGAACCCACCGTTGGTCTTGATCAAGGGCTGGGGTCTTACGACCAGCTCCTTGGTTTAAAAATTCCACGTGATGTGTGTGGGGTTCCTTTTAATTTGCAAAAATTGAAACAGGCAAAAAAAAAAGGAAACTTTCCCTAAGCCATACAAAAATGAAAACCAGAAAACAAAAAATAGAAATTTGACAGAAGCTTATTAAAACCCCTACCTCTTCTCTGCCCAACAAGATATTTCTGATTTGCTGCTTTGAAAAATGCACAGAAAGCTATTCATCCCTAGGTGAGATGAATATCAGAATAGTATTCGTTCCAAGGTGAGACGAATGGTATATTCATCTCTGGGTGAAACGAATCCCAATTCTGTAATCGTCACTGTCAAAAACGAATAATAGTCTGATGATTGAAAAATAGGTACCTGTAATCAAAACAAGCAATTTCAGGTCAGAAATCTAACCTAAAAAATAAACAGAGGACAAAGGTCCCACCGTGATCGCCATTGAAAACACGAGATTTCAGAAAAAAAGGATAGACTAAAAAATGCAATGTAAACGAAGCTAAAATAATGCTTAAACCCTATGTTATTGAGAAATGCGTAAAAATAAAGAACATGAACACAAGATATCAAAGCAATATAAAATACGGCCCTTTTATTGATATGCTTTTCAAATTTGTGTTACAATGCATCTCCTTCCTTTTGAGGGGATAGAAGCGTTAAATGTTGGTCTTTTACAACTTGTTTCAGAATTCCTTCTTCCGCGTGCCCACATATAAGATGGGCGAACCAAAATGTTGCCGTCGCTTGTGTTGGTAAAAGTAGATTCCTCGCTGCTCCTCTAATGCTGCAAATCTGCGTTCAAAGAAACAAACAAAGAATCAGTAGCACCTGTGTATGAAAAACGAAAGATAAATATGATGATGGTTAAAATGAGTCCAAATAAACTAAAAATTTAATAGAAGCATAATCATGTAACTAGAAAAATACTGTAAAAGAAATAGTCACCAAACGCAATAAGGCGGGGGGTGCCCGAAGGCAAACCACCCACGGGTGAAACTTTGTTTCGACACCAATCCGCTTGGGATGGGTCCGAAACCTGTTGTGATGGGTTGTCGGCAAATTGGTAGGATATCATGGTCAGAAAAATCGGGTTTTGGTTCTTGATTCGTGCCTCCAAAGTCACCCAATAACCTCCTTTTTGATTAAGAGATTATGGATGTGAAGCACAAATCATAAGTAAGTAAATTAGCAGCACTTCGTCGCTCAAAATGCTCCTTCTCTATATCTTTTGGGTGAGGAAGCTCACCATTTTATAGACCAAAGGGGTCTCTTTGAATTAACATGCAAAAGTGTTACTTTGCATGAATGCTTTTTTTTGTGAAGAGAAGACTTCTTCTTGATCAAGGGCTTCTTAACTGCCTCTGTGCATGTCTTTGTATGTTTAGAAAAGCTCACTCGCACTCCCATGCAATGAAGGGATAGCTAAGTGGCAAATTTGAATTGTCATGAAAAAGCCTACTCTCATTCCCATGCAGTGAATGGAGAGTCAATTGGCAGATATGAGTTGTCAAAAGAACTCACTCACACTCCTATGCCATGAAGGGAGAGCTAAGTGGCAGTTTTGAATTGTCATGCACCGAGGTTTGACTTTTTTTTTGGTCAAACTTGGCGTTCGTCCCACCCAGGAGCGATTGCTGGTAATCGTCTATGGGTAAAATGAGTAGAAATCTGCACTCCTTCCTAGGTGGAACGAGTACCAATCCGCACTCATCCTTGGGTGGAGCGAATAAGTAGCAGAGTGTCTAAAAGGTGCCAAATTGATCTCTAACTTTTAAAACTACTGTGTGAGTGGTTAGAACCACTGTTTTAACCTCTAGGGCTGCCCTGGGGGCTGTGTGTGTCAATGCGATCAGTGTTTGCAGTCACATAATCGGATTGGTGTTGTTTTGGTGTCTACAAATAGTTATGCCAATGAGACCAAATGACAGGAATGATACACACACGGGTTTAATTGACCCGATTCTAGATGTATCCAACTATGCATTCATTATTCAATTATTTTATACTCCTTAGCACACCCTACAATAGGAAAACAACACATAACAATACATGCTCTCATACCAAGCTATGATAAATACCTGCAACAAAACACTATAAAATAGATTCAATATTGTATAACACGTATTCTAGAATAACAGTCTATTGCATCATAGTTTTGCATTATACACAAGTATGGATAGATTACAAAATGAAATAGGGGGTATTTATAGGTAAGATCGAGTAGTTAATACAGCTAACCCATATCAACCATCAAAACTACCTATTCCCTTTAACTAATGCATTTACTACCTAATTGACAGTTTCAGATGTCTAAAACAAAAACCAAACATCTAACATGGCATCCATACATCTGATTAGTTAGACTGGATGTATAATCTAGACGTTTAACTAATCCAGATGTCTAAACACAAGATGATTGCATTTTTCCTTTTGTACATACTTATTAATCAAGCCATATTCATTTTATTGGCTGATTTTACATTGCTACTTATCATTTTCATGATTTACACATTATCAAAATTGTTGTACATAGTCAAAATTGTAAATCTTCATAGGAATTATTTGATAGACATCTCAATGATTTATTTATTCTTAGAACTTCTATCTACATCTACCCTCCCATTTGAAGAAGTCAATGTCCTCAGTAACTTTCTTCACTCACTCTGAGGAATCTCAGTAGCTTTGTGAGTTATAGTTGATAAGGCTTCATCCAATTGCATCTGTAGAGCCTCATTATCAACCTTAAGTTGCTTGGTATAATTGAAGTACTTACCCCATTCCACTCCTAGGATTTTGGCATAATTTTTTTTTTCCTCAAGCCTAGTCAACAACTCAACTTTTTACTATAAGAAAAGCTCTCATTCGTGGGACCGATACTATTGATGAAGATGAGGCCTTTGATGTCAGTTCTTGTTTCAAAGCTACCTCATGCTACTATGCTTGTAGCAATTCTTCCTATCCCACTGGCAACTATTTTTGCCAAGTATCTTCACACTTCCTCATCTCTTACTACTAGGCTAGCTCACTCTAATTTTTTTGAGCTGCTAATGTTCCAATTTGTTTGACCAACAATTATTTAGCTTGTTTTTGCTATGATACATCATTTTATAGAGTGGTAATATGATGTGCATTTAATCCTAATTGGGTATGAAGGTTCTCTAGTTATTATTGTGTTTTTTAGATTTCATGAATGACGACTCCATACAAGTCTTCCCTTCTTCAAGTAGTTGGTCTTTGTGTTGCATCTCTCCTTGTGCCTCTTACAATTCACTATCTACCATTTTCTTGGTTGAATGCAAGTACTTAATACCTTTTGCTTGCCAACATAACAAGTGGTCTAAGAAGTTATATAGTTGATACATAGGCAATAATTCAGGTGCTAACTTTACCTACGATCCTTCCTATGTGGATTGTTGGGAAGAAGGATTAGTGTTGTGGCCACAAATATACACCTATCTGGATTCCAAGTAAAGGGTTGGCATTTTCTCAACTAGATGCTCGACTCCCTCAATTATTGATAAGTGCACAATGGGAATTGTCCAAGGCTAGTTCTGATAGATGCTAGAATTCTCTACTTTCCAAGGAGCTTGTCTAGCCCATTTCACCAATTTGTTCAATTATTCTTCTGCCATAGACTTCCACTTCTTCCATTGACCAACATAGGCTATGTCAAATTGCAACCACAATTTTTTTATTATTTTTGTTAGCTTGGGAAAATATCATACTGCTTGTTGGTCCATATCATCTGAAGAATCCATGAGATTGGGTAGCTATACTAGAAAATATTCAAACAATGTATCCTTAGTTTGATCCTCCTGTTCCTCTTCCTGCAATGTGTCTTTCTCCTTCTCATAGAGATAAATAGTCTTTTGTTTGCCTTACCTTGTGTCACTATAGATTGACTATTGTCACCTTTTGTACCAATAGCTTGCTGAGATACATTTATCTGTAGTTGCTCTTCCTTTTCTACATTATTCTCATGTTCCAACAAGACTACCTCATCTACTGAGATGGGATACTGCTCTATCCCAACTGCTGGATTTATCATATTTGGAGAAGGTAGAAATTATTCTACTCTCTCAACTTCAGGTTTAGTTTGAGTATTCGTGGATACTATATTTTTGGCTTCCTTAGTTGCGAGAATATCCACAAGGGACACAACTTGCAGGGAAGCTACAAAGGAAGTTGCTATAATTACAGCTAGAATAGATAGATATAGAACTATTCTATGATCCTGAATATGAGCTTCCATAAAATAGTCCTTTGGTCCTAACATTTTAGCAATACTTGGCCCAACTATCGTATTTTGCAAGGTCTACCAAATGTCAAAGCTAACCTTTTCCCAGGGTACTATCATCTACTGCACCAGTCTTCAAGCTACCTCTTTACTACGAGCAATCTACTCTATGATAATACCTTGCACCAAATATAAAATAGATGAAGGTGGTGGGGATTCAAATTACCTTATCTTCCTCTTTTGCTTGGGTTCCTTTGGTAATGGTGTAACAACTTATTTTTTTGATTCTTTCACATCATCCAAGGGTGGTGTTATATCCTACCCTTCTGAATCAATCACCTTATTCTACTTAATGAGGCCCAAAAATGCATCATTATTGCACAATGTTTGACTCATTATTGCACAATGTTTGACTACCATATGATAAGTTAATTGCCAAATAGTTGACTAGAATATACTATTTGTTAAGTGTTTGCATGATTTTATGTTAGGAATACTATATCTCTGTTTTTGACTATTTTCAGCATTTTATGACTGATTTTGCGTGATTAAGTAGCAAGTAAGAACATGCATTTCAATTAACCAAATGTGGTATGCTGATATCCATTAACTTCTCAATGGTTTTTGAATGTTTTCCTGCCCTTCAACTTGTTTCAAATCCACATTGAAGACAAAAGTTTAGGACCTGTCATAAATCTGAAAATCTGGAAAAAACAGCCATATAAAAATCAGCAAGTTGTCACTTTATAGGAACACCTTGAAGTTGTCAAGCAAAGCATGAGGATATGGATGGAATGAGTTCAGAAGGACTACAGAAGACATCTGACCTATTTAGAAGCATTCCCACATGGTCTAAATAGGCAGCAATAGGGTATAACAGAGCAAGGGCAATTGTGCAAAGATCGTTGCACTATTTCAAGCATGGTTACTTGGTGAATGAAGTGTATAAATTTAGTAGCAGCTTGATGTACTCCTTCATGTTGATATTTTAATAAGTTTTCCATGTTCTAATTTGATTGAATTTGCAAGAAATGCCAATATTCTACAACTGTGCAACAGAACTGGAAAATGCAGTAATTTACCATGTAAATTCTAGCAAGCTACCAATGAATGGCAAGGCATGAAATTCACATCCAAGGAAGAATGAAGACTATTGCAATCTGATCCTGAAGGCTAATCCACCTTAGAAATGCAGCCAAAACCATTTGGAGTCAACACAGTTGGTCATTCTAAAGATCTTCGGAATGAACACAATGTCTTCGGAATGAGAATTGCAGTATCTTCGAAATGAGCCACTTATCTTCGGAATGAAAACAAAATGTACTTTTTGACTTGTTGACTGACTTTTGGCGGTGGAAAATGGGATAAGAAGGTTGATAAAGTTAAGGGAAAATATCTTCCATCTAATTTTGCTGTCCTTGCCGTCCAAAGCCACCATGCATGGAAAAGATCAATTTGATCCTCTTCTAGGATAAACCCAAAAAACTGCAAGCATAATAGAAAGTTGTTTGCAAGATAGGAATGGCATATTCTGAAGTGGAGAATTATGTGTGAGATATTTCTAGACTCCTCCCACGTACTCCCACCACTGAAGATGCTTTCTAAGGGCCAATGACTACTGCTGCAACACAAACTGTCCGGATTTGCATTTATTTCAGATCCAGAATTATTGGCAAATGACTGTAAAATAGCACATAGGCTGATTTGAGCATGGGATATATTGTAAATATTTATATAAATAACATAGCTCCCTCCTTGGTTGAGCCAGCTAGGAATTAGAATAGAGGAGAGTTTTCAGTAGCAGCAATTAGGACTGTACAGTAATTTTCTCTAATAGTTTTCAGCATGTTTTGTCATCAATAAAAGTGCAGTATTTTATCATTTTATGTTCCGAGTGTTAATTAGTTAAGGAGTGCTTTTCACCTCCTTCTAGATCAGGAAGTATGGGCCCACTTTCAGATCTAGAAGGAGGGATTTTATGGCAGGTTTTAATCTGTAATTTTGCTACAGAAGAATTAATAGATTGCTTGCCATATTTCATTTTATTGTTTTTATTTTGTATTATGTGATTTATGTTTTCTATTATGTTTGTGTATAGCATTTGTGTGTATGTCAGCTGACAAATTATATTATGCATTTTTCCTTTGCTTTCCATGTTTCTCTACTGTAGCAACTTTCCATTTTCAGCATATTTCATTTTGCTGTCAATTCTTGTAGCAGAAGCTTGACGACCTTCTGTGGTAGGGCATTGACAGGTGTTTTTAGAATAAGTTTTATTTACAAGCATCATTTCAATTCTGCAAGAGTAATTAGATTTCAATTCTGCAAAAGTAGATTAGATTTCAATTTAGCAATTTCAATTATGCAAGAGTAACTAGATTTCAATTCTGCAAAAGTAACTTAGGATTTCAATTTAGCAATTTCAATTCATGCAATTGTAGTTAGATTTCAATTCTTGCAACTTAGATTTAGTTTTCAATTCCTTGTACTTTATTTTAGTTTCCATTCTTCAGACTAGGTTTAGTGTGACACCAAAAGGCTAAACCAAAATCTGCTTCACCAATAATTGCTTGAAATCTGAATGCCTGAATTGTACTCTGCCCTAACCTTCTATCGTAGATAGCCTTGGACACCACCCCGGATTGATAAATCATTGAGATTAAATGATGAGATTCAACGACACTCATCATTTTGGCACCGTTGTCGGGGAACATGGTGTTGTTAGAGGGTAAAAGCAGTCAAATAATTATTATTGTGCTAAGTTATGAAGTTCAGAGTTAAATCTGAATGTAATAGCTGGTATAAATAATAATTATTGATAGTTGCATTTCAGTCCATTTAGAAAACAAGCAACCACCACCTTCAGCCCAACCTGGACAACAACCCCTGTCTATGTAAGCTGAATCTATTAAAAAAAAAAAAATCACAAAAACTTTTGCACAATCAAAATAGGAGTTTACAACTTAATGATGATCCTAGAGTTTTTCATTATTACTTAAAGATTGTTTGGATTTTACCGTGCTAAACCGCAACCTAGCAATTCTTAGCCTACACAGACAATAGTTGATCTCATTAGAGGTGATCCTACCTGACAAGTAGTTGATCTGCTAAAGTTGTACACTTCTTGTCTTATTGTGCAAACCAAAAATATTTTTTTAGCCCAACCTGTGATCATTCTGAATAATACAGGATAGGCAACCCCTGTCTATGTAGCTGAATCTGGTATAAAAAGAAAAAAACCTGCAGGAAATGTTATTGACTGCAACAACATCCAACTGTGCTAAAATAAGAACTTACCTGAGCTTGAAGAGACAAAAATCAATGGAGATACACAGAAAACCTTTAGTCCAAACACACAGAAATTAGCTTTGGATAAAGGAGAAAAACTAGAAAAACTGCACATAGAAAATTTACTTCCATTTTACAAAGGGGTAAATTCTGTCCTCCTAGGAATGAAACAAATTGAAGTGCAGCCAAGAAAATTCTTGAACATTATTAGTTGGTTGACTTATAAACAAAAAGCAAAATTGTTGCTATTTTGAAACAATATTTCAATCTCTTTACATGGAATTACAAGGGTATATCAAGATTTTATCTTGATGTAAGCACTTAACATATTTTGGGAATTGGTATTTAATTGTTTCAAGAACAGATTGACAAGATTTTGCAGACTAGGAGCCATGGACAACACTTGATTGAAGAAGTTTTCAGATATGGAGCAGTGCTTCTTTCTCCCATTGGTAATTCATGGAGGATGCTAGTGGTGAATGGACATTGCCTTCGGGTATACCATGCACCATTAACTAAGGAGGAGTTCTTGAAGGAGATTCCATTGGATGTACACATAAGGGAAGAGAATTTCTCTTCAATATCAGATTCAGAGTGATGATAAAAAGTCCAAAAAAAAAGAAAAAAAAAGAAAAAAATACAAGAAAAGAAAAAAGAAGAATAGTCTTGTTTGTGAACTTCCTTTTTGGGTACAAGCAAGACAAGAAAATTTGAAAAAAAAAAAGAGAAAAAATTTGCAAGCAAAGGCATGTCCCACAAAATGGGGATACATGAGGACAAGCATCAATTTCAGCAAGAAAGAGGAACAATGGAGCCAATACTTCATTTCCAACAATAAGGAGGCAATGATGATGTAAGAAGATTCTTACCGGTCATCTAGTAAGGAAGGTTGCATCAATGTTGCAGGTTTCAACAGAAAGAGATGGTGTTTTCATACAACAATTGACATGTTTTTGCAGAATAAGGATTGGTCTTATCCAAATAAGAGTGAGATATGTTCTCTCTGATTGAAGCACTTGAAAAAAAAAAAGGACAGAAGTTGGTTGAAAACCAGAAATGGCAGCCTCTTCTGATGAAAAAAAATGAAAAAAAAAGAGATGAAAAAAAAATGAAAAAAAATATATATAAAAAAATGAATAATTCAGTAGTGAAAACCTTCTTGGAGGCGCTACTGAGTTGGCTTGCATGAAAACCGATTTTTCGGCATGCATTGCCTTGTTGATCTACCCATCATTGTTCCACCATTGTACAAATCTCACACTGCACATGTATTATGTTTGTTTATGATTTCAGATAGCCTGCTAACAATCATCAAAAGCAGCTTGTAAGGTGCATGACCAATTTTCAGGACAGTAAGGTATGTGTTTCTTGCATTTAATTCATAGTAAACATTTAGCATTTAGTGTATGATAGTCGGTATTTGGCATAAACTATTCATACAATATTGACAAGTTGAAAAAGGAACATGTTCAAGATGTCAAGAAACACCCCCTTATGCCCTTAATTGCATAGAAATTCCAAAACTATGCAAAAACCTGATTTTGGGACAGACATGGCAGCAATTCTATTTCAATTTGTAGGGCAAATTTTAGAAGGAAAACTACAAGTTTATATCTCATAATTGTCTGATAAATTGAAGGAGGATAATCAACAAAATGCACCCGAAGGTTCTATTTTAGTACTACTGGAATAAAACAGCAACATACAAAACAAAGAATAGCATCTAAACAAAAGGATGAAGAAGGGATTTTTTTGATGTTATGGAAGGCTTATACACTCTAGATATGGACCCACAATAGAATCTGTAGCTAACTTTTGCATAGGAGGTCATTTCTGCATTTTTTGAAGATCTTCGGAATGAGAAATGCAGTCTCTTCGAAATGAACAGACATCTTCGAAATGAGAAATGCAGTCTCTTCGGAATGAACAGACATCTTCGAAATGAGAAATGCAGTCTCTTCGGAATGAACAGACATCTTCGGAATGAGAATTGCAATATCTTCGGAATGAGCGGATCTTCGGAATGAGAATTGCAGTATCTTCGGAATGAGCAGATCTTCGGAATGAGAATTGCAATATCTTTGGAATGAGCGGATCTTCAGAATGAGAATTGCAGTATCTTCGAAATGAGCGGATCTTCGAAATGAGAATTGCAGTATCTTTGGAATGAGCGGATCTTCGGAATGAGAATTGCAGTATCTTCGAAATGAGCAGGATATCTTTGGAATGAGCAAAAACTGTACCAAAATTGCTGAAAATGCTACAGAATAGCAAAAAGAGTAGGGTACACCAAATATTGAGGTTTATAAGGCCCTACCACAAGTAAGTACATCCCTCAAGCATTTCAAATAAAAAAAAAAATTCAATTTTGTTCAAAAGGTGCAAACAACAAAAATAAGCATTCAGGCTGAAATGTTGTTAAGAACAAAAAATTCCATCAGTAGTAGTGCATCTGCCAAATACGGTTCCACAATAAGACTATTGCAAGATGAATCATATGATATCAAGCCTTTAAGAGGTACCTTGCAACACTAAAACTTGTAGAAAAATAGAAAAAAAGTCATACATGTGCTTAATTGCAAAATACTTGATATAGTGCAGCAAGGAGGAATTTCTCAGCTTAGCAGGTAGCAAAAGATGTTGTTCATAAGAATAAAACCTGCATATTACTATGGCCTACTAAGATGCATGAGGCCCAAAAATGCCTCATTATTGCACAATGTTTGACTCATTACTGCACAATGTTTGACTACCATATGATAAGTTAATTGCCAAATAGTTGACTAGAATATACTATTTGTTAAGTGTTTGCATGATTTTATGTTAGGAATACTATATCTCTGTTTTTGACTATTTTCAGCATTTTATGACTGATTTTGCGTGATTAAGTAGCAAGTAAGAACATGCATTTCAATTAACCAAATGTGGTATGCTGATATCCATTAACTTCTCAATGGTTTTTGAATGTTTTCCTGCCCTTCAACTTGTTTCAAATCCACATTGAAGACAAAAGTTTAGGACTGTCATAAATCTGAAAATCTGGAAAAAACAGCCATATAAAAATCAGCAAGTTGTCACTTTATAGGAACACCTTGAAGTTGTCAAGCAAAGCATGAGGATATGGATGGAATGAGTTCAGAAGGACTACAGAAGACATCTGACCTATTTAGAAGCATTCCCACATGGTCTAAATAGGCAGCAACAGGGTATAATAGAGCAAGGGCAATTGTGCAAAGATCGTTGCACTATTTCAAGCATGGTTACTTGGTGAATGAAGTGTATAAATTTAGTAGCAGCTTGATGTACTCCTTCATGTTGATATTTTAATAAGTTTTCCATGTTCTAATTTGATTGAATTTGCAAGAAATGCCAATATTCTACAACTATGCAGCAAAACTGGAAAATGCAGTAATTTACCATGTAAATTCCAGCAAGCTACCAATGAATGGCAAGGCATGAAATTCACATCCAAGGAAGAATGAAGACTATTGCAATCTGATCCTGAAGGCTAATCCACCTTAGAAATGCAGCCAAAACCATTTGGAGTCAACACAGTTGGTCATTCTAAAGATCTTCGGAATGAACACAATGTCTTCGGAATGAGAATTGCAGTATCTTCGGAATGAGCCACTTATCTTCGGAATGAAAACAAAATGTACTTTTTGACTTGTTGACTGAATTTTGGCGATGGAAAAGGGGATAAGAAGGTTGATAAAGTTAAGGGAAAATATCTTCCATCTAATTTTGCTGTCCTTGCCGTCCAAAGCCACCATGCATGGAAAAGATCAATTTGATCCTCTTCTAGGATAAACCCGAAAAACTGCAAGCATAATAGAAAGTTGTTTGCAAGATAGGAATGGCATATTCTGAAGTGGAGAATTATGTGTGAGATATTTCTAGACTCCTCCCACGTACTCCCACCACTCAAGATGCTTTCTAAGGGCCAATGACTACTGCCGCAACACAAACTGTCCGGATTTGCATTTATTTTAGATCCAGAATTATTGGCAAATGACTCGTAAAATAGCACATAGGCTGATTTGAGCATGGGATATATTGTAAATATTTATATAAATAACATAGCTCCCTCCTTGGTTGAGCCAGTTAGGAATTAGAATAGAGGAGAGTTTTCAGTAGCAGCAATTAGGACTGTACAGTAATTTTTTGTAACAATTTTCAGCATGTTTTGTCATCAATAAAAGTGCAGTATTTTATCATTTTATGTTCTGAGTGTTAATTAGTTAAGGAGTGCTTTTCACCTCCTTCTAGATCAGGAAGTATGGGCCCACTTTCAGATCTAGAAGGAGGGATTTTATGGCAGGTTTTAATCTGTAATTTTGTTGCAACAGAATTAATAGATTGCTTGCCAGATTTCATTTTATTGTTTTTATTTTGTATTATGTGATTTATGTTTTCTATTATGTTTGTGTATAGCATTTGTGTGTATGTCAGCTGACAAATTATATTATGCATTTTTCCTTTGCTTTCCATGTTTCTCTACTTTAGCAACTTTCCATTTTCAGCATATTTCATTTTGTTGTCAATTCCTGTAGCAAAAGCTTGACGACCTTTTGTGGCAGGGCATTGACAGGTGTTTTTAGAATAAGTTTTATTTACAAGCATCATTTCAATTCTGCAAGAGTAATTAGATTTCAATTCTGCAAAAGTAGATTAGATTTCAATTTAGCAATTTCAATTATGCAAGAGTAACTAGATTTCAATTCTGCAAAAGTAACTTAGGATTTCAATTTAGCAATTTCAATTCATGCAATTGTAGTTAGATTTCAATTCTTGCAACTTAGATTTAGTTTTCAATTCCTGTACTTTATTTTAGTTTCCATTCTTCGGACTAGGTTTAGTGTGACACCAAAAGGCTAAACCAAAATCTGCTTCACCAATAATTGCTTGAAATCTGAATGCCTGAATTGTACTCTGCCCTAACCTTCTATTGTAGACAGCCTTGGACACCACCCCGGATTGATAAATCATTGAGATTAAATGATGAGATTCAATGACACTCATCATTACTGATGTGATAACTTGTGGGAGATTTGTTTCATCCAATATTTTTTTACTGATGTTGGTTTATTTACCTATGGTTTAGCATTATTCTAGCGTAAGATATTTGATTCTAAATATGGAATATGTTGAGGTAAATTAAAGTCTAGAATCTGCACTGTTGTCTTTGAAACTGTGTCCAAAAGTAACCTGATGGCATGAAATGCCATTAAAAAATTCTTCATTGTTCGTATCAAAATTTTTTTAATACGAATTGCCAAATAAGTTGCCCAGTCATATTGCACTCTATGTTCTATCCTGAGCAAATATGGGATCAACTAGATGGAAAGATCTAAACTTCATTGTTCACTTGATAGCTTGGCCATTAAAATATTCATAATGCACTCCAACTCATTATTCTTTAGTTGGGACTATTTTACTCCCCTGTCACCATGAGTTGCTAACATTTTCTCCACTTCCTCCTTTGTGAGGGTAGTAACTCCCAATATCAACTGTCGAGTTTTCTTGGAATATCCTCATTCATTGATTACATGTTCATCCTTCTTGGAGAGTCTATAATTTTACCTAAATACATCAAGAGAAAAGTCCACTTCTAAGGTCTAATCAACAACCCATCCCATGCTAGTATTCTGAGCTAGGTTGTATGTAAACCTCCTAATAAAAGTCTTCAGCTCTGTAGAACCATTCACCTTTTGGTTCTACGCTAATCATATTGACTAAAATTTTATTATCAAAAGATTCTTGCTTTGCAGCGGGATGTGAGAGCAGTTTAACATGAATGGTAGTGAAATCAACAGACATATTATGAGGGATTAAGGATCCCAAGGATGCCATGGTGTCTACGAATCTATTTGATGAACGAGAGATTGCCTCGATGTCATACCATTCTAATTTAGCTAAATACATAATTACAAGATCTTTATAATTTTTCAATACGAGACATCGACACTGAAAGAGCCCCTTGAATTGATTTACTATGAGAAAGGAGTCACCAAAGATGTTTAATATTTTAACATTCATGGCGATGACTATGTGGAGGTCCAGCAGTAGGGCTTCGTACTCAACATTGTTGTTGGTGCACAAAAAATCTAATTTAAATGACAAGGGCATTGAAGCTTCTTACAGCATGAAAAACACTATTCCAGCACCACCCC
Source organism: Wollemia nobilis (assembly GCA_028583015.1). Classification (NCBI taxonomy): domain Eukaryota; kingdom Viridiplantae; phylum Streptophyta; class Pinopsida; order Araucariales; family Araucariaceae; genus Wollemia; species Wollemia nobilis. The sequence continues at coordinate 7,180,055 of JAQPPZ010000440.1, forward strand.
CTTGCTTGCACTTTGAACCATCTACGAATAGAGTCATATCAGTATTTTTCTCTAGTTCCTCGGGTTTAGGAGCTTCAGATATGACAAAGACTGCATAGTTTAGAAGCTCTATGGTTAGAGGCCTATTGTTTGACAATGGTGCCTAAGCTAATTGATAATCTATGACCTATCCCTTAATGGAATTTTGTCTTATGAATTCTAGATCAAATTCTGTCAATAGCATGATCCACTTTACAGTATGCGTATTGTGATACATATTACTCATGATGTACTGCAAAGGGTTTCATTTTGATATAACATATGTTGTATGACTCAGCATATAGTGCCACAATCTCTTTGTAGTTAACACTACTGCCAAACACAGTTTCTCCATATATGCATACCCTACCTCTTAACTCACCAAGGTTCGACTAATATAATATATGGCTTATTCCTTTCCTTGCACATTATTTTGGGCTAACATGGTCCCTAATGCAAAGTCGATCGTCGATATATATAACAAAAAAGGCACATCTAGCCTTGGTGGAGCTAGCACTAGTGACATTACCAGGTATTGCTTTATTTCAGTGAAAGCTGCTTGACAATCCTCATCCCAATTGAATGGGACCCCTTGTGTAGCAGTCGATTCATAGGTCAATATTTATCCGATAACTGAGTGATGAATCTCTTTATCGATGCTACTCTACCCTGAAGTCTTCTTAATTCTTTAATATTGGAGGGAGGATGTATTTTTAAGATAGCCTTGACGTTCGCTAGATCAACTTCGATGCCTCTCTTTAAGACAATGAATCCTAATAGCTTACCAAAAGTTATGCCAAATACACACTTCTTAGGATTCAACCTAACATTATACTCTATTAGGTGATCAAAGACCTTCCTTAAGACCTTCGCATGCTCAATACGTAGCAATGACTTGGCTAACAAGTCATCCATGTAATATTCTAGGATCTTATGCATATAGTCATGAAAAATGTATGTCATGGCCTACTGGTATGTTGCACTAGCATTTTTGAGGCCGAATGGCATAAATTTGTTGAAAAATGTTCCCCATGGCATTATAAATATAATTTTGTGCTGGTCTTTGGGTTTAATCAAAATTTTATTGTAACCAAAAAAACCATCTATTAAGGAGAGTATTTTGTGACCTGAAGTTGTGTCCACAAGAGCATCAATATTAGGCAACATAAATGAATCTTTGGGTGTTGCCTTATTGAGGTCTCTAAAATCCGTACAAATATGGATCCTTCCATTAGGTTTTCCTACGGGTACCATATTGGACACCCATTCTGGATAGTCGATGGAAATCACAAATTCTACATCCAACAACTTTTGTAGCTCATATTTCACCATTAAGGCTACTATTGGATGCAACTTTCCAAGTTTTTTCTTGATTGACTTCTTTGTCAAATCTAGCAAAAGGTTATGAGTAACCAATTTTAGGTTTAGAATTGGCATATCCTTGTATGTCCAAGCAAACAAATTTGGTCTCTCTTTCAATAGAGGGATGAGGGTGGCCTGCTCATCTGGAGTGAGAATCTCTCCAAATTTAACCTTCTTTGAATTGGTGGGATCATTGCTGATATCCACCTCAAATGTTTCCTCTACTAACATATGTGATCCCTCATCGAGCTGATGAGGCATACGAATCATATGAATGTCATCCAATGGGTTCATAGGTTCTACATCGGAAGCACCCTTAGCATTATACACATCGTAAGTATAGCCTAACGTAAAATGGAAAGGTTGCAGCATTTATTTATTAGGGAATAAATCTTTAGGCTCTATAGGTAAATAAGCATGATCCTAGTCGATAGCATATTTGTTAAGATACAACAGTTTGAATGGATCTATTGGATTGCAGAGTGGAGTGGTCAAATCAATGGAGACCATATTGATGTAATGGTATTGACCTCCAGAACCACATGGAAAAACTTCTATATAATTGATGTAGTCCTCATACCCATGATATGGCTCTAATGGCATAGGCACAAAGGGGTCTTCTCTATGAGAACTACAGACATCTGGATCCTCCCTATGTACTAGCTGCAACATAGGATCATGTGGCTCATAGAGCTCCATGTAGATCGATGGAAGAGGATTAACCAACAGATAAATTTTCTCCAGGTTTAATCATCTTGCTCTCAAATGACGACCAACACATTACTGACGATAGACCTCATCTATGTCAATGGGTTAATGATGGTGATGCAAATAAGAAGGACCAAGGTAGGCCCTCTCTAACTCATCTTCTTTGTCACTATCTGACAACTAGAACCCATAATTCTATCTTACTCCTATGGGATGCTCTGGCAGGTGCGGCCCCATGAATTTGACCTCTTGATTACTATCATCACAATCCAAATAAATTGAATAATTATACTGTAAGTGTGACACTACTAGGAAATCCATCTCTGCTTCTTCCCCCAAGTGATAAATGTTGGGAATAGTCTCTTCGATAACATGTACCAACTCTACAAGTGGTATGTGATGCGCATGCAAAGATACTAGATAGGTCACCTTAGCTTCATCCTCAAATTGATCATTTTTTGAGAATTCGTTGTCGACATCATAACTCGGTCCACTCATCTCGAAGGTGGACTCTTATCCATCATCACTGTATAGGTATCCTGACTTGAGATCACCCAAAATTATAGGGTTATACCCCTACACACCTATGTCATTTGTAGCATTACAAATTTGATGACCTAGGTTGTCTGTAGGGTTCCACTCTATATTAGTATGCTCTAGGAGCTCTTCATGATTTCCTTCAAGTGGCTCAATGGTGATGATAGATACCATTGGATGAGTCCTATAGAAATTGGATGGATCATGATGATATGGGTTAAAGTCCACGTCATCCCCCAAACTAAGTTACAAGTAATCTAAAGATGCTGTGAGCAAGTCATCTTGTACTTGTATCTATAATCCTAGGCTGAACCTATCAGTTGCTAGCTGATAGCGTGGCTCGAGCGAAGTCCTACATCCCTATTCAAATAAGCCAAGTTCGTACCCATGCCAGTGATATAGCTCAAAAATATGTATGGAGTACTCTAGGTTGGATAAATAGCAAACATTTACAACAAACAGTTTGTCGCCATCCTCGTCCATAGGTGTTTACACTGGAAGCTAATCCAACCCAATGTAAATGAAGTTAGTCTGATTAGGTGGATCTCTTAATGGAACCATCGATCCAACCAAAAATCAATGGGTAGGAGGTCGACCCATCTCTTGTGTAGTCTTCAAAATAGGTCTGAATGTTACATTCTACATAAAATACTCACCTAACCTTGTGTTGGTGAGATGTACCATCACCCGCGGTATGGATGATCGTACTAACGATGTAGGTGAGGTAGGCTGAGGCACCTCCTCGGCTATATCTTGGGCTTCCTCTACATCCATGGGGATGGGAGCCTCCTCGATGATTGGTTTGGACATATGTATCTTCTCTTTTTCACCCAATTTCACCTTTAAATTCTTATTGTCTCGAAGCATCGCTGATGTAGTCGGTCTCAAGGAAGTAGTAGTAGTATGCTCAAATCTGTGTGACAGAGATATCGATGATTGAGCATCTAATATTTGCTTTCTTTATGGAATATTAGCCGGTGATGTTGGACGAATGTCTAGGTGCATTGACGGGAGTATGAAACCCCCTGGTAGATCTACCATGTTCATAAATTTGAATGGTTCTCCATATGACGGTACCACGTGAACTTGTCCCTCGTGAATATATTTCACGCATTGATGTAATATCGAGGGAACACAATGCATCTCCTAAATCCAAGGCCTCCCTAGCAGGATGTTGTATTGCATGGCTCCTTCTATCACATGACACATCATAGAGATGGTCTTTAGGTCTACTTGGATGGGTAGGACAATCGTACCAACTATCGAACATAACGCATCATTAAACGCTCTCAATATAAATGTAGTTGGCACAATGTGTGATTTTAGCAGCTTCAAGGGACTCAAAGCCTTGGTCGTTATGATGTTGATCAATGAACCAGTGTCAACCAATACTCTTTTTAATGGTATGTGGTTGATACATGCAATAATATGCAATGACGGGTCAACCGTATCAATAGGAACCATCCTAATTTCGTGATCATAAAATTGGATCGTCGGTTCCTAGCATTGTTGTACATGTCCCACAAAATTTGTAAACACTTGAACATCCTGGGATTGTACTTTAATAGACCTCAAAATATCCATGAGAGTATCCTTGTGCCTAGGGGACTATTGTATCAATTCATATATAGACAACTTCGTAGGAGCTGTCTATAGGTTTTGGACTAGCCTACTCCGTATGGTCACCATCGGTCTCGTTGGTGGGCCTACAATATTCTATGTTGGTTGTTGATTCGATGTTGCTTGTATTATTATGGGAGCACATAGTTGATTCATATGCTCATACCTCCCATGCCTTGTGACAACATTAACCATACCAAGGAACCCTTGAGTAGGTGGTTCAACACTCACCTGGTTGACATGACCAGCGTTGTTGCACGATGCCTCATGGTTTATATGTGGATTATTATCAAGCGCTAGTGGATTACTTGGCACTACAAGCTCTCCTTTATCAATCATTTTTTGTATGACATGCTTGAAGGACCAACGTACTTCAATGTCATGACCCTTCGCTCGATGAAATATGCAAAATAGGTCATCCTGGTACACCTTTGCCTTGGGTTAATTTGGATCGACCATCTTAATTTTAGGTAATATTATTGCCTTGGACTCACACAATTGGTGGAATATAGACATAAAAAATTCCATCAATGACGTGAATTGGCGAGGGGGACATTGCTCTTTGTTCTTTCCCTTATAATTATTATTTCACTTTTCGTACTACGCAGGAGGAGGTTGGGCTTGATAATTTTGCTTTTGCTACCCTTTATCCTCTCTCTGGAGGTTCAACACCACTTGGTTGATGTGGGCCTGCTTGCCCTTATGCTTTGTGGAGCTCTTATTTGGCCCCTCTTTCTTTCTATTAAGCTTCAAGTTGCCTTCCTACAACTTGATGTCTTCAATCACCTTGGCTTGCACCAAAGCTTCCTCAAATGTTGAATATTGCTAGAGTTGCAACAATAGCGAGATGTGCTTGGCACAACTCTTAGTGAACATTAGGGTTAATTCAGTGGTAGGAATAGGGAATGGTAGCTTCACCATTAACCTCCTCCACATATTTTCATATTGTTCAATTGGATCATCATCACGTTGAGCTAGCACAACCAAATCGAAAAGGTTTACCTATTTCTTGATGCCAAAAGAAAAGCATTCAAGGAAAGCATCTTCCAGTTGCTCAAAACTGGTAATGTTGTGCCTCTTCTACTGGTTGAACCACTCTCGAGTTGGGCCTAAGAGCATCATGAAAAATGTGTGCAAAAGTATGGCATTGTTGCTAGCTATTTGGAAATAGGCATCCAAAAATCTCGTGACATGCTCCTGTGCATCTTCGTCACCTTTAAACTTGTCTAGCCTGGGTATAAAAAAATGCTTAGGATAGGTAGGAGCAAGTATCAAGGGGTCCAAAGGCTCATTGTGAATCTTTCTTAACATCAGCTTCTGAATAGTCATACCTTTCCTCTCAATTGCTTTTACCTTCTCAGCTAGGGCTTTATAAGCCTCTGAGGATAAGAAGTCCTCCTCCCTAAGCTGACATGAGGGTGGTCTCAGAGGCACATTCTTCCTCTATCAAGGTGGAGGTTGTTGCTCTTCCTCATCCTCAACTTGGGATTCTTCAAGATATTCTTGATTGTTCCCTCTCTCTCTTCCTCATATTGTTGTTGCCCCTCATGTTCGAATGGTGGTGGTCATTCTCTTTGTTGGGCACTAATATGAGTATGAGCATCTCTACGCTCTTGCTGTGCATTATCTTGTGAAAAAGCCTTTCTTTGAATGCGCTCTCTATTCTCAACATGGGTATATAGACCAGCCTTGGATAGCCTATCCTCCTACTCTACATGCTCCTTTTGGGTAAGGATGTGTTCTTCATGCATGCACTGCTCATATAGTCTCTGTCGAATGAGCCTCTACGATTGAAGATTATCATATTCAATGCACTGTATTTCTAAGCAGGAATCTTCCAATTGATCTTGGAGAAGCTGTCACCACTACTCAAATACTAGTTTGTGCAGTCTATCAAGGTCATTGGCCATGATAGGCCTCTGGTATGCATGCTCTGTGAGAGTGATCTTATGGGTTCTGTACCCATCTGACTAATTTGCGATACTTTTTCCCTTGTCTATAAAGATGGCATGGATGTCCTGCTAAACTCTATGCTCTATGCCACCATGCATGGATGGTGGATGTGTCACATGAGGGTGCTTAGAAGCCTCTCCATGTTATCTAGTAGTTCTTATAGAACTCCTACTATGCTCACTCGGGGCACGAGTGGGCGGAGCCGAAGGCTTATAGCCTAGCTGCTCAAGGATACTACCTAAGATGTCCAACTATCTGGATCTCCACCGCTCATGTGGTGGTGTGCCATTAGCTCCAAAATTAGCCATGTCAATGGTGAAATTTCTATGTTAATTACGTGTGGGAGTATACACAGGCCTATGCTCAATGATAGCCCTATTTGCATGCCCTTTAATGGGCAAATCTCGATCCCATTTGCACTCTTAAGGTGGAGCCATGGATCCTCTTGTAGACCTATGTCGTAGGGGTACTAGCTTAGACCCCTATATAATGTACTCTTCAATCGATCTAATAGATGCACGTGTAATGCAATACCGATAATGGTTTTTGAATGGAATGCCCTCATGCTGAGAGGCTCCCTGTTCTATTCTATGTCTAGAGGAATGCACAAAAACTCATCTATTGGGGGTATGCTCAATAGGTTCCCATCTTGTCAAATTGTCTCCTCTAATGCTTGCAAAATGACGTTCAGGAAGCACATATGGACGAGGACTCGACATATGCTGCTAATATGAATCAATTAGGGATTTTTCATTGGATTCAGGCTTATGCCTTTGTCGAACATCTCGTGTCTCCACCATGGTGCACCTAATATCTAGATTTGTTCTTTATTAAGCAAATAAGGTATACAATGGTGTTTATCTCGTGTTAATTTTTAAAAATGAGCCCTATATTGTTTGATGTTGTTTCAATGATTTGTTGTATCAGTATAGAACTCCTTATCATGTTTTGAAAAGCATTGAATGATATTCTCAGTTAAATTATCTTTCACCTGTACGCTCACAAATCAACAACTTGGATGTGACTTCCAGGCCGCGTAAATCTCCTACGTGTGGTAATGAAGGTCTACACCTACACAAGAAGCACAGGTCCTTCCAGATCCTCACCCATTTTCACCCAACCAATATTTTACCTTTCAAAGAGAATACATGCAAATTTTATAGGGTACGAAAGGTTCTTGGATTTGATATTGGTCTAGTATCCAAGGGTACATAGGATTTGGGCCAGCGGATGGAAATTACACCCACCGTTGTTGAACCCTACTAGTGGTTGGATGTCAAGCCCAAATCACTAGTGTTTAAGAGAAATGTGGTGTGTGTGGTTTGTTTTAATATACATAAAAGAAATGCATCATATAGCACTCATGCTCATTTTCTATATGCTATGAAAATGAAAGAACATTTCAAATTAAAAAAATACAAGCTATTTTAGATGCTCCTTTAGACAATGCATATTACGATGGTAATGGCCACTACTTGGGCCTCACACATGCACACCAAACACACAAGTTCTATCAAGCATGCTAGATTCTAGGGTGGATTCCAATCAGAGATCCGATGTTCCTAGCGGTGCCTTTATATAAATGCAGATTTGAAATGAACTATGACATGATTGATTTCCATTTTTTAGTTTGCTTTTCCTAGTTGCATTCAAAAACAAGCATTTTGTAAAAACATAGAGAAGTAAAAAGAAATAGAGAGTGAAAAATAGGGCCTACCTCAGGTCCTGAGTTGGTCTGCACTCTACTTTTTGCTATCTGTGTTGTTAGGTGTAAACCGTAGGTCTTGTCTACGGTCTGCACTGTAAACCGCATGTTGAACTTGTGGTTCAATTTTTGGCTCGTAGCTGATAGCTGCGGTCTGTACCTACAATTTACAAAATCAAGAAACAATAGTTAGATCACATGAATTGTAGAGTTCCACCGTGATCACCTTTTGTAACCACCAAAAAGGCTCACACCTAATATATCCTATTGCAAGAATTGACAAAAACAATACAAAATGCATACAAGAACAAGAAATTGACAATGAGATGATCAATAAAATATGCTTTATTCCATTATATTTCGATTCCAAACTCAAATTACAAGTACATCCCTCTTAGGGATAATCATCTTGATACAATTGTTACAATAGGAGGTATTTTATTTCCCTCTCAAGGGTAGGTGTGATTTCAAAGTGCCCTTTAGGATGACACAAACTGCTCTATGTAGACCCTCTTCTTCATGTTGAGGAAGGAAATATATGGTTTTAGCTCCTTTGAAACCTGTTTCATATGATCAAGAAACAACAAAAGAATGTCAAAAGCATAGGAAGCCTCTCATGATGAGGCCCTTTAAAGATAAATAGCATGAGAGTAGCATAATGACATGAATTCAAGAAAATGCATAAACTATACTAAACATGTGCAAATCCTATCAATATTGATGGAAATATATGAAAAATAAATACAACTATCAATCTATGGCATTAATTACTTGAAATGAAGCACCATAACATGAAAAGAAGCCATTAATATCTAAACTACTATAATGAAAACAAGTTAGTAAAAACACTGATTATGCTAGATAGAAGTATCTAAAATCCTAACTAAACCATTAAAATGCTAAATGTGATCTAATTAAGCATACTAGAAATGAAATAGTAAAGAGATCTATCACCTGTTGCAAACCACAACTCTGATGAGCGATCTGCACTGTAAACCACGGCTGAAAGCCACGGTGAGCAACCAAGTGGTTTGCCCTCCAAATTCAAGGGTTGTGGGCTTGACCTCCTTGTCCAATTGATGTTCAAGGGTCACCTTTAGTGTCCTTTGATAGGTTTGGTGGTTGAATCATTGAATTGGGCCTTCATTTGCCCAAATTAGCGTTTCTTAGCTCTCCTAGGTCCTTAGGGCATCCATGGCCTAATTCATCATGATGCTTGACAAATTGACAATGGTGATGACAAAAAATCTCTCTCTATGCACTCAAGTGAGTCCATAATTTGATAGGGCTTCACTGCTTTGATATCCAAATGCACTCTCTCATACAATATTTCGACAACACTTCGCTATCAAAATGCTCTATATCTTCTCTCTCTTTTGAGGGGTATTTATAGGATGTCCCAGGGCTAGGGGTGGCTTCATGGAGAAGCCAAGATAAAAAATGGGTGGTTAGGATAGTTGGATTGGAAGCTTCAATCCTTTAACCACCTTATTATAGAACAAATGTCCGTTCAAACCGATTTGGCTTGGATGAAGGCCAACTAAACTTTAGTTAAGACCGTAGGTTACAGCTGCGGTCCAGACTGTAAACCATAGGTGTCAACTACGGTTTAGCCTATATACCATAGGTATGGGCTACGATTCAGACTGATTAGGCCAAGGATCTAAAATTGAGTGGTTAGAACCACTGATCTATCTTGAAGTATATCCAAAATATTCCATATGGTCTTGTAGCATGTCCATACGAGTAGTCGCCATTGACATGATGTGTTTTAGGTGTCTAAAAATTGAAAATAAAAGTAAAAAGTGGTATTATACTGTTCACCCATATCTTAGTATAAGATTGTGTTCTTCAATTACTACTAAAATGACCTCCACATAATCCTTCATGAGATGAAGGTCTAGCTATCATTCATCAGAGTTAAGACATCGTAAGAAGATACCATCAAAATAATATCAATATAAAGTATTGTCGATTACGACAAATAAACATGCTATTTTTTGTAAAAGCTTTCATTTATTGTGATATAAGCCATCAGGCATCAAACCATCCTTAATAAAATTAAATATGTATGTGTACCAAGGCTCAAACCTAGAAAATCCAATGTTTAGGACATCTAATGGAACGAGTCTAGAGGAAAACACTACATCCTCTATTCTTCTTACCGAATATATTTCTTGTTTGAAATAGGTAACGATTGCTATTTCCAACTCATATGAGATTTATTCTTGTAAGTTACCAATAAAGATCTCTAACACGTTTCGAGGAGGTAAGGTGTATCTTAAATATACAAGTAAACTTCTCCATCGAGACAAGAATCCTAAGAAACTATCATCCTTACCTTATTCTAGAAGGTATAAATCTTGAATGGTTACTCCTTTCTCCACATAAGCTCCAAACCATTGAACAAATAACTCAACTGTTTCTTCAAATCTTCTCAAAGAATGACAGGGAAGTTGATAATACCATTCGAATGCCATACCATAAAGGCTTTTAGAGAATATTTTTTGCACCAATAAATTACCATAGACAATATCATGGCATGTTGTTCTAAAAATCCTTAAATATTCTATAGGGTTCTTTGTTCCCATATAAATTGGTAATATTGGTAATGAAAAATGCTTGGGGTAAGGTCTAGTGGCTACCATAGGATCTAAGGTTTGATTGCACATTTTCTTATAGTTATAAGTGAAACTTGGAGCTTTAAGTGTATCCATTCTTAATACCAATTGTTTCACTATACTTGTCAAACTTTGCAATTCTGGATTATTGTTGTGCAATAACCCTCTATTCCCTGAGGGTGGGTTATAGGTAGGTTGTTGAAAGGAAACTTGGTTAATGTTGGAGGTGTTAACACTATTGTGGTATGGGTTATGGAATGGGATATTTTATGTAGAATCTTGTTGTGGGATAAAATTTACATTTGATAGAAAAAAATAAGGAATTTTGAGAGGAGGAACATTATGAGACGAAAATTGAACATTATTTTAGGATACACTACTAATTGGAGGAGGTTGTGAAACTCCCCCAATGTTGGTAGTTATTGTAGTAGCATATGTAGGTTTATGAAATAGATTAATGTGATGAGAAGGTTGAAACAAAGGATTGATGCAAATATTCTAATGAGACGGTCCATATTCTTTGAAGTGAGTGTCCCTATCCAAGGCTTCATTTCGGACTTACCTGCTTTACCTAAAGAAATTCAAGAAATGATTATGTGATTTGAAGATGAGATATTTTTTAGATCCCTCAATAGGATCAAAGTCATCACTAGTCTCTATGTCCTCTTCTTCTTCTAGATTAGGATTCTCCATATCAACCTAATCATCCTCATGGCATAGAAGATTCTCTTCTGGCTCTATTATATTTCATTTATACCTAAGGTTCGGGACCATAGTATTAAGATAAAGAGAAAGGGAGAAAAGCTAATGCAAAAACACAAAAGGATACAATTTAATTGATTAAGTTTTTCTAATCTACACAAACAAAAATAAATGGTCTTATTATAATTAAAACCAAAACAAAAAGGAGGCAAATAAAAGAGGTTTACTAAATGGCCACTAATGACACGTTTCACATCGGGTTCACCAAAGATAAAGAGGGGGAAACAACCCATTGCATACAATTCTTGATGAATCCGCTAGAAGTCAAGGTGACCACAGGGCTATTGTGGTTCTCTACACGCAGGGGCTCGGGGATCAAAGGGTTCACCAAGAATAGTTTAAGGACTTGCTCCAAGTACATGATGGAAGGTTTGATATGTTTATTGAGCAAGCACCTAAATTTGGTCTGGACTAAAATCTAAGCTAGAAAGAATTAAAAAACAATAATATAGGGCAAACAATAATGCAAGCAAACAAAGAAATATTCTTAGAATGATTCTTTATTTCAATGAAGACTAAACCAAATTGGCAAGAAAGTAAATATTTTATTTTTAGACAAGAGTCCAAGAGAATGCACAAATAGAGCTAGCCTAGAGGTAAACTATGTGCTTTTTTTTGTTTATGCCTAGATCTAAAACCAAAATGTAATTTTCTAATCTATCAAATTTATGTTATCTTTTTCAAATATAGAAAGAAAAATAATCACAAACACTCAAAAAATAGCCTAAAATATCTAACAATGCACTTACTTGACTCGATGGTGGACCCTAGCTGAATTCGTGCCCTGTAAATTCCAACCACAAATTCAGTGAAACTTGCAAAACAAATTCAAAACCTTTTAAAAATTGAACAATATTTGGGGACCTACTTAGGGTGTTATGTGACCGAGCTTAGAGGCATAGCAACCAAACCCCTTTGATCCTTTTAGGTAACCGTTTGAAAATGAAAATTATTGTTGACCTTTGGGAATAAGCAAAACATGATATAACATTATAAGCAATGAAAACAAAGTGCAAATATAATGGATGCAATGAAAAATAAGTATGCAAATGAGATCCTAGGGTTTTGGGAGCACATAATTTTCCCCAGGCTACTAAATGAATTCACACCTCATAATTAGCGAGCACAAATTTGAAAATAAAGAATATGGTGTAACCAATGGGGTGGAGCACAAATTCACACAAGAGTGCTTAAGAGCTAAATTAAAAATACAAAATACAATTTAACACTAAAAATTAATGATATAAGAGCCAATAAATTCATAGATAAAACTTAATAAGCCTGTAGAGGAAGCAAGAGTAGAGGTAGTAACCAAAATGGAAGATATTTCCTCCTTAGAAGATAAATGATGTGCTCAATCTGTCGTCAAAGCTTCTCCACTTGCTTATTCTCAACAAAAAATTAAATAAAACACACCAAAAGCAAAGCACCAAAGCATTCCAAAAGCATTAAATTTTTAGAGCATGCGTATGATGATTCCAAAATATTCTTTGATAGTTGATTGACTAAGGAAAATGAGAATTCAATATTTTTATTTATAGGAGGTTATGAGGGATTTAGGCAAGAAAATGAAAAACAAACTTGGCTAAGAGTCGATGCCATAAAGGTCGGCCAAAAACTTGGGCTTTCAAGAGAAAAAACCTAAAATTACCAAAGTCATGCCTTATATTGGATGACTATGAATTCGAAAAAGTTAAAGAAAATCCAAACAAAAGGGGGAAAAGAAGGTCAAAATTACACCTAGAAACTTTTAATTCCTTCTTAGGGATTCTAACAACACACATCAATCCTCAAAGATCTTCTGGCTCTGATACCAAATGATGCAGACTTAAAATTGTACACCCCTTTGTACGATTCACATGCACTTTTCAATCGTACAATCATATGATTGTTCTTTTAATTTGAAAAATAGTACAATTCATCTATAATTGCCAACTTTAAAACTGTACACTTGCTCTCCCAATTAAATAATTGTATAATTTACCTATAATGTCTAGGCCATTATACGATTTATTTATATCGACCATCGTACAACTCCTTGCAACTAATCAATTGTATGATCCTATTTAGGGTTGAAAAATCTGTATTTTCATGCAATTGAACTTTCAAAGTTTTCTTCTCAATATCTTCCCATTGTACAATCATTTAGTTTTTTGCATCATACAATGTACGATGTATGATCATTACCAAAGTTCAATGTGTAATTGGCTATTGTACGGTAAATGAAATTCTTTAGGGGTTTCTTCTTTGGAAAGTTCACCCCTATAACTATACAATTTCATCAACAACAACCAAATCCTCTTGTGCAAGGGGTAATATTATTCATTACTTTGAAAAAGTGGTTTCTTCTAGTATAATCTTGTGTTCTTCAATTACTACTAAAATGACCTCCACATAATCCTTAATGAGCTAAAGTGCTAGCTAGGATTCATCAGAGTTAAGACATCTTAAGAAGATACCCTCAAAATAATATCAATATAAAGTATTGTTGATAACAACAAATAAACATGCTATTTTTTGTAAAAGCTTTCATTTATTGTGATATAAGCCATCACGCATCAAACCATCCTTAAGAAAATTAAATATGTATGTGTACCAAGGCTCAAACCTAGAAAATCCAATGTTTAGGACATCTAATGGAACGAGGCTAGAGGAAAACACTACATCCTCTATTCTTCTTACCGAATATATTGCTTTTTTGAAATAGGTAATGATTGCTATTTCCAACTCATATGAGATTTATTCTTATAAGTTACCAATAAATATCTCTAACACGTCTCGAGGAGGTAAGGTGTCTTAAATATACAAGTAAACTTCTCCATCGAGACAAGAATCCTGAGAAACTATCATCCTTACCTTATTCTAGAAGGTATAAATCTTGAATCGTTACTCATTTCTCCACATAAGCTCCAAACCATTGAACAAATAACTCAACTGTTTCTTCAAAGTTTCTCAAAGAATGATAGGGAAGTTGATAATACCATTCGAATGCCATACCATAAAGGCTTTTAGAGAATATTTTTTGCAACAATATATCATCATAGACAATATCATGGCATGTTGTTCTAAACATCCTTAAATATTCTATAGGGTTCTTTGTTCCCTTATAAATTGGTAATATTGGCATTGAAAAATTCTTGGGGTAAGGTCTAGTGGCTACCATAGTATCTAAGGGTTGATTGCACATTTTATTATAGTTATAAGTGAAACTTGGAGCTTGAAGTGTATCCATTCTTAATACCAATTGTTTCACTATACTTGTCAAACTTTGCATGTATGGATTATTGTTGTGCTATACCCCTCTATTCCCTAAGGGTGGGTTATAGGTAGGTTTTTGAAAGAAAACTTGGTTAATGTTGGAGGTATTAATACTATTGTGGTATGGGTTATGGAATGGGATATTTTATGTAGCATATTTTTTTGGGATAAAATTTACATTTGATAGAACAAAATAAGGAATGTTGAGAGGAGGAACATTATGAGATGAAAATTGAACATTATTTTAGGATACACTACTAATTGGAGGAGGTTGTGAAACTCCCCCAATGTTGGTGGTTGTTGTAGTAGCATATGTAGGTTTATGAAATAGATTAATGTGATGAGAAGGTTGAAACAAAGGATTGATGCAAATATTCTAATGAGACGGTCCATATTATTTGAAGTGAGTGTCCCTATCCAAGGCTTCATTTAGGACTTACCTGTTTTACCTAAAGAAATTCAAGAAATGATTATGTGATTTGAAGATGAGATATTTTTTAGATCCCTTAATAGGATTAAAGTTATCACTAGTATCTATGTCCTCTTCTTCTTCTATATTAGGATTCTCCATATCAACCTAATCATCCTCATGGCATAGAGGATTCTCTTCTGGCTCTATTATATTTCATTTATTCCTAAGGTTTGGGACCATAGTATTAAGATAAAGAGAAAGGGAGAAAAGCTAATGCAAAAACACAAAAGGATACAAAATAATTGATTAAGTTTTTCTAATCTACACAAAAAAAATTAAATGGTCTTATTATAATTAAAAACAAAACAAAAAGGAGGCAAAGAAAAGAGGTTTCCTAAATGGCCACTAAGGACATGTTTCACATCGAGTTTCCAAAGATAAAGAGGGGGAAACAACCCATTGCATACAATTCTTGATGAATCCCCTAGAAGTCAATGTGACCACGAGGCTATTGTGGTTCTCTACATGCGGGGGCTTGGGAATCAAAGGGTTCACCAAGAATAGTTTAAGGACTTGCTCCAAGTCCATGATGGAAGGTTTGATATGTTTATTGAGCAAGCACCTAAGTTTGGTCTGGACTAAAATCTAAGCTAGAAAGAATAAAAAAAAACAATAATATAGGGCAAACAATAATGCAAGCAAACAAAGAAATATTCTTAGAATGATTCTATATTTCAATGAAGACTAAACCAAATTGGCAAGAAAGTAAATATTTTATTTTTAGACAAGAGTCCAAGAGAATGCACAAATAGAGCTAGCCTAGATGTAAACTATGTGCTTTTTTTTGTTTATGCCTAGATCTAAAACCAAAATGTAATTTTCTAATCTATCAAATTTATGTTATCTTTTTCAAATATATAAAGAAAAATAATCACAAAAACTCAAAAAATAGCCTAAAATATCTAACAAAGCACTTACTTGACTCGATGGTGGATCCTAGCCGAATTCGTACCCTGTAAATTCCAACCGCAAATTCAATGAAACTTGCAAAAAAAATTCAAAACATTTTAAAAATTGATCAATATTTGGGGGCCTACTTAGGGTGTTATGTGAATGAGGTTAGAGGCATAGCAACAAAACCCCTTTGATCCTTTTAGGTAACCATTTGAAATTGAAAATGATTGTTGACCTTTGGGAATAAGCAAAACATGATATAACATTATAAGCAATGAAAACAAAGTGCAAATATAATGGATGCAATGAAAAATAAGTATGCAAATGAGATCCTAGGGTTTTGGGAGCATATAATTTTCCCCAATATACTAAATGAATTAACACCTCATAATTAGCGAGCACAAATTTGAAAATAAAGAATATGTCAGAACCAATGGGGTGGGGCACAAATTCACACAAGAGTGCTTAAGAGCTAAATTAAAAATGCAAAATACAATTTAACACTAAAAATTAATGATATAAGAGCCAATAAATCCATAGATAAAACTTGATAAGCCTATAGAGGAAGCAAGAGTAGAGGTAGTAACCAAAATGAAAGATCTTTCCTCCTTAGAAGATAAATGATGTGTTCAATCTATCGTCAAATATTCTCCACTTGCTTATTATCAACAAAAAATCAAATAAAACATACCAAAAGCATTCCAAAAGCATTAAATTTTTAGAGCATGCGTATGATGATCCCAAAATATTCTTTGATAGCTGCTTGACTAGGGAAAATGAGAATTCAATCCTTTTATTTATAGGAGGTTATGAGGGATTTAGGCAAGAAAGTGAAAAACAAACTTGGCTAAGAGTCGATGCCATAAAGGTCAGCCAAAAACTTGGGATTTTTAAGAGAAAAACCCTAAAATTGCCAAAGTCATGCCTTATCTTGGATGACTATGAATTCGAAAAAGTTAAATAAAATCCAGAAAAAAAGGGAAACGGAGGTCAAAATTACACCTAGCAACTTTGAATTCCTTCTTAGGGATTCTAAGGAAATATGACCTATTTTGATGGGTCAATTTTCCATGTCTACAATATGTGACCAATCTTCTCTTCTTCACTGTCACTAATTTCCTCAAGACGAATGCCTCTTCTTTGAGCAGTTTTGATTGCTTAAAGTTGAGCGGTAATTTACCTTAGCATTTCAAATATATCTATAATTTGGGGTCCTTGTGGTCATCCTCTTCCCCATTGTGCCACAATTCCTTAAACATGCATCAATCCTCAAAGATATTCTGGATATGATACCAAATGATGCAGACTTAAAATTGTACACTCCTTTGTATGATTCACATGCACTTTTCAATCGTACAATCATATGATTATTTTTTTAATTTGAAAAATAGTACAATTCATCTATAATTTCCAACTTTACAACTGTACACTTGCTCTCCAAATCAAATAATTGTATGATTTACCTACAATGTCCTGACTATTATATGATTTCTTTATATCGACCATCGTACAACTCCTTGAAACTAATCAATTGTATGATCCTATTTAGGTTTGAACAATCTGTCTTTTCATGCAATTGAACTTTCAAGGTTTTCTTCTCAATATCTTCCCATTGTACAATCACATAGTTTTTTGCATCATACAATGTACAATGTATGATCATTACCAAAGTTCAATGTGTAATTGGTTATTATACGGTAGATGAAATTCTTTAGGGGTTTCTTCTTTGGAAAGTTCACCCCTATAACTATACAATTTCATCGACAACAACCAAATCCTCTTGTGCAAGGGGTAATATTATTCATTACTTTGAAAAAGTGGTTTCTTCTATTCTTCTAGCCTTATAAACCTTTAATCTTCCTCACCTCCTTGGCATCCCAATGCTTGTAACCTTCCTCAATCACAAGCATCCTTTTTTCTTCATTCTTCAAATCTTCAATATGCCTCCTACGACATACACATGGAAAAATAATGAAACATACAGTTTTCCCTATGGAATGATTAAAATTTACTCACAAAAGTGACATGGGGATTTAAATAATAAAATTTATTTATTTATTTCTTTGTGAGATTACAAGGTATATTTTTGTGTTAAATAATCCATTTTATTTCTTCTCCCCTCTCTCCCATGCTCTACATTACACATCTTATTTATAAGAATAAAAAATAATGACTTGATAGCTACACATAATCATTAAACTACCATGCTATTTAAGTATTCTTATCCATATTTTTTCCAGCTACGTGTCAAGATTTTATCTTTGCATGAAATTTCTAGCTTTTTTTGCATGGAGCACTTCTGTGTGGAGTGATTTTTTTCATGGAGTGCCCATGTGGATGCTCTTGCATCACAAAATTAAAAAAAACATGTTGGTCATTGAAGAAAAGATCATGAATTTCAAGTGGGAGACTTAGTGTTAGCATATTTTCCAAAGAAAGGTTTTGGAAGGGCATTTATAACAAGCTGAAATGGAAGAATATTAACCCTTGTAAGGTTCTTCCCAAGTTATTAGAAAATGCTTATGAAGTTGAATTATCTCTCTAATTTTTAATATTGCTTATTTATACTCATTTCATGAGGGGCAATAGATTGATGAAGATGCTATCATCGATTATAGATTAGCCAAACATAATTGATATAGAGCACATATAATGTTTGGTGAAATGGAAAGGTCAGGTAACAAAGGATTTTAATTTTATGAGTGCATCTGACATTCCTCATCATGGCTACTATTTGTAATATTTATCTATTAGGTTTATGAGTTGGAGCCCATGTTCCTTTTCTACCTTGAGTTTTTGATGCAACAAATACAAAATCCTCATAAAAAGAGAGCCTTATTTAATATTTTTGGCAAGTAGTTGGGTAGTTGGAGGAAGAGAATACAAATTATTTAATGTATTTTGTAAGTGGTTGGTTAGTGGATATTAAACATAAATGACAAGTAGTTTGTTGTGGCATAAGGTAAATCTAAAAATAAATGTAGGGAAACAATTATTTAATTTTTGTTATAACATGTGACCTTATGCATATGGCCATTGATGTTGGTTATAACAAGTGATCTTGTGGATATGGTATTTAATATTTGTTGTAACCTATGACTTATTATATGTTGTTTTCAGACCATGGTTTTGTAAAACCAAAGCTTATTAGGCCATGGTTTTGATGTATAAAATCATTTGTAAAGAGGTAGAGAATTATTATTTTTGAAAAAGGAGAGATACAAAACAAAAGCTGACAAATACTAGACAATTTTTTATTTTGTCTACATCACACTGAAATATTAGAAAGGAAGATTTCCCTTCTAGTTTCAAGCTATGTGGCTCTGATACATGAACCTCTTTTACTTGATTGACCAATGGTGGAATGAATATCCTAAGAAAAGTGGATCTAAAATGCGTAAACTCTCTCAAAAGATCTATTTCAAATGACATTAGCTCAATTAGTTAGATTCCTCAACTTTTGAGGAAACCAAGGTTCAAAAATTACCAAGGTATATATGCATAATTTCCAAGCCTATAATACTACCATAGGATCATGATGTAATATGGATGGGACCCGTTTCAATACCATATATCCTATAAAAATATTTTATAGCTTGAATAGCCTAACAATGGATACTTTGCAACTCTAAATAGAGTGTAGAAATGGGTAAGTACTTTCTCGAGATGAGGGAATGATGATAAAATAGGAGGGAGTGATAAGCCAAGGTAAACTAGTCATCATATTTTATAAATATGAATAGACAAGTATTTATAGATGCTTGAACACTAGATGTTTTAGGTAGATAGTATAGACGTTTAAGATGGATGGCTTGATATCTAGGCTGGATGTCAGGAACAAATGACAAGACATCTAGATTGGACGTCTGGACTAGATGGTTAGATGTTTAAATTGGATGGCTTGACATCTGGACTAGATGTATAGGTAGGGCAGTTAGACATTGGGACTATCCGACTAGACATCTAGATTGGATGGCTAGACATGTAGACTAGACAGCTAGATGCTTGGACTGGATTATTGATGTTTAAGTTGGGTGGTCGGCTAGATGCCTAGAATAGTTATGCCAATAAGACCAAATGATAGGAATGATACACACAAGGATTTAGTTGACCCAATTTTAGATGTCTCCAACTATACATTCATTCTTAAATTATTTGATACTCCTTAGCATGCCCTACAATAGGAAAACAACACATAACAATACATGCTCTCATACCAAGCTATGATCAATACCTGCAATACAACACTATAACATAGATTCAATCTTGTACAACATGTATTCTAGAATAACAGTCTATTGCATCATAGTTCTGCATTATACACAAGTATGGATGGATTACAAAATGAAATAGGGGGTATTTATAGGTTAGATCGAGTAGTTAATACAGCTAACCCATATCAACCATCCAAACTACCTATTCCTTTTAACTAATGCATTTATTGCCTAATTGACAGTTTTAGATGTCTAAAACAACAACCAAACATCTAACATGGTAGCCATACATCTGATTAGTTAGACTGGATATCTAATATAGATGTTTAACTAATCCAGATTTCTAAACACAAGATGACTGCATTTTTCCTTTTGTACATACTTATTAATCAAGCCATATTCATTTGATTGGCTGATTTTACATTGCTACTTGTCATTTTCCTGATTTACACATTATCAAAATTGTAAATATTCATAGGAAATTATTTGTTAGACATCTCAGTGATTTATTTATTCTTGGAACTACTATCTACATCTATCCTCCCCTTCGAAGAAGTCGATATCCTTAGTAACTTTCTTCACTCACTCTAAGGAATATCAACATATTTGTGAGTTATAATCGATAGGGATTCATCCAATTGCATATGTAGAGCCTCATTATCAACCTTAAGTTGCTTGGTATAATTGAAGTACTTACCCCATTCCACTCCTAGGATTTTGGCATAATTTTTTGTTTCCTCAAGCCTAGTCAACAAATCAACTTTTTACTGTAAGAAAAGCTCTCTCATTCATGGGATCGATACTATTGATGAATATGAGGCCTTTGATGTTAGTTCTTGTTTCAAAGCTACCTCATGCTACTGTGCTTGTAGCAATTCTTCCTATACCACTGGAAACTATTTTTGCCAAGTCTCTTCACGCTTCCTCATCTCTTACTACTAGGCTAGCTCACTCTAATTTTTTGAGCTGCTACTGTTCCAATTTGTTTGACCAACAATTATTTAGCTTGTTTCTGTTGTGATACCTCATTTTATAGAGTGGTAATATGATGTGCTTTTTATCCTAATTGGTTATGAAGGTTCTCCAGTTATTATTGTGTTTTTTAGATTTAATGAATGACGACTCCATACGAGTCTTCCCAATTCAAGTAGTTGGTATTTGTGTTGCACCTCTCCTTGTGCCTCTTACAATTAACTATCTACCATTTTATTGGCTGAATGCAAGTACTTAATACCTTTTGCTAGCCAACATAACAAGTGGTCTAAGAAGTTATATTGTTGATATGTAGGTAGTAATTCATGTGCTAACTTTACCTACAATCCTTCCTATGTGGATTGTTGGGAAGAAGGATTAGTGTTGTGGCCACAAATATACACCTATCTGGATTCCAATAGAGGGTTGGCATTTTCTCAACCAGATGCTCGACTCCCTCCATTGTTGATAAGTGCACGATGGGAATTATCCAAGGATAGTTCTGATAGATGCTAGAATTCTCTACTTGCCAAGGAGCTTGTGTGGCCCATTTCACCAATTTGTTCAATTATTATTCTACCATAGACTTCCAGTTCTTCCATTGACCAACACAGGCTATGTCAAATTGCAACCACAATTTTTTTATTATTTTTATTAGCTTGGAAAAATATCATACTCCTCGTTGGTCCATATCATTTGAAGGATCCATGAGATTGGGTAGCTATACTAGAAAATATTCAAACAATGCATCCTTAGTTTGATCCTCCTGTTCCTCTTCTTGCAATGTATATTTCCCCTTATTGTAGAGATAAATGGTCTTTTGGTTGCCTTACCTTGTGTCACTATAGCTTGACTATTGTCGCCTTTTGTACCAATAGCTTGTTGAGATACATTTATATGTAGTTGCTCTTCCTTTTCCACATTATTCTCATGTTCCAATGAGACCACCTCATCTACTGAGATGGGATGCTACTCTATCCTAGGTGCTAGATTGACCATATTTGGAGAAGGTAAACATTCTTCTAATATCTCAACTTTAGGTTCAATTGGAGTATTCATGGATACTATAGTTTTGGTTTCCTTAGTTGCGAGAATATCCACAAGGGACACAACTTACAGGGAAGCTGCAAAGGAAGTTGCTATAATTATAGCTATAACGGATAGATATAGAACTATTCTATGAGCCTGAATATGAGCTTCCATAAAATAGTCCTTTGGTCCTAACATTTCAGCAATACTTGTCCCAAATATCGTATTTTGCAAGGTCTACCAAATATCAAAGCTAACCTTTTTCCAAGGCACTATCATCTACTACACCAGTCTTCGAGCTACCTATTTACTATGATAAATCTACTCTATGATAATACCTTATACCAAATCTCAAATAGATGAATGTGGTAGGGATTCAAATCACCTTATCTTCCTCTTTTGCTTGGGTTGCTTTGGTAATGGTGCAACAACTTATCTTTTTGATTCTTTCACATCAGCCAAGGGTCGTGTTCTATCCTCCCCTTCTGAATCAATCACCTTATTCTAATGATGTGATAAATTGTGGGAGATTTGTTTCATCCACTACTTATTTACCGATGTTGGTTTATTTACCTGTGGTTTAGCATTCTTCTAGAGTAATATATTTGATTCTAAATTTGGAATATGTTGAGGTAAATTAAAGTCTATAATCTGCACTACTATATTTGAAACTATGTCCAAAAGTAACCTTATGGCATGAAATACCATTGAAAAATTCTTCATTTTTCGTATGATAAAATTTGAATACGAATTGCCAAATTAGTTGCCTAGTCATATTGCACTCTGTGTTCTATCCTGAGCAAATATGGGATCAACCAGATGGAAAGATCTAAACTTCGTTGTTCGCTTGATAGCTTGGCCATTAAAATATTTATAATGCACTTGAACTCATTAGTCTTTAGTTGGGACTATTTTAATCCCTTGTCACCGTGAGTTGCTAACATTTTATCCACTTCCTCCTTTGTGAGATTAGTAACTCCCAATATCAATTATCGAGTTTCCTTGGAATCTCCTCATTTATTGATTACATGTTTATCCTTCTTGGAGAGTCTAAAATTTTACCTAAATACGTTAGGAGAAAAGTCCACTTCTAAGGTCTGATCAAAAACCCATACCATGATGGTATTTTGAGCTAGGTTGTACGTCTACAACATCTGCACCAGATACTTCCTAAAAAATTCTTTGTTGAAACTTGGTATATGCAAAATAAAATTAACTTCAACAGCTTGTATGTTCTTCTTTATGAAACTATTTACTGGTGTCACTACCCACCATTTTTTGCAAAACTCACTCGTAGGGAAAGTCTAAGTGGTTTCCTCAATCAAAATATTCTCTTTATTTCTTATTTGGAGTTCTTTTTGCACTGCTGCTTCTTGTTTTGCTTGAGTCTACCCATTGTCTAGGGTTGGTACTTGTTTGTGCATCGTTTATGGAACCTTTTATCCACAATTGACTTAGGTCCTACTTCAGGTTGAGTTGGAGGTTGTCCTATCTTTTGTTAACTCATATTCTCTTTTTTGGACATCTCTTGCTCTTTAAACGACTCAATCCTGCTAGATGTATCAAATTTCAGTGAACACTCCTGCTCAGACATAAAAATTATCTAGGCTAGCATTCTATTGATGTGATAACTTGTGGGAGATTTGTTTCATCCACTAATTCTTTACCGATGTTGGTTTATTTACCCATGGTTTAGCATTCTTCTAGCATAATATATTTGATTCTAAATTTGGAATCTGTTGAGGTAAATTGAAGTCTAGAATATGCACTACTGTCTTTGAAACTATGTATAAAAGTAACTTGATGGCATGAAATGCCATTGAAAAATTCTTCATTGTTTGTATCATAAAATTTGAATACGAATTGCCAAATAAGTTGCCCAGTCATATTGCACTCTATGTTCTATCCTGAGCAAATATGGGATCAGTCAAATGGAAAGATCTAAACTTCGTTGTTTACTTGATAGCTTGGCCATTAAAATATTTATAATGCACTCAAACTCATTATTATTTAGTTGGGACTATTTTAATCCCTTGTCACTATGAGTTGCTAACATTTTCTCCACTTCCTCCTTTGTGAGATTAGTAACTCTTGTTGGCAATTTTGGGTACCTTAGGTACATTGCCCTTGCTCTAAGTGTAGATGTTGTCATTGATGTCAAGAAGGTCTTGAAGCAATTTGGTTTGTTGTCAAAGAATGTGTCTTGATGAAGGTTTCAGCATGGACAATGAGTTTCCAAGAAGATCAGGGTAGCCCAGTTGTAAAAGATCACCAAAAAGACAAGTAAGAAAAAGTATGCAGGCGGCTGGAAAAACTGTCACAATTTTGTGACATGTTTTAGGAGAGAGAAAGCACTGGCAAAACTGTCACGATTTCACGACATGTTTGAGGAGAGAGAAATTTTAGGTAAATGTGTCGCAATTTCACGACATGCGGGAATGCAGAGACGAAGCAGGCAAAACTGTCGTGATTTCGTGACATGTTGCATTTTCGTGACTCGGACAGTGCAAGAAGGTAGAGAAAGAAAAGTGTCATGATTTCACGACATTCTACAAAGGAGGCTGTACAGACGAAAAAATGTCATGATTTCACGACATGCTACAGAAGAGAAAGTTCACAGTGTGATCTGTCATGATTTCGTGACAAGATTTAAGAGAGAGAAAGTGATTCAGGAACTGTCACGATTTTGCAACATGATGCAAAGTTCCAAGTAAGGGCTATCACATTTTCATGACATGCTACAGAGGTCGAGTTGAGGACTGTCATGATTTCACGACATGCAACAAAGCGAAGAGTCTGAAAGGAGAAGCGTCACAATTTCGTGACAAGTAGTAGAGAAAGCTTTTAGAAGCTGAAAGCGTCGCGATTTCACGATAGGCTACAAAGAAGTTGTACGGATGCAAAAAGTGTCACGATTTCACGACAGGTTGAGTTGGTAGCTTGCAGTTGGAGAAAGTGCCATGATTTCATGACAAAAATAGTTAGCAAGTCTTAAATAGAAGAAGCGTCACAATTTTGCGACGAATTGAAGAAGGAAGAGCTCGAAGGCAAAAGCGTCACGATTTTGTGACATGTTCCAGTTTCGCGGGCATATGGTAGAAACGAGCTTAAGGCAGTGAAAGCATCATGATTTCATGATAGAGTTGTATATGACATCAGTAGAAGCAGATGTGTCACGATTTCATGACAAAATCTGAGAGGAAGGCCATGAAAACTAAAGTGTCACAATTTCGCTATAGACGTGAGATGACATCAGCAAGAGGCGAAGGTGTCACGATTTCGTGACATAAGCACATAGGAAGTCGAAAAAGGCCAAGGTGTCGTGATTTCATGACAGCAGGCTTTAGAAGGTGTATGGCAATAAAAAAGTCACGATATTGCGACATGTTGAAGTTTTACGCCAAGAGCTACATGAGAGCTATAGAAGCAGTGAAGTCGACAAAGTTAAATTTGGGTCGATGCAGCGTAGGGTTTTGTAGCTGACATTGTTTTAGGGATATGTAACCGACTAAGATCAAGGTTTTAGTCTTGAGATTGTTAGTATAAAAGGAGGGCTACTTGGAGAGTTTTATGATTGATCGAAGTGTGCGTTCGAAGAGCGATGTTCGTAGATATAGTGCAGGAGTGAAGTTCGATCGCCGAAATAATAGAGTGCAAAGATCGATAGCAGTGTCAAAGTGCATTTCGCTAAATCTTCCAAGTAAGAGATACTGCAAGGAAGCAGAGTGCTCGAAGATGCTACTGCTATGTTTGCGCAGAGGTACAAAGGTAGATGATCGATTGAGTGCAGCTATGATTGCGTGAATATAGCGAAGGACTGTATTTTATGCATAACAGAGGAAGAGGACAGACTTGTGCCAGACCGAAGGACTGTGTTTGGTTCTGACAAGAGAAAGAGGAAGAGGACATTTGTGCCAAACCGAAGGACTGTGTTTTGGTGCAAATTCAAGGACCAGCTTTGAGGTGATAGAGTTGAGGACAGAGGTCTCCAGCCAGAGCAGAGAAGACAGGTGTCTTCTATGGATAGAGTTCCACTTGCTAAGGGCAGAAGATGCAGAGGTCTTCTTGAGGATCACCAGCCAGAACAAAGTTAGGGGAAGGTATCTCATTTGAGCAGAGGCTCATAAATTTTGTAATTGGGAAGGTTTCCAAAAGAACTATGATATAACTTTTAGAGAAAAATTTTATCCGTGGAGTAGCCCACTTTGGGTGAACCATGTAAATTGTTGTCTCTTTGTGGATGGTGTTTTGTGCATTGCTTTGATTACTACTGTTGTTACTACTATATTCATACTGCATAATATTGAATTGAAAGCTATTTTGAAAGGAAAAGTTAAAAGTGGTCTTATACTGTTCACCCCCCCTCTCAGTATAAGCTTGTGTTATTCAACTCCCAATATTAATTATCGATTTTTCTTGGAATCTCATCATTTATTGATTGCATGTTTATCCTTCTTGGAGAGTCTAAAATTTTACCTAAATATGTTAGGAGAAAATTCCACTTCTAAGTTCTGATCAAAAACCCATACCATGCTAGTATTTTGAGCTAGGTTGTACGTCTACAACATCTGCACTAGATACTTCCTAAAAAATTCTTTTTTGAAACTTGGTATATGCAAAATAAAATTAACTTCGACAACTTGTATGTTCTTCTTTATCAAACTATTTACT
Source organism: Wollemia nobilis (assembly GCA_028583015.1). Lineage (NCBI taxonomy): Eukaryota > Viridiplantae > Streptophyta > Pinopsida > Araucariales > Araucariaceae > Wollemia > Wollemia nobilis. The sequence continues at coordinate 7,206,851 of JAQPPZ010000440.1, forward strand.
GGTGTCACTACCCACCATTTTTTGCAAAACTCATTCGTAGAGCAAGTCTAAGTGGTTTCCTAAATCAAAATATGCTCTTTGTTTCTTATTTGGAGTTCTTCTTGCACAGCTGCTTCTCGTTTTGCTTGAGTCTGCCCATTGTCTAGGGTTGGTACTTGTTTGTGCATCGTTTCTTGGTGATGATGGAGCCTTTTATCCACAATTGACTCAGGTCCTACTTCAGGTTGAGTTGGAGGTTGTCCTATATTTTGGTAACTCATATTCTATTTTTTGGACATCTCTTGCTCTTTAAACGACTCAATCCTACTAGACGTATCAAATTTCAGTGAACACTCCTACTCAGACATAAAAATTCTCTAGGCTAGACATTTGAGTCTGATTGTTGGATGTGTGGGATGGATGGCTCGTTGGTTGTTACAGATAGTTAGATGTTTGATCTGGTCAGCTAGACGTCTCCTTGTTAGATGGCTCCTTAGATCATATGACTAGTACACTTTACCTTTTCCTTTGCGTACTTCATTACATTTCTCCCTTCAAATGGCTACAAGTGGTTAGACAATTGGGCTTCCTCTAAGACGTTTGTTTCTTCCCTTGGATGTCTGCTGGTTTGGTTTCTTCGATGGAAGCATCTCTATATGGATGCCCTAGTATATCGTGATAGAGTTGTATGCTTTGTGAAGGTAGGGTTTCTGCACTTGCACTAAAAAAAGATAAAACTCCATGAAGCTTATGACTGCTAATAAAAATGACATTTATGCTTTGTCTTGCATAATTCTTAGTGCACCTATCAAAACTACTTCATATCCAATTCCCCTGTACTCTCGTATATTGCATAAAATGAAAGCAATAGAACCAAGAATGCCCAATACTTCCAATTTATAGGAATTCTGCCATCCTCTAAATACCAATTTAACTTCCATATGACTTCCAATAATTTGTATGCTTACCACTTCGCTAATTCTACATGGAAAAGATGCCTGGCATATTTTATCTTATCTTGTATTTTTGCTATTTTTATCTATTTTTATTTATTTTGTTTTTATTATTTTTTAAAAATCATGTCTTTCCAATTTTAACAACATTGGGTGAAGCACACGACAATGTCAATGTGTACTTCAATGGTATCCAACATGCTATTTTCCTGATGATGACTACCAGTTTTGAAACTACTGAAACCATCACCATTTTCCTATTCCTCTGTCTGCTAATGACTGCGATGATTTTTCTAGCTTCAGGGAGTTTTTATCTGAAACTATTCATCACGTCTTCTCATTTGTTGTGGAATAACCTGCCAGTCTAGTTGTTCTTCTTCTATTGACTAATGACATGATTTCTACTTAGACATATGATCCATTTTTGCTAGAAGTCTGCTTCTTCTAACATCATTCTAAATTACCTCATCTTCCATATGACTCCTTTCCTATCAGACATCTACTAGATGACTTCCTCCATCTAGACATGTGGTTGTATCATCCAAAAGGCTGCTACCAGGGTCCATATAGGTTGATTCTTCCTACAGATAGACTCATTCTATTATTTTGTCACCCTACTGGATTATCACACAGTCATCCAGGTAAAATGCCATTATTCATCCCTGTTCTTTATGGTTGGTTATATGATCCATGGAAGGATGATTCTCCCTCTACCCAATGTTATGATAAATTCTTCCCCTTCCATGGCATCAACATCAAAGTATATCTATCTGATGATGAAAAAACATCCATCCTTGGTCTACCTAATCATGGTAGGGATTCCTACTTTGGGTCTTTGTCTTCCATGAGTTAGTGTGACTCATCCTATTCCTCTTATCGATCGAATATCCTTAATGTGGAGCTACTGTACTCCTAGATGTTTGATATTTGGTCAATCCATTGATCATTCTTGATGATATCTTTGGTTCCTATGAGCTCATTGAGGCAGATCCAAAGGTCTATTCTTAGGAACACATAGTGATGGATTGACTTGAACTATGTCCTAAGATGGTCCTTGCGGCCCAATCCATGGACTAGTCGACCTATGGGTAGTAGGAAGGGAATTTATTCCTCTCAAGATATTAGGATGGAGGCCAACCATACTCCTCCCTTGGTCATGTAAACTTGGGTTACTCAAAAGTCCTGACGAACACTCGATATTTCCCAAGTTGTCTCTATTTCAAGTTTAGTTTATCAATTGTGCATGTATTTCTGGTGGGTGTTGTTGATTTATAAGTGTTATTTGGTGTAATATTCTTAATCTTGTATCAGATCTTATTAATAATCATCACTATATTGCTTCCTCAAAGTGTTGTTGCAGTGCACAATGAGTTAGGTCTTCTTGGTACTCGTCTAAGAAAATAGAATAAGTACTTGAATCATTTTCTTCTCCTGTAGTGTTCATTGGCCATTCTGATGTTTCTGGAATGCATTGCTACAATCGTCTCACTTCTCTTCGATGTTGTTGTAAGTCAAGTACTACCATACAATACCTAGTCACCTCTTCATATTCCATCAAATGTCTCATAACTCCTACATATGGTGTTCTCCATCTACATGGTTTTGATATTTCAGATATCACATCTTCATTTATTTCTCCATTGTACTCATTTTGCAGACTTAGATACTCATCATATTTAATCACTTGTGTAGTTTAAAGGAATATAACCCCTACTCTCTGATAATATAGATTAGGATTGGTGTGTGGTATATCAGGGTATCAAGGTTGATTCTTGTCCTCACTTGAATATTTTGACCACCATCATACTTTGATCATTCGGTTACTTCCCTAACATCTTGCCATAGAATATTGGCTTCTTCTTCTTAATTTATCTGATATGCACTACTATAAGTCAAGTTCTGCTATGATTTCCTTGCTTTACTCTTTTTGGTAATTTTCCATGTTGGCGAGGACACCTGATTAATGGTGAAGTTACTTTTTAAGAGTCATCCATATTCAGGATGATTCTCAATGTCACTGTGGATGAACTATATGAATATTTTGAGGAAACTATATCGTTCTTTGTATTTTATCTTATTTCCAATCCACCTACTTGCAACCTTTGATTATCTTACCTTTGAGAGTGTCTTGGTGTTGAATGATCTAGAGCCACAAAGAATATACTACTATTTGGCGAGTTGACATTTGAACTCCCTTTAAAATCATATTGATCTCTTTCAACCCTTTCTACTCTACGTGCATCCGATCATTGTTGCATTTGTTGCATAGTTCCATCCAGTTACTAAATAACATGTTCCCTCAACTGTGCATTATACTTACAAAGAGTCTATACTTCTCTTGCAATCATTGCATTTCTAAATCCATTCGTTGTAGAATTTTAGCTCCTTGTCCTTCATAATCCTCCACTTCTGGTATTTTCTCTTGTGAATCTAAGTACACAATTTTCTAAAGATAATTTTCTACTTCTCTTTCTAAAACTCGTACATTAGGTTATGACTCCTTTTATTCTGTTATAGGTTCTTCTTCTTTTCCAAAAAACCATTCCAAGTTGGATGGTTCATCCTCTCGAATAGTGTTACTTGGTCCACTATGTTCGTAGGATTGTATACATGGTTTCTCTTCTTCATTTGGGTTATTAGAGGTGTCCTCTTGAATTTACAAGTTGATCATATTGATTTGTGCTTGTGCTTTATACACTTTCAAGTTGAAGCTATTTACTGCTTCAGGGAAAATGTTCCATCTAGCTTCTTCAGTTGAACAACCCCGTTATCCAATATCTCTTCTACTTGGAAGGATCCAAGCTATAGGATCTTAAAATTTCCTAGCTTGATCTTTCTTTTGCCATTGTATTTGTGAACCAAATCATCAGTCTTCAAGTTAATTTTATAAATATGCTTATCATGCCAGTATTTTTGATGTTGTTGAGCAATCTTCATTGCCCATTGTGTCAACACCCTTTTCTCACCTAGTTGTACCAGTGCTACGAGTCTCTCCTCCATGCTTTTGTCATTATTTATGTGGGTATCAATAACTACTCTCAATATTGGTACCAAGAATTCTACTGGTACTACCGCCTCATGTCCATACAATAATTGGAAGTATGTGTAGTTTGTGGTAGGTTTGAAGGTAGTTATGTATGACCATAAAATTGTTGATAAGTGCTCCTCCTAATATGCACTTTCAATTGCACATGTTTTGCACATGAAAAAAACCATAATCTTATTTGTCACCTCCACTTGCCCAAATCTCTAGGGTAATATGAAGTTGACAAAGAATGAAAGATCCTAAATTATTTCATCAAATTTTGAATAATATCATTAACAAAATGACCTCCTTTGTAACTTGTCAATTGAAGAGGAATTTTGAATCACGTGATAACCTATTCATACAAAAATTAAGTCGTGCTCCTTGCAAAATTATTAGGTAATGCTCTTGCTTTGACCAATTTTGTTAAGTACTTAGTTGTGACCACGATGTATCTGTACTTCCTCTTGTGGCTTGTTCTTTTTGGATCCACAAAATCCAACCCCCATATTTCAAAACATTCTTGAGGTTGCAATGGATGTAATGGCATGAAGTCTCATTTCAATGGCTTTCCTATTCTTTGACATGTATCACATGTCTTAATAAAGTTATTGGCATTGTATAAAAGAGTAGGTCACCATAGACCCACAAAAAATACTTTCCTTGCTATTGCATCTAGTACCATATGTCCTCTGGCTAATCCTTAATGTGCCTCCTTTAGGGTCTGTTGTACTTCATCTTCCATCACACATCATCTTAGAATGTGTTCCTCCCTCATCTTGTATAGCAATCCTAAAATCAAGGTAAAAGATGTAGACTTCATAATCACCTTATCTTGTTCAGCTACCTTCATCTCCTTTGGTAGCTCTCATGTAGATAGGTAATCCCCAATATGTTTATACCATGTAGGTATCACACTTATCATGAACAACTATGCATCTAGAAATTCATCCAATATTTCTCCTTCTATAGGTTCTCCTGATCGAATCCTTAATAGTTGATCTACAATTACGTGCTTCTTTCCTAGTCTCACTACCACTCGAAACATGAATTCTTGCAGAGTGACTAGCCATCGACTCACTCATCCATAGATTGTTGGATTTTTAATCAAGTACAATAGTGCTTGATGATATACATAGAAATCAAAAGGGTTAGCCAAAAAATAGTATCGGTACTTCTGTACTGCGTACACCATACCTAGTGCTTCATGCTTCATTGTACTGTAGTTCTTCTTGGCTTGAGACAACAACCAACTTGTAAATTATATGGGCTGATCCAACCCAAATTGACCTTATTTAGCCAATGCACACCCAATAGCGTAATTTGAAGCATCAACATGCATATGGAACTCCTTCTTCCAATATGGGTAAACTAGGATAGGTGCTTTTAACAAATGTGCTTTCAAGGTCTCAAAATATCCTTGGTGCTCTTCTATCCAATGGAAAGGAATATCCTTATGTGTAAGGGTGTATAATGGATGATAAGTTAATGCATAGTTGTGAATGAACCTTTTGTAGTATCCCACTATTCCCAATAAGGTTTTCATTGAGCTTATGTCATATGGTTCCTCCATCAACAGTATTACCCGAATCTTATTTGGGTCAAGCTTTAGGCCCTCTTGGTATACAAGACGCCCTAGAAAATTTTTGTATGGTACCATCAAGACACATTTGCCTATATTAAATGATATCTAAGCTCACCTACACAAGCTCATGCATTCCTATAGGGACTTCAAATGTTCCAGTGTCTTCCCATATAGTGACCAATCATCGAGTAAGGCTTTAAAATTCCCTGTGGACATCTTATCAAAGATACATAAGATGATTCTTTGAAAATTAGCTGGTGCATTGCACAACCCAAATGGCATGCGATTGTAAGCATATATTCCATTTTCAACCATAAAAGTCATTTTTAGCTTATTTTCTTTATGCTAATATGGTTATACCCTGAGAACCCATATAGAAATGAATAGATATCATGGCCTACTACCTCTTTCAGGATGGAATTTGTGAAAGAGATCGAAAATATATCCTTGTTGGTTATAGCATTGAGGCTTTGAAAATCTACGTAGATTCAAATTTTGTCAACGTCCCTCTTTAGGGTAATCACGATCGGTGACACCTACTCACTCATCATAACTTTGAAATTAATACCTGCATCCAACGTTTTATCGATTTTAGTATTCACCAGTGCTATTTATTTGAGATTCATCCTGTATAGTCACCTTTTTATTGGTTGTACATCTTCAATCAAGGGAATCTTTTGTACGCAAAGTTCTAGAGGAACTCCCTTCAGGTCCTTGTATGTCCAAGCAAAGACATATTTATACTCCATAAATATTTTAAAAGTTGTTGCCTTTAGTACTAGATCCCAATCATCTCCACATTTAATCATCCTCTCCTTGCCATATTCTCCCAAGTTTACCTGAATAATGCTCGAACCTTCATATTTAATGGACTCAGGTTCATTTTATGCTTTAAGAACATCGATGGGGTGGGCAAATTTTTCTTTAATGACTGTGTATTCCATCGTATATTTTGCAAAATTCTTGGAAAATATCCATTTTTCCCTCTCATTATCCTTCTCAGTTGTTGTCTATTTCTTACTGCTTTATGCCTTTCCTGGTTCTTTTTTCTCATCCTCCTAGATTTTATTTCCTACATCAATGCAAAAACATTGGGGAGAGAAAAATTCATAGTCTTATTGCTACTAGTGAAGTAAGCCTTTCTCTTCGTTATACTCATATTTCATGCAATCCTATAGGTGTAGTACTCCTTCATTTTGTTCATATCCCGACCCTTCGTCTGAGGAAGAAAATCTTGAATCATCAAAAATTGCAATCTCTTGGCTTACTGTCTGGTTCTTTAGATTGATCAATTATCTATGTTGGTCTTTCTTGAAGGTCAGATGTTATTTATCCCAATTGTGGTTTACTTTTGTCGTTCGTAACCATCCACATCCTAGAAATGTATCATATGCTAGTTTTTGCATGGAAATTATAACAAAATATAATATGAAATATTGTTCCACTATGCATACTTTTGGTTCATTAATACGCCTATTATCTTGATGCCATACTAATCTGATCCATACAATTTTAATTTTGGAGATATTATTGCAAGTTGACCAATATTCTACCATGTTCTTTTTGGCATTACGTTTACACTTGATACTCCATCAATGATCACTTGATTCAACTTATGGTACAATATCTCCATATGAACCAAAGTAGATTTCTTTCCTATCTCAATCATCAGTATCGTTGGATCAATGAATTTTCCTTGCTTGATGTGCGCTACCTATCGGGGTTCTCTTTTCTTTGTTTTTACAACTTCTTCCATTGTAGTGTATAACTCAGGTACTATACTAAATAGACTAGCCATATTAACTTCTACTATTGTATTCGATACCTGTATCACCAAGCCTTCTATTGATGCATGTTTATCCTTTGGGATCTTCACCTTCTTTAGATTTTTCTCTAGAACTAGCCTATCCTACTTTCCTTTGTCTAGTTTTATCTTTATCAATTCTTGAGCTTCCTACCATTGTTATTTCTCCTTGGCAAGATTTTGGTATTCTTCCAACTTCCTAGCCTATGTCCTTGTTACATCTAGGACTTCATATTCCATTTCCATTACTATACTTATTTCACCAATTTAAATCAAATTGACATTCAATGTTCCACTAGAACTTGCCTTATTTGGGTAATTAGCCCCCTTGTGGTTCCTTGGACCACACCATTCACACATATGAGTAACATTGTTACCACCAATAGTGTTCGTATTATGAGGCTATGGATAGTTATTTATAAAATGATCTTATTCTTGACAATTTCGATACTAAATTATAGGTCTCCCTTCAGAGTCATAATCTAGTCTACTCTGTCCTTCTTGTCTTCCTCCTTGACGGTTATTTCTATATCCACCACTTTTTGCACCCTATCCATTTCTTGAAGCCTCAGGTTGACTTCCTTGTTGGATTGTTAATATCTGGTGCCTTTCTCCCTTCATATTGAATGGATAATCTACTACTGGGTGACCTGTAATATCACATACATTGCAATACACTTTCTTTGGATAATTGGTATTAGCATGTCCTCCATTTTATAGTTGAAACATTGAATATCCTTCCTATATTTCCTTATTTTATAATTTTATGAAACTCTTTTCAAAAAGAGTGTATTGTACTTTGCACTTTGTCTTCTTCATCATTGTTAGATTCTTCACATTTTGGCTATCCATCGATTCCTGCAGTTGTTTGCTTGACCTCACTTTCAAAGTTCTTTGCTTTCTCAAGGTATTATGCATATGTCAAGGATAGTACTACTTTCATCTTCTTTCAATATTTATGTAGTAATCCATACAAGAACAAATGTTTTATCATTCTGTATACTAGTGGCATTTCCATTTTATCTATGAATTGTCTTAGTCTCCTATCATAGCTCTTGATATCTTCATCTGATTTTTGTTTTGTAGCAAATATTTTAGTTATGATCTCTATGTCATATCTTAATGGTCTAAATTCCTCAATGAATGCATACTTCAAGGGGATCCATTGGGTGAATGGTTGGGTATGCTAATGTTTCAAATGCCAATCCATTACTATTTCCTACAAAGTGGCTAGAAATAATGGCAACCACTCTATATCCTGTGTTACCCCATATGATCTCCAAATGATGATACAAGTTCCCACATGATAGATTGGGTCTTATTTTCCTTCCCCATGGAAAGGTGGATATTTTTGTATATCTACATGAGTAGTAGTCTACACCATTATGAGTCCCACTGGGTGAGTATCTTGGTGGTGAGTGTGGTGGAATTCTATCCGGCTCTCTCTCTATAGTTGATGATGCAAAATTTATATCAAATAGCCTTCTATTGCCACTTCATGACCTCCTTCACGAATAAAAAATATATGGTTATGAACTTCCTCCTCATGAATGAATGTATTATTACTATAGTACAAAGTCTCCTACTTATATATCCATCGACCAACTCCTCTCTACTGGTTCAAGTGTTACCATCCAATCCTTGTTCTCAATACCAAGAACTTATTTTGCTATTTGCTCTTCATATTCTATTGTCACCAACAACATTTATACTCTCAAGTTCTTGTCTTCCACTAGATACCACACTCTTTCCACTTTAGATTGTAAAACTTCTTCATCCCACGTTCTTTGGTTCACCAATCATGCTTTTCTTCTTGGTTATCTTGAAGTCCTTCCTCTTCTTCCGTGTGTCATTCACCTCTTTGTATTTATCACCTAAACTTCTTGATCTAAAGTTTCTTTTTAGGTAATGATACCAAATATAGACAAGGGTAAGTACTTTACCGAGATAAGGGAATACCAATAAACTAGGAGGGAGTGATAAGCCAAGGCATACCGGTCATCATGCTTTATAAATATGAATAGATAAATCTTCACAAATGATTGAACACTAGATTTCTAAGGTAGATAATCTAGATGTTTGAGATGGATGACTAGATATCTAGGATGGACGTCAGGGAAAAATGATCAAATATCTAGACTATATATCTAGACTAGATGGCTATACGTTTGGACTAGATGGCTAGACATCTAAACTAGTTGGCTAGACATCTAGACTAGACGTATGGACTGGATGACTGACATCTGGACTAAATGGATAGACGTCTGGACTAGATGGCTAGATGCCTAGACTAGAAAATTGACATCTGGGTTAGACGTCTAAAATAGTTCTACCGATGAAACCATATGGCTAGACTGATACACACAAGGGTTTAATCGGCCAGAGTCTAGACATCTCCAAATGTATATTCATTCTTCAATCCTTCGATGCTCCTTAGCATGCCATGTAGTAAGAAAATAACACACAATAATACATGCTCTCGTACCAAGCTATGATCAATACCTACAACATAATACTATAATAAATATGTAATCTTGTACAACACGTATTCCAGGATAATAGTCTACTGTATAATAGTTTTGCATTATAGATAAGTATGGATAGATTACAAAATAAAATAGGGGGTATTTATAGGTACGATCGAGTAGTTACTATAGGTAACCTATCTTAACCGTCCAAACTACCTATTCTCTTTAACTAATGTGTTTACTGCCTAACTGACAGTTTTAGACATTTAACACAATAACCAAATGTCTAACACAATAACCAGACATCTGATTAGTTAGGTTGGACATCTAATACAAATGTCTAACTAATATAGACATCTAAACACAAGATGTCTGCATTTATCCTTTTGTTCATACTTATTAATCAAACCATATTCATTTGATTGGCTGATTTAATATTACTACTTATCATTTTCATGATTAGTACATTACCAAAATTATTGTACATAGTCAAAATTGTGAATCTTCATAGGACATTCTTTGTCAGACAACTCAGTGATTTATTTATGCTTGGAAATACTGTCTACATATAGGTCTAAGGTTAAAATCCTGAAGGAAGTAGGGTTGTACACTATTCTTTAGTTGGATATAATTATATATTGGGTAAACAATATCCATATCATATGGCCTCTGACCTTGTGAACATTAAAAACTACTTTACCCTTTTACTCTTTTATAAGAGGAAGACTCTTAAAGTGGAATATAACTACTTTTGGTAACATATTTGCCCAAATACATGAGATAGAAGGGGACCTAAAGACTTTAAATAATACTTAGAAAATTTTAGGTATGACAAATGAGTTTTTTTCAAAGGAAAAATGCCTAAGGAGTACCATGGAGGAAATTTATGTCAAAGAAAAATTTCTTTGGTGAGAAATATCTCTAGAACTTTGGCTCAAAGGAGACAAGGACACTCAATTTTTTTAACCAGTCCACTGTGACTCAATGACATGTGAACTGTATTTCCTCAAATTTCTCAAGTAGAGGCTTCCTCCTAATAGAGCTTCTAGGTATCAAAAGAGAGACAATCAATCATTTCAAAGGAACCTTGACAACAAATCTATTTGTAGTCTTGGAGGCTAGGTGATACTTTCTAAGTCACATCTCATAGTTAGTTGATAATGAATAAAATGAAGCTTAATGGTTTCCATTACAATATTAGATGCTTACAACCCATTTTTCATTATGAAAAATGATAAATCTTATGGATTTGATGATTTTCCATGGACCTTATTTCAATAATTCTAAGATATTATTTAGAAAAATATCCTACAAGTCTTCATAAAAATAGAAAGTATTGAACGGTCCTTAGGGACTAGAATAACACATAGCACACTCATTATTAAGTGCAATGATTTAAAACATTTTGGAATTTTGGTCCTATGTATTTGTCCAACATAATCCTTAAATTGTTAACATTTTTTTGGAGGAGATACTAAAGTTGATTTTGTCCAAGATCATAGCTCTTGAACAAGGCAGATTCATTGATGGAGAAGGTTTAAAGAATGCAGGTGTGACTTATTAATGAGCCATGACATATGTGTTTCATGACATGATGTATGATATTTTGTATGATTATGTTGATGATATTATCACTTATTCTATTAAAGAGGAATATCACATGCCTGAACTGCGATGAGTGTTTGATAGACTTCACGTATACAAAGTCTATCTAAACCCAAATAAATGTGTTTTTGGGATATATTCTAGTAAATTATTAGGTTTTATTATGTCCATGCGAGGAATAGAGATAGACCTTATTAAAATTTATGCTATTATGAACATGCCACCAAATTTTACAAGGTAAACTTCAATCCATTCATCGTTTCATCGACAAATTATCAAAAAAATGTCAACCTTTTCTTAAGCTACTTAAGAAAGACACCCCTTTTAATTGGGATGATGAATGTCAAGAAACATTTGAAGCTCTCAAATAGTACTTACTTATGCCACTAGTACTTACCCCTCCTAGACTAGAACAACCTTTTATCTTTTATATTTATGCTTCAAAACTTGCTTTAGGGGTAATGCTTGTCCAACATATTGAGGAAAAGAAAGAATGAGCCATTTACTACATTAGTAGAAATCTAGTAAGTTATGAAAATTATTATACACCCTTGGAAAATTTGTGCTTAGCTATTATTTTCTCCATATAAAAACTTCGCTACTATATGCTTAGTCAAAGAACATTTATCAAAGCAAAATTTGATCCATTACAATATTTAATTAGTAGACCTTACCTATCAAGACGAGCAACAAAATAGGTTCTTTATTTGAGAAAATTTGACCTAACCTTTATTGGTCAAAATTCTATTAAAGGACAAGTTATAATAGATCAACTTGTTGCTCCTCGTATTGAATCAACTCATCCCTTAACCATAGAATTTATAGATGAATACCTTAATTTAGAAGATAATCATTCAGACTCTTAGTCTCTATTCTTTGATGGAGCTTGTTGCATGAGTGGTGCAGGTGTAGGCATTATATTGTTGTCCTCACAAAAACAACATATTCCAATATCTTTTAAATTCCAATTTGCTTGTACAAATAACACAATGGAGTATGAGATCTTAATCCTCAATCTACGAGCAACCTTAGCTCTAAATTAAAATCCTATTAGTTTTTGGATATTCGCAACTCGTGGTAAACCAAATTAACAATGTCTACTAGACCCGAGGTGAGAAAATCTATCCTTACAAAGAGTTCATCTTAAAGCTTATATCTTTATTTAATATAGTTACTATTGAAGCCATCCCTCACATTGGTAATCGTTCCACGGATGCTATGGAGGTAACCGCCTCCCTCATTCATTTGGAGTTGGATGATGATCATGCTACTATCATCATTCATCAAATCTAGGAGCCTTCCTCACTAGAATATTTCCTAGCACCCTTGGATGTCTTCACAATTGAAGAAACATCACCAAAATTATGGTATGTAGATATCCTTAACTTTCTCCAGAATGGCTCACTCTCAAATGGTCTAGATAGGAACCAACGTAGACTTTTGCGCAAATGAGCCACTCACTTTATTATCATAGGAAATATGATTTATAAGAGATATTTTGAAGGTATCCTTCTAATATGTCTCAACCAAGAAGAATCCTAAAAGACACTAAGTGAAGTTCATGATGGATCTTGCAAAGGTCATTTTAGTGGTAGTGCCATAGCCAAAAAAATCCTATGAATGTGTTATTTATGGCCCTCCGTGGAGAAGGATACCGATGATTATGTGCATTAATGTGACAAATGTCAGTGATAAAAAAATATTTTTCACACTCATGCTCAATATCTTCAAGCCATTTCTTCCCCTTGGCCTTTTTCAAAATGGGGCCTCGACATCATTGGGAAGGTTAACACAATTTTGTCTAACGGTCATAAGTTCATCATAATAGCAACTCAGTACTTTACAAAGTGGTTAGAAGCCATGCCATTGGATTACTACACAGGAACATAAGTCTCTAAATCTATTTTTAATCAAATCATATGTGGATTTGGAATTTCTTCCATGTTTGTTTTTTATAATGGAACTTGCTTTTAAAATACGTATATAAAAACACTTTGTGTAAAATATAAAATCCAACATAGATGGTCCACTCCTTATTACCCACAAGGAAATGACTAAGTTGAAGCATCTAATAAAAATTTAATCAAACTATTAAAGATATTGGTTAATAAATCAGGTTGGGACTGGCACATACAATTATATCTAGCCTTATGGGCTTATCGAACTAGTGTTCGAACCCCTACAAGTGCTTCCCTTTTATCTTGGTTTATGGAACTGAAGCCGTATTTCTCTTTGAGCTTGAAGTACCTTTTTTTGAGCTTTTACTTCAAGAAACCAAAGTAGGATATGAATATTGTGTTGGATTATTAAGTCAACTAGAATTTCTAGATGAAAAGTGCATAAATGCTTTAGAGCATCTGTACACATATCAAGAGAAACTCAAAATATCATACTCAAATAAAATTCATACTAGATATTTCAAGGTTGGTGACTTAGTCATCAAATAAAATAAGAACACCAATGCTCGAAAAAACCTCAAAGCAAAATCTCAACCAAATTGGTTAGGTCCAATTATCATAATTGCTGAATTTGGATTAGGTGCATATCGTTTGGCCACATTAGACAAAAAATATCTTAAGGAGCCTATGAACATAATGCACCTTAAAATATACTATGCATAAATCCATGTCTCATCATTGTACATAACCATTTTGTATTTTAAAGCATTTGTTGCATGTAGTTCATTCTATAATTTCAAGCATTTCACAAAAAATGCCTATCATATAGCTGCATTCATTACACACACATAATTAGTTTTGGTCTAATTTCACATGGCATATAGTCACATCCATTTATTATGTTGTTTAATTATCAAACAAATGCTATTAAGATTCATAGTCAATCTTGGTCCTTTTTGAAACAATTCAGAGTTTATCTAGAACCACTAACCATACTCATACTTTTAATAAAATATTAATTAAAATCTCTCTCAAATCAAAATACACTTCTCATTAAGAAAACTTTTGAGTTTTGAAAATCAATTTTGCCACTTTTGAACCAAAATATACATTTTAAAAATAATTTTGCACAAGGAAAGATGATGCTGCATAGTAGTTTTTCTCCTTAAGCGAAAGGTTTCCTATGCTATCCTATTATGTGTATGGTCTAGAATGCTAAGAATTGGAAAAATTACAAGCTCCCCCCTACCCGAATAAATCCCTTGCTCCTTCACAAAAGTGAGCAAGTATACCTTGAAATAGTAATAATAATAATAATAATAAATAAATAAATAAAATAAAAAGAAAAAGAGAAGAAAATAAAAAGTGGTTTTCACAACAAAAAGGAAATAAATCCCCTTGTTAAAAAATGAGAAAGAATTCCCAATCAAAATAATCAAAAGAAAAGAAGGGGGTACTGAGCTTGAATCCCTAGAATCCTCAGTTTTTCAAAAGTTGTGGGGTGATTCCCATTATAGTAATGGGTTGAATGAAACCTTCCTGGCAATGGGGTAGTCTTATGCATGGCAACATGTCTGTCTCATTAGTGACCTTATTTTGTATAGACCAATTTTCACTTATGGATCAACTAGCTTGTGGTGGCTTGTATTACAAAGTAGTTAAGTCTAACCACATACACAATTATGGTAAATGAATTCATCATTAGAACACACAATGGTTTTTGAGTTGGTTTGCATAATTACCTCACTCAAAATAAGGTAAATAAACTTCATCGAAACATATATTTGATCCTTGAGATATTTGCATCATAATTAAAATCAAGATGGGAAAAGAATGCACGAATCACACACATTGGTTCTTGATAAACCAGAATTCATATTAGAAATAACTAAGATTATCCTTGAATTTTGATTAGCTAATGTCACTATATCTCCATGGATTTGTATGATTGTTAGCCTAATCAATTATGACCAAAACGACCAATTAGTCTTGCATTACATATCTACCATCATAGTATAATGCATGCTTAGTCATTTGTCTCATCATATTGCATGATTGCTTGTCATACACAAATATATATATATATAAAAAATATATATATTTTAATATAAAAAAAATGAGAAAAAAAAGGTATATATATATATATATATATATATATATATATATATATATGTATGTATGTATATATATATATATATATATATATGTATGTATGTATATATATATATATATATATAATATATATATATATATATAAAAAAAAAATAAAAAAAAAAAAATATGTATGTATGTATATATATATATATATATATATATATATATATATATATATATATATATATATATATATATATATATATATATATGTATGTATGTATATATATATATATATATATATATATATATATATTGCATTGATTGTACATAAAATTCTTGGTCATGTGGTTGTATAAATATTTCACGATGATGGCATGAGATAACCCTAGTAAAATTTCTTCATGTACTTCACACTAGGAATATTATGCCTAGTGCAAGTCCTCTATCCCATTTTTCATGTTCAAATCACCCATATTCTATCCTACTTCCTTAAGTTTTAATTAAAATTAATATTAAGGTCACACATTACTTATCATCAATCATATCAATTTCAATCAACAATATCAAAACTACTTTTGGATCATAATCCTTCGATGTTAGCATATCAACTAAACCTCACACAAGATCTTCTTCACGACCAATGTGAGGAAAAACCTTCATTTATGGTCACATACAAGCATACATCCTCGAGGTCTATTGCTGACTAATCAAAATCGCAAGGATATATTTTCTAACACACTTTTTTTATAATTACACTTTCCACAAAATATCAATTACCTTTTCTACAAAAATCAAATCACATTACACTACATCAAGTCACACTTTGTTCTTCCTTTAATATCTTTATTGAGCATGATAAAAATAGTACATTAAAAATCAACACATAACCATATACATCATTATGTAAGATCATAAAAATCAATAAATATAGTTGCATCATACATAAACACAATAACAAAATAGCAGTATGATATTAATATAATTAAAATAAAATACATAGAAGTCGATTGGTATGCCACAATAAAAAAATTGGCATACTCATTCACTTGGAGAGAATATCACAAAATAGGTCAAAATCGAGAGGCCTGATCATCCCCTATGTCTCCTTATGGTGGTTTGGATGGAGTCATGTTCACAAACTGAGTCATCGTCCGTGAACTAGAACGAGTTCCACTCTGACTCTGACTAGGAGCCATATCTGGAGGAAAGGATGTCCTTTGTTTTTCTGCCACTCCTGGTTCTTGATCGTACCATACTGCAACAAAAACACATAAATATCTCAATTAGTACTATCAAATATCCAAATATTAAATTTAAAATGCATAAGTAAAAACAATGCAAATTTGCTCTCATTTAAGCATATTCGCTTCATGTTAAGCATTTTCATGCCTAGTATTTACCAAGCAATTTCATCAAATTCATAGGGTTTTATGCAATTTTGTAGGGTTCATGATAAATTCGTAGAATTTCTTACAAATTCGTGCATCCCTACCAAATCGTGTGGTTGTGGAACAAATTCTCTACATAGGGCGCGAATACATCACGATGGCCGCACTATCCTAAATTCAGCAAAAATATGTATTTTGAAGGTGAAATTAAAAAATAAAAAGCAAAAATTCAATAAAAACCTAAAATCGAGCTTACCCATACACTTGGATCTGCTCGGTCACCCTTGGTTCGCACGATGTTAGCTATGTGAGTTGGACATACCATTTTCTCCAGAGCCCTTTTTTCCTAACTCATTTCAAGTTTAGCGAGGAATAATTTACTCCTCCCGAAACTAGAGGAGGCACCCCTTATATATTAATTTACTTTCACACATTAATTTGCATGTAAAAAAAAAAATAGATAGTATATATACAAAAATATAATGACTTGTTTAGGTTGACATTTTAAACCATCTACCTTATTTTTCATCAATAAAAATTTCACCTGCCATGTCTACATCTTTCTTTGATGCATTTAGTACTTATAAAAGTGCCAAAGAGGGGGCAAAATGTAGACACAAAATTTTAACTCGCAACAAAATTCCCTAATCCCCTAAAATTAGGTTTTCATTGTTTTCACCCTTTATTTTTCACAAATGCTAATTTTAATCATTCATTTCTTATTCTTTTATAGTTTCACTCTGTTTCGAGTAATTTTGTAACCCCTATGAATTTGCTCAAAATAGAGCAAATCTGCACAATTGAGAGCAAAATTGCCAAATATGTTAGCTTACCTGAATTTGGCAACCCACCAAGATTTTTTTCCAATGGAATTCATTTCCCGTTATCCTTGCTGCGTCGACCCCCAAATTTGGCTTGCAAATCTTCCTAGATTGGCAATTTGCCCTGCTTGGATTAACAGCTGAACAACAACCCTAATTTAACCCAAACACTGAGAAAAAATATATAAAAGGAGATCTTTGGATCTTTAGAGATCCCTGATGGTTGAATTTTATGTAAAGGTTTTCTATTCTTGTTTTGTATGTAGGTGAAGTCACGACTTACAAATACATTTTGGAGCCATTGTTTCGCCAACAACCTACCATCCTTAGCCGTCATCGCTTCGCAATGTCAAGCCAAACACTATAAGCATAATTAATTTATGGGATTTTTCATATTTGATTTTACATAAAACCTTAGGATTTGATTTAAATCAAGAAGTTTTGTAAGTTAAACCCTTTTGACATTGACTTTGATCATATCAAACCAAATTCGCTCATTTTGAAGCAAATACACTACAGAGTGAGTGAAATTGCACAAACGCTATCCTAGGGGTAATTTGATTTTTAGATTTCTATTGTTTCAAGAGTGCATTTTGGATTTACATTGTTTCATATTGCATATTGCATCATAGATTACCTTGTTTGATCATTGCATTATAGTTTATTTTATCATTTGCAAATAAAACCTTATGATTTCTTACTTTCATATATGGTTTGTTAAAAATATTGAAGGGATCTGACTGCTACAACCACAAGATCAAAGCTTAGTGGCCTATGCATATCACCAAACTATTACTCCCATTTTTAGTGTTTTTATTTGATAATTTTTAGGTTCATTACAAATTCGCTCTAAAATTTGTATTTTCACTCTTAGAATCAACAGTCTATGAAATCATGCTAAAAAGAGTGAAATAATTTTACAGGAAGTGAATCTATTCTACAAATAGTGAATCTATCTTCTTCAGCTATTCGAATCAAGTAAGTAACTAATTCTTCAATTTTAAACTTAGTTTTCAATTCTTCATTAAGTTTGTGCACCCCATTTGTAGATTGGTTTTATAATATACCAAAAATACAAAATATATATGTGTGTGTGTGTGTGTATGTGTGTGTGTGTATATGCATATGGTAGCATGAAATTATTATTTTGCATCCATAGATCTATTGCATTGTACTTTGGTTCTAGAAATATCCTATATCATTGTGTGTTGTCTTCATGAAATCAAAATTGCATGTAGTCTAGGAATAGTTGCATTTTACTTAAACCTTAGGTGTATGTTAAACCAAAAGAAATCATCAAACTATCACCTTACCTAGGCATGGAAACTACCACAAAGTGTTTCTTGGTGAACCCACCAATAATTTGTCAATAATCACCAAAGGGAGCATGACACAGGTGCTTCTTGCTTGAGGTGTAGATCCCATATTTTTCCATCCCCCTTCTAGGCATGAAACCATTAGACTGAAGGAAATAGGTGTAAAAATTTTGAGTCTACACACACCCATAACACTTGTTATTATAAATCCATGATACCTATAGCACAACCATTAAACCCATGTTTTGCATGTTGTAGGCTCATAAATACACATTCCATTAAGTTATAAAAATAGCAACACCATCTCAATACCTCCATTACCCAATTCTCTAATGCATAACTAATTAAATGGTAGAAACTAAGCTAAACACATATAATATACATAAAAACAATGTGAAAAATATGAATTCTAAAATTTACCTTAAGTAGGTTTGAGGTGTAGACCAATTGGTTCCCCCAAACCCCGTAAGGGGGCGGAGGTCCAAGGTTCAAATATTAGACCTCATCAGACTGAACGTTTGTCCCTTTCTTAGTTTTTGCACACCTCATATCCTTACAACACCTATGAAGGTTTTGACTGCAAGGTTTTTTTCTAGAAAATAAATAATAATTTCAATATTAAAGTAGAGAACTTGAGGAAGAAGCTCCCTGAAGTACCTGCATTATTATTAAAAATAGGTTGATTAGGGCTATTATTATTGGGGTTCGATATAGGTTTAGTAGGTATATGAGGTTATCGTGGAACTGGTGTCTTGGAACACTGATTTGACCTTGTTGGTTTCTAAAGGGATGATTTTGTTGTTGAATTGGTTGTCCTTCCCATAGTTGTTGTAGTGGTTCCTCATGGTGTTGAACTAGTTTACGAGAATGTGGATCTTAAGTAAATGGTTATGGTATCCATCCCATGTTAACACATTCATGGAAAGAACAATAAAAATTGGGATAAGTTTAGGTTTTAGATGTACCTTGATTTTGTGGTTGTCAAGTAGTCCTTGGTTAATTTGATTGACTTCATTGCATCATTTATTCAATGTTATGGCCTTGATTTTGTAGCACAGGGGGGATTATTCTTAGAAGGGGAGGTGAAATAGGAGGTTTTGGGATGAATTCCAAGGTTTTGTAACTATTTTGGTTCAAATCGTATAGTTGTACAGTTTACAACTATACGATTTATAAAACTCATAAAAAAGACTATATAGTTCAAAATAATACAATTGTATGATTGTAATCATACAACACCCTAAAATGTATGATTTACCACTTGTGCAATATGCCAAAAGTTAGTTTACAGGTAAAAACTTGGTAGTTTTGCAATCATTCACTTCTAAGCCTTCATTTTCCACCTTTGGCAAGTTCAACTATGCAATTGCAATCTCAAGATAAGGCAATTGATCATCTATACAGTTAGGTTAACTAATTATACGATTGCAACAAACCCTTGCTGCAATTACCCCATTATAAATCTATCCAATTATACACTCGATTTGATAAGGTAATGAATTTTCTAACCCTTAGTGTAGAATTTCCAAACTAGTATTCTAACATGCAACTCCATTAACATTGCTTACTATCCTTTTCCAAAAATCATACAATGTATGCAAAACATACCAATTACCACTTACAACATGAGTTTTTTGAACATACATACATTTACCATGATCACACAGGGTTGGAATCAATCAAAATTGTATTTTAATTATGAATTTATCCAATTACACATCAATCCATAAGCATGAAAAACCATGATATTCCATAATGAACCAAAATAATTATCAATATCCATGAACAACGATGAACAACCTAAAAAATTTAATGGGAAAGCTTTATTTTTGCTTACCTAGGCCATTCCAAAATGGTTCCTAAGACAACGCATCATTCACAACTACCTTCCCACAATATCTTAAAACAATTAATGCACTAAGGTTTTACTAAGTCCTAATTTAAATTTTATCAAATTACTTTTCATGTACATTTCACTTTATTTCATTTAACTTTTAATTGTACATTTATGACCAATTGTACAATTATACAATTGTACATTTACAACCCTACATTGTACAATTAGATAAAATTGAATATTTGACAAAATTGTGTAAATACAAGTATTATCATTTCTTATTCTTTTGGGAGGTGGATTTGTTGCCTACATCTGCCCTCCCTTTTAAATTAGGTGATGTCCTTGTTGACTCATTTTTCTTGTACGTGGTCGATTGGTCTTGTTGAAGATCTTAAAGATGAACTAGAAGAATAGCACGATCGTTTAACTTGGTTGTATAGTCACTGAGTTCTACAACCTTCAAGCCATAGTTGTTGGTTGCCTCCTCTATAGTAGCAAAATTTGTAACATATTATCCCACTCAGATGAACCCTTGCATAGTTTATTATTTAACTCTATCTTGGTCTGAGCTGCTATGGTAAGCTCCTCATCCTTCTCTACAATGACACAATATCACTATTGTAATTCAGCCTTGTGGGCTAGCTTAAGATCTTCCTTAACCTGAAGCATCACCTTATGATCCATAAATATTTTACTATAGTGTTTAGTATTATTTTTCATTTCCTCAATATTGTGGTCTTTCAATTGTAGTTGTTCTTTAGATGTCTTCAACTATTCCTCATTATTCGTCAACTACTCTTTTTGGATTGCTAGCTATTATTCTGGTTGCTTGAGTTTTTGGATATTAGAACTCAACTTCTCCTCCTACTATTTTATCTGCATATCATATCATTGTAATAAGTCTTCATGTTCCCCCAATCGCTAATTTTTCCCTTTTGCTTGTTGGATCATAAATTGTTTTTCTTTCTCTTATGTTCATACTCCTCTTCATAGGCTTGATTCATGTCCTTTATTTCAACTTCAACCTTCTTGAGCTTCTCCTTGACTTTGTTCAAGGGTGCACTTATTCTTCTGATGAAATACCTTTATCATCAATCAAAGGAGTTTCTGGTTTCTTGGTATTCTTTTTCCATCTCAGCTTCTTTGGGGTAATTGAAGCGACACTATCTTCACCCATCGTAGTATGGTAGGCTAA
Organism: Wollemia nobilis; assembly: GCA_028583015.1. Lineage (NCBI taxonomy): Eukaryota > Viridiplantae > Streptophyta > Pinopsida > Araucariales > Araucariaceae > Wollemia > Wollemia nobilis. The sequence goes on from JAQPPZ010000440.1 coordinate 7,228,822, forward strand.
TCCCTTGGTAGATCATGAGGTTTTGTTAGCCCATGGAATGTAATGTCAACCTAAGAGACCACATTCAACATTAAAACGATTGCGTGGAATGTCATTGAGAAGTTCTTCTTGGTCCTCTGTAATAAACACTATATCCTTTGAGCCAAGTATGTTTCCTAGTCATACTACACCCTTTAGGTAACACCTTCTACATATTGTGCCATCCAAATTGGCATCTAAAAATACCATGCCTCACTTGAAAGTCGATACATAATCATATTTATGGCACAAATAAGATCCTTTGTTTTTATCATGCTTTACCTGATTTCCCATCCTGCCAAACTAAAAGCCTTAGTAGTTGATAAAGATTGAAGCTCTGTTAATGTGATGATTAACCAATGTGTCTCTATGGCATCTACAAATTTTCTCTTGATTGGAAGCCCTTATTTTGGTAACCCAAATGTTTGTTAAAAAGTTACAATCAAGAATTCCACCTTGAGATGATGGTTCTTGATACATACAAAGGTGCAATTATTGCTTGAGTCATACGACTGCACAATCTACAATAAGTATTCATGAAAGAATACTTTATCCTTTGGTGGTACTTGTGCCAATATACTCACTTTGACTTGAGTTAAGGTTATCTTCATCGGGTGAGTGTCCTCATGGTCATTCAACCATTTTGGAATCATTCACCTATTAGTTGTGTGAAGGTGATATCCTTCAAATCCACCTACCCTCCTTCATACTCACTAGGCATGCTTGCTTGTTCATCTGGGGTAGCCTCTCTATGCACCTCACTATGAATCTCCCTTTGATGTGTCATGGATGGTTTCATCTATGGTTGTTGATGAAAATGTGGTTGTGCTCTTCCTCTATCACCATGTCAATTCTTGTATCCCCTCCATGGCCTATAACCTCTACCCCTCCAAGGATAGTAATTGTGCCCTCCTTGTGGCTGGAACCCTCATACTCGACCTTATGTAGGGTGGGTCACTTTTTCTTGCCTAGTCCATGAATCTCTCTGATGTAGTTGTCTTGGTGAACGTTCCCTCCTTTTTGCCACAATCCTTCGCAATTGAGCCCAAAATTCCTGCTTGGTGCTCATTCTTCACAATTCCTCATCTTGGAATCAATTTTCACCAATCTTGTTCAATTCAAAAAATTCAAGATAATTGCATCACAAAATGTACAAATTACCCTAATTATGTACAATTGCACCAAAAAATGTACAACCACCCCAAAAAAATCATATAGTTCTCCTCACAATCGTATAGGTGCCTTTTGGAATTGTACAATTACCTCCAAAATTGTATAGTTGTTCTTGAAATCCTACAATTGTACTCCAATTCCATATAATTCACCCAAATAGTACAATTTGTGCCCCAAATCATATAATTTCATCCTAAAATCCTATAGTAGGCCCCAAATCATGCAATTGCACCTAATTTCTGTACAATTGTGCCTAGAATCATACAATTGCATTTGAAATATTACAATTGCACTCAAAATGCATAATTTGGGCTCTAATTCGTACAATTATGCAATTATACAACAATCCTCAAATCATACAATCTCTTCTCAAAATCATAAAATTTCTATTTAGGCCTGCACTTGCCCAAAAATCCATGTTTTTGTTGAATTTGTATGATTTGTTTTGCACCCTTTCGCTCCCACTATGTAATTCCTCTTTCTAGTGTAAATTTCAGTTTATTTGTGCAATTTTCTCTTCTGATTGTGCAATTATTCATATGTATAGTTTAATGTGGAAACCTATGCAGTATTCTTGTATGGCCTTCTCCTTATAACTTTCCTCATGTAATGGCTAAATTTTTTTATTCTTTGTCGACAAATACTTCATGCAAATTAGGACTTCCAGTTTTACTTCATCTCACCTTTTTAGAAAATTAAAACCCTAGCAATTCCTCACCACTCTACCATAATATTATTGCAAATATTAGATTTTTAGAAAAAACTCCATCAGTGCAAGTTTGTTTCTAGGTAATTCCCATAATCTTTAATTATTTTCTTGGAGAAATCAACCTTACTTTTTAAAAAAAACCCTAGCTTTTTCAATGGCTCCCATTGCAACTTGCTTTTTCAAAATTAAGGAAACCCCTTGGTGTAAATTTGTAAATGGATCAAAAATTTAATGTACTTATGTTATTTAATACCCATATGGTGAAAATTCATGTGTTGCACATTCCTTGCTTCCAAAATCACCTATTTTTACATGTAATTTGTACAATCTGGTGAAAAATATGCATGGCATCTTCTTTTTATAACCACAATGTACTTTTGCATGAAAATATACCACCTAAGATTCTTTGCATGTGTTTTTGGCTTTTTATATGAGTGACTACCAACACATCACTTTTTGCATGCAATTTGTATCCTTTTTATTGCTTTTTTCTTGTTTTTTTTAATATTTTATTATAACCTTTTGCTTTTCTTCTATTTTTCTCTAATTTTTTTTATTTCTTTATCCTTTTTTTCTAAGAAGAGGCCTCTATTTCTGATTTTCAACCATCTTCCATTTTAATTGCATCCCGAGGGATTTTCACAATCAAGATTATTTTTCTATTTTTATACTTCTTTCATTTTTTTTTCAAAATTACCTAATGTTTCCACTTACCTTATAGGAAATCGTACAATGATATTCACTTGTATAATTATGTCTATCAATATATCATTTGGACATTCTACTACCTCATTTCATGTAATCAGGTGTTGAGCAATCGTACAATTGGGTGCCAACTATTCAATTGGATAATTTACTCCATATTGCTAATCAAATTTATGATTTGTAACTGTACAATTATCAATTGTATGATTTGGAATAATACAATTACCATTTGTATAATTTAGAACTGTACAATTATAAGTTGTATGATTGGCAACTACATCATTCCCTCCTTCCATAGTTGTATTTTCTCATTCGTGACTTCTTCTTTGCCATATTGGTAGCACATTTGGTGAAGGCACCCTTACTACTCGATTCTCATTTGGATGAATTCTACTCCTAACTCCTTGAACCAAATCTACCTCTAAAATTGGTGAATGAGTCCTTTGTCAGCCTCGACTTGCCTCCTCAAATTATACTCTTCTTATGCCAACAAGTCCTCTTCCTTACACTTGTCTTTTGTGACCTTGTCCTCTTACTATTAAACCTCTTCAAATATTAAATGGACCAACTTCTCCATGAGGTAATCCTCTTCTGCTTCTATTCTTCTTGGTCCTTGGTGATGCATTGGTGGTCACTCGAATGGGTATCATGCCATAAGGTTTGGTAAGAATCCTCCTCGCCCATTACATCCTTACACATTCCTAGTCTAATGAAAGGGTACAAGTGGTGCCTCCTATGGTTGTCTAGGTCATATTGAAGTAGGAGGTTGAATACTTCTTCTTGCCCCTCTAGTTAGAGGATCTAAATTATCTCTTCCTTTAGTCATTGGTTGCCAACCCCCTCTATGACCTTTTTATCATCCTATGGTACTTGGGATTTCCTATTTTTGACCTTGTTGTTGGCTTGGTCCTCGTATTTTCCAAGTTTGGGAAGTCACATACACAAAATATATAATAGCTAGGTGTCCTTCATTCCTTTGGGCTCATGGTGACAACTATCACAATTATCTTATTCAATGATTCACACGTTTCAGTTCTATTATCCATAATTTTTATTTAAAGTGACATTGTGGGGAAACATTTGATAAAGTTTCCCTATATTATTTCAAAAAGTTGGACTCAATACTTGAGTCATTACAATTATCTTCTCTTTGTGTTGAAAAATCCATTGGAAATTTCATTATTCATTGCAATCTCACCACTTCCCTTCTTTATCTTCTCAATTAATGATAGGTTGTTACATAGGCATTTGCATCTAGATGAGTATGGGGTTATTGTATTCTTGTCAAGAAGTCATCACTACCTCTCTCCTGGCTATTATTCCTTGTTAATAATGGCATTCCCTCATCACTAGACTCACTTGAATCTTCATGTAGGTTCCCTTGGGGTTAATGTAATGTAAGGTCTTCCTCAATTTCTCACCAAACTATCTCTGCTACCTCATTTGTAATTGGTAGATCATGTGTTAGACCCTTTGGTTTGACTTGTAAATTTTATTCCCCACTAGGACTTGCACCTTTATATTGTCTTTCATTTTCTTGGGGTACTTCCTCATTGCTTTCATTGCTCACTCCTAGTTCCCTTTGTCTTGCCTATTGCTCATCTAATCGTTGCATTGTTTCATCCAACTCTTGTATGATATATTTCCAAAGTCTTGCATTATGTGCTTGCAATACTTCATACTGTTCCTGCAACTATTGGGCTTGATATCACATCCTTGGTTGCAACATGTATCTGATCAAATGGAGTAAGTCTTTTTAGCTCCTCCTTGGCCACTCCACCTTCATTTGCATCTAGTATTTCCATAAATATGGTGTTCATCCTATCTTCATATTGAATGGTTAGTCATATCCTATGGCATACCTCTTATTGTAAAGGTTATTCTATTTGCTCTAGTTGTGGATACACTAATATCTCCTCTGCTTGGTTAGCTTCTTCTTATCACTTCCAATTTGTTTCTAATGGTACCATTCCTTATTTCTTATTTCATTTGGAAGGATCCATTCCTCCTCCTCTTCTTCAATTTTTTTTGTTCCATTTATGAACCTCATGTATACTTGCATACTTCTCCTTTCGCCAAGGCATGGTACTAATTCTTGTTGTTCTATAATTGGTCATGCCTCATCCTTTTTTGTAAATAAATATGTAATCCCTATATCATTGTCTTCTTGTGGCAGATATTGATTATATTAGGCTACTTGTTGTGTTTCACTAGATTCAACTTCTTATCATTATCTATGTTCAATTTATTGTAAAGTTATTAGCATACATTATGCTTTATAAGGTTTTAACTTTGAACCATTTACTGTTTTGGGTACCATTATCCCGTCCAACTTTTGTAACTTCAATACACAATTTTCCATCACTTCCATAACTCTAAAGGGACCAAGCCATAATTTTTTCAACTTTCCAAGCTTGATTTCCTACTTCCCATTTGTAACAACCCATGTCCTTCTTACTTGGTTGTCCTTTCCCAAGAAAATTTTTCAACCAATCTCTCTAACTGCTTTAGTATTGTTGAGTGTATATTTTGCCCAATTGCAAAATACCACTACATGCAGAGTATTGAATAGAAAAATCTCTCTTGAAAAGAAACCAAATGATAAACATTCAACTTCTCCAAGGTTATGGTAAAATATCTAAAATATTACAATAGTGCTAGAAATAATTCAATAATGCATGTGACCATAAAAAAGAGGCCTTTACTGGTTCTAAACAATGCTTAGTGATTTGAAAGATCTAACTAAAAATAAAAGCAATTATTTTTAGGGTTTTTTTAAATTGGTGCTACCCTTAATCCCTGTTATTAGAGTATTTTATCTTCATTTAAAAGGTTTCAAATGACAAAATGTGGAATTTTCCACCTCATTTTAATGCCTGTGCCTTTAAGATGAAGTAAATTTTATATAGTTGGGTTAATTTTATCTTCTTTATGTTGATGCCACTACCCTAATAGTGGTTAGTAGAAGTTAGCATGTTAGAAATGTTAGCAAAGTTAGGAAAGTTAGCTTTCATTTCTTATCTTAGTTTAATGTGAAATAGTAGGTTAGTATCCCTCCTAAACCATGTGTTTTATATGAAAGCTTTAGATTAATGAAACTTGGAGGTGCAAAAATTCTGGAGAATAACCAGAATGGAAATAACTTGAAAGCTTAACAATTCTAGAAATGGATAAAAAAAATGAAACTAACAGAAAATTAGCAGAAATTCTGGAAAAGGACCATAATGGAAATGAAAGAAACTAAAATTTTGGATGGACCAGAATGGAATTCTTGAAATAAAATAAACTTTGAGAACAGTAAATAAAATAAACATGTAAATTTGGTTAGCTAAAAAAGTCAAATTCTAAATTAGTTTAGCAAGCTCCTCCCTGCAAAATCCCAAGTTATGAGGTAATCATAAAACAACCTGAATCAATGGACCTGCAACATAAGCACAATACCATTAAATCAAGTGCGAGACTCAAAGGAAACATAAATAAACTGCATAATCTTGACCTTCACCTATTGCAACCCATTTCATGGCATAAGACAATGGCTAGAAGTCACTAAAATGCAAAAATGATAAGACACTAAAAATGTTAGTTTTATGATAAAAACCCTCCTTTTGATTTTGCTCACAGAACATTTGCTACCCTCTCAAAATCTAAAAAATGCTCTTTCTTTATTGCTTTCTCGGAATCTTACATCATTTCCAGCATCCCTTGAAAAAGGTAGGATAGCAAGGTATAAATAATGCTTAGAAGTCCTTTCACTTCATCTTCTCTCACAACCAAAATAATGAATGGATATAAGAAAATAATCCATCATCATTTTCTATGATTTAATAAACATAACACTTCTAAATGTTATTTATTTAAAAAAAAAACTAACAAAAGCATAACCCTACATATTATATCTCCCCTTTATCTTATAAGCATTCTACCCAAGAATACCCCTTTACATTCATCAAACGAATGATAAAAGCATTAACTATACCTTATAACCCCTAAAATTTTAGACCTCCTTTAAAACATTGAACGTGATCAAACCATATTCACATTAACTAAAATAATACAGGCCAATCTTATTCAACAAAACTTTTGTTGTCACTTTTTGAGGTCGAGACCCGATGGTATTTCTCCTAAGCCATACCAATGTGCCCAAGGACTGGGATGGAATTACCCCATCTTGGGCACTTTAGTTTCCACGTAACCAAAAAAAACCATCACACTGCCTACGCAACCATGGCACCATCCAACTTATGCAGCCATAACACTGCCAACAACGTAGCCATGACACTACCAAGTATACGTAGCCATAGTGCTACCATCATCGTCATGGCACTGCCCAACCTACACAACCATGGCACTACCAATACTACACAACCATAGAATTGCCATTGATGTTATGGTGCTACCAAACCTATGCAGCCATGGCACTGCCAAGACTACGCAACCATAGCACTTCCATCGTCGTGGTGGTGCTACCAAACCTATGTAGCCATCGATGCTGCCATCAACATCATGGTGCTGCCAAACCTATGTAGCCATGGCACTATTCAAATCCCTACTCTCACACTCATGCTACCATAGCATAATGAAATAGATGCAACACTAAAACCTTCCATGCTCTTTGAGGCCGACCTTTAACTCCATCAATTAGCATCATAGGTTGCCCTAATAATGCTTCTTCCTTCCTTATTCGATGACATGCCTTTGCCTCTCAATTGTTTCACTGACAACTCCAATGCCTTTCATGCTATTTCTCTAAAATCCTAATGCCATCATGGACCGCCTCTTCTTTTTTGGTGTTGCTCTATGAAGCTTCGCTGCCATAGCACTGGACTTTCTTGGACTAGCCACTCATGTATTCGAATATTTTTGAATAACCACCATTGCCTTATCTGCAATAAAAAAAAATGACGTTAAACTTTACCTTATCGTAAATATTATTATCACGTCTTTTATAAAGTATATTATAATAATATTATTATATACAATATAATAATATTATTATAATAATAACATTTTAGAAGAATATAATCACAAAAATATTATTATAATAATAACATTTTTTTTGTATTTACATGGTGGAATCGATAGCCGCCACGAATCCGGGTAGGTTGTCTAGCTTTTATGGTTGCCACAGTATTTTGTGTTGTCTGCCCTAAAATCCGCCACATAGATCTTCATGCAGTCCGTCCCTATAACCACCATGCCACAATCATTTTAAACCTTTTATGTCGCTGAAAGCACCAGGAAAGGGACAAGCGTTTAGTCCGACGAGGCTCGAGATTTGAACCTTGGACCTCCGCCCCCTTATGGGGTTTGGATGAACCAATTGGTCTACACCTCAAACCTTTAATAATAACATTATAATATAATCATAATGATATTATTATAATGATAACATTTTAGAACCTTATAACATAATCTTAAAAATATTACTATTATGTACATAATATAGTTAATGCAATTATATTAGGTGGATAATAGCATATTGGCTTCTATCTCAATTTATTTGTACCTTTTGTATCCTCTTTTTGTTTTAGGTTAGGCCTTGCTTTGTTAAACACATTCCATCACCTTAGATAGTATGAAGAACATCAAACTCTTATTCATCAAAATAGATTTTAATTAATCTAAGCATTAACGCCTAGATTAATTAATCATTAAATATCAAATAACCAAAGCAATTAAATTCATTAAAACAAAATGATCAAACATCCCTATTCTTACAAACCAAAGAAACCCAAAAATATTTCATATCAAAATATGACAAGTGGGTCCCCAAGAATTTTGGGGTGGTTGTGGAAACTCCACAACAAATGACGACTCTGTTGGAAATGCTCCTAAGCATTTCGGTGAGAACCCAAAAAGAAAATCTAAAAACACACTCCAAACCATAAAGCAATAAGCTTCAAAAAATGCATGAATAATGTCAATAGACTTATAAGACCAATAAAATATTAGAATCATGCAATATTAGCCCTAGGTGTGTGTAGCACTCCACACCTTAATTTTTTTATAACTTTTCTACATTGCATCATCAATTTTACCTAACTAGAGTTATGGCAATGGATATGGAGAGCTTTGAGGGTAAAATTTTTTATAGCATGAGTAGTATATTCTATGGTGGCTTGAGCAAACGCCTCAAAAATGTCTAACCATCTTAGGATCAACTGTGTGTGTGATGAATTCATTGACTAGATCTAGGGCTTGGTTATGAGCCATCATCATCAAGAAATAGTGTGTGCAAGTGTACCTTAGAGCTTTGGGAAATCAGATTCTCAACCAAGGTGTGATGAGAATATAGCCCTATCCTTTATTGCTCCAATATTTGACCAAAATAATTAAACCGATTATGGATGAGGTCATCATATAAATCTATCCTCATGGTGGCCATAAATCTCAACCTTACAAGAGTCATGTCACCAGGCATGAGTGTACTCCACTGCTAGTCAAGCATCTATAGCCCCGATGGAGGTTAACCCCATAGTCCATGATTTTGCTCTTGACTTCTTGAATCTTGGGATGACTACCCATCCTTCTGAGGGAAACGTAGTACAATCCTTACAACCCAATAGTCAATGGTGTGATGGAAATGAAGTGGTGAACATTTTGCTTTGTATTTCTTGAATCTTGGGATGACTACCCATCCTTCTCAGGGACACGTAGTACGATCCTTACAACCCAATGATCCATGGTGTGATGGAGGCAAAATCAAAGCTTTGGGGAATCGGATTCTCAACCTAAGCATGATGAGAATTTGCCCCTATCCTTACTACTATGATTTTGGGCTTTCAAGTATTGCGAAAGTGGTAAAAACCATTATTTTATGGACTATGTGCAGGGCAGGATAGACCAAAAATTATCTTTTTGCCTCAAATCCCAATCCAAGTATGTTTTCATATTATTTTACCCAAGATGTTGGACATGGACGAAAATGTGATAGACCTACGACAAATTCGACAACAGCTTCCAAACCTAAGATCTTCTTAGTGTTCTTTATGCCTTTGATCCCAAGATAATTGGACATCAATTTCAGTGTTTGGGTTTAGCATATGATGTTTATGTAATAAGAATGTGCCTTTGAGACATGGGTGGATGATATGCAAGATCAACAACTTCATGCTTCATGATCTGCAAACAATATTTCACATGTTCAAGCCTTTTGCCATATGATTCCAAATTTTCACATCCTTTTAGTCTTGGTTGACATTTGTATACCCATAGGCTGACCTCTTACTCCTACAATCAAATACAAAACTGGACCACTAAAGACTTTTGAAATCAAATAAACAAGATCAAATAAATAGGAAATAAAAATGATAAGAAAAAAAATTAAGCAAGCTGATTAGTGTGCATATAATACAATGACTCTACCCTTAGGCCTGAAAATGAAGGCAATTGATGGGTAAGGACAAATATTTTCCATCCAAGGTTTTTAATCTAAAACTATTTTCACCTAGGACTTTGGATATTAGATAGGGTCCCAGCCACAAGCAATCAAACTTTTCATGTTCTCATTTTTTTTCATGCCTTTTATCCCACAACAAAACTAAATCTAAAACTTTAAAGACCTTAATTTTAGATCATTTATCAAACCACATTTTGATTATGTCTTAATGTTTTCTGAAATGAAGCATGGCTTCCTCCATTTTCTCATCAAGATGCATTAATTGGGTTAATCAGGTTTCAATTTTATCATCAGTACCAACATAGTCTTTTATAAAATGTAAAGTTTGAAATTTTAGATTAGTAGGAAAAATAGGGTCTTTCCCATAGACTAAATAATAAGGAGATGTCCCGATTGAATCCTTGCTTCTGGTCCTATATGACCAAAGGGAAAATTTTAACTTACTATGCCAATATCTAGGGTTCTTTTCAAGTAATTTTTTTATTATGCATAATACATTTTTATTTGATGATTCTGCCAAACCATTTCCTTGGGGGTAATAATTGGAAGAGAATTTTAGACTCACCTTATTGTCATACGCACAATTTGCAAATTATAAAGAGGAAAAGGCAGAAACGTTGTCACTTACTATGGATTTAGGCATTTCAAAATGAGTGACTATGTTTTCCTCTAGAAATCTAATCACAACCTCAGAGGTTGCATTCTTAGTAGGTATAGCCTCTGTCCACCTTGTGTAGTAATCAGTAGCAGTGAGGATGAACTTATGGGAATCAGAAAAAGTTAGGATTTATCACCCCAAAAAATTCTAATTCCCATTGTGTAAATGGTCTCGTCTCTACCAATGACATTGCTGCATTTCACTCTCTGTTGGCTGCCACTTGGCATATGTGACATGTTATTACATGTGCATGTGTGTCTTTAAACAAGTGGGGCCAATAATACCCAGCTCTAAGAATTTGGTGTGTTGTCACATTTGCTGACCCATGTCTAGTTCCATACTTACCATGGAAGTATTTGAGTACTTGGGTTGCTTCCTCTTGAGTAATGCAACAAAGGAAAATTCCTTCGTGATTCTTCTTGTACAACACACCAGATTTAATCATAAATCTAGCTGATTTTAAATGCAGTGCCCTACACTGAGTGGAATTCAAATGAAAAGGGCACTTACCATGCAACAAAAAATATACAATATCTATGTACCATTCCTCTATAGTGATATCATTAAACTCATAGTTTTGTCATGTTATTAAAGGGTCAATTTCTGCGATAGCCTTGACCAAAACTTGTCCATGCACTATCTTCATGGGTTTTGTCTCTAAGTCAAATTCTTGAAGGGTGGAAAGCCATTTCCCCCTTCTTTCACCTAGCTCACTCTGTAAGAACATGGGCTTTACTGTCGGGTTAGGAACTATAGCAAAAAATTTACTATGCATAATGTAATGCCTGATTTTTTTTACAGTTTTAAACAAGGCATACATTTGGTTGTCTAGGATAGAATACCTCAGTTTCACGTCCTTCAAAGGAGAACTCAAAAAAGCTATAGGATTTTCAATGTTGTCTTCACTTTTTTGAGTTAACACACTTGCAAAATAATGATATGAAGCAAATGTGTAAATATAAAATGGTTTAGCATAGTATGGACTAATGAGAACAGGGGCTTTGGGAATAACATCCTTGATGCTTGTGAAGGCATCCCTATTCTCACAGGTCCACTTAATCTGAACATATTTTTTCAACATGTCATTTAGGGGCTTGGCGATTTCAGAAAAACCTAAAATGAATTTTCTCACAAAGTTAATCTTATCGAAAAAGGACCTAATCTCATTTTTGCTATTGGGATGAGGAATATACTGGATAGAGGCTATCCGATCTAGGTCTATAGCAATCCCATATTTTGAAATGACATGTCCTAACAACTTACCCTCCGTTACCCCAAATATGCACTTTTTTGGATTTAGGGAAATTCCATGTTCCCTGCACCTTTGGAGCACTTTCCTCAAGTCTCTAACATGATCTTCCCTCTTCTTGAAGAAAACAAGAATGTCATCCACATAGACAATAATGCACTTACCACTTATCCCCTTGAATGCAAAATCCATGGCTCTTTGGAAAGTGGCTCCAGTGTTCAACAAACCAAACGACATCCTCCAGTAGGCAAATGTTCCCCACTTCGTGGTGAAGGTCGCCTTCATCCTGTCATTTGGATGTATAAGAATTTGATTATATCCTGAGTATCCATCCAAGAATGACATCATTTTAGACCCATTTACCTTTTGGAGTATCTCATCAATGGTGGGTAATGGGTAATTATCTTTTTGGCAAGCTTTCTTAATATTTTTAAAATCTATGCACAACCAAATCTCTCCACTCTTATTCCTAACAGGGAAAATATTAGCCACCCATGTGGAATTCCTAATAGGGAAGATGATTTTAGCTTCTAGTAACCTCTTCAATTCCTTCTCTATCAGGGGCTCTAGGATTGGGTTAACCGTTCTTTACCTCTGTCTAAATGGCTTGGAATCAGGCTTTAGAGGAATAGTATGCATGATTACATTTGGATCATAATTTTTCAGCTCTTCATAGCTCTAAGCTATGCAATCAATGTATTATCCTAAAACCTAAGCTATTGATTTCTTCTCTCATTGTGTGCATACCTTTGCAATGAACACTTCACATGGATCTACTGCACTCCCCAAATTGACTGAATTGCATGATTCCTTGGGGGATGGTATTTTTATTTCTTTTTTCTTTTGATATCCAATATAAAACAAATTTTATAGAGAGGCCCTATCACTTGGCATGTCATTCCACACTTTTGCTTTTCCTAATTCTACTTGCCTCCTCTCTTCTTCGTCTATAATGTAATTTTCAAATATACCAGAATTAGTGACAAAACTAAAAATGTGTCTATCACTATCTCAAAGACCTATAAGCATTGTCTGGTATGGAAGGGCAAGGCACTAACTCAATGGAAATTTTTTTACATTTTTTATGGTCAGCAGGCGAAAGCATGCTGGCTGCTACAGCTACCAAATCAGCCATTTTATTATTTTTTCTTGAGATGAGGGAAATATTGAAAGCATCAAACTCATTAATTAATTCCCTCACTCTATTTTTATAGAGGTTCAACCTCTTGTCTCTATAGGTATATTGCTCCTTGACCTATTTGAGTACTAACTCTGAGTCTCCTGATACCTTAAGGCATTTTACCTTTTCTCTTAGGGTCAATTGAAGTCCAAAAATTAGGGCTTCATACTCTGCCACATTATTGGTGTCTGGGAACTATAATATGTAGGCAGGAAATAAAGGCTTAGTACCAGGACATGTGAGCTCTACCCCAGATCTCGTACCTTGTTTTTATTTGGACCCATAAAACTTTAGGTTCCACACCCTCATGTTTTCTTCCAAAGTACAATGGTAAAGATTATCATTTTGGGACCCTTCGACTATGTCCTCTATGTCAAAATTGTAAACCCCTAATTCTATTGTAGTAAACTGAATCTCATTGGGTTTATTATATTTTGTTATCATTTCCCTAAGTTTGGGCTCTCTGTCTACTTGGATTTGGTTTGCAACTCCTCTCCAAGGCAACCACATATGGGAGGAATCAGTCACCACATAACCATTGATATTTTTGCTCCAATCTCTGCCCAACACCATGCCATACTTGGAAAACATATTTAGCACAAGGATATTTGTGTAATGTTGGACCCTAGGCTCTGAGTTGATCTAAACTAGGACATATTTTACAACACCTATTACATCCACCATAGATATTTCTAATTGGACCACTTTTCTATTCGAATGAATAGGCTTAAGTCCTAGCTTTTGGCTTATCTCAAGAGGCATGATGTTGGTCGAGGCACTAGAATCAATCAAATAGTTGTGTAAATTCTTGCCTGCGATCCTAACAGTTATGAGAAAAGGAGGTACCTATGGTTTCTATCTCATCATAGAAAGTTGGGGTTCTATAGATTTAACCTCATGAATTTGACTCAGGGAATTTAATCTCTTCCCCACGATTTTATCTTGCCCCAACAATATAGAGACCTCATACATTGAGATATTGGCCTTGGTATTTTTCATATCTTCTTCCAAGTCATAAGTGGATGTTCCAGGATTTGACACTTTTGGCATTGTCCTAAGTGCTTCAAAAAATGGAGGTGGTGAATTCACATAACATTTTGTATTATGAGGAACTAAAGGGTTGTTTGGGGGAGTAAAGGATGTTTTGGGATCCTTAGAACTCCTAGTAAAATACTTGTGATTAGCTTTCCCAAAAATTTTAGCGGCCTGGGCTTCCAAAGCTTCATCATCTTCCTCTCCTAACACATTCATATCTTCCTCCATATTATCATTTTATAAATAATGAATGACTTTAGATACCAAAGAGTATGACTTTCTATGGCAACAATGATGCATTTCCTCATCACAATCTCCTAACGCATCAACCTGATTGGCTACCGGATTGGGTACGTGTCCATTATTAGGTTACGTATTGTACGGTCTTGTTCTCCTATGGCCATGATTTCAATTGGGCATGTGATTTTGGGTAACTTGTTTCTATAACCGAATGATGTCATTGAGCTATTTGATGGTCATTCTCTTAAGCTCTTATAGCTCAAAATTGGGTCCTTGTGGTTGGGGCATGACAGACCCAGATCCATTGACATTTTTGACATTAGCAACCTCTAGATTAGGTACTAAGGTTTGAATTTGGGTGTTTTGGGTCCACCATGGACCCTTGGCCTAAAGAGGCACAACCATGGGATAGGCATTTGAGGCTTGAGTACTACTCGCATCAAATATTGATAAGGTTATCTGATTAGAAGCCATCATTTTTGGAGTGGGTGGAATGGCAGCACTAGGGTATGTCAAAAAATATTGAAGCGTGGGAGCGAATGGGTATGAATGATGATATGGCAAAGCATTCATCATGGGAATATGAGGTGTTATAGCTTTATTCATCATGGCAAATTGATTGTAAGGGCCATATTGCCCTAACATGGGAAATTGAGGCATAGTGCCACCTTGCGGTGTCATTTTTTGCTCAATAGTCATGGCTTCAACATAGGCTAAGTCCAACATTGTAACTTGAGGATTTATCTGAGTAAACATGGTTGTCATAGGATCTAAGGCTATGAGATATAATTGTAATGCCACAACAACATCTATTGCAAAGTGACGAGTCACGTTTGTGTAAAGATTTTGGAATCTGGCATTAAATATTCTAATAGGTTCATTAGGATACCTCTTACATGACACAAATTGGTTATACATGATGGTAGGATCTAGCAATGACCTAAATTGATTAACAAAGGTAGCTTCCAACTGGGCCCAAGATGTAATGGACCTTGCAGGAATATTCCTGTACCATTCATGAGCCATTTGGTCAAAGCTATTAGGGAAGAGTCAACAAGCGACGTCTTCATGACTGACTCCCTGCCTAATCATATGGTCCTTGTAAATTTGAACATGCTCTTCAGCTGAAATGGGACCATCATGGAAAAAATTAGGGATAGACCTCTCAAGGTGCCTAGGTATGTCATGGACATCCCCAGGTATACTTAACAGAGAACTTTGGGTACCAAACCAAGGAACTAGTTGTTGCTGCTGCTGTTGTTGGGTCATATTAACCAAAGGTAATGACCCTCCTAAAGCATTTGATACACTCAGGATGATGGATATGGGTACACTTGATGTAGCTCTTGCGGTGGAACTAATTGGTGCACATCCACTGAAGGTATTCAGATTCAGAGGTTTGAGAGATAGCCTTTCCAAATCTTGGCAAAACGTCTCTAAACCTAAAGTATCAGAAAGCTTAGACGGGATTTTAATCTCCTAGATTTTGTACCTTAGTTTCCTAGTTTTGGGAGAAAGACTTTGAAAAATGGTTTTCGTAGTGGTTTTAGACCTAGTAGCAATGCGTCTAGGTGGGTCCAGCTTGGGAAAACTTAAATCTATTCTATTAAGGCTTCTCACAAACTAGTCAAGATTAAAATGTTGCACCTATAAACACAATACTGTTGAACCAAAATTGACCACGTTAGCATTAGCAAAAAACTAAATCACAAAGCATAAAAGAAGGTCCTCCTTATAGCACCAAATATGTTGAGTGTATATTTTACCCAATTGCAAAATACCTGATGTAGGAGCATCCGAGGGCAGTAGAGCAATATAGCATCAACCAAATTTTTCTAAGTATTTTGCAAAGAAAAATATGTGTCGTGATATCGCGACACAAAAAGTGTCATGATATCGTGACCAAAACAGGAGATAGAGAAGCGAGTGGACAGAAGGTCGTGAAATCGTGAAATGTCGTGATTTCGGAACATGTCGTGAAATCGCGACCAAAGTAGGGAAGCAAAGGCGCAGAGGACACAAGGTCACAAAATTGTGACCAAAGCAGGGAAGCAAAGGCGCAAAAGGCACAAGATCATGAAATCGCGACATGTCACAATATCGCGACCAAAGCAGGGAAGCAAAGGCATGGAAGACACAAGGTCACGAAATCATGACATGTCATGAAATCACGATCAAAGTAGGGAAGCAAAGGCACAGAGGACCGAAGGTCACAAAATCGTGACATGTGATTTTGCGATCAATGTAGAGAGCAAGGGTGTAGAGGACAAAAGGTCACGAAATTGTGACATGTCATGATTTCACGACCGAAACTGAAGAACAAAGGCGTGATAAAAAAATAGCGCGATATCACGACAGGTCACGATATCATGGCCAAAGCAGAAGCGAGAAGGCATGGAGGAAGGAATGTCGCGATATCACGACATGTCATGATATCGTGACCAAAACAAGAGAGAGAAAGCACATAACTATTACTGGATGTAACTGCAAAAATATGTGAAAAGGTTTGTGCAAATTTGCAGAATATGCCAGATGGCAAAAGGCGTGAGGCAGAACATAGGATTATATCAGCTGTTACCTGTACTTGAGAGGCCATGGGAGGACATCAACATGGATTTCATTCTTGGGTTGCTGAGAACACAGAGGGGAAATGACTTCGTATTTGTGGTGGTTGAAAGATTCTCCAAGATGGCACATTTTATTCCCTGCCAAAAAACAAGTGACGCGGTTCACATTGCAGGGTTATTTTTCAAGGAAGTGGTACGACTTCACGGTCTACCAAAAAGCATAGTTTTTGATAGAGATACAAAGTTTGTTGGTTATTTCTGGAGAACATTGTGGAAGAAGTTGAAGACAGACCTGAAGTTCAGTTCTGCATACCACCCAAAGATTGATGGACAGATAGAGGTGGTAAATAGAAGTCTGGGTAATTTATTAAGATGCTTGATAGTAGATAAAGCCAATGGATGGGATTTGGTTTTTCCGTAGGTGGAATTTGCATACAACAATTATGTCAATAAGAGTACAAACAAGTCCCCATTACAAGTCATATATGGAAATAGCCCAAGAAATTTTTTTGAGCTGAGGAAATTAGAGAAAGGAGAAAAGTGCAGTGCCGAGGCTGAAGAATTTGCAAAACAGATGAAAATCCTGCATGAAGAAGTGAAGAAACAAATTGCAAAAATGAATACTCAGTATAAAATAAGAGCAGACCAAAAGTGGTGGTTCAAAGAGTTCGAAGTGGGAGATGAAGTCATGGTCCATCTCAAAAAAGAAAGATTTCTAGCCAAAACTTATAACAAGTTCAAGATGAAGAAGTTTGGGCCATGCAGAATACTAGAAAAACGGGACTCAGGCAATGCATATGAAGTGGAATTGCCAAGTGGGCTTGACATTTCGCCTATTTTTAACATATCAAATTTAGTGGAATACCATGAAGGAAACAGTACAGAGGCACCAAGTACAAAATTATGGAGCATTCCAGCATCTAACCCAACCACAGACGAGATCGAGGAAATATTAGATACTCGTGAAGGCAGAAGCACAAGGAACAAATAGTATTCTAAATATTTGATCAAGTGGAAGGGTAGACCTGTAGAAGATGCAACTTGACTGAAAAAAATAGAGGTTGACCGCCTGGGTCTTCCTCTCAAAGATCAGAAGTGAGGATCACTTCTCAATCCACCCCGGGTGTTTGATGCAGGAGCATCCGAGGGCAGTAGAGCAATCTAGCATCAACCAAATTTTTCTAAGTATTTTGCAAAGAAAAATATGTGTGGCGATATCGTGACACAAAAAGTGTCATGATATCGCAACCAAAACAGGAGATAGAGAAGCAGCAGATAGAAGGTCGCGAAATCGCGACCAAAGCAGGGAAGCAAAGGTGCAGAGGACACAAGGTCATGAAATTACGACATGTCGCAATTTTGCGACATGTGACGAAATCACGACCAAAGCAGGGAAGCAAAGGCACAGAAGACACAAGGTCACAAAATCACGACATGTCACGATTTTGAGACATATCGTGAAATCACGACCAAAGCAGGGAAGCAAAGGCACAGAAGACACAAGGTCACGAAATCATGACATGTCGTAATTTTGCGACATGTCACAAAATCACGACCAAAGTAGGGAAGCAAAGGCACGGAGGATCGAAGGTCATGAAATCGTGACATGTCACGATTTCATGACCAACGCAGGGAGCAAAGGTGCGGAGGACGGAAGGTCATGAAATCACGACATGTCATAATTTTGCGAACGAAATTGAAGAACAAAGGTGCAATAGAAAAATGGCGTGATATCACGACAGGTCACGATATCATGACCAAAGTAGAAGCGAGAAGGCATGGAGAAAGGAATGTCGTGATTTCGTGACATGTCGCGATATCATGACCGAAATAGGAGAGAGAAAGCATAGAAATGAATTGTCATGATATCACGACATGTCGTGATATCATGACCAAAAGAAAAACATGCACTCTAGGCTTTCATAAAGGCGTCCCTTCGTGCACAACAAGTTAGTGGTAGTGAAGCAGCAGTTTCAGAGGAAGATTCCAACAAGCATGTTGGCCACTCGCACAGGATATCTAGAGACGCATTTATAGCAACTAACAACAAAGTAGCAGTTCGAGAAGAAGATCCCGTTGGGTATGGCAGCCAGTTGCACACCTCACCCAGAGTCTCATCAATGCAACTTTCCAGTATTGTTCCAAGTGGCAATTGCAGATCGTGAGAAGTTTGGAAAACACAGAGGATAGAGACCTCGATAAAAACCTAAGGATTGTAATGAGAAGGGGTTGGCAAAATGGCAGATTGCTGTATATTCTCTGTAAAATCTTTCTGAAGCTACTGAATAAGGAATTTGGATCTTGTTATTTTTGTTTTCTGTCTTGTGCTAGATCTGTTCTCCACCAAGTGGTATCAGAGCCAGAAGTTCTTGAGTGTGTAATAGATTGTCGGACATGAGGCAGTTACACTAGGATCTATGTGAGGGCTTATGAGTGAATGAGCAGAATGCCTCCAAGAAGAAACCCTATTGGTGGGAGAGGCATGGCGGCAGCAGAAGATGTCCGAGCTTTGTAGCGAAAAATGCAAGCCCTGCAAGAAGAGATGCATAGAATATTGGAGCCAAGAAGAGATGAAGGTAGTGAAGAGGAAGATGACGAAGAAGAAGGCCAGCCTGAGGAAGAAGAAGAAGCAGTAGATCCTGCTCAAGCCAGACTATACAAAGCCATATCCCAAATTGGGAAGAGGTCGAAGATGGAGGTTTCCACGTACTTTGGGAACCTTGATCCAGAGGAATTGATCGACTAGATTAATGATTTGGAAGAGTACTTTGAGTACAAGGAGGTTGAAGATCCTGATAAGGTCAGATTCGCTAAGGCCAAACTGAAAGGTCATGCTAGAATTTGGTGGAAGGGAGTGCAGCTGGAGCGAAACAAAATGGGAAAAGAGAGAATAACAAAATGGGAACGGATGGAAGAAAAGCTGAAGAGGCAGTTCATCCCTGGTGATTGTGAGTTAGACCTGCTAAAGAAAATGCAAGGGTTGAGGCAATCAAGTAAGTCTGTAAAATAATACACAGAAGAGTTTCATAAAATTATGATCAAAATAGGCCACTCAGAGGCCAACAAGGAGAAGGTAGCTCGTTACATTAATGGGTTACGAGCAAGTATTCAAGAAGAATTAAGTCTGGTCCGGATGACCACCATAGAGGACGCTTATCAATTTGCCCTAAAGGTTGAAGAAAAGCTTAATAGCAGGTTTGAGAACAAGCAAAGAGGAAGAGGTCATGGTGGAAGAATCAGCAGAAGGACCGATGGAAGAAGAAATGAAGATTCTCAAAAGAATGGAGAAGGTAGCAGTAATCAGGAACAAAGGAGAGAAAATACCTACCACCCCCATAATTAGAGTAATGATTACCGATGGGGAAGGGGTAGAGATGGACGTGTCCAGGGAAGAGGAAGATTTCATGGAACTTGTTTCCAGTGTGGAGAAGAGAGACATCACCAATACGAGTGTCCACAAAAACGAGAAAGGAATAATAGGAGGCCGAAAGGAAATGCCAGAGCCGCGATCACTGATGAAGATGTTGGGTCTGAGCATTCTGAAGAAGCAGAGAGAGGAGAAGTCATGATCTTGAGGAGAGTCTTGCTGAATGAAGAGGGGGCCGCAGATAAGAGGAAAAGCTTATTCCACACAAGGTGTAAATGCGTAGGTAAGATTTGCAATATTATTATTGACAAAAGTAGCACGGATAACCTAGTTTCAGAGGGAATGGTTACAAAGCTACAACTAGAGAGGAAGAGACACCCACATCCATATCGGATCGCGTGGTTGTAGAAAGACCATAAGGTTTTGGTCAGTGAACAGTGCCTAGTAAAATTCATTATTGGGAATTACCGTGATGAGGTCCTGTGTGACATTCTGCCCATGGATGCATGCCATTTGCTATTGGTAAGGCCATGGCAGTTTGACAGGTGTGCGATTCATGATGGCCGTGCCAACACCTATTCCGTGACAAAGAATGGAATGCGTCATAAACTGAAACCCTTGAAGGAGGTGGAAGAAAATGTATGTGGCAGTGCCAGAATTTGCTTGGTTGATGGGAGAAAATTTTTAGATGATTTAAAGCATGAACATATGTGTTATGCATTAATTCCTAGAGTTAGGGATACAGAATGCAAAGATACCCCAACAGAAGTCCTAGATCTATTGGAGGAATTTCTAGATATTATATCTGATAATGTGCCTGAGGGTTTACCCCCCAGTAAGGAAGATCAATCACCATATCAATTTGGTGCTAGGATCAAGCTTGCCCAATAAAGCTGCACATAGAATGACGCCTGTAGAAACTGAAGAGCTAAACAGGCAGGTCCAGGAGTTGCTAGAGAAGGGACTGATTCGGGAAAGCTTAAGTCCATGCATAGTACCTGCAGTGCTAGCGCCAAAGAAATATAGAGAGTGGAGAATGTGTACAGACTCTCGAGCCATCAACAAGATCACAATAAAATACAGATTTCCATTGCCAAGAATGGATGAAAAAATGGACTATTTGAGTGGAGCCAAGTACTTCACCAAGATTGACCTCAAGAGTGGTTACCATTAGATCCATGTCAGAGAAGGAGATGAGTGGAAGACAACCTTCAAGACCACAGAGGGTTTGTATGAATGGTTGGTCATGCCATTTGGGCTGTCCAATGCACAAAGTACCTTCATGCGGTTGATGAATGATGTACTCAAAGAGTTTTTAGGCAAATTTGTCATTGTCTATTTAGATGATATATTAATATTTAGCAAAACCCTAGAGGAACACCTAATGCATATCAGAAGGGTTTTTGAGAAGCTACGGGAGGAGCAGTTATTAATCAATCTAAAAAAGTATAATTTTGTAAAGGAGTTAGTGTACTTGGGATTTGTCATCTTAGCAGAAGGTCTAAAAATGGACCCAAAAAAGGTGAGAGATATCATCGAATGGCCTACCCCAAGAAGCACAACAGAGGTAAGATCATTTCATGGTCTAGCCAGCTTCTACAGAAAATTCATTAGAAATTTTAGCAGCATTTGTGCACCCCTCACAGAAACAATGAGAGGAGATAAGAAAGAGTTTAAGTGGACCTTAGGAGCAGATAGGAGCTTTGATCTATTGAAGAAGAAGTCATAGAACAACCTATTTTGGCACTCCTAGACTTTAACAAGGTATTTCAGGTAGATTGTGATGCCAGTGGTAATGCAATAGGAGCTGTACTGAGTCAGGAAGGCAAGCTTGTTGCCTACTTTAGTGAGAAACTCAATGATGCTCATAAAAAGTATTCAGTTTTTGATTAAGAATTTTATGCAATAGTTCAGGCTCTAAAGAAGTGGAGGCATTCTTTGTTGCCAAAAGAGTTTGTTCTATTCACTGATCATTAGGCCTTACAGTACATTAACAACCAAACAAAACTAAATCAGAGGCACTTGAATTGGGTTGAGTTTCTCTAAAGCTATACCTTTGTGTTAAAGCACAGAAGCGAAAAATCAAACAGAGTTGTAGACGCCTTAAGTAGAAATCAAAATTTGTTGATTGAAATGACAGTGGAAGTGGTAGGATTCGAAGAACTAAAGGGTCTGTACCCTAAAGATCCTGATTTTGTAGAGGCCTGGACGGCTTGCTTGGCACCTGTTACTGTGGACAGGACAAAGTGGTTGGATTTTCTAACCCAAGAGGGAATGTTGTTCAAGGGAAGTAAATTATGCATTCCAAGGAGTTCCATGCGGGAGAACTTTATCAAGGAGAAGCACAGCGGGGGACTGGCTGGACATTTTGGTCGAGATAAGACCATTGCCCTGGTGAGTGAGAACTATTACTAGCTTCAACTGCAGAAAGATGTGAAAAGGATTGTGCAAAGTTGCAGAATATGCCAGATGGCAAAATGCGTGAGGCAGAACACAGGATTATATCAACTGTTACCTGTACCTGAGAGGCCATGGGAGGACATCAGCATGGATTTCATTCTTGGGTTGCTAAGAACACAGAGGGGAAATGACTCTATATTTATTGTGGTTGATAGATTATACAAGATGGCACATTTTATTCCCTACCAGAAAACAAGTGACGCGGTTCACATTGTAGGGTTATTTTTCAGGGAAGTGGTACGACTTCACGGTCTACCAAAAAGCATAGTTTCTGACAGAGATACAAAGTTTGTTGGTTATTTCTGGAGAACATTGTGGAAGAAGTTGAAGACAGACCTGAAGTTCAATTTTGCATACCACCCACAGACTGATGGATAGACAGATGTGGTAAATAGAAGTCTAGGTAATTTATTAAGATGCTTGATAGCAGATAAAGCCAAGGGATGGGATTTGGTTTTGTCGCAGGCGGAATTTGCATACAACAATTCTGTCAACAAGAGTACAAACAAGTCCCCATTCCAAGTCATATATGGAAACAGCCCAAGAAATGTTTATGAGCTGAGGAAATTAGAGAAAGGGGAAAAGTGCAGTGCCGAGGCTGAAGAATTTGCAAAACAGGATGAAAAGCCCGCATGAAGAAGTGAAGAAACAAATTGCAAAAATGAATACTCAGTATAAAATAAGAGCATACCAAAAGCGACAGTTCAAAGAGTTCGAAGTGGGAGATGAAGTCATGGTCCATCTCAGAAAAGAAATATTTCCAGCCAAAACTTATAACAAGTTGAATATGAAAAAGTTTGGGCCATGCATAATACTGGAAAAACGGGACTCAGGCAATGCATATGAAGTGGAATTGCCAAGTGGGCTTGACATTTCGCTTGTTTTTAACATATCAAATTTAGTGGAATACCATGAAGGAAATAGTACAGAGGCACCAAGTATAGAATTGTGGAGCATTCCAGCATCTAACCCAACCATAGACAAGATCGAGGAAATATTAGATACTCGTGAAGGCAGAAGCATAAGAAACAAACAATATTCTTAATATTTAATCAAGTGGAAGGGCAGACCTGTAGAAGATGCAACTTGGCTGACAAAAATAGAGGTTGACCACCTGGGTCTTTCTCTCAAAGATCAGAAGTGATTATCACTTCTCAATCCACCCCGGGTGTCTGATGCAGGAGCATCCGAGGGCAGCAGAGCAATCTAGCATCAACCAAATTTTTCTAAGTATTTTGCAAAGAAAAATATGTGTCGCGATATCGCGACACAAAAAGTGTCGCGATATCATGACCAAAATAGGAGATAGAGAAGCAACGGACAGAAGGTCGCAAAATCATGACCAAAGCAGGGAAGCAAAGGCGCGGAGGACATAAGGTCACGAATCGCGACATGTCACGATTTCATGACATGTCACGAAATCGCGACCAAAGCAGGGAAGCAAAGGCGTGGAAGACACAAGGTCGTGAAATCGTGACATGTCATAATTTTGTGACATGTCACGAAATCACGACCAAAGCAGGGAAGCAAAGGCACGGAAGACACAAGGTCGTGAAATCGTGACATGTCATGATTTCGTGACATGTCACGAAATCGCGACCAAAGCAGGGAAGCAAAGGCATGGAGGACCGAAGGTCGCGAAATCACGACATGTCATGATTTCATGACCAACACAGGGAGCAAGGGCGCAGAGGACGGAAGGTCATGAAATCATGACATGTCATGATTTCGTGATCGAAACTGAAGAACGGAGGCGCGATAGAAAAATGGCGCGATATCGCGACAGGTCACGATATCGCGGCCAAAGCGAAGAGAGAAGGCATGGAGGAAGGAATGTCGTGATATCGTGACATGTCGCGATATCACGACCGAAATAGGAGAGAGAAAGCACAAAAAGGAATTGTCACGATATCGTGACCAAAAGAAAAACACGCACTCCAGGCTTTCATAAAGGCGTCCCTTCGTGCACGGCAAGTTAGCGGTAGTGAAGCAGCAATTTCAGAGGAAGATTCCAACAAGCATGTTGGCCACTCGTATAGGATATCTAGAGACGCATTTATAGCAACTAACGACAAAGCAGCGAGTTCGAGAAGAAGATCTCGTTGGGTATGGCAGCCAGTCGTGCACCTCACCTAGAGTCTCATCAATGCAACTTTCCAATATTGTTCCAAGTGGCAATTGCAGATCGTGGGAAGTTTGAAAACACAGAGGATCGGGACCTCGATAAAAACCCAAGGATTGTAATGAGAAGGGGTTGGCAAAATGGCAGATTGTTGTATATTCTCTGTAAAATCTTTCGAAGCTATTGAATAAGAAATTTGGCTCTTGTTATTTTTGTTTTCTGTCTTGTGCTAGATCTGTTCTCCACCAAGTGGTATCAGAGCCAGAAGTTCTTGAGTGTGTAACAGATCATCGGACGTGAGGCAGTTACACCAGGATCTATGGGAGGGCTTGTGAGTGAGTGAGCAGAATGCCTCCAAGAAGAAACCCTGTTGGTGGGAGAGGCATGGCGGCAATGAAAGATGTTCGAGCTTTGCAGTGGCAAATGCAAGCCCTGCAAGAAGAGATGCGTAGAAGATTGGAGCCAAGAAGAGATGAAGGTAGTGAAGAGGAAGATGACGAAGAAGAAGGCCAACCTGAGGAAGAAGAAGAAGCAGTAGATCCTGCTCAAGCCAGACTATACAAAGCCATATCCCAGATTGGGAAGAGGTCGAAGATGGAGGTTTCCACATATTTTGGGAACCTTGATCCAGAGGAATTGATCGACTGGATCAACGATCTGGAAGAGTACTTTGAGTACGAGGAGGTTGAGGATCCTGATAGGGTCAGATTCGCTAAGACCAAACTGAAAGGTCATGCCAGCATTTGGTGGAAGGGAGTGCAGCTGGAGCGAAATAAAAGGGGAAAAGAGAGAATAACAAAATGGGAACGGATGGCAAAAAAGCTGAAGAGGCAGTTCATCCCTGGTGATTATGAGTTAGACCTGCTAAAGAAAATGCAAGGGTTGAGGCAATCAAGTAAGTCTGTAAAAGAATACATAGAAGAGTTTCATAAAATTATGATCAGAATAGGCCACTCAGAGGCCAACAAGGAGAAGGTAGCCCATTACATTAATGGGTTACGAGCAAGTATTCAAGAAGAATTAAGTCTGGTCCAGATGACCACCATAGAGGACGCTTACCAATTTGCCCTAAAGGTTGAAGAAAAGCTCAATAGGAGGTTTGAGAACAAGCAAAGAGGAAGAGGTCATGGCGAAAGAACCGACGGAAGGACCGATGGAAGAAGAAATGAAGATTCTCAAAAAAATGGAGAAGGTAGCAGTAATCAAGAACAAAGGAGAGAAAATACCTACCACCCTCGTAATAAGAATAATGATTACCGAGGGGGAAGGGGCAGAGCTGGACGTGGCCAAGGAAGAGGAAGATTCCGTGGAACTTGTTTCCAGTGTGGAGAAGAGGGACATCACCAATACGAGTGCCCACAACAACGAGAAAGGAATAATAGGAGGCCGAAAGGAAATGCCAGAGCCGCGGTCGCTGATGAAGATGCTGGATCTGAGCATTCTGAAGAAGCAGAGAGAGGAGAAGTAATGATCGCGAGGAGAGTCCTGCTGAATGAAGAGGGGGCCGCAGATCAGAGGAAAAGCTTATTTCGCACAAGGTGTAAATGCGCGGGTAAGATTTGCAATATTATTATTGACAACGGTAGCACGGATAACCTAGTTTCAGAGGGAATGGTTACAAAGCTACAACTGGAGAGGAAGAGACACCCGCATCCATATCGGATCGCGTGGTTGTAGAAAGACCATAAGGTTTTGGTCAATGAATAGTGCCTGGTAAAATTTAGTATTGGGAATTACCGTGATGAGGTCCTGTGCGACATTCTGCCCATGGATGCATGCCATTTGCTATTGGGAAGGCCATGGCAGTTTGATGAGTGTGCGGTTCATGATGGCCATGCCAACACCTATTTCGTGACAAAGAATGGAATGCGTCATAAACTGAAACCCCTGAAGGAGGTGGAAGAAAAGGTATGTGGCAGTGCCAGAATTTGCTTGGTTGACGAGAGAAAATTTTTAGATGATTTAAAGCATGAACATATGTGTTATGCATTAATTCCTAGAGTCAGGGATACAGAATGCAAAGATACCCTAGTAGAAGTCCTAGATCTGTTGGAGGAATTTCTAGATATTATATCTGATAATGTGCCTGAGGGTTTACCCCTAGTAAGGAAGATCAGTCACCATATCGATTTGGTGCCAGGATCAAGCTTGCCCAATAAAGCTGCACATAGAATGACGCCTGTAGAAACTGAAGAGCTAAATAGGTAGGTCCAGGAGTTGCTGGAGAAGGGACTGATTCGGGAAAGCTTAAGTCCATGCGTAGTACCTACAGTGCTAGCACCAAAGAAATATGGAGAGTGGAGAATGTGTACAGACTCTCGAGCCATCAACAAGATCACAATAAAATACAGATTTCCATTGCCAAGAATGGATGACATAATGGATTTTTTGAGTGGAGCCAAGTACTTCACCGAGATTGACCTCAAGAGTGGTTACCATCAGATCCGTGTCAGAGAAGGAGATGAGTGGAAGACAGCCTTCAAGACCAGAGAGGGTTTGTATGAATGGTTGGTCATGCCATTTGGGCTGTCCAATGCACCAAGTACCTTCATGCGGCTGATGAATGAGGTACTCAAAGAGTTTTTAGGAAAATTTGTCATTGTCTATTTAGATGATATATTAATATTTAGCAGAACCCTGGAGGAACACCTGATGCACATCAGAAGGGTTTTTGAGAAGCTGTGGGAGGAGCAGTTATTAATCAATCTAAAAAAGTGTAATTTTGTAAAGAAGGAGTTAGTGTACCTGGGATTTGTCATCTCAGCAGAAGGTCTAAAAATGGACCCAGAAAAGGTGAGAGCTATCATCGAATGGCCTACCCCAAGAAGCACAATAGAGGTAAGATCATTTCATGGTCTAGCCAGCTTCTATAGAAAATTCATTAGAAATTTCAGCAACATTAGTGCACCCCTCACGAAACAATGAGAGGGGATAAGAAAGAGTTCAAGTGGACCTTAGGGGCGAGATAGGAGCTTTGATGTATTGAAGAAAAAGGTCACAGAACAACCTATTTTGGCACTTCCAGACTTTAACAAAGTATTTCAGGTAGACTGTGATGCCAGTGGTAGTGCAATAGGAGTTGTACTGAGTCAGGAAGGCAGACCTGTTGCTTACTTTAGTGAGAAGCTCAATGATGCTCGAAAAAAGTATTCAGTTTATGATCAAGAATTTTATGCTATAGTTCAGGCTCTAAAGAAGTGGAGGCATTATTTGTTGCCAAAAGAGTTTGTTCTATTCACTGATCATCAGGCCTTACAGTACATTAACAACCAAACAAAACTGAATCAGAGGCACTTGAAGTGGGTTGAGTTTCTCCAAAGCTATACCTTTGTGTTAAAGCACAGAAGCAAAAAATCAAACAGAGTTGCAGATGCCTTAAGTAGAAGGCAGAATTTGCTGATTGAAATGACAGTGGAAGTGGTAGGATTCGAAGAACTAAAGGGTCTTTACCCTGAAGATCCTGATTTTGCAGAGACCTGGATGGCTTGCTTGGCACCTATTACTGTGGACAGGACAAAGTGGTTGGATTTTCTAATCCAAGATGGAATGTTGTTCAGGGGAAGTAAATTATGCATTCCAAGGAGTTCCATGCGGGAGAACTTAATCAAGGAGAAGCACAGCGGGGGACTGGCTGGACATTTTGGTCGGGATAAGACCATTGCCCTGGTGAGTGAGAACTACTATTGGCCGCAACTGCAAAAAGATGTGAAAAGGTTTGTGCAAAGTTGCAGAATATGCCATATGGCAAAAGGCATGAGGCAGAACACAGGATTATATCAGCCGTTACCTGTACCTGAGAGGCCATGGGAGGACATCAGCATGGATTTCATTCTTGGGTTGTCGAGAACACAGAGGGGAAATGACTCCGTATTTGTGGTGGTTGATAGATTCTCCAAGATGGCACATTTTATTCCCTACCAGAAAACAAGTGACGCGGTTCACATTGCAGGGTTATTTTTCAAGGAAGTGGTACGACTTCACGGTCTACCAAAAAGCATAGTTTTTGACAGAGATACAAAGTTTGTTGGGTATTTCTGGAGAACATTGTGGAAGAAGTTGAAGACAGACCTGAAGTTCAGTTCTGCATACCACCCATAGACTGATGGACAAACAGAGGTGGTAAATAGAAGTCTGGGTAATTTATTAAGATGCTTGATAGCAGATAAACCCAAGGGATGGGATTTGGTTTTGCCACAGGCGGAATTTGCATACAACAATTCTGTCAACAAGAGTACAAACAAATCCCCATTCCAAGTCATATATGGAAACAACCCAAGAAATGTTTCTGAGCTGAGGAAATTAGAGAAAGGGGAAAAGTGCAGTGCCAAGGCTGAAGAATTTGCAAAACAGATGAAAAGCCTGCATGAAGAAGTGAAGAAACAAATTACAAAAATGAATACTCAGTATAAAACAAGAGCAGACCAAAAGCGACGGTTCAAAGAGTTCGAAGTGGGAGATGAAGTCATGGTCCATCTCAGAAAAGAAATATTTCCAGCCAAAACTTATAACAAGTTGAAGATGAAGAAGTTTGGGCCATGCAGAATACTGGAAAAATGGGACTCAGGCAATGCATATGAAGTGGAATTGCCAAGTGGGCTTGACATTTCACCTATTTTTAACATATCAGATTTAGTGGAATACCATGAAGGAAATAGTACAGAGGCACCAAGTACAGAATTGTGGAGCATTCCAACGTCTAACCCAACCACAGACGAGATCGAGGAAATATTAGATACTCGTGAAGGCAGAAGCACAAGGAACAAACAATATTCTGAATATTTGATCAAGTGGAAGGGCAGACCTGTAGAAGATGCAACTTGGCTGTCAAAAATAGAGGTTGACCGCCTGGGTCTTCCTCCCAAAGATCAGAAGTGAGGATCACTTCTCAATCCACCCCGAGTGTCTGATGCAGGAGCATCCGAGGGCAATAGAGCAATCTAGCATCAACCAAATTTTTGTTGTTATTTTTTTTTCTAAGTATTTTGGAAAGAAAAATATGTGTCGCGATATCGTGACACAAAAAGTGTCATGATATCGCGACCAAAATAGGAGATAGAGAAGAAGCAGATAGAAGGTCGTGAAATCACGACCAAAGTAGGGAAGCAAAGGCGCGGAGGACACAAGGTCATGAAATCATGACCAAAGCAGGGAAGCAAAGGCGTGGAAGACACAAGGTCACGAAATCGTGACCAAAGCAGGGAAGCAAAGGCACGGAAGACCAAAGGTCATGAAATCGTGACATGTCATGATTTCGCGACATGTCACGAAATCATGACCAAAGCAGGGAAGCAAAGGCACGGAGGACCGAAGGTCACAAAATCGCGACATGTCATGATTTCGTGACCAAGAGCAAGGGCACGGAGGACGAAGGTCGCAAAATCATGACATGTCATGATTTCATGACCGAAATTGAAGAACGGAGGCGTGATAGAAAAATGATGCACGATATCGCGACAGGTCACGATATCGCGGCCAAAGTGGAAGCGAGAAGGCATGGAGGAAGGAATGTCGTGATATCGCGACATGTCGCGATATCGCGACTAGAACAGGAGAGAGAAAGCATAGAAATGAATGGTCGCGATATCGTGACATGTCATGATATCGCGACCAAAAGAAAAACATGCACTCCAGGCTTTCATAAAGGCGTCCCTTCATGCATGGCAAGTTAGCGGTAGTGAAGCGGCAGTTTCAGAGGAGGATTTCAACGAGCATGTTGGCCACTCGCACAGGATATCTAGAGATGCATTTATAGCAACTAGCAGCAAAGCAACAGTTCGAGAAGAAGATCCCGTTGGGTATGGCAGCCAGTCACGCACCTCACCTAGAGTCTCATCAATGCAACTTTCCAGTATTGTTCCAAGTGGCAATTGCAGATCATGGGAAGTTTGAAAACACAGAGGATCGGGACCTCGATAAAAACCCAAGGATTGTAATGAGAGGGGGTTGGAAAAATGGTAGATTGCTTGTATATTCTCTGTAAAATCTTTCTGAAGCTACTGAATAAGAAATTTTGGGCTCTTGTTATTTTTGTTTTCTGTCTTATGCAAGATCTATTCTCCACCAAGTGGTATCAGAGCCGAAGTTCCTGAGTGTGTAACAGATCGTCGAACGTGAGGTAGTTACACCAGGATCTGTGGAAGGGCTTGTGAGAGAGTGAGCAGAATGCCTCCAAGAAGAAACCCTATTGGTGGGAGAGGCATGGCGGTAGCGAAAGATGTTCGAGCTTTGCAGCGGCAAATGCAAGCCCTGCAAGAAGAAATGCGTAGAAGATTGGAGCCAAGAAGAGATGAAGGTAGTGAAGAGGAAGATGATGAAGAAGAAGGCCAACTTGAGGAAGAAGAAGAAGTAGTAGATCCTGCTCAAGCCAGACTATACAAAGCCATATCCCAATTGGGAAGAGGCCGAAGATGGAGGTTTCCACATATTTTGGGAACCTTGATCCAGAGGAATTGATCGACTGGATCAACGATCTGGAAGAGTACTTTGAGTACGAAGAGGTTGAGGATCCTGATAGGGTCAGATTCGCAAAGACCAAACTGAAAGGTCATGCTAGAATTTGGTGGAAGGGAGTGCAGCTGGAGCGAAATAAAAGAGGGAAAGAGAGAATAACTAAGTGGGAACGGATGGCAGAAAAGCTAAAGAGGCAGTTCATCCCTGGTGATTATGAGTTAGACCTGCTAAAGAAAATGCAAGGATTGAGGCAATCAAGCAAGTCTGTGAAAGAATACACAGAAGAATTTCATAAAATAATGATTAGAACAGGCCACTCAGAGGCCAACAAGGAGAAGGTAGCCCATTACATTAATGGGTTACGAGCAAGTATTCAAGAAGAATTAAGTCTAGTCCGGATGACCACCATAGAGGACGCTTACCAATTTGCCCTAAAGGTTGAAGAAAAGCTCAATAGGAGGTTTGAAAACAAGCAAAGAGGAAGAGGTCATGGCGGAAGAACCGACGGAAGGACCGATGGAAGAAGAAATGAAGATTCTCAAAAGAATGGAGAAGGTAGCAGCAATCAAGAACAAAGGAGAGAAAATACCTACCACCCCCGTAATCAGAATAATGATTACCGAGGGGGAAGGGGCAGAGTTGGACGTGGCCAAGGAAGAGGAAGATTTCGAGGGACTTGCTTCTAGTGTGGGGAAGAGGGACATCACCAATATGAGTGCCCACAACAACGAGAAAGGAATAATAGGAGGCCGAAAGGAAATGCCAGAGCTGCGGTCGCTGATGAAGATGTTGGATCTGAGCATTCTAAAGAAGCAGAGAGAGGAGAAGTAATGATTGCAGAGGAGAGTCTTGCTGAATGAAGAGGGGGCCACGAGATCAGAGGAAAAGCTTATTCCGCACAAGGTGTAAATGCACGGGTAAGATTTGCAACATTATCATTGACAACGGTAGCACGGATAACCTAGTTTCAGAGGGAATGGTTACAAAGCTACAACTGGAGAGGAAGAAACACCCGCATCCATATCGGATCGCGTGGTTGCAGAAAGACCATAAGGTTTTGGTCAATGAACAATGCCTAGTAAAATTCAGTATTGGGAATTACCGTGATGAGGTCCTGTGCGACATTCTGCCCATGGATGCATGCCATTTGTTGTTGGGAAGGCCATGGCAGTTTGACAGGTGTGCGGTTCATGATGGCCGTGCCAACACCTATTCCGTGACCAAGAATGGAATGCGTCATAAGTTGAAACCCCTGAAGGAGGTGGAAGAAAAGGTATGTGGCAGTGCAAGAATTTGCTTGGTTGACGGGAGAAAATTTTTAGATGATTTAAAGCATGAACATATGTGTTATGCATTAATTCCTAGAGTCGAGGATACAGAATGCAAAGATGCCCCAACAGAAGTCCAAGATCTATTGGAGGAATTTCCAGATATCATATCTGATAATGTGCCTGAGGGTTTACCCCCAGTAAGGAAGATCAATCACCATATTGATTTGGTGCCAGGATCAAGCTTGCCCAATAAAGTCGCACATAGAATGACGCCTGTAGAAACCGAAGAGCTAAACGGGCAGGTCCAGGAGTTGCTCGGAGAAGGGATTGATTCGGGAGAGTCTTAGTCCATGCGC
Source organism: Wollemia nobilis (assembly GCA_028583015.1). Lineage (NCBI taxonomy): Eukaryota > Viridiplantae > Streptophyta > Pinopsida > Araucariales > Araucariaceae > Wollemia > Wollemia nobilis. The sequence continues at coordinate 7,261,781 of JAQPPZ010000440.1, forward strand.
TAGTACCTACTAGTGCTAGCACCAAAGAAAGATGGAGAGTGGAGAATGTGCACGGACTCTCGAGCCATCAACAAGATCACAATAAAATACAGATTTCCATTGCCAAGGATGGATGACATAATGGACTGTTTGAGTGGAGCCAAGTACTTCACCAAGATTGACCTCAAGAGTGGTTACCATCAGATCCGTGTCAGAGAAGGAGATGAGTGGAAGACAGCCTTCAAGACCAGAGAGGGTTTGTATGAGTGGTTGGTCATGCCATTTGGGCTGTCCAATGCACCAAGTACCTTCATGCGGCTGATGAATGAGGTACTAAAAGAGTTTTTAGGAAAATTTGTCATTGTTTATTTAGATGATATATTAATATTCAGCAGAACCCTGGAGGAACACCTGATGCACATCAGGAGGGTTTTTGAGAAGCTACGGGAGGAGCAGTTATTAATAAATCTAAAAAAGTGTAATTTTGTCAAGAAGGAGTTAGTATACCTGGGATTTGTAATCTCAGCAGAAGGTCTAAAAATGGACCCAGAGAAGGTGAGAGCTATCATCGAATGGCCTACCCCAAGAAGCACAACAGAGGTAAGATCATTTCATGGTCTAGCCAGCTTTTACAAAAAATTCATAAGAAACTTCAGCAGCATTTGTGCACCCCTCACGAAACAATGAGAGGGGATAAGAAAGAATTTAAGTGGACCTTAGGGGCAGATAGGAGCTTTGATGTATTGAAGAAAAAGGTCATAGAACAACCTGTTTTGGCACTTCCAGACTTTAACAAAGTATTTCAGGTAGATTGTGATGCCAGTGGTAGTGCAATAGGAGCTGTACTGAGTCAGGAAGGCAGACCTATTGCTTACTTTAGTGAGAAGCTCAATGATGCTCGGAAAAAGTATTCAATTTATGATCAAGAATTTTATGCTATAGTTCAGGCTCTAAAGAAGTGGAGGCATTATTTGTTGCCAAAAGAGTTTGTTCTATTTACTGATCATCAGGCATTACAATACATCAACAACCAAACAAAACTGAATCAGAGGCACATGAAGTGGGTTGAGTTTCTCCAAAGCTATACCTTTGTGTTAAAGCACAGAAGCGGGAAATCAAACAGAGTTGCAGATGCCTTAAGTAGAAGGCAGAATTTTCTGATTGAAATGATAGTGGAAGTGGTAGGATTCGAAGAACTGAAGGGTCTTTACCCTGAAGATCCTGATTTTGTAGAAGCCTGGACGGCTTGCTTGGCACCTGTTACTGTGGACAGGACAAAATGGTTAGATTTCCTAATCCAAGATGGAATGTTGTTCAGGGGAAGTAAATTATGCATTCCAAGGAGTTCCATGCGGGAGAACTTAATCAAGGAGAAGCACAATGGGGGACTGGCTGGACATTTTGGTCGGGATAAGACCATTGCCCTGGTGAATGAGAACTACTATTGGCCGCAACTACAGCAAGATGTGAAAAAGTTTGTGCAAAGTTGCAGAATATGCCAGATGGCAAAAGGCGTGAGGCAGAACACAGGATTATACCAGTCGTTACCTATACCTGAGAGGCCATGGGAGGACATCAGCATGGATTTTATTCTTGGATTGCCGAGAACACAGAGGGGAAATGACTTCGTATTTGTGGTGGTTGATAGATTCTCCAAGATGGCACATTTTATTCCCTGCGAGAAAACAAGTGACGCGGTTCACATTGCAGGGTTATTTTTCAAGGAAGTGGTACGACTTCACGGTCTACCAAAAAGCATAGTTTCTAACAGAGATACAAAGTTTGTTGGGTATTTCTGGAGAACATTGTGGAAGAAGTTGAAGACAGACCTGAAGTTCAGTTCTGCATACCACCCACAGACTGATGGACAGACAGAGGTGGTAAATAGAAGTCTGGGTAATTTATTAAGATGCTTGATAGCAGATAAACCCAAGGGATGGGATTTAGTTTTGCCGTAGGCGGAATTTGCATACAACAATTCTGTCAATAAGAGTACAAACAAATCTCCATTCCAAATCATATATGGAAATAGCCCAAGAAATGTTTTTGAGCTGAGAAAATTAGATAAAGGAGAAAAGTGCAGTGCAGAGGCTGAGGAATTTGCGAAACAGATGAAAAGCTTGCATGAAGAAGTGAAGAAACAAATTACAAAAATGAATACTCAATATAAAGCAAGAGCAGACCAAAAGCGACGGTTCAAAGAGTTCGAAGTGGGAGATGAAGTCATGGTCCATCTCAAAAAAGAAATATTTCCAGCCAAAACTTATAACAAGTTGAAGATGAAGAAGTTTGGGCCATGCAGAATACTGGAAAAACGGGATTCAGGCAATGCATATGAAGTGGAATTGCCAAGTGGGCTTGACATTTCACCTATTTTTAACATATCAGATTTAGTGGAATACCATGAAGGAGACAGTACAGAGGCACCAAGTACAGAATTGTGGAGCATTCCAGAGTCTAACCCAACCACAGACGAGATCGAGGAAATATTAGATACTCGTGAAGGCAGAAGCACAAGGAACAAACAATATTCTGAATATTTGATCAAGTGGAAGGGCAGACCTGTAGAAGATGCAACTTGGTTATCAAAAATAGAGGTTGACCGCCTAGGTCTTCCTCCCAAAGATCAGAAGTGAGGATCACTTCTCAATCCACCCCGGGTGTCTGATGCAGGAGCATCCGAGGGCAGCAAGCAATCGAGCATCAACCAAACTTTTTGTTGTTATTTTTTTCAAAGTATTTTGCAAAGAAAAATATGTGTCACGATATCGCGACCAAAATAGGAGATAGAGAAGCGATAGAAGGTCACGAAATCGTGACCAAATCAGGGAAGCAAAGGCTTGGAGGACACAAGGTCGCAAATCTCACATGTCCGATTTCCGACATGTCACAAAATCACGACCAAAGCAGGGAAGCAAAGGCGCGAAAGACACAAGGTCGCGAAATCGTGACACCACCAAAGCAAGGAAGCAAAGGCACGGAAGACACAAGGTCGCGAAATCGTGACATGTCGCGATTTCGTGACATGTCACGAAATCGTGACCAAAGCAGGGAAGCAAAGGCGTGGAGGACCGAAGGTCGCGAAATCATGACATGTCGTGAAATCGCGACCAATGCGAGGAGCAAGGGCATGGAGTATGGAAGGTCATGAAATCGTGACATGTCATGATTTTGCAATTAAAACTGAAGAACGGAGGTGCGATAGAAAAACGGCGCGATATCGCGACAGGTCGCGATATCGCGGCCAAACGGAAGTGAGAAGGCATTGAGGAAGGAATGTCATGATATCGCGACCGAAATAGGAGAGAGAAAGCACAGAAAGGAATGGTCACGATATCACGACATGTCGCGATATCGCGACCAAAAGAAAAACACGCACTCCAGGCTTTCATAAAGGCGTCCCTTCGTGCGCGGCAAGTTAGCGGTAGTGAAGCAACAATTTCAAAGGAGGATTTCAACGGGCATGTTGGCCACTCGCGCAGGATATCTAGAGATGCATTTATAGCAACTAACAGCAAAGCAACAGTTCGAGAAGAAGATTCCGTTGGGTATGGCAGCCATTCGTGCACCTCACCTAGAGTCTCATCAATGCAACTTTCCAGTATTGTTCCAAGTGGCAATTGTAGATCGTGGGAAGTTTGAAAACATAGAGGATCGGGACCTCGATAAAAACCCATGGATTGTAATGAGAAGGGGTTGGCAAAATGGTAGATTGCTTGTATATTCTTGTAAAATATTTTTGAAGTATTGAATACAGGAATTTGGGGCTCTTGTTATTTTTGTTTTCTGTCTTGTGCAAGATCTTTTCTCCACCAAGTGGTATCAGAGCCGAAAGTTCCTGAGTGTGTAACAGATCATCGGAAGTGAGGCAGTTACACCAGGATCTATGGAAGGGCTTGTGAGTGAGTGAGCAGAATGCCTCCAAGAAGAAACCCTATTGGTGGGAGAGGCATGGCGGCAGCGGAAGATGTCCGAGCTTTGCAGTGGCAAATGCAAGCCCTGCAAGAAGAGATGCATAGAATATTGGAGCCAAGAAGAGATGAAGGTAGTGAAGAGGAAGATGATGAAGAAGAAGGCCAGCCTGAGGAAGAAGAAGAAGCAGTAGATCCTGCTCAAGCCAGACTATACAAAGCCATATCCCAGATTGGGAAGAGGCCGAAGATGGAGGTTTCCACATATTTTGGGAACCTTGATCCGGAGGAATTGATCGACTGGATCAACGATCCGGAAGAGTACTTTGAGTACGAGGAGGTTGAGGATCCCGATAGGGTCGGATTCGCTAAGACCAAACCGAAAGGTCATGCCAGCATTTGGTGGAAGGGAGTGCAGCTAGAGCGAAATAAAAGAGGAAAAGAGAGAATAACAAAATGGGAACGGATGGCAAAAAAGCTGAAGAGACGGTTCATCCCTGGTGATTATGAGTTAGACCTGCTAAAGAAAATGCAAGGGTTGAGGCAATCAAGCAAGTCTGTGAAAGAATACACAGAAGAGTTTCATAAAATTATGATCAAACGAGGCCACTCAGAGGCCAACAAGGAGAAGGTAGCCCATTACATTAATGGGTTACGAGCAAGTATTCAAGAAGAATTAAGTCTAGTCCGGATGACCACCATAGAGGACGCTTACCAATTTGCCCTAAAGGTTGAAGAAAAGCTCAATAGGAGGTTTGAGAACAAGCAAAGAGGAAGAGGTCATGGCGGAAGAACCGACGGAAGGACCAGTGGAAGAAGAAATGAAGATTCTCAAAAGAATGGAGAAGGTAGCAGTAATCAGGAACAAAGGAGAGAAAATACCTACCGCCCTCGTAATCAGAATAATGATTATCGAGGGGGAAGGGGCAGAGCTGGACGTGGCCAGGGAAGAGGAAGATTCCGTGGAACTTGTTTCCAGTGTGGAGAAGAGGGACATCACCAATATGAGTGCCCATAGCAACGAGAAAGGAATAATAGGAGGCCGAAAGGAAATGCCAGAGCCGTGGTCGTTGATGAAGATGCTGGATCTGAGCATTCTGAAGAAGCAGAGAGAGGAGAAGTAATGATCGCAAGGAGAGTCTTGCTGAATGAAGAGGGGGCCGCAGATCAGAGGAAAAGCTTATTTCGCACAAGGTGTAAATGCATGGGTAAGATTTGCAATATTATTATTGACAACGGTAGCACGGATAACCTAGTTTCAGAGGGAATGGTTACAAAGCTACAACTGGAGAGGAAGAGACACCCGCATCCATATCGGATCGCGTGGTTGCAGAAAGACCATAAGGTTTTGGTCAATGAACAGTGCCTGGTAAAATTCAATATTGGGAATTACCGTGATGAGGTCCTGTGCGACATTCTGCCCATGGATGCGTGCCATTTGCTATTGGGAAGGCCATGGCAGTTTGACAGGTGTGCGGTTCATGATGGCCATGCCAACACCTATTCCGTGACAAAGAATGGAATGCGTCATAAGCTGAAACCCCTGAAGGAGGTGGAAGAAAAGGTATGTGGCAGTGCCAGAATTTGCTTGGTTGACGGGAGAAAATTTTTAGATGATTTAAAGCATGAACATATGTGTTATGCATTAATTCCTAGAGTCAGGGATATAGAATGCAAAGATACCCCAGCAGAAGTCCTAGATCTGTTGGAGGAATTTCCAGATATCATATCTGATAATGTGCCTGAGGGTTTACCCCTAGTAAGGAAGATCAGTCACCATATCGATTTGGTGCCAGGATCAAGCTTGCCCAATAAAGCTGCACATAGAATGACGCCTGTAGAAACTGAAGAGCTAAACAGGCAGGTCCAGGAGTTGCTGGAGAAGGGACTGATTCGGGAGAGCTTAAGTCCATGCGCAGTACCTGTAGTGCTAGCACCAAAGAAATATGGAGAGTGGAGAATGTGTACAGACTCTCGAGCCATCAACAAGATCACAATAAAATACAGATTTCCATTGCCAAGGATGGATGACATAATGGACTGTTTGAGTGGAGCCAAGTACTTCACCAAGATTGACCTCAAGAGTGGTTACCATCAGATCCATGTCAGAGAAGGAGATGAGTGGAAGACAACCTTCAAGACCAGAGAGGGTTTGTATGAGTGGTTGGTCATGCCATTTGGGCTGTCCAATGCACCAAGTACCTTCATGCGGCTGATGAATGAGGTACTCAAAGAGTTTTTAGGAAAATTTGTCATTGTCTATTTAGATGATATATTAATATTTAGAAGAACCCTGGAGGAACACCCGATGCACATCAAAAGGGTTTTTGAGAAGCTACGGGAGGAGCAGTTATTAATAAATCTGAAAAAGTGTAATTTTGTAAAGAAGGAGTTAGTGTACCTGGGATTTGTCATCTCAGAAGAAGGTCTAAAAATGGACCCAGAGAAGGTGAGAGCTATCATCGAATGGCCTACCCCAAGAAGCACAATAGAGGTAAGATCATTTCATGGTCTAGCCAGCTTCTACAAAAAATTCATTAGAAATTTCAGCAGCATTTGTGCACCCCTCACAGAAACAATGAGAGGGGATAAGAAAGAGTTCAAGTGGACCTTAGGAGCAGATAGGAGCTTTGATATATTGAAGAAGAAGGTCATAGAACAACCTATTTTGGCACTTCCAGACTTTAACAAAGTATTTCAGGTAGATTGTGATGCCAGTGGTAGTGCAATAGGAGTTGTATTGAGTCAGGAAGGCAGACCTGTTGCTTACTTTAGTGAGAAGCTCAATGATGCTCGAAAAAGTATTCAATTTATGATCAAGAATTTTATGCTATAGTTCAGGCTCTAAAGAAGTGGAGGCATTATTTGTTGCCAAAAGAGTTTGTTCTATTCACCGATCATCAGGCATTACAGTACATTAACAACCAAACAAAATTGAATCAGAGGCACTTGAAGTGGGTTGAGTTTCTCCAAAGCTATACCTTTGTGTTAAAGCATAGAAGCGGGAAATCAAATAGAGTTGCAGATGCCTTAAGTAGAAGGCAGAATTTGCTGATTGAAATGACAGTGGAAGTGGTAGGATTCGAAGAACTGAAGGGTCTGTACCCTGAAGATCCTGATTTTGCAGAAGCCTGGACGGCTTGCTTGGCACCTGTTACTATGGACAGGACAAAATGGTTGGATTTTCTAATCCAAGATGGAATGTTGTTCAGGGGAAGTAAATTATGCATTCCAAGGAGTTCCATGCGGGAGAACTTAATCAAGGAGAAGCACAGCGGGGGACTGGCTGGACATTTTGGTCGGGATAAGACCATTGCCCTGGTGAGTGAGAACTACTACTGGCCGCAACTGTAGCAAGATGTGAAAAGGTTTGTGCAAAGTTGTAGAATATGCCAGATGGCAAAAGGCGTGAGGCAAAACATAGGATTACCCCCCGCCGCGGCCCAGGGGAGGACATCAACATGGATTTCATTCTTGGGTTGCCGAGAACACAGAGAGGAAATGACTCCGTATTTGTGGTGGTTGATAGATTCTCCAAGATGGCACATTTTATTCCCTGCCAGAAAACAAGTGACGCGGTTCACATTGCAGGGTTATTTTTCAAGGAAGTGGTACGACTTCACGGTCTACCAAGAAGCATAGTTTTTGACAGAGATACAAAGTTTGTTGGGTATTTCTGGAGAACATTGTGGAAGAAGTTGAAGACAGACCTGAAGTTCAGTTCTGCATACCACCCACAGACTGATGGAAAAATAGAGGTGGTAAATAGAAGTCTAGGTAATTTATTAAGATGCTTGATAGCAGATAAACCCAAGGGATGGGATTTGGTTTTTCCACAGGCGGAATTTGCATACAACAATTCTGTCAACAAGAGTACAAACAAATCTCCATTCCAAGTCATATATGGAAATAGCCCAAGAAATGTTTATGAGCTGAGGAAATTAGATAAAGGAGAAAAGTGCAGTGCCGAGGCTGAGGAATTTGTGAAACAGATGAAAAGCCTGCATGAAGAAGTGAAGAAACAAATTACAAAAATGAATACTCAGTATAAAACAAGAGCAGACCAAAAGCGGCGGTTCAAAGAGTTCAAAGTGGGAGATGAAGTCATGGTCCATCTTAGAAAAGAAATATTTCTAGCCAAAACTTATAACAAGTTGAAGATGAAGAAGTTTGGGCCATGCAGAATACTGGAAAAATGGGATTCAGGCAATGCATATGAAGTGGAATTGCCAAGTGGGCTTGACATTTCACCTATTTTTAACATATCAGATTTAGTGGAATACCATGAAGGAGACAATACAGAGGCACCAAGTATAGAATTGTGGAGCATTCCAGCATCTAACCCAACCACAGACGAGATCGAGGAAATATTAGATACTCGTGAAGGCAGAAGCACAAGGAACAAACAATATTCTGAATATTTGATCAAGTGGAAGGGCAGACCTATAGAAGATGCAACTTGGTTATCAAAAATAGAGGTTGACCGCCTGGGTCTTCCTCTCAAAGATCAGAAGTGAGGATCACTTCTCAATCCACCCCGGGTGTCTGATGCAGGAGCATCCGAGGGCGATAGAGCAATCTAGCATCAACCAAACTTTTTTTTTTTATTTTTTTTTTCTAAGTATTTTGCAAAGAAAAATATGTGTCGCGATATCGCGACACAAAAAGTGTCGCGATATCGTGACCAAAATAGGAGATAGAGAAGCGACGGACAGAAGGTCATGAAATCGCGACCAAAGCAGGGAAGCAAAGGCACGGAGGACACAAGGTCGCGAAATCGTGACATGTCGCAATTTCATGACATGTCACGAAATCGCGACCAAAGCAGGGAAGCAAAGGCGTAGAAGACAAAAGGTCACGAAATCGTGACCAAAGCAGGGAAGCAAAGGCACGAAGACACAAGGTCGTGAAATCGTGACCAAAGCAGGGAAGCAAAGGCGCGGAGGACCGAAGGTCATGAAATTGTGACATGTCATGATTTCACGACCAAAGTAGGGAGCAAAGGCGTGGAGGATGGAAGGTCACAAAATCATGACATGTCGTGATTTCACGACCGAAACTGAAGAACGGAGGCACGATAGAAAAATGATGCGATATCGCGACAGGTCATGATATCACGACCAAAGTGGAAGTGAGAAGGCATGGAGGAAGGAATGTCACGATATCGCGACATGTGATATCACGATCGAAACAAGAGAGATAAAGCACAGAAAGGAATTGTCACGATATCGCAACATTTCGTGATATCACGACCAAAATAAAAACACGCACTCCAGGCTTTCATAAAGGCGTCCCTTCATGCATGGCAAGTTAGCGATAGTGAAGCAGCAGTTTCAGAGGAAGATTCCAACAAGCATGTTGGCCACTCACGTAGGATATCTAGAGACGCATTTATAGCAACTAACAGCAAAGCAGCAGTTTGAGAAGAAGATCCCGTTGGGTATGGCAGCCAGTCACGCACCTCACCCAGAGTCTCATCAATGCAACTTTCCAGTATTGTTCCAAGTGGCAATTGTAGATCATGGGAAGTTTGGAAAACATAGAGGATCGAGACCTCGATAAAAACCCAAGGATTGTAATGAGAAGGGGTTGGCAAAATGGCAGATTGCTGTATATTCTTTGTAAAATATTTCTGAAGCTACTGAATAAGGAATTTGGCTCTTGTTATTTTTGTTTTCTGTCTTGTGCTAGATCTATTCTCCACCAATACCACCACATGCAGAGTATTGAATAGAAAACTCTCTCTTGAAAAGAAACCAAATGACAAACATTCAACTTCTCCAAGCTTCTGGTAAAATATCTAAAATATTACAATAGTGCCATAAATAATTCAATAATTCATCTGACCATAAACAAGGGGCCTTTACTGGTTCTAAATAATGCTTAGTGATTTGAAATATCTAACTAAAAATAAAAGCAGTTCTTTTTAGGGTTTTTTAAATTGGTGCTACCCTTAATCCCTATTAGTAGAGTATTTTATCTTCATTTAAAAGGTTTCAAATGACAAAATGTGGAATTTTCCACCTCATTTTAATGCCCGTGCCTTTAAGATGAAGTAAATTTTAGATAGTTGGGTTCATTTTATCTTCCTTATGTTGATGCCACTACCCTAATAGTGGTTAGTAGAAGTTAGCATGTTAGCAATGTTAGAAAAGTTAGCTTTCATTTCTTATCTTAGTTTAATGTGAAATAATAGGTTAGTATCCCTCATAAACCATGTGTTTTATTTGAAAGCTTTAGATTAATGAAACTTGGAGGTGCAAAAATTCTAGAGAATGACCAGAATGGAAATAACTTGAAACCTTAACAATTCTGGAAATGGACCAGAAAAAATGAAACTAATAGGAAATTAGCAAAAATTCTGGAAAAGGACCAGAATGGAAATGAAAGAAACTAAAATTTTGTATGGACCAGAATGGAATGCTTGAAATAAAATAAACTTTGAGAACAGTAAATAAAATAAACATGTAAATTTGGTTAGCTAAAAAAGTCAAATTCTGAATTAGTTTAGCAAGCTCCTCCCTGCAAAATCCCAAGTTATGAGGTAATCATAAAACAACCTGAATCAATAGAACTGCAACATAAGCACAATACCATTAAATCAAGTGCGAGACTCAAAGGAAACATAAAGAAACTGCATAATATTGACCTTCGCCTATTGCAACCCATTTCATGGCATAAGACAATGACTAGAAGTCACTAAAATGTAGAAATGATAAGACACTAAAAACGTTAGTTTTATGATAAAATCCCTCCTTTTGATTTTGCTCACAGAAGTTTGCTACCCTCTCAAAATCTGAAAAATGTTGTTTCTTTATTGCTTTCTTAGAATCTTACATTATTTCCAGCCCCCCTTGAGAAATGTAGGATAGCAAGGTATAAATAATGCGTAGAAGTCCTTTCGCTTCATCTTCTATCACAACCAAAATAATGAATTGATATAATAAAATAATCCATCATCATTTTCTATGATTTAATAAACATAACACTTCTAAAAGTTATTTATTTAAAAAAAAAAACTAACAACAAAAACATAACCCTGCATGACTCCTTATATCTCCCCTTTCTCTTATAAGCATTCTATCCAAGAATACCCCTTTACATCCCTCAAATGAATGAAAAAAACATTAACTATACATTATAACCCCTACAATTTTAGACCTCCTTTAAAACTTTGAACGTGATCAAACCACATTTACATTAACTAAAATAATACAGGCCAATCTTATTCAGCAAAACTTTTGTTGCCACTTTTTGAGGCCAAGACCCAATGATATTTCTCCTAAGCCATACTAATGTGCCCAAGTACTAGGATGACATTCCCCCATCCTGGGCACTTTTGTTTCCATGTAACCAAATGAAACCATCACACTGCCTACACAGCCATGGCATTGTCCAACTTACACAACCATAGCGCTACCAATGATGCAAACATGGTGCTTCCAAGGCTACACAGCCATAGAATTGCCATTGTCACCATGGGGCTGGACAACCTACACAACCATGGTGCTACTAAGACTACAAAACCATAGCACTACCATTGACATCATGGTATTGCCAAACCTATGTAGCCATGGTGTTGCCAATACTACGCAGCCATAGTGCTGCCATCATCATTGTGGCACTGTCAAACCTACGTAGCCATCGACACAGCCATCGACGTCGTGGTGCTGCCAAACCTACATAGCCATGGTGTTGTTCAAATCCCTACTCTCACACTCATTTTGCCATAGCGTAATGAAACAAATGCAACACTAAAACCTTCCATGCTCTTTGAGGCTGACCTTTAACTCTGTCAATTGGTGTCACAGGTTGCCCTAATAATCTTCTTCCTTCCTTGTTCGATGGCATACTTCTGCCTCTCGGCCATTTCACTGACAACTCCAATGCCTTTCATGTTGTTCTTCTAAAATCCTAACATCATATTGGACTCCCTCTTCTTTGCCGGTGTTGCTCTACAAAGCTTCACTGCCATAGCGCTAAACTTTCTTGGACTAGCCACTCATGTCTTCGAATGTTTTTGAATAGCCACCATCGCCTTATTTGCAATCAAACGAAACGATGTTAAACTTTACCTTATCATAAATATTATTATCACGTATTTTATAAAGTACATTATAATAATATTATTATATACAATATAATAATATTATTATAATAATAACATTATAATATAATCATAATAATATTATTATAATGATAACATTTTAGAACCTTATAACATAATCTTAAAAATATTACTATTATGTACATAATATAGTTAATGCAATTATATTAGGTAGATAATAGCATATATATATATATATATTTTTAAGTGAAAAACTCCTTGTGGGGCCGCATTGGTCTGAGATACCACGAACAGGGGGTTCTACACCATCAAAGTCACTCGGGAGTTGCACCCAACCCTACCCGCACCAACATTATCAATTGGATTTTGGGTACCCAATTCAGCTTTTTGATAGGGTGGAGATTCGAACCTGGGACCTCCCTTGGAGTATTGCCCTCTCCTCTCCAACTCACCTACAACACCTGGGTGTAGATAATAGCATATTGGCTTCTATCTCAATTTCTTTGTACCTTTTGTATCCTCTTTTTGTTTTAGGTCAGGCCTTGCTTTGTTAAACATATTCCATCACCTTAGATAGTATGAAGAACATTAAACTCTTATTCATCAAAATGGATTTTAATTAATCTAAGCATTAATGCCTAGATTAATTAATCATTAAATATCAAATAACCAAAGCAATTAAAATCATTAAAACAAAACGGTCAAACATCCTTATTCTTACAAACCAAAGAAAACCAAAAACCTTTCATAGCAAAATATGACAAGTGGGTCCCCAAGAATTTTGGGGTGGTTGTGGAAACTCCACAATAAGTATGAGGTATGCAAATTCTTCTTGGACACTTATCTCGTTGTAGTCAAAAGTCTAAGATATCAATATTGTCTAAGTCCCGTTATTTGTTGCCATAGTTGAACTCAACTTCTCTCCCTGAGAATACAAGTTTAGGTAGGGGTTTCTCTCCCATTTCATATAGAGGTTGGGCACATATTTTCCCCAATTCTTATCATGACTATAGGCCATGTAAGAAATAACGCGTGCATTCTTGAGCTAGAAGAGCATCCACCTACCCTAGAGTTCATCTAGGTTCCACCATAAACCTAGTATGGATCTAGTATTACTTGGCTTGATCCGAATGACGACTCGATGTCCCATCCCATATTGTCATTGGATAACCCTAAAAAATTTCAAGTTCAAGGAACACCTCTTCGTACTATCAGGAACTAACCTAAGAGCGACGTCCATTTCGTCCTCCTTTACCTCTCGTCAAGAGTCCAGTTATTTCCTAGTTTATATATGTCTTCTCACAAACATATTTAAAGGTTAAATGTATAGATTATCCTACCCATAATCTTAGTAAATTACCATTCTCTCTTGTACTTCTAGAGATGGTCATATTCAATTTTCTATTTTTCCCATGGATAGTGGTATCAGGGATTTTTCGTAAATTATTATTCTCTCATTTTAGCATAGCATGATTTCTAACATTTTATAGCATGATTCCTAGGTTATATATGTTTATTGTTTATAACTTAACCATAATTTTTTGGTTAACCTAAGATTCTCTCATCCATAAAGAAAATATTCATCTAACATTTCTAAGTAAATTTTAGACAATTAAACAATATAAAATAAATATTAAAACTTCACATAATTAATAGTATTCTAGAGTTTATGTTTCTCACCATATTCCTTAATGTAAACTCTACCTATTATTATTTATTATAAAAAGCATTGCCTATTCTATTCTAGTTTCGAAGAAATTACCTAAGGATTATAAGTTTCTAAAGTCAGTCCATATCCGCTCAATTAATATTTCAAGAAATTATTTAGTTATGATATTATATTAAGCTACCATTCAATTTCCAATGTAGGGTCTCATTCTAAATTGTCTATGTCTCATAGTTTCAAATATATATGTGAATTGGTCCCTAAAAATTCCACATGTTCCTTCAGTTTATGTTTAACTTTCCTTACGGGCTCTATCATAACCATTTAGAATTTACTACTAATATTACTCCAAAGCGTACTTAGAAGCATAAATATAAAACTCATTTAAACCTTCACATACTTAACAATGATTTGATAATATTGAAGACCACATATTAAATGTAAAACTAGGTTTCATTTCCACAGAAAAAACTTTTTAATATTTTTTTTTTCAAGCTTGACATTCAATACGTTCCAGAATAAAGAATATGAAAGACATGAATGTGCCATAAATATGCTCTATTCCAGGATTAGAAAGCATCTTCCATACCTATTCCACATAAATATCTTTAGAACAACTAATTTTAATCTGTGATTTTTGGTCTTCAAGATTAAAAGCAATAGCAAGCTTTATTGAAAATAGAACCAAGGGATGACTCAGACCATATGTTTTCACTTCTCTTGAGTATGAAAAACCTACAAATCCCAAGTGAAAATGGTGCAAGCGTATGGGTGGATGTCATGATGACATTGTGTACTGCCTTAAACGGAATCCCAAATGATGCTTTAAATCCTAAGGGTTTACTAAATTTTCATATGATAGTTCTCATTTTCGAGGCACCAAACTATTTCACAGTCTAAGCTAAGGCTCCATAGCTTTCGCTTACACTAAAGAAGACCTGACCGTTTAAACTAACATCATATTTGAGTTAATGTAGAGCTATTATCTTATATATATATATATATATATATATATATATATATATATATATATATATATATATATTTAATATCATAAGATGTGATAGTTACCAAACTTTGAACAGAGGTACCTAAAAGAATTGTCTCATGGACCTTTATAATTAATCTCAACAACAATTTAACTAAAATGTAGTACCTTCACGAGAGGAAAAATAGTTGAAATGATTCTCATTGCTCAAGAGAAAAAAAAAGATAATAAAGGAAATAAAAAACATTATTTCACTACCTAAAATCCTTTCAAAATAGATAACGAATGGAAACTCTATATTCACTACATAAAGTTATTACAAAACTAGTTATAAACTTCTTTATATTATTCCTAAATCCATTCACCTATATATGAGTAACAATTTTTATTGAACCCAAAAATATTATAACATCTAGGTCAAACTAACCTACAGTTTAGCGTCTCCTTTTTATAGAGACAATAAAATGACATTTCAACTTGGGCCACTCTTTACATTTAGAGCCTTTCAAGAAATCGAAAGCCAATATTTTATTACAATTTCCAGAAAAAAGGCTAGTAGAGATAATTACGGTTTAATTAAGGATGTTCATGAGACATGCTACGCCACTGACGATGTCCAAAATAGTCATCAAGATCCATAATGACATACTATGGGATCAGAGCGACCAAATATCTAGATGGATGCACCCTAGCCTAATTTTGCAAGCAGTCTAATGCATCTCTCTTCAAAAATTAAACACAAGAATTTCATTCACAATAGAAATTTGACTTTATCAAAATAATTCTATAATTCTTTTCCAGCACTCAAAAGCAAGTATTTGAACACAGATTATCAAAGAAAGGTATCAACATTTAAACTATTTAGTTTTTAATAAACCCCATACAACATTTACCATTAAAATTTTAGTAAATGAAGGCCAACCTGCCAACGATGGTCGTAAAAATAGTCATTTGCCAATAGAAAGTTCACTCGCTAGTCTCCTTCACTTAGCTGCCCTCGACTAGAAAATATATCTCCTCACCGAAAAACCTCCGTTGTTTAAATAGACCCATCATACATGAAAATTATGTGACATTTGTATGTCTTCATGCAAATACTCTCACTGGTGTGCCAGGTGTGTCACCAGATATTTTACAAAGTGGATTAAATATTATTCATTCATATTTTCTTATTATATCATTTATAATTTCATTTATTGTTTTATGTATTTATATATATATATATATATATATATATATATATATATATATATATATATATATATATATATATATAATTTATATATGATTTTTATTATTTTTATTATATATATATATATGCATATATTTTCTCATTCCCCATTTTATATATTTTTATTGTCCTACCATATTACATCTTTAATTATTTTTATTATTTAATGTTATTATTATTATTATTATTATTATTATTATTATTATTATTTATTATTTTATATTTTATTTTATTTTATTTATATTATTATTATTTTTAATTTCTTTTTTCCATCACTATATATTTTTTATTTATTAACATATTATATCTTTATTATATATTTATATATTTTTATGTTTTATATTTTCATTTATTTATTATTTAAAATATCAAAACATAGAATATAAAATCCCTAAATGCGGTTACATAGATGCAACTACGTGGACTGCTGGTGGGCGTATGCTAGTAGGGTTCATTGACCCTAACAACGGTGAATACTTAGCCACTCATCATCTCCCCAACTTACCTTCCCCTGGAATTATTTATCTGTCATCTAGAGGTGTTTTCCCCAAGGTCTGCTCCCGCTACTGAAAGTACCTGCCCCTGCATCAAGGGATAGGTCAGTAGTATCTCATCCTTGCAATTAAAGCAAACGTACTGTAAGCTAGATTTTGGAGGGATGTTACATACCCCCTATAGAATTAAACACAGTACCTGTGATTATAATGCTTTATTACATGTACAAAATTAGTAAAAATAAGGATTACATGCCCAAATATTTATTCAAAGCACAAATAATATGTATACCCATATAAAAAAAATATTATTATATCATTATTCAAACAAAAATGGAAATTATCTTTTTATGATAGCCACATCCTCCCATGTGGCACTATTTTCTAGAATACTAGTCCCGTTGGACCTTACATTGTTCTATGCTATGTTTCCTTAGATATTTTATTCTATATCCAAGAATCCTGACTGGTCACACCTCAATGTGCAGGGGATCGATCATTTGCAAATGATTAACATTCTAAACATGAGAGGGGTCAAATTTATATTTCTTGAGGAGGGACACGTGGAATGCATAATGGAGTTTTGACAAGTTGGGTGGTAGGGCTAGCTTGTAGGCAACTAGGCTTATTTTATCAAAAATAGCAAAAGGTCCTACAAATATTGGACTGAGTTTAGAGGATTTAATAGAGCTTTTGGTTGGTTTAACCCTCAAGAATACTCTGTATCCCATAGTGAATTCCCTTGGCATTCTTTTAAGATCTATGTAGCTCTTTTGTTTGTCTGAAGCTTCTTTGAGCCTCTAACAAATTTCATTAAGTTGCTCCTCCATTTCTTTAACCATATCCGATCCGATCATTACCCGATCCTCTAGATTACTCCATGATAATGGTATTCTACACCTTCTCCCGTACAAAGCCTCAAATGGAGCCATACCTAATGAAGCATGGTAACCATTTTTGTAGGAAAATTCTACCAAAAAGAGGTAGTCTTCCCACTTTGTTTGATGATCCATACAATACATTTGCAACATATCCTCTAAAACTTGGTTTAACCTCTCCATTTGATCATCCATTTTTGGGTGATAGGTAGTGCTGAGGTTAAGTTTTGTTCCCCATGCTTGATGTAGAGCTTGCAAAAATTTAGAAGTAAAGTGAGAATCCCTATCTAATATAATTATTTCTGGAAAACCATGTAGTCGTACCACTTCCTTGGAAAATTTATGAGCTACAACGAAAGCACCATATTTAATATTTCTAGGTAGAAAATGTGCTACTTTAGTCAGCTTATCTAGCACTACCAATATGGCGTCATGCTGAAATCGATTTTAGGCAAGCCAACTATAAAGTCCATAGTAACAACTTGCCATTTATATATTGGAATTTCATGTGAATACAAGATTCTAGCTGGGTGTAGATGTTATATCTTCACCTTTTGACATTCTAAACACTTTACCACAAATTCAATAAAATCCTTTTTCATCCCTGGTCAATAATATTATTTTCTCATGTTTTCATGCATCTTTACATAACCTAGATGTGTAGAGTAAGGAGTGCAATGCACCTCTTGAAGTAACATGTTTCTTAAGTTTTGATCTTTTGGCACTACCATTCTATTTTTGAAGAATAGAGCATTCTCCTAAACTTCAAATTCTTTTGCTTTCTCAGATTCTTGTTGGATTAGATTACGACACTTCTGAGAATATTCATCTTGAAGCTGAAGGTTTATTATTTGCTAAGTTATGCCAAATTGGAATTGTGACATAGCAATTATATATCTTCTTCTACTCAAGGTATCAACTAGTTTGTTTTATTTTTCCTTAATGTATTCTATGTCAAAATCATATTCTGCTAGAAACTCCATCCAACATATTTACCTTGCATTGAGCATTGGCTGTGTGAAAATATATCTTAGAATATGATGATCAGTCTTGAGCTCAAAAGGTTTTCCAAGTAAGTAATGATGCCACATTTTAAGAGCATGCACAACTACAACCAACTCCAAATCATGTGTGGCATAGTTCAATTTATGTTTCTTGAGCTTTCATGACTCGTAAGCTATGACACCCTCCTATTGCATGAGGACCCCACCTAATCCTTCAATGGAGGCATCAGTACAAACTATAAATGGAAGTTTAGGATCAGGTATTCTAAGGATAGGAGTAGTTAATTTTTCTTTAAGAATTATAAAGGTTTCTTCACACTGTACTATCCATTTAAAATTTTTTCTTTTATTTTGTATATTTGTTATTGGATAGGCCAATTTAGATAAAATTTTTAAAAGTGGTGATAATACCTAGCCATCCCAATAAAGCTTCGTACCTCAATGATATTTTTTAGAGCAGGTCAATCAATAATGAATTCTATTTTCTTAGGGTCAACTGATACTCCCTCAGTAGAATTCACACTTGGATAATTTTCCATACAATTGATTCTTTTTGAGTATTTCAAGAACGATCCTCATATGATGATCATGCTCCTCTTTGTCTTTGGAGTAGATCAATATATCATCTAAAAATATAAGTACAAACCGATCTAGTTGTTCTTGAAATACACTTTCAATCAAGTTTGTAAATATTGTTGGAGCATTAGTTAATCCAAAATGTAACATTGTAAACTCATAGTGGCCATATCTAGTTCGAAAAGTAGTTTTGTGGGTGTCCTCTTCCTAAATCCTCAACTGATGATAACTAGATATGAGATTAATTTTGGAGAAAATTATGGCTCCTTTTAGTTGGTCAAACAAATCATCTATTATGGGTAGAGAGTACTTATTTTTTACTGTCAATCTTATTGAGCATTATGTAGTCAATACATAGCCTTAATGACCCATTCTTCTTTTTAACAAATAGAACCGGTGCACCCCATAGAGAGACATTGGGTTTGATGTGCCATTTTTCCAATATATTTTGAAGTTGAGTCTTGAGCTCTTGCAATTCTATTGTAGTCATCCTATAAGGTGCTCAGGCTATGGGTGTTGCTCCAGGTAGAAATTCTATAAATAATTCAAATTCTCTTTGGGGTGGAAGATCCAATAAGTCTTTAGGAAACATATCCTAAAAATCATCCAATACCAGATAGGTTTGGAAGAGACTTGTACTAGACTCAGTTTCCTCCTTTTTATTAATATTGACTACATAAACTCTACTACCCTTCCTTAAGGCTCTTTTAACTTGCATGACCATTAGGATATGGGGTTCCACTAATTCTCATCCATTATAAACTTGAATCTTTTACTTAGCGTCAACAGTGAAATCCAACCATATTTCTCTAAAGTTCATTAATGCCTTATATTATTTGAGCCAATCAATGTCTAGGATAATGTCAAAGGCATATAATGGAGCCACATAAAAGTGCCAAATAGTTTTACTTTGTGGTAAAATTATCTGAGGGTCAAATAAACATCGACTAATAGTATAGGTTTGCCTAGAACCATACTCAACCTTCCACCCATTTGCCATAAACCCAGGTTTTTCCGATATGTCCCTTAGAATGCTAGAAGAAATAAAACTATATGTTGCTTCAAAATCAATCAAAATGCATATATTTTTATTGTAAATTTTTTCATCTAACAGAAAAGGTATTGCCTGACCATTCAGTTTAGGATTACCTATTGCTGCATTAATTTTATGGGTAGGCTTCGCAGGTTCTTTTCTTCTATCATCTCTCAGAGGATACTTAACAACATAATAAGCTTCTTGATAGATATAACATCCATTTCAATGTGCCCTTTCTCTTTTATTTCCATCGTTGCTCTCCTAAGTGGCAGCTCCTGGTGCATTAGCTCTTTGATCATTCTGATCCCTAAAATTCCTCCTGTCTTGGTTGCCTCGATTGATTTAATTACCTCTACTCACTTGATATCTATTTTTGTTCTTCTCAAATATATTTTTATCTCTATTTCTATTTTTCTTATTCCAATTCTTGTCCCATTTTTTTGATCCAACACTCTTATTTTTTTGTGGCTCTTATTTTTTAGAGATTTTTTGATAATAGGTCTTCTTGGCCTTCTAGTTTGCTTCTTCTTGATGAGCCAAATCACAAGAAGCAGTAAGGTCTATGGGTTTCAGCCAGAGAATTAGATGTTCAATATTTGGGTGTAATCCTAGGAGAAATTTTTGAACATTAATTTTAGTCCACTGCTCATATTCAGGTATATAATTGAGAAATTGCACAAACCATTGATAATATTCGATCACAGTCATGCTACCCTAAGTTAATATTGAAAATTCCACATATTTCTCAAGATAAAATTATGGTGTTAGAAATATATCTTTAAAGGCTTTCACAAACATTTTCTAGTGAACATCGGTAGCCTCCACATTATTTGTTTTTCTATATGTGTACCACTAGTCAGTAGTGAATCCAGTTAAGCAGAATACTGACCACAAAGTTTTCAATTTGGAAGTGAGAGTTCTAACGACAACTACACCTTTACATTGTTCAACCATCTCTTTGCCTCTTCTCCATATCCTTTACCATAAAATTTTGCTATGTCTATTATTCGCATATCCCTATTTAAAATTAGGGACTACTTGTTTTCTCCTAGGATCAAAATATGTATCTTCTTCATCTATCATTGGTTTCTTTTCTTTAAAAATTTCTTCTATTATTTTTTTGTTGAAAAATCATCTCTTGTTGTTGAGTCAATTGAACATTTTATTTTTCCATGTGTTCTAACATCTGAGCCTTTTATTGTGCCATATGCTCAGCCATATGAGCTCTCCATTGATCCATATGCTCTTTTTGTTGGCTAATCTGCTCTTGTATTA
This sequence comes from Wollemia nobilis, assembly GCA_028583015.1. Taxonomy (NCBI): domain Eukaryota; kingdom Viridiplantae; phylum Streptophyta; class Pinopsida; order Araucariales; family Araucariaceae; genus Wollemia; species Wollemia nobilis. Next base: position 7,282,887 of record JAQPPZ010000440.1, read on the forward strand.
GTTGTATCATTCGGACCATCTTATCTTCTTTTTGAGCTAGTTCTTTTTTTTTTCTCTTTTCTAATTATTTGAGGGGATTCTATGGCTTCCTCAGATGCTCCTAACATCACTATCCATAGAAGGCCTCTCTTAGGATTTTTAGTCAGCCCTTCCCACTGGACTGTCGAAGGCCTCTTCGAGGAGCTAGCTTTCATACCAGATGTCATTGCTTGTTTAGAAAAAACACTTTATCAATTATTTTTGTTTTGGTTAGGTTTTCAATAAGCTAGGTTATCATTCTTGTGATGTTATAATTCCACTTCAATTGTTGCCATCTCTTTTTAAGTTGCTTCCACATCTTCCCTTTGTGCTTCCTTGGCTTGATAGATTTATTCAATACCCACACTCAACCACTCAATCCAATGTGTTAGGAAAATAAATTTATGGAAGGTGAAGGTTAGTTTTGGAGATGCCCTTTGATACTCTATTTTTGGTGTGTTTAATGGAAATCTCTAACTCTTGTCTAGATCCAGGTACATTCATGGGTTACAGGTATGTTCAATTGTTTATCCTCACTCCTTTTTACAAATCATTAATTCTTAACATGCTTGTTATGTATCCTCTTAGTAACTGCCATGGTTGTTGTACATGAATTTGAGTTATTCTTCTCATGCAATCCTCATTGCACACCCACTCCATGACCTTCTCTATTTTAGTGAAGGTTTTATCCTTCCACTACTTTAGCTATCCAATACAACCTATGTGGAACTGCAACCAGGTACTAGCAAACATGTCATAGATCTATTTTAGAAAATGGTCCACCTATTCATCTATGTCATTTCCATATCCATATGAGATACCAAAGTATAAAACTTCAAGAAAAAATCTTATCTAAAGCCTTATATCTATTTCTTGTGATGGGGTCCTTCCCTCCTTTTTCTCATGTGGACATGAACTTCCCCAAACTTTCTTATGACCCACTGCAATTTCCTCTTGCAATATAATTTGGGCTACAATTTTATCTTCTTGTTCTTGTGATCTGATCTCCTTAACATTAATAATATCTTGAGTCAATTGTTGGTCTTCGTGGCTTCAAAAACTCTTCCTACTGTAGTTTAGACAACCCCTCCTAGAAAGTCAACTTTTCTTCTATCACTATTGTGGACACAGGGACTAGATTAGAGTGTTATTGTGTTGTCATCATATTCTCCTCCCCCAACTAAATATTGCCTCATCACATCATAATCCTTATTTTTGGCTTCTTTTTCCCCTTCATATCCTCTGGTGGGACTACCAACACCTCTTTTTATTTTTCCTTGGTGGTGATAATATTCTATCTAACTAATATTTAGATGCCTCAAATAGTTCAAATTCATTGACTTCGAGCAATGTCGGAGATCCCACCATTACTCCTAACTAGTCTACCCTTAATGGCACACTTATTTTTGTTAGATCCAAGTCTTCTAGTCCCAAGTGCATATCAGCTAGGTTATTGAGCATTGATTGCAATTTCTCACTCTACATAGGATATTTCTCTCATGTTTACCTCTCTCATTGCCTATCTTCAAATTTACATTGGGTTGTGTGCTAGTACTTTTGTCTCCTCCATGTGAGATAATGGTTGCTTCTACAACCATTGTGTAGATACTTTTTGTTCTAACTTAGAATATTGGTGCAACTATCATTGTATCTTCCTTCAAGGGTGGACTTCTTCTTTTGATGAAATGTCTTTCTCATCAATCAAAGGAGGTTCTGGTTTCTTGGTATTCTTTTTCTATATTAGCTTCTTCGAGGTAATTGAAGCGACACTATATTCATCCATCATAGAATGGTAGGCTAATACCTTGGTAGATCATGAGGTTTTGTTAGCCCATGGAATTTAATGTTAGCTTGAGAGACCACATCCAACATTACAATGATTGCATGGAATGTCATTGAGAAGTTCTTCTTGGTCCTCTTTAATAACCACTATATCCTTTGAGCCAAATATGTTCCCTAGTCATACTACACCATTTGGGTAACACCTTATACATATTTTTCCATCCAGATTGGCATCTCAAAAGACCATGCCGCACTTGACAGTCGAGACATAACTATATTTATGACACACATAAGATTCTTTGTTTTTATCATGCTTTACCTTTTTTCCAATCCTCCAAGACTAAAAGCCTTAGTAGCTAACAAATATTGAAGCTTTGTTAATGTGGTGTTTAACCAATGTGTCTCTATGACATCTACAACTTTTCTCTTGATTAGAAGCCATTATTTTGGTAACCCAAATGTTTGTCAAAAAATTACAATCAAGAATTCCACCTTGAGATGATGGTTCTTGATCCATACAAAGGTGCAATTCTTGCTTGAGTCATATGACTACACCATCTACAATAAGTATTCATGAAAGAATACTTTATCCTTTGGTGGTACTTGTGCCAATATACTCACTTTTAATTAAGTTAAGGCTATATTCATTGGGTGAGTGTCCTCATGGTCATTCAATCATTTTATAATCATTCATCTATCAATTGTGTGAAGGTGATATCCTTCAAATCCACCTACCCTCATTCATACTCACTAGGTAGGTTTGCTTGTTCATCTAGGATAGCTTCTCTATGCACCTCACTGTGAAGCTCCCTTTGATGTGCCTTGGATGGTTTCATCTATGGTTGTTGATGAAAATGTGGTTTTGCTCTTCCTCTATCACCATGCCAATTATTGTATCCCCTCCATGTCCTATAACCTCTACCCCTCCAAGGATAGTAATTGTGTCCTCCTTGTGGATGGAACCCTCATCCTTGAAATCATGTAGGGTGGGTCACTTTTTCTTGCCTAGGCTATGAATCTCTCTGATGTAGTTTTCTTGGTGAACGTTCCCTCATTGTTACCACAATACTTCACAAATGAGCCCAAAATTCTTGCTTGGTGCTCATTCTTCATAATTCATCATCTTGGAACCACTCTTCACCAATCTTATTTAATTTAGCAAATTCAAGATAATTGCATCACAAAATATACAAATTACCTTGATTATAAACAATTGCATCAAAAAATGTACAATTATCTCTAAAAATCATTTAGGTTCTCCTCACAATCATACAAGTGCATTTTGGAATTGTACAATTACCTCCAAAATCGTATAGTTGTTCCTAGAATCATAATTGTACTCCAATTCCATACAATTCACCCAAATCGTACAATTTGTGTCCAAAATCATACAATTTCACCCTAAAATCCTATAGTATGCCCCAAATCATGCAATTGCACCTCACTTCTATACAATTGTACCTAGAATCATACAATTGCATTTGAAATATTGCAATTGCTCTCAAATTACATAATTCGGTCTCTAATTCGTACAATTCTGCCATCATACAACTATCCTCAAATCATACAATCTCTTATCAAAATCATAAAATTTCTATTCATACCTGCACTTTCCCAAAAATTCATGTTTTTATTGAATTTGTACGATTTGTTTTGCACCCTTTTGCTACCACTATGTAATTCCTCTTTTTGGTACAAATTTCGGTTTACTTGTGCAATTTTCTCTTCTGATTGTGCAATTATTCATATGTACAATTTAATGTGGCAACCTATGCAGCATTCTTGTATGGCCTTCTCCTTATAACTTTCCTCATGCAATGGCTAAATTTTGTCTTCTTTGTTGGAAAATACTTCATGCAAATTAGGATTTCCAGTTTTACTTCATCTCAAATTTTTAGAAAAAAAAAACCCTATCAATTCCTCACCACTCTACCATAATATTATTGCAAATACTAGATTTTTAGAAAAAACTCCATCAATGCAAGTCTTTTTCCAGGTAACTCCTATAATCTTTAATTATTTTCTTGGAGAAATCAATCCTACTTTCTCATAATAAAACCCTAGCTTTTTCACTGGCTCCCATTGCAACTTGCTTTTTCAAAATTAAGGAAACCCCTTGGTGTAAATTTGTAAATGGATAAAAAATTTAATGTACTTATGTTATTTACATACCCATATGGTGAAAATTCATGTGTTGCAAATTCCTTGCTTCCAAAATCACCTATTTTTACTTGTAATTTGTACAATCTAGTGAAATAATATGCATGGCGTCTTATTTTTATAATCACAATGTACTGTTGCATGAAAATATACCACCTAAGCCTCTTTGCATGTGTTTTTGGCTTTTTGTATGAGTGACTATCAACTCATCCCTTTTTGCATGCAATTTGTATCCTTTTTCTTGCTTTTTTTTAATATTTTATTATAACCTTTTGCTTTTCTTTTATTTTTCTCTTATTTTTTTATTTCTTTATATTTTTTTTCTTAGAAGAGGCCTCTATTTATGATTTTCAATCATCTTCCGTCTTAATTGCATTCCAAGGGATTTTCACAATCAAGATTATTTTTCTATTTTTATACTTTTTCATTTTTTTTTCAAAATTGCCTAATTTTTTCACTTACCTTCTAGGAAATCATACAGTGATATTCACTTGTATGATTATATCTGTTTATATGTCATTTAGAGATTCTTTCACCTCATTTTATGTATTTATATGTTGAGCAATCGTACAATCGGGTGCCAACTATTCAACTAGATGATTTACTCCATATTGATAGTCAATTTTATGATTTGTATCTATACAATTGTCAATTGTATGATTTGGAATCGTACAATTACCATTTTTATGATTTGGAACTGTACAATTGAAAGTTGTATGATTTGCAACTACATCATTTCCTCCTTCCATAGTTGTATTTTCTCATTCGTGACTTATTCTTTGCCATATTGACAACTCATTTGATGAAGACACCCTTACTACTCGATTCTCATTTGTGTGAATTCTACACCTATCTCCTCAAACCAAATCTACTTCTAAAATTGGTGAATGAGTCCTTCATTAGCCTTGACTTACCTCCTCCTCAAATCATACTCTTCCTATGCCAACAAGTCCTCTTCCTCATACTTGTCTTTTGTGATCTTATCCTCTTACTATAAAACCTCTTCACATATTAAATGGACCAGATTCTCCATAAGGCAATTATCTTCTGCTTCTATCCTTATTGGTCCTTGACGATGCATTGGTGGTCACCCAAATGGGTATCATCCCATAAGGTTTGGCAATAATCCTCCTCGTCCATTGCATCATTTCACATTCCTTGTCTAATGAAAGGGTACAAGTGGTGCCTCCTATGGTTGTCTAGGTAATATTGAAGTAGGAGGTAAAATCCTTCTCCTTCCCTCTCTAGTTAGAGGATCTAAATTATCTCTTCCTTTAGTCATTGGTCGCCAACCCCCTCTATGACCTTTTCATCATCCTATGGTACTTGGGATTTCATGTTGTTGACCTTGTTGTTGGCTCGGTCCCCCTCTTTTCCAAGTCTGGGAAGTCACATCCACAACCTCTATATTAGCTAGGTGTCCTTCATTCCTTTGGGTTCATGGTGACAACTATCATAATTCTCTTATTCAATGATCCACACATGTTAGTCCTCTTGTCCATAATTTTTCCTTAAAGTGACATTGTGGGGAAAAATTTACCAAATTTTCCTTATATTATTTCAAAAAGTTGGACTCAATACTTGAGTCATTACAATTATCTTCTCTTTGTGCTAAACACTCTATTGGAAAATTCATTATTCATTGCAGTATCCTCTGAGCCAAATATGTTTCCTAGTCATACTACACCCTTTAGGTAACACCTTCTACATATTTTGCCATCTAAATTAGCATCTAAAAATACCATGTCTCACTTAACAGTCGATACATAATCATATTTATGGCACAAATAAGATCCTTTGTTTTTATCATGCTTTACCTGATTTTCCATCCTCCCAAACTAAAAGCCATAGTAGTTGATAAAGATTGAAGCTCTGTTAATGTGATTATTAACCAATGTGTCTCTATGGCATCTACAAATTTTCTCTTGATTTGAAGCCCTTATTTTGGTAACCCAAATGTTTGTCAAAAAGTTACAATCAAGAATTCCACCTTGAGATGATGGTTCTTGATACGTACAAAGGTGCAATTCTTGCTTGAGTCATACGACTGCACCATCTACAATAAGTATTCATGAAATAATACTTTATCCTTTGGTGGCACTTGTGCCAATATACTCACTTTAACTTGAGTTAAGGTTCTCTTCATCGTGTGAGTGTCCTCATGGTCATTCAACCATTTTGGAATCATTCACCTATTAGTTGTGTGAAGGTGATATCCTTCAAATCCACCTACCCTCCTTCATCCTCACTAGGCATGCTTTCTTGTTCATCTGGGGTAGCCTCTATATGCACCTCACTATGAAGCTCCTTTTGATGTGTCGTGGGTGGTTTCATCTATGGTTGTTGATGAAAATGTGGTTGTGCTCTTCCTCTATCACCATGCCAATTCTTGTATCCCCTCCATGGCCTATAACCTCTACCCCTCCAAGGATAGTAATTGTGCCCTCCTTGTGGCTGGAACCCTCATCCTCGACCTTATGTAGGATGGGTCACTTTTTTTTGCCTAGTCCATGAATCTCTTTGATGTAGTTGTCTTGGTGAACGTTCCCTCATTTTTTCCACAATCCTTCGCAATTGAGCCCAAAATTCCTGCTTGGTGCTCATTCTTCACAATTCCTCATCTTGGAACCACTCTTCACCAATATTATTCAATTCAGAAAATTCAAGATAATTGCATCACAAAATGTACAAATTACCCTAATTATGTACAATTGCACCAAAAAACGTACAACCATCCCAAAAAAATCATATAGTGCTCCTCACAATCGTACAGGTACCTTTTGGAATTGTACAATTACCTCCAAAATCATATAGTTGTTCCTGAAATCCTACAATTGTACTCCAATTCCATACACTTCACCCAAATAGTACAATTTGTGCCCCAAATCATATAATTTCATCCTAAAATTCTATAGTAGGCCCAAAATCATGCAATTGCACCTCACTTATGTACAATTGTGCCTAGAATCATACAATTGTATTTGAAATCTTACTATTGCACTCAAATTGCATAATTTGGGCTCTAATTCGTACAATTCTGCAATCATACAACAATCCTCAAATCATACAATCTCTTCTCAAAATCATAAAATTTCTATTCAAGCCTGCACTTGCCCAAAAATCCATGTTTTTGTTGAATTTGTATGATTTGTTTTGCACCCTTTCGCTCCCACTATGTAATTCCTCTTTCTAGTGTAAATTTCAGTTTATTTGTGCAATTTTCTCTTCTGATTGTGCAATTCTTCATATGTACAGTTTAATGCAGCAACCTATGTAGCATTCTTGTATGGCCTTCTCCTTATAAATTTCCTCATGCAATGGCTAAAATTTTTTATTCTTTGTCGACAAATATTTCATGCAAATTAGGACTTCCAGTTTTACTTCATCTCAACTTTTTAGAAAAATAAAACCCTAGCAATTCCTCACCACTCTACCATAATAATATTTAAAATATTAGATTTTTAGAAAAAACTCCATCAGTGCAAGTTTGCTTTTAGGTAATTCCCGTAATCTTTAATTATTTTCTTGGAGAAATCAACCCTACTTTAAAAAAAAAAACCCTAGCTTTTTCACTGGCTCGCATTGCAACTTGCTTTTTCAAAATTAAGGAAACCCCTTGGTGTAAATTTGTAAATGGATCAAAAATTTAATGTACTTATGTTATTTAATACCCATATGGTGAAAATTCATGTGTTGCACATTCCTTGCTTCCAAAATCACCTATTTTTACCTGTAATTTGTACAATCTGGTGAAAAATATGCATGGCATCTTCTTTTTATAATCACAATGTACTTTTGCATGAAAATATACCATATAAGCCTCTTTGCATGTGTTTTTGGATTTTTATATGAGTGACTACCAACACATCACTTTTTGCATGCAATTTGTATCCTTTTTATTGTTTTTTTTTTAAATATTTTATTATAACCTTTTGCTTTTCTTCTATATTTATCTTATTTTTTTTATTTCTTTATCTTTTTTTCTTAGAATAGGCCTCTATTTATGATTTCAACCATCTTCCATATTAATTGCATCCCGAGGGATTTTCACAATCAAGATTATTTTTCTATTTTTATACTTTCTTCATTTTTGTTCAAAATTACCTAATGTTTCCACTTACCTTCTAGGAAATCGTACAATGATATTCACTTGTATAATTATGTCTGCTGATATATCATTTGGAGATTCTACTACCTCATTTAATGTAATCAGGTGTTGAGCAATCGTACAATTGGGTGCCAACTATTCAACTGGATAATTTACTCCATATTGCTAGTCAAATTTACAATTTGTAACTATACAATTATCAATTGTATGATTTGGAATAATACAATTACCATTTGTATAATTTAGAACTATACAATTGTAAGTTGTATGATTGGCAACTACATCATTCCCTCCTTCTATAGTTGTATTTTCTCATTCATGACTTCTTCTTTGCCATATTGGTAGCACATTTGGTGAAGGCACCCTTACTACTCGATTGTCATTTGGATGAATTCTACTCATATCTCCTTGAACCAAATCTAAATCTAAAATTGGTGAATGAGTCCTTTGTCAGCCTCGAATTGCCTCCTCCTCAAATCATACTCTTCCTATGCCAACAAGTCCTCTTCCTTACACTTGTCTTTTGTGACCTTGTCCTCTTACTATAAAAACTCTTCACATATTAATGGAGCAACTTCTCCATGAGGTAATCCTATTCTGCTTCTATTCTTCTTGGTCCTTGGTGATGCATTGGTGGTCACTCGAATGGGTATCATCCCATAAGGTTTGGCAAGAATCCTCCTCACCCATTGCATCCTTGCACATTCCTAGTCTGATGAAAGGGTACAAGTGGTGCCTCCTCTGGCTATCTAGTTCATATTGAAGTAGGAGGTCGAATCCTTCTTCTTCCCCATCTAGTTAGAGGATATGAATTATCTCTTCCTTTAGTCATTGGATGCCAACCCCCTCTATGACCTTTTTATCATCTTATGGTACTTGGGATTTCTTATTTTTGACCTTGTTGTTGGCTTGGTCCTCCTATTTTCAAAGTTTGGGGAGTCACATCCACAAACTCTATAATAGCTAGGTGTCCTTCATTCCTTTGGGCTCATGGTGACAACTATCACAATTATCTTATTCAATGATCCACACGTTTTGGTTCTCTTATCCATAATTTTTCTTTAAAGTGACATTGTGGGGAAAATTTTGATAAAGTTTCCCTATATTATTTCAAAAATTTGGACTCAATACTTGAGTCATTATCTTCTCTTTGTGTTGAAAAATCCATTGGAAAATTCATTATTCATTGCAATCTCCCCACTTCCCTTCTTTATATTCTCAATTGTTGATAGGTTGTTACATAGGCATTTGGATCCATATGAGTATGGGGTTCTTGTATTCTTGTCAAGAAGCCATCACTACCTCTCTACTAGCTATTATCCCTTTTTAATAAGGGCATTCCTTCATCACTAGACTCACTTGAATCTTCATGTAGGTTCACTTGGGGTTAAGGTAATGTAAGGTCTTCCTCAATTTCTCACCAAACTATCTCTGCTACCTCATTTGTAATTGGTAGATCATGTGTTAGAAACTTTGGTTTGACTTGTAAATTTTATTCCCCACTAGGACTTGCACCTTTATATTGTATTTCATTTGCTTGGGGTACTTCCTCATTGCTTTCATTGCTTGCTCCTAGTTCCCTTTGTCTTGCAACCTATTGCTCATCTAATCATTGCATTGTTTCATCCAACTCTTAGAATATGTATTCCCAAAGTCTTGCATTATGTGCTTGTAATGCTTCATCATTTTCCTACAACTATTGGGCTTGATATCATATCCTTTGTTGCAACATGTCTATTTGAGAAAAAGCAGTAAGTCTTGTCAACTCCTCCTTGGCCACTCCACCTTCATTTGCATCTAGTATTCCCATAAATAATGTGCTCATCCTATCTTCATATTGTATCATTAGTCATATCCTACGATACCCCTCTACTTGTTAAGGTTACTCTATTTGCTCCAGTTGTGGATACACTACTATCTCCTCTACTTGGTTAGCTTATTATTATTGCTTCCAATTTATTTCTAATGGTACCAATCCTTATTTCTTATTTTATTTGGAGGGATCCATTCCTCTTCCTCTTCTTTAATTTATTTTATTCCATCTATGAACCTCATGTATACTTGCATACTCCTTTCGCCGAGGTGTGGTACCAATTCTTGTTGTTCTATAATTGGTCATGACTCCTCACTTTTTGTAAATAGACATGTAATCCCTATATCATTGTCTTCTTGTGGAAAATATTGATTATGTTAGGTTATATTTTGTGGTTCACTAGATTCAAATTCCTATCATTATCTTTGTTCAATTTATTGTAAAGCAATTAGCATACATTGTGCTTTATAAGGTTTCAATTAGTTGTCCTTTCCCAAGAAAATTTTCAACCAATCTCTCTAATTGCTTTAGTACGAGGTATGCAAATTCTTCTTGGATACTTATCTTGTTGTAGTTAAAATCCCAAGAGATCGAGGTTGTCTAGGTCCCGCTATTTTTTGCCATAGTTGAACTCAACCTCTCTCCCTAAGAATCCAAGTTCATTCAGGGGTTTCTCCTCTAGAGCCCATTTCATCTAGAGGTTGGACACATATTTTCCCCAATTCTTATCATGACTATAGGCCATGTAAGAAATAACATGTGCATACCTGAGATAGATGAGCATCCACCTACCCTGGAGTTCATCTAGGATCCACCATAAACCTAGTAAGGACCTAGTATTACTTGGCTTGATCCAAATTACGACTCGATGTCCCATTCCATTTTGTCATTGGATAACCCTCAAATGTTTTAAGTTCAAGGAACACCTCTTCGTACTATAAAGAACTAACCTAAGAGCGATGCCCATTTTGTCCTCCTTTACCTCCTGTCAAGAGTCCGATTATTCCTGAGTTTAGATATTTATCTTCCCACAAACATATTTAAAGTTTAACTATATAGATTTTCCTACCCACAATATTAGTAAATTACCATTATCTCCTGTACTTCTAGAGATGATCATATTCAATTTTCCATTTTCCCATGGATAGTGGTATCAGGTATTTTTTGTAAATTATTCTTCTCATTTTAGCATAGCATGATTTCTCACATTTTATAGCATGATTCCTAGGTTATATATGTTTAATGTTTATAACTTGACCATAATTTTTTAGTTAACCAAAGATTCTATCATCCATAAAGAAAATATTCATCTAACATTTCTAAGTAAATTTTAGACAATTAAACAATATAAAATAAATATTAAAACTTCACATAATTAATAATATTCTAGAGTTTATGTTTCTCACCATATTCCTTAATGTAAACTCTACCTATTATTATTTATTATAACAAGCATTGCCTGTTTTATTCTAGTTTCAAAGAAATCACCTAAGGATTATAAGTTTCTAAAGTCAACCCATATCCGATCAATAAATATTTCAAAAAATTCTTTAGTTACGATATTATATTAAGCTACCATTCAGTTTCCAACACAGGGTCTCATTCTAAATTGCCTATGTCTCATAGTTTTAAATATATATGTAAAATGGTCCCTAACTATTTCACACGTTCCTTCAATTTATGTTTAACTTTCCTTATGGGTTCTATCATAACCATTTAGAATTTGTCGTTGATATTACTCCAAAGCGTACTTAGAAGCATAAATATAAAACTCATTTAAACCTTCACATACTTAAAAATGATTTGATAATATTGAAGACCACATATTAAATATAAAACTAGGTTTCATTTCCATGGAAATATTTTTTAATATATATATATTTTTTCTAGCTTGACATTCAATACGTTCCAGGATAAAGGAAATGAAAGACATGTATGTACCATAAATATTGTATGCTCTATTCCAGGATTTGAAAGTATCTTCCATACCTACTCCACATAAATATCTTCAGAACAACTAGTTTTAATCTGTGATTTATGGTCTTTATTATTAAAAGCAATAGCAAGCTTTATTGGAAACAAAACCAAGGGATGACACAGACCATAAGTTTTCACTACTCTCGAGTATGAAAAACCTAAGAATCCCAAGTGAAAATGGTGCAAACGTATGGGTGAATGTCATGATGACATTGTGTACTCCCTTAAATGGGATCCCAAATGATGCTTCAAATCCTAAGGGTTTACAAAATTTTCATACGACAGTTCTTGTTTTCGAGGCACCAAACTATTTCATAGCCTAAGCTAAGGCTCCATAGCTTTCGCTTACACTAAAGTAGACCTGACAATTTAAACTACCATCATAATTGAGTTAACGAAGAGCCATTATCTTCTATATATAGTTTTTTAATATCTAAGATGTTATAGTTACCAAAATTTGAACAGAGGTACCTAAAAGAATTGTCTCATGGATCTTTACAATTAATCTCAATAGAAATTTAACTAAAATGCAGTACGTTCGTGAGGGGGAAAATAGTCGAAATGCTTCTCATTACTCAAGAGAAAAAAAAGATAATAAAGGAATTAGAAAACATTATATTCACTACCTAAAATCCTTTCAGAACAGATAATGAATGTAAACTCTATATTCACTACATAAAGTTATTTCAAAACTGGTTATAAACTTCTTTATATTATTCCTAATTCCATTCACCTATATATGAGTAACAATTTTTATTGAACCCAAAAATGTTATAACATCCAGGTCAAACTAACCTATAGTTTAGCGTCTCCTTTTTATAGAGACAATCAAGTGACATTTCAACTTGGGTCACTCTTTACATTTAGATCCTTTCAAGAAATCGAAAGCCAATGTTTCATTATAATTTCTAAAATAGAGGCTAGCACAGATAATTGTTGTTTAATTAAGGACGTTCATGAGACATTCTACACCATTGACGATGTACAAAATAGTCATCAATATCCAGAATGACAACTATGGGATCAGAGCGGCCAAATATCTAGATGGATGCACCCTAGCCTAATTTTACAAGCAGTCTAATGCATCTCTCTTCAAAAATTAAACACATCAATTTTATTCATAATAGATCTTTGAATTTATCAAAAATAATTCTATCATCCGTTTCCAGCACTCACAAGAAAGTATTTGAACACAGATTTTCAAAGAAAGGTATCAATATTTAAACTATTTAGTTTTTAATAAACCCCATACAACATTCACCATTAAAATTTTTGTAAATGAAGGCCAACCTGCCAACCAGGGTTATGCGTAAGGGGTCGACCCCAAAATTTATTTATAAAAATTTGGCGAATCGGTTCCAAAATCCAGGTGAATAGTTTCAAAACACATGTAGAAGGTTCACTATTATTAGGGGTAATGTTGAAAATTTAAACTTAAAATGGTCAAATTATTATAAAATTGGGGTGAATCGACCAAAAAAAAAATTGCACCCAAAATTTTTTGGCTAATGGACCCTGGTCAAGGGTCCCAAATATTAGCCAATTCCAAAATTTGAAAATCCTAATTTTAGCCAATTTTGCGAAAATAGCCACTATGCATAACCTCTACTGCCAACAGTGGTCATAAAAATAGTCCTCTGCCAACAAAAATTTCACTCGCTAGTCTCCTTCACTTAGCTGCCCTCGACCAGAAAACTATATCTCCTCACCGAAAAACCTTCGTTGTTTAAATAGATCCATCATACATGAAAATAATGTGACATTTATATGTCTCCATGCAAATACTATCATTGGTGATGAGCCAGGTGTGTCACCAGATATTTTACAAAGTGGTTTAAATATTATTCATTCACATATTCTTATTATATCATTTATATTTTTATTTATTGTTTTATGTATATATATATATGTTTTTATTATCTTTATTATATATGCATATATTTTCTCATTCCCTCTTTTATATAGTTTTACTGTGTTCACATATTACATCTTTAATTATTTTTATTATTATTATTATTATTATTATTAATATTTATTATTTTATATTTCTTTTATTTTATTTATATTATTATTATTTTTTAAATTATTATTTCCATCACTATATATATTTTATTTATTAACATATTATATCTTTATTATAGATTTATATATTTTTATGTTTTATATTTTCATTTATTTATTATTTAAAATATCAAAACATAGAATACAAAATCCCTAAATACGGCTACATTGATGCAACTACATGGACCGCTAGTGGACGTATGTCAGTAGGGTTTGCTGACCCTAACAACAATGAATACTTCGCTTCTCATCATATCCCAACTTACCTTCCCCTAGAATTCTCTGTCTGCCCTCTAGAGGAGGTGTCTTCCCCAAGGTTTGCTCTCGCTACTGAAAGTACCTACCCCTTCATCAGGAGATAGATTAGTAGTATCTCATCCTTGCAATTAAAGTAGATGTACTGTAAGCTAGATTTTGGAGGGATGTTACATACTCCCCCTCTAGAACTAAATACAGTCCCTGTGTTTATAATGCTTTATTACATGTACAAGATTAGTAAAAAGAAGGATTACATGGCCAAATATTTATTCATAGCACAGATAATATGCATACCCATATAACAAAAATATTATATTTCTCAAACCAAAAATATTGTTATATCATTGTTCAAAAAAAAATGAAAACTATATTTTTATGATAGCCACATCCTCCCATGTGGCACTATTTTTGAATACTGGTCCCATTGGACCTTACATTGTTCTATGCTACGTTTCCTTAGGTGTTTTGTTCTATATCCAAGAATCCTGATTGGTCGTAATTTAATGTGTAGGGAATTGGCCATCTACAAATGATCAACATTCCAAACATAATATGGATCAGATATATATTTCTTTAGGAGGGACACGTGGAATGTATCACAGAGTTTTGACAAGCTGGGTGGTAGGGCTAGCTTGTAGGCAATTGGGCATATTTTATCAACAATGACAAAAGGTCCTACAAATATTGGACTAATTTTAGAGGATTTAATAGATATTTTGGTTGGTTTAACCCTCAACAATACTCTATCTCCCATAGTGAATTCCCTTGGCATTCTTTTAAGACCCGCATAGCTCTTTTGTCGGTCTGAAGCTTCTTTGAGCCTCTAACGAATTACAATAAGTTGCTCCTCCATTTATTTAACCATATATGGTCTGATAAAATACTCGATCCTCTAGATTACTCCATGATAATGGACTTCTACATCTTCTCCCGTAGAGAGCCTCAAATGGAGCCATACCTAATAAAGCATGGTAACCATTGTTGTAGGTAAATTCTACCAAAAATAGGTACTCTTCCCACTTTGTTTGATGATATATACAATATATTCACAACATATCCTCTAAAATTTGGTTTACCCTCTCTGTTTTATCATCTATTTTTGGGTGATAAGTATTGTTGAGGTTAATTTTTGTTTCCCATGATTGATGTAGAGATTGCAAAAATTTAGAAGTAAAGCGAGAATCCCTATTTGATATAATTATTTTTGGAAAACCATGTAGCCGTACCACTTCCCTGGAAATTTGTGGGCTACAGTAAAAGGACCATATTTAATATTTCCAGGTACAAAATGTGCTACTTTAGTCAGCTTATCTACCACTACCAAAATGGCATCATGTTGAAATCGATTTTAGGCAAGCCAACTATAAAGTCCATAGAAACAACCTATCATTTATATATTGGAATTTCATGTGAATACAAAAATCCAGATGGGTGTATATATTTAGCCTTCACCTTTTAACATTCTGAACACTTTACCATAAATTCAGTAATATCCTTTTTCATCCCTTGCCAATAATATTCTTTTCTCATGTTTTCATGCATCTTTACATAAACAAGATGTGTGGAGTAAGGAGCACAATGCACCTCTTGAAGTAACATGTTTCTTAAGTTTTGATCTTTTGGCACTACCATTATATTTCTGAAGAATAGAGCATTCTCATAAATTTCAAATTACTTTGCTTTCTCAGATCCTTTCTGAATTAGATTACGACACTTCTGAGAATATTCATCTTGAAGTTGAAGGTTTCTTATTTGCTCAGTTATACCAAATTGGTATTGTGACATAGTGATTATATATCTTCTTCTACTCAAGGTATCACCTAGTTTATTTTATTTTCCCTTAATGTATTCTATGTCAAAATAATATTTTGCTAGAAACTTTATCCAACATCTTTGCCTTGCATTGAGAATTGGCTATGTGAAAATATATCTTAGGCTCTGATGATCAGTCCTAATCTAAAAATATTTACAAAGTAGGTAATGATGCCACATTTTAAGAGCATGTATAACTACATCAAACTCCAAATTATATGTAGCGTAGTTCAATTTATGTTTCTTGAGTTTTCATGACTCATAAGATATGACACCCTCCTCTTACATGAGGACCCCACCTAATCCTTCAATGGAAGCATCAATACAAACTATAAATGAAATTTTGGGATTAGGTATCTTAAGGATAGGAGCAGTTAATTTTTTTTAAGCGTTCTAAAGGATTCTTCACACTGCGCTATCCATTTAAAAGTTTTTTCTTTCTTTAGTATATTTGTTATTGGATAGGCCAATTTATAGAAACCTTTAATAAAGTGGTGATAATACCCAGCCATCCCTATAAAGCTCCATACCTCAGTAACATTTTTTGGATATGGCCAATCAATAATGGCTTCTATTTTCTTAGGGTCAACTGATACTCCCTCAGCAGAAATCACATGACCTAAATACTGCACTTGAGATGTGTAAAATTCACGCTTGGATAATTTTCTATACAATTGATTCTTTTTGAGTATTTCAAGAACGATCCTCATACGATGATCATGCTCCTCTTTGTTTTTGGAGTAGATCAATATATCATCTAAAAATATATGTACAAATCGATCTAGCTGTTCTCGGAATACACTATTCATCAAGTTCATAAAGGTTGCAGGAGCATTACTTAATGCAAAAAATAACATTGTAAACTCATAGTGGTCATATCTAGTTCAGAAAGCAATTTTGTGGGTTTCCTCTTCTCGAATCCTCAGCTGATGATAACCAGATATTAGATCAATTTTAGAGAAAATTATGGCTCCTTTTAGTTGGTTAAAAAAGTCATCTATTATGGGTAGAGAGTACTTATTTTTTACCGTCATATTATTGAGCATTCTAAAGTCAATACATAGCCTTAAAGATCTGTACTTCTTTTAAAAAAACATAACTGGTGCACCCCACGAAGAGACACTGGGTTTGATGTATCATTTTTCTAATAGATCTTGAAGTTGAGTCTTGAGATCCTACAATTCTATTGTAGTCATCCTATAAGGTGCTTGAGCTATGGGTGGTGCTCCGAGTAGACGTTATATAGAGAATTAAAATTCTCTTTAGGGTAGAAGACCCGACAAGTCTTTAGGAAATATATCCTGAAAATCGTCCAATACTAGATAGGTTTGGAATAGACTTGCACTAGACTCAGTTTCCTCTTTTTTATTAAGCTTGACTACATTAAATCTACTACCCTTCCTTAAGACTCTTTTAGCTTGCATGACCATTAGAATATGGGGTTCCACTTATTCTCATCCATAATAAACTTGAATCCTTTGCTTAGCATCAACAGTGAAATCCAGCCATATTTCTTCAAATTTCATTAATGCCTTATATGCTTTGAGCCAATCAATGCCTAGGATAATGTCAAAGGCATGTAATGGAGCCACATACAAGTGCCAACTAGTTTTACTTTGTGGTAAAATTATTTGAGGGTCAAATAAGCATTGACTAATAGTATAGGTTTGCCTAGACCCATACTCAAACTTCCACCCATTTGCCATAAACCCAGGTTTTTACGGTATGTCCCTAAGAATGCTAGAAGAAATAAAATATCCGTTTCTCCAGAATAACCCAAAATGCATATATTTTTATCGTAATTTTTTTTATCTAGCATAAAAGGTATTGCCTAACCATTCAATTTAGAATTACCTATTGCTGCATTAATTTTATGGGTAGCCTCCGCATATTATTTCCCTCTATCAGCTCTCAGAGGACACTTAATAGCATAACGAGATTCTTGATAGATATAACACCCATTTCAATGTGCTCTTTCTCTTTTATTTTACTCATTGCTCTCCTGAGTGCCATCTCCTGGTGCATTAGCTCTTTGATCATTTCGATCCCTAAACTTTCTCCTGTCTTGGATGCCTTGATTGATTTGATTGCCTTTGCTTCCTTGATATCTATTTTTTGTTCTTCTCAAATCTATTTTTGTCTCTATTTTTTGTATTCCAATTCTTATCCCATTTTGTTGAGTCAACACTCTTCTTTTTTAGAGATTTGTTGATAATAGGCCTTCTTTGCCTTCTGGTTGGCTTCTTCTCGATGATCCAAATCATAAGAAGTAGTAAGGTTTGTAGGTTTCAGCAAGAGAATCAGATGTCCAATATTTGGGTGCAATCCTAGGAGAAATTTTTGAAATTTAATTTCAGTCCACTCCTCATATTCAAGCATATACTTGAGAAATTGCATAAACTATTGATAGTACTTGATCACAGTCATGCTACCTTGAGTTAATATTGAAAATTCAACGGATTTCTCAAGATATTTGCGATGTCAAAAATCTATCTTTAAATACTTTCATAAACATTTTCTAATGAAAATCAGTAGCCTCCACATTATTTGTTTTTCTATATGTGTCCCACCAATCAACAGTGGCTCTAGTTAAGCAGGATACTGCCCACGAAGTTTTTGATTTAGAAGTGAGAGTTCTAATGAAAAAGTATGCCTCTACACTGTTCAACCATCTCTTTGACTCTTCTCCATATCCTTTACCATAAAATTTGGCTATGTCTATTCTTTGCATATCTCGATTTTTCTTAGAGCCTACTTGTTTTCTCTTGGGATCAACAGATGTATCTTCTTTAGGTATCATTGGTTCCTTTCCTTTTATTCAACATTTTGATTCAAAGTTGTCATTGATATCCAGGAATAAGCCACCGATGATATCAAAAGGTTAAGAGGAACAATGCTTAGATTAAAGGCAAATGGGCTTCATAATATTTTTAATATTATGTGGAAACATAAGTTAGAAGGTTTAAAATAAAAGGTTTTTTATAAAAACCAAAGGAAGCTTATTTCAAAGTTAAAGGAAGGTTTAATATTTATTTTATAAAACATTTAAATTCAAAGTGAATTTAAATTTTATAAATAAATATTTTTTATACAAAGTTGTGCAATGAGAGAAGGCCTTAATAAAACCAAAGGGTTTTAAAGAATTGATTTATAAAATTTAAATTCAAAAGAATTTAAATAATTTATAAATTAATAAGTTTAAATCATAGTGCTGATGTCTAAAGTGTGAAGAATTTCGAAGCATTGATGTGTATGTGTGAATGAGGAAATCAACATAAAAACCATGCCTTAAGAGGCATTAAAATAATCCTTTTGCTCGAATGTTAATGAGTGAAATTGTGTTGAGAGCTCGTGCAGAAAACGAGAAGCGCATTTTTGTTTTATGTGCCAACGGATAAAGATAAATAAAAAAGTTCCAAAAATTGGAAGCTATCTAAGCAGTGTCGCCTATTGGCAAGAAGGCAGTGGTTAGAGTGTTTGGATGCTAGGTGACTTGTGTTTGAAATGCAGTGACAACGTGTTGTGGTGGTTGTGTTTGTGTTTGAAGTGCCAAAGGAAAAGGTGCACATTTTTGCTAGGAAAATTGGGGAGCTTCATAGAGCACGTGGTGCTCTCCACTATCCAAGCGAGTGCCTAGCTCGTGTGGCGGTTGGAGCCATGGATAGGGCGCTGGTTGAGGTTGCATCGTGAGTTCAATTCCCACCAAGGCAAAGGTAATAAATTTTGATTATTATTTTTGTGTTGCCTAAAGTTTGACATGAGGTCTTACAAAGTTAAAAGGGTTGCTTAAGAGGATTGTTAGTTGAATATTATTTTTGATAAGTTGGAGGAATAAGGAGTTTGATTTATCTTTGAATAAAGTGTTTGTGTCACATTTATTTGTTGAAGTTATAAAAGGATAAAGGGAACTTCTTGCATTGAGTTGTTTTGAAAAGAAGAGTGCATTGAATATTATTTTAATTGGGACATTAAAAAGTGTAAGTGGTGAATTATTTTTGTAAATGTTAATGAATGTTTTATTAAATATGGAGTGATAAGGTGTATGTGTGTCTTGATATTTACATTGTATTTTTGAGGGAGTTTATTATATTATAATTTATTTTAGCTTGGTAAAGAAGTGTTTGTGATTTTGGCAGATTTATGAGATTCCTTCCTCAAAAAGAAAAAGGTATGAGCACATTCTTCCATAGTTAAGTTAAGTGGTTGGTTTTCTAGAAAATAAATTTGGAGTGAAAAGGACTTGATTAGGGTTTCCTTTTGAATGTGTTGAGTTAATGCTTCAAGGTTTTCTGAAATAAAGAGTTGTGTTTAAAACCTTGTTTTATAAGCATTGTTGTTGAAGCCATTGGTTGAGAAAATAACTAGGGTTTGAAAAGAACATGAGTATCATTGTTATGTGAGAGTTATTTTATGAGCATTGTTGTTGAAGTGAGTTGTTGAGAAAATAAATTGAACTAGGGTTATCATTGTTATGTGAGATTTGTTGTTGAGCATTGTTGGAAACATTTTGAGTTGGTGTTTATATACTTGGAATAAGGTTTGTATAGAAGGATTGTTTCATTGAGTGATTGGTTGAGTAGAGTTGGTTGATCCTGGTCAAGTGGATGTGTGAAGTGATTGTTCAAGTTCCATAAAAAAAACTATTCTATATTTTGAATTGAATTGAGAAAGTGATTGAGATGAAGCATATTGAGTCTCTAACAATTCTCTGTATGTTTCTGAAAGAGTGATTGAAATTTTTTGAGAATTGTAATGAGTATAGAGCATATTGAGTCTCTAACAATTCTCTTTCTGTTTCTATGATATTGGATAAGTTCTAGTGTGAACTTGTTGAGCAGATTTGAGGTAAGTCTTTGAGAATACTTGTAGACAGATTTGAGTAAGCTTTTGTGGAAGCTTACAATATAGATTGAGAGCATATTTGGTTAAGTTCTTGAGAGGACTTATTGAGTAGATTTGATTAAGTTCTTGAGAGGACTTATTGAGCAGATTTGGTTAAGTTCTTGAGAGGACTTATTGAGCATATTTGGTTAAGTTCTTAAGAGGGCTTATTGAGCAAATTGGACAAGTTCTAGAGAGGACTTGTAGACTAATTAGTGTGAGCTTTTGTGAAATCTTACAAGGCATATTTGAGACAAGTATTTGAGAAGGCTTGAGAGAAGATTTTATTTATTAATTTGTTCAAACCTTGAGTTAAGGTTTGGGGCAAATCCAACAGAGTTGATTTGATATTGAGTCAAACTTTGAGTTAAGGCTTGAGGACAAATATTGAGAACTGATTTGTGCTAGATTGAGGAACTGTGTTTAGTACAGATTCAAGGATAGAATTTGGTGTAGATTTGAGGACAGATTTGTGCCAGACCAGAGATAGATATTGAGGATATATTTGTGCTAGACTGATAAACTATGTTTAGTATATATTTGAGATAGATTTGAGTGCAATATTTGTATATGACAGAGTATAGAGGATGATAGACTCTAGTGGATAGATATCCATTATCCAGGGTAGTGAGGACATGTCTTCTAAGTAAAGACAAGAGTATTCAATGGATAGAGATCCATTAGCCAGTGTAGTAGAGGTAGCAGTTCTTCTAGAAGATCATCAACCAAAGAAAGAGGAGAAAGGATTTCTCCTGTAGATAGAGATCCATAAACTTGATTAAGGGGATTGGTATCTCCTTTAGACATATATCCATAAACATTGTAATAGGCAAAGGATTCCCAGGAGATTGATTGAGAAAATCTTAGTGAAATATGTTATCCATGGAGTAGCCCACATTGGGTGAACCACATAAATTGTGGTGTGTCTATTGTGTGTGATGATTTATGCATTACTTTGAATACTGCTATTGATATTGCTATATTTACATTGCATAATATTGATTGGGAAAGAAAAGTAAAAAGTGGTCTTATACTGTTCACTCCCCCTCTCAGTATAATATTGTGTTCTTAAATTGGTATCAGAGCGGGTTCCTTCGAAAGAGTTTAACAGATTTAAGGAAAAGCTAACAAGAACACAATGGATTCTAAGAATGGACCTTTAGATAATTCAGTACCAATATTTTATGGAAGTGATTATGTATATTGGAGTTTGATAATGAAGATCTACTTGAAGGCACTTGGCAATGAAGTTTGGGAAGTAGTTGAAAATGGATACTACCCCCAAGTTGATCCACCTATAGATAATGAAGGTAATATTCTACAACATTACAAATCAAAAGAAATGAATGAACTTTTGAGAGGTTTGCATAGAAAAAAATCAATAAACGTTATGCATTGTAAAAATGGAAAATGAATGTGGGATAAGTAGCAAAATATATATGAAGGAGATAAAGGGGTCAAGAAAGCAAAGATACGAAATCTCAAAGGACAACTTGAAGAGTTAAGAATGAAGAATAAGGAAAATATTAGTACTTATCTACTTCAAGTTGATGAGGTTGTTAATGCTATGCAAGGACTTGGAATGATGGTTGATGAATCAGATATTTGTGATAAGATCTTAAGGTCTCTTCCAACAAATTTTACTGAAAAATTTTTAGCTATAGAAGAATCAAAGGATGGTGATTATTTGACAAGATATACGTTGCTTGGTATTATTACAACTTTTGAGATGAGAACAAAAGAACCTATTCCCCAAAAGGAAGCAACCTTCAAAGCAATAAAAAAAACAAAGGGTAAAAAGTCAAAATCAAGAAATGAGTCATCTAGTGATGAAGAAGCTAATTATGGTAGAAGGGATAAGGATTCTAGAAGATTTAGAGATCTAAAATATATTAAATATTTCAACTATAGAAAGTATAGTCATTATGCAACAGATTATCAAGAAGCAAAGAATAACAGTGGTCAAGAGAAATAGGATAACAAAAATAGTGAATCAGAAAGATACAGGAACCAAAAGAAAATCAAGGATGGACAAAGCAGACAAGGAAATAAATTGCATTAGAAATTCGAATTAACTTTAATTATTATTTATTTATAATAATTTAAATTCTCTTTGAATTTAAATATTATAAATTAAATAAATAATTGCTCTTTGGGCCTTTTTTCAACCAAACGAAAAGCCACTTTGGTTTTTAATAAAAACCTTTTATTTTTTCCCATCATGGATAATTAACCTTTTATTTTTGCCCTCCATGGTTTTCATAAAAACCTTTGATCATGCTTCCCATGAAGCTCTTTTGGAACCAATCAAACTGTAATTCTTCTTAGAACCTTTTGACATCAATGAAAACTAATATTCCTTAAAATTTCCAAAAATCTCCCCCTTTGTCATTAATGGCAACCCAAACTCTTTTTACCAAAAAATTTGACTTTTCCTTTGTTCTACTCCCCCTAGGACATTGCTCACCCTGGCTCAAATCTCTCCTCTCTGCTTAAATACCAAATCTCTTCCCCTTATTCAAATCTCTTCCCCTTTGACATCAATGGAAAAGGGTCACCTTTGGGGCCTAGGTCTAAGAATGAGCCTCTTAGCTTAGCCCCTCCCCAACCTTCTCTTGAGGTGGTTAATTCTAGGGTGAGAGTATTTCTACTCCCAAAAAGCACTGTTCTTTACCTTTATCCTCTTTTCTTCTTATCTGATACTTCTAATTCCTTTGACTATTATTTCCATGTTCATGTTCTTGTCCATGTCCATTTTATTGTTTCTGTTCCTATTCTTGTTCATATCCATGTTCCTATTCCTATTCATATCCATGTTCTTGTTCCTATTTTTGTTTCTATTCCTATTCATACTTGATTTTGGAATGTCTGCCCTACACCATTTTGCTGTGTGACCATCATTATTGCACTTATAAATCTTAATGTTATTATTCCTTTGAGGTGCAAATTTTTTAGGATTTCTCCTAGTGAAGCCATATCCTCTTCTATCATGAATATTGCAATTCATTACCTTGTGACCAAACTGATTACATGAGTAGCAATACCCATGGAAAAGTTGTATGTTCCTATATTCCTATCTTTCATGTGTCCTGCATTATAAAGCCATGTGCCCAAACCTGTGATATGAGAAACATCTTCCATTAAAGCTTCCTTGTCTTGACCTCATTGGTCTCTTATTATCTCTTGACCTATTTTTATTGTTGTTCCATCTATATCTTTTTTGTGCATTGTTCTTATTTTTATTGAACTCTCTATTGTCCAACTCATCCTCAGATGTCTCAATTTCTCTTACACTATCTTCTTCTATAGTATCTTCATCTTAAGTTTCTTCTCCTCCAAAACTTGAGGTTGACTTTCCTTCCCATCTCTTTTGAACATGTTCAAATCCAAGACCTGTTTTGCTTGATGTAGGCTTTTGTATCCTAATGAACTTATCCAAGTTCTTTGAGCTATTTTTGAACCCTTTTAGCTTGATTTTGGAGTCTTCTAAATATTCTATTAGTAGTGGCACTTCTTGTGCTAACTTTTCACATTCTAATATCTTTACTTCTAAATTATCCTTGAACTTATTTGTCTTAGTCTTTGATTTTTCTAGATCCTCTATAAGCAATCTTATCTCTTCATCACATTCTTGAAACTAAATTTCAAGTTTAGAATTTTGTTTTATTACCTTCTTTACTGTGTCAAGAGCATAAATAATTTCTCTCTTGAGATCATATCCATATTTCTCTAAATATTTCTCTATTTGTTTACCTTTGTCCATATTGATGAGCACCTGATATGCTCATATTTTTGTATATGTACTAACGGTTTTTTGCATGACACTATATAAGGAGTTGTGTATTTTTATGAAATATTATGTATGTATTTAATGAATTCATGTGTATTATCTAATACAAGTGTGAAGTGCATTTTATGTAGTTATTTTCCATATTTTGTCATCCTTTACTTAGTCAAGGTCCTATATGGACCTGGAATGGTTCCGTTCAATCAAACAAAGGCATAATCAAGTAGGCACCTTACTGAGGTAGGCGCCTTACTTAAGTAGGTGTCTTACTGTAGTAGGCATCTTACTGAGTTAGATGCCTTACTCAAATGAATACCTAGATTACGCGTGCTAAACAAAGACTAGAGGGGGACCCCGTTGACCACCATTCCATGTCATATATGGGAAACCGTTTATGCACGAGTTGTCCCAACCAGAGTAGGTGAACACGTAACCATTTGCAAAGAAGCACCATACAAAAAAAAAAAATCACCCGATTGCAAGTAAACGACGAGGAAGTTGATCATCGTGCACCGGCTACAGTAACTGAACTATCCCAGTTTAGACTTTAACCAGGATGCCTGTTGTAATAGAACTACCTAGGAAGTTCTATGTGTAGTATATAAACACATGGAATTCCCTA
This sequence comes from Wollemia nobilis, assembly GCA_028583015.1. NCBI lineage: Eukaryota > Viridiplantae > Streptophyta > Pinopsida > Araucariales > Araucariaceae > Wollemia > Wollemia nobilis. The sequence continues at coordinate 7,308,166 of JAQPPZ010000440.1, forward strand.
TAGTAGGGGAAGCATTCTTTTATAATACTATCACATGTAGTATTTTCTACATTATTAATAAAGCTTGAGCATTTCTTATCTGCGTGTTGCATTCATGATTTGTTGGGAAGAATTTGCTGGACCCGGGGTCCACTCCAAGCTAGTATTATTCCCATATTCATAGTTAGTATTTTCATATATTTAATTATATGTGGTAGTATGTTTTGAGTTCCTAGATTAAATCTAATTATTTTATAGTTGTATTATTTTTATGGTAGACGTATTATTGCTTTCAGTGTGGTGTGTTTATGTTTATGCATTTCATTTGTATGTAAGTTTCCTTGGCATGGAAAATTCAGCTGATATTTCATGAACACCCCCAATGGTAGTTAGTGGATTCATATCAAAGGTGGTAGTGTTAGTGGTTTCAATCGTGGCACTTCTAAAGTCTACGAGCTCCTAGGTTGACAATTTAAATGCGAGTGTTGTGACAATTATAGGATAAAATTAACCAGTGTTTGGCACCCAACATTTTGGCACCATTACTGGGGAAGCGTCACTAGTAAACTGATTCCACTACCCCTTAAAACATTTTTATTGACCTTTTATGAGTTTGCCAAGAAGAAGAGGACCCGACGGTCATTTTATAAGACAGAGCCAGTCAAAAAAATCTGAGTCAGTCGATGACCTAGAATTTTAATTTGATTCTCCCGACTCATCACCAATAGTCCACTGGAGTGAGCATCATAACTTTGTGTAAAGTGCCTCCTCGTATCATAGACCTAGGAAAGAACAAATTATTATAAACCCATTGTTCAAGAGAACACCCTCAGAGGAAGCCCTACTATGGAAAGCGATAGAGGACCATACTATTACACAAGTCGGCTTAGAGGCTTTAATACTGAAAGTATTGAGTGATCGAAAAGCCATAGAAGCTATAGAAGAGACCAAATTTTCTAAAAAATGGCCGAAAAAGTCTCATATGAATTTAGCTTCTTGATAGAGGAAGGAGTAGGGGAAACCAAAATTAAAAATATATCCCCTATCCATCTCCCCACCTTTTGGGGATATCCAACTGAATATCTTGACCTATTTTTGTTTATGTTTGATGTGTTGTGCAGGTCTGTTGACTACAAGTCAGATGCTCAAAATTTGAATCTCTTCCCGTCAACATTGGATGACTCAGATCTATGATGCTTTATTAGGTTGAGGAACAAACAAATAACCACATAGGAAGAGATAAAGAAGCTCTTTATAGAGCAGTAACATGACTTCAATAGAGCACGAGATTCCATGGAGGAAGTCCTCAGCATGACACAGAAGGAGGATGAATCTCTAGAAGAATACTGGGAGAGGTTTAATTGCAACCTCTAATGATCTCCTCACACAAAGCTAGGAGATAAGTATCTCAAGAGTATTTTCCTGAGAGGTCTCAACAATGAATCGCTGGAAGCACTAAATATGATCTTAGGAGGAGATGTTTACCAACATCCCATGGAAGACATTGGGAAGCTATATCAGAATTACTCACGGAAGAGAGGTAAACCAATTCCCAAGGCCATGAAGGTGACTGCATCGGTCAAAAAAATGGAGATAGGAAACATGTTGGAGGATTTGAAGAGTGATATTTTATCCTATCTAGCATTGCATTTGGATACACTCTTACTGGAGAAGAAGAAATAGGAGAACAATGTAGTGTTGACCTAATTTTGTCCAAAATGAAGGGGGAAGCACGTTAGGAATGTGTGCCTAGAGAACAAGATTAGAGTATGCGTAGTTTTCCAATAGAACCACAAAACTCGACTGTGCCTGCAGCTACCCAATTCCAAGAAGGACGCTGACGTAATCGAAGCCTATTTTGTGGGAAATCAGAGAAATTGATAGTAGCCCACTATGGGGAATATGCCCATGTGAATGTTGTCTTATGGAAGAGGATCATATATGCCACAAGGGTAGCTGTAACCATCCAATATGGTATGGTGGGGATTTCCACCTTGGATGAATGTACCTCCAGGTACAGTACTTCCAAACCAACCACCATGGATGCCATATCAACACCTCGAGTAGTAGTGGAGGAACCACATTTCGTGGAACTTCACCCCACAAAATATAGCATAGGTTCCACCTTAGAAAGGCTTATTGGCCCTACTTGAGGTGAGATCTACATAGCCAATGATGAACCCAAAAAATAAGGTAAACTAGCCAGCATACCAGATAGAAGGAGAGATGTATCCGATGTATAATGTTAGTTGTAATCCTATTCATATTAGATCAAGAAAGCAACTAGTAGTAGAGGCACCTCCCTTGGTATAAGAGGAGGAAAACGTAGGATATTTTTGTATGATAGAAGAGATGGAAGAAGATAAATTTGTTGAGAAAACAAAGGCTCCATTTCCTAAATGGTTGCAAGAACAAAGGAAGCCAACGCAGAAAAATTCGATATCCTCTCGAGCTTGAGGAACCTAATAGTCATGATCCATCTATTTCAAGCCATCTGAGACATTCCCATATACACTAAGGCAATAAAAGAGCTATATCTAAGGAAGTGGGATGCAAGGCGACACAAACCATCAACATCAAAGGAAAATTGGCCAATTTGATGATGGGGAATGCATATCACTCCAAATATGCAGACCCAAGTAGCATCGTGTTGATGGTAAAAATAGGAGGGCACTCACTAGCAAACACCCTTGTTGAACTGGGTGTAGCCATCAAGGTGATGCTATAGGAGACCATGAAAAAGTTAAATCTTACGAACCTGAAACCCACCAATATGGTGTTACAATTTGTCAACCGATCAACCGTAGTGCTAGAGGGCATGCTCAAGAATATCATCATAATAGTTGATGCATGGGAATGCTCGGCTAACTCTCATAGTAAAAAACATGTCTGGGTGGATACCCACTCATATTGGGTTAGCCATGGTTAGCTATGGATGATGCCTACATCAACTACCATGATGGGCTAATGACAATTTCAAATGGAAAAAACATCAAGAAATTGATAATATCTCCTCTTGCTCAGTTCATGGATACGTTGGATGAACCCATGCTGACAAAAAACAATGAAGACTCGTTGCCCATGCTCCAGCCTATGATGGCAGTCATAGAATTTGAGGAAGAAAATGATGAAGATGGTGCTATAATGAGATTCCTTTAAGAGGAATCCTCCCTCATCATTCTTGAGTCACCATTGGTCGGTGCCAGGACCACCATACTAGGTAGATTGATATTGATCCTGGAAGGACATTGAACTTCAGCAGTGGGTTGACCCCCACACAACTAAAAAAGTTAAAAGAGATCCTAGCCAAACACTAGTAAGCATTTGCTTGGGATTATTTAGATATGAAATAAATTAGCCCAGATATTTATACTCATTGGATATACCTCAAAGAGTATGCGACCCCAGTCAGATAGTCATAAAGAAGGATGAACCCATACATGAAAGAAATCGTCAAAGCTAAGCTATAGAAGCTTTTGTCGATAGGATTTATCTACCCGATCTTCGACAGTGAATGGGTGTCACCACTCATGGTGGTCCCCAAGAAAAATGGGAAATGGTGAATCTATGTTGATTATAGATCATTGAATAAGGTGACCAAGAAATATCACTTCTCGCTTCCCTTCACTGATCAGGTGTTGGACACACTATCCAGGAGGAAATACTTCTTCTTTCTAGATGGATTCAATGGGTACAACCAAATCCATATCAGAGAGGAGGACTAGAATAAGACAACATTCACCTGCCCATGGGGAACTGGTATGAAACTAAATAGTGTGGGAAGCAAGATCATTTTTTATATTGAATCGTTTTTTGATTGTAAGGTAGAAAACCCACAATAGACTTAATTTATATATTTGTTCGATGATGCCTTATTATCATATTTGGATTGCATTTAAATACCTAGTCTAATAGTTGTAATAGTGAAGGGTTGTGACCCTAGAATATAATTAATAAATAATATAAGTATTAGGACATGTTAGGAGGGTCCTAACATGCCACCCCCCTTAAAGGAGCTTTGTCCTCAAAGCTGGAAATTTGGAAATTGTTGCTGGATATCTTGAAAATTTTCCCACGTTGCGTCTTCTAAAGGTAGACCTTTCCAATGGATTAAAACTTCCATGATATCGCGAGTACGAAGGTGATGAGAGCGGCGATCCAAGATAGCTTCTGGCTCAACTAGAAGTACTCCATCATCTAAGAATTTAGGGAGAGTGGTTTGTGTCATGATATGGGCTCCAACTGCGAGCTTAAGGCAAGATACATGAAATACGGGGTGAAGTTTGGAAGAGGGAGGAAGCTCTAGTTTATAAGCAACTGTCCCAATACGTTGGAGAACTTTATACGGCCCGTAAAATTTGGGTGCTAAATTTTGAGAACCTTTTTGTTTAAGAGAGGATTGACGGTAAGGTTGGAGACATAAGAAAACCATATCACCCTCATGGAAACTACGTTCACTTCTATGTTGATCGACTTGCTGCTTCATGCGATGTTGGGTGGTGTGTAGGTTCTCTTTTAGGATCCGTAGTATGTCATCTCTATAAGCAAGTTTCGTTTCCATCGCACAGACTTTTGTAGTCCCTGGAATATAGGAAGTGAGGGATGGTGGTGTTTGACCATATAGTTCTTCATAAGGAGTCATTTTGATGGTTGTATGGTATGAAGTGTTATACCACCATTACACTAGTGAAATCCACTTTACCCAATGGAGTGGTTGAGTAGAAACAAAACATCGAAGGTATGTTTCCAAGAATTTATTTATAACTTCTGTTTGGTCATCGGTTTGAGGATGGTAAGTGGAGCTCATACGAAGTTGAGTACCTTGTAATTTGAACAATTCCTTCCAAAAGGTGCTAGTGAAAGTTGGGTCATGGTCACTAAAAATTGTGGAGGGCATACCATGTAATTTAAATATGTTATCTAGGAAGAGGTGGGCTATAGTGCTAGCGGTATAAGGATGAGCCACGAAACAAAAATGGGCATATTTAGATAAATGATCAACGACTATGAAAATGGTTGTTTTTCCTCCTAATTTTGGTAATCCTTCAATAAAGTCCATAGAAATATCTGCCCATGTTTTGGTGGGTATAGGAAGAGGTTGAAGTAATCCTAGAATAGCGAGGGTCTCCCCATTTTGTCTTTTGCAAACTTCACATTCTTTTACAAATTTTTTGATGTAATTTTTCATTCCTACCCAATAGAAGGAGGTAGTGGCTCTTTTATAGGTTTTTAAGAACCCTGAGTGGCTCGCGAGTGGGTGAGGTATGTAACTCATGAAGAAGTTTGTCATGATAAGTTGAATTGGGGGTGAGGACCATCCTCCCTTTGTATATTAATATATTGTCCTTCCAAGTGTATGGAGGTTTTCTACTAGGATTATGTTGAAGTTGTTGAATTAAAGATAGTAGGATCATTTATCCATTCTTCATGCACCTCATCTACCCATTTAGGAACAAGGGAGGAAAGAGCATGGACTTGAGGCATATCTTCAAATTTTCTAGAAAGAGCATCGGCTTCCATGTTGTCCTTTCCATTTTTATATGTAATTTCATAATCATAGCCAATAATTTTAGTAACCCATTTTTGTTGTTCCGGGGTATTAGTCCTTTGTTCCAAAAAATACTTCAAGCTATGATGGTCAGTGCGTATAATGAAATGTTGGCCAATAAGGTAAGGCCTCCAATGTTGAATAGCATGGACAATCGCCAAAATCTCTTTTTTATACATAGAGCGATCTGAATTCTTAGGAGAAAATGCTTTGCTTATAAAAGCTAGAGGCCTTTCATCCTGCATGAGTACGGCTCCCATTCCTATTCCTGAAGCGTCACTTTCAATGACGAACGGTTTAGAAAATTTGGGCATGGCTAGAACAGGGGTGGTACACATTAAAATTTTCAAGGTGGTAAAGGCCTCATCCGCTTTAGACGACCATTTGAAAGGGTTTTTCTTAAGTAATGTTGTTAGAGGAGCAGCGATTTTACTATAATTTTGGACAAATTTTCTATAATATTTCGTTAGTCCAAGAAACCCACGTAGAGATTTTAAGGTTTTTGGAATAGGCCAATTTTTTACCTCAATTTTGGAAGGATCTACCATAACTCCTTCCTTTGAGACAATATGCCCTAAGTATTCAATTTCTTATTTTCCAAAGGAACACTTTGATATTTTTGCATAAAGTTGATTTTCCTTCAAGATTTGGAACGCTTGTATAACATGGTCCAAATGTTCTTCCCATGTTTTACTATAAATCAAAATGTCATCAAAGAAAACTAATATAAATTTATGAAGAAAATGGTGAAATACCTTATTAATTAGACTTTGAAAGGTAGAAGGAGCGTTGGTCAGGCCAAATGGCATCACCAAGAATTCGTAGTGCCCTTCGTGAGTGCAAAAGGCCGTCTTAGGAATATCCTTTTCATTTACTCGTATTTGGTGGTAGCTTGACCGTAAGTCTAACTTGGAAAAATAAGCTGCCCCGTGGAGTTCATCTAATAGCTCGTTTATGACCAGAATAGGAAATTTATCTTTGATGGTCATTTTATTAAGCACTCAAAAATTGACACATAAACGCCATGAGCCATCCTTTTTCTAACTAAAATAATTGGACAGGAGTAAGGGCTTTTGCTAGGTCTAATGACTCCTTCCTTAAGAAGCCCTTGTACTAATTTATCTATTTTGGTCTTTTGGAGGTATGGATAATGATAAGGTCTAATATTAGGAGGTTGATGCCCTGGAAATAGTGGAATAGTGTGATCGTGACTTTGTTGTGGAGGTAGTCCTTTTGGTTCATTGAATACCGCCTTATGGTGGTCTAAAATATTTTGTAACTCTGGTGTCTCATCTTCTTTGTGACTAGGTTGAATTGAAAATAATTGGGCAACCATTCCTTTGTTTCCTTTTTGGATAATTTTCTCCATTCTATGCGAGCTGACGATTTGGGAAGGTCCTGATTTTAGGCCTTGGATAATATAGGTTTGGTTCTTTGCTATGAATTTCATCCATAGTTCATCAAATTCCCATTGGACTACGCCCAAGTTTCATAACCATTGTATGCCTAGTACAATGTTGCACCCACCTAGGGGTAGGACGTACATGTCGCATTTCATGTTATAAACCCCCATAGTTAGTTTTATATTTCTGCATTTTCCTTTGCATGAAATTTTTTTGCCATTTCCAATCATCACTTTGAAGTTATTGCAAGGGTATATAAAACAATTTACTTGTTTAGCCACCTTTGGATCGATAAAATTGTGCGTGCTACCAGAATCTAGGAGCACGGTAAGGTTTTGTTTCTTAAAATACCCTTTTACTCGCATTGTTTGAGGGGTAGAAAATTCGGCAAGGGTGCTGAAGGAAACCTTTGGTGCATTTTCTTCGTCACTTTCAAGTGTGTTGGATAATACCTCTACTTCAAGTTTAGGTTCCTCTTCAGTAGAATTCCCTTCCTCTATGGCATCTAGAATATATAATTTCTATGAGGCACATTTATGATTTCTGTCAAATTTCTCATCGCAATGGTAGCAAAGACCCTTACCTTGTCTTTCCTTCATTTCCTCGAAACTTAGACGCTTAATAGGCAGAGCGGGGATAATTTTGGGGGCTGTGTAGGAGTTTTGGGTTCGTCCATTTTGCATTGGTTTGGGGTTGGTATAAGTGTTTGATGGTTTCCCCCAAGTTGGTTTTGTGAACCGATTTTGTGCCTTGATTTTATCCCTCGCTAATTTTGCCAAGCCGATGGTCTCTAACATGTTTTTAGGGTTATACATTTGCACCTCTATTCAAATTTATTTTTTAATCCACTAACAAAACATTCTTGAAAGAAGGCAGTGTATAATCCGGATGTTCGATTAGCTAGCCTTTCAAATTCTGTTTGGTATTCGCTTACCAAAGTGGTTTGGCATAATTTAGTGAGGGCCCTTGTAAAGCTTTGAAACTTGATAGGGCCAAATCACACTAATAGATTTTGTGTAAAGGTTGACCACGTCAGAGTGCCATTAGTTTTCTTGAACCATTGGATGGCGTAGTTTTCCAAGTGGAAGGAGGCGATATGCACTTTTTGCATTTTCAGAATTTGATTTAGTGAGAAATATTGCTCTGCTTAGTAGATCTAGTTTGTAGGGTCTCCTCCTTCAAATTTTGGAAATTCTAATTTGGTCGTCCATGGTATAATGGAAGTTTGTGTACCTCCTACCATTGCTCGGTTTGATGACCCGTGGTTGGGTGAATTTGCATGTGTTGTTGCCTGATTTTGATTGATGGCATCAAGTTTAACATCCATTGCAAATATTTTCTCGAAGAGTTCTCTTGTGTTACGGGTATTCTCCTCTCTTTCTTGTTGAACTTCTTCAGCGAGCCTTTTGTGTTTCTCATGAATGGAATCTAGTGATCGTCATCCTTCAGCCATTGCGGTTGGTGTAGGTAACGATTAATATGACTTGGTACAGGTGAGCAAAAAATTAAAAAAAAAAATTAATTTTTTTCCTTTATGTTTCGGACGTCGAAAACCTTGATGCTGCGTTGAAGATTTTAGCTTTTTCAAAATAGCCACCAGTCACCACGTGAAAGGTCGAGCAATTTGGGTGTAAGACAACTTAATTCGTACCTTAGGAGAAGGTTTAATTTTTTGTGAGGATTTTGACACGGATCCGTGAAGCGTGAATGTTGTTTGCGTCCTCGCGAATGTGGACTGGCTGAAATGTGTGGTGGGAAAAAAATTTAATGGTGAATTTGCTCCTTGATCTAGCTCTGATCCAGATGGTATGAAACTAAATAGTGTGGGAAGCAGGATCATTTTTTATATTGAATCACTTTTTTATTGTAAGGTAGAAAACCCATAATAGACTTAATTTATATATTTGTTCAATGATGCCTTATTATCATATTTGGATTGCATTTAAATACCTAGTCTAATAGTTGTAAGAGTGAAGGGTTGTGACCCTAGAATTAATTAATAAATAATATAAGTATTAGGACATGTTAGGAGGGTCCTAACAAGAACATTCACCTAAAGAGTGCTGCCCTTTGGGTTGTGCAACGCACCAGCCACTTTCCAAAGAGCGGTGTTGAGCATATTTTTGGATATGATGGGGGAGGCAGTAAAATAATATATGGATGACTTCACCATTTATGGAGAGACATTCGAAGAAGTAACAACAAACCTGGAATGTGTACTTCGGTGATGCGAGGAGAACAAATTATCCCTCAGGAATGAGAAGTGTTTTATGATGATGCATGAGGGCATAGTGTTGGGACATCATCTCTCGATAGAAGGGATCAAAGTAGACTAAAATAAGATAGAGGTAATTAAAGATCTACCCAGCCCAAAAATGTAGAGGGAGATAAGGAGTTTTCTCAGCTCTGTTGGGTACTATAGGTGATTTATCACTGATTTTAGAAAGATTGCTAAATCGCTGCACAACTTGTTGGCAAAATACGTAGAATTCAATTGGATGGAGGACCATGAACAAGCATTTTAAACACTAAAGGATAAGCTAATTTATGCCCCAATATTGTGTGGCCTGAATTGGGCTCTCTCATTTCACATATATTATGATGCATCCAATAGTGCAATTGGAGCGATCCTCGGGCAGAAGGATGGTGAGGAGTTCTATGCCATTTATTACGTTAGTAAAAACATAGCAGGGGTCGAGCTCAATTACACGGTAACAGAGAAAGAATTTCTCGTAGTGGTACATGCCATCAACAAATTTTGCTACTATATCATTGGGTACAAATTTTTCATGCACACGGACCATGAGACCATTAGATACCTAATGAGTAAACTAGAGATTAGCAGTAGGATAATCAGGTGGCTTGTGTTGTTACAAGAATTCGACATCACCATAGTTGATAAGCCCAGGAAAGATAACGTAGTCGTAGACTTCCTATCTAGACTAATCCCAACAGATCATGCAGTGGTAGAAGACCAGTTTCCAAATGAATATTTGTTTGTCATCAATGAATAGACACCATCGTATGCGAATATTGCTAATTACCTCGCCATGAGTAGAACATCCCCTGCTCTTTCGTACAGGAAGAAAAAAGGGGTAATCAAGAATAGCGATGCCTTTCAATGGATTGACAATCTCCTGTTCAAAATAGTACTCGAACAGATAGTGAGGAGATGCGTAAAAGAGCAAGAATTCTTGGAGATGCTCAAATCTTGTAATAACAAGCCATGTGGTGGGCATTTTTTAGGAAGGAGGACTGCATACAATGTGTTACAAATAGAGTATTTTTGGCCCACCCTATTTAAATATGTAGTCGCATACGCCATCAAGTGTGACAAATGCCAAATAATGGGAAGACCAACCCATAGGGACAAAATGCCCCTACAACCTCATGTACATATTGAGCCCTTCGACAAATGGGGCATGGATTTATTTGGACCCATCAACCCACCTTCAACTAGAAGGAGGTATATTTTAGTCTGCACATACTACGTTACCAAATGGATCAAAGTCCAGGTGTTGAGATATTTCGAGGGGACAGTAGCTGAATTCCTATTCACCTATATTTTCACAAGGTTTGGAGTGCCCAGGGAAATTACAATGGATCAAGAACCCCAATTCACCTCCAGGTTGATTGATAAATTTATGGAACAGTATAGGGTGTGGCATAATAGAACTACCCCTACAATCCATAGGCAAATAGGTAGGTGGAGGTGACCAACAGGGAGTTAGAAAACATCTTGATGAAAAATATGTAGTAGCACAAGAAGGATTGGGATGCCAGATTACCAAAGGAAGTCTGGGCATATAATACAATGTGGAAATCAACCATCGGTTTCACACCCTTCCAACTGGTATATGGGAAGGACATAATGATACCCATAGAATTTAAGGTCAAGACACTCAGAACAATAGTTGAACTGGACCTGAGCCTGGATGAATCATAGAGAGAATGAATTTGACAGCTAAACTAGCTGTATGAATTTTGAATGGATACCCTCCAAAGGATAGAAATTATGTAGAAGCAAAGGAAATAGTGGCATGACCACCACATTAAAACAAAATAGTTAAAAGAGGGAGATTGTATTCTGTTGTATGATTCTAGATTCCAGGAATGAAAAGGAAATATAATGCAAATATGGATGGTACCATACAAGGTGGTGGAAATAATTAAGAATGGTGTTGTGTGGGTCAAGACAATTGACATTAGAAACACCATTTTGATAGCAAAAGGCCACCGGTTGTGCCCATATCACAGGTTTGAAAGCTTGCTGGTAGAGTCTAGAATAGGCATGGGGGAGACCCCATCCGAGTAAAATTCTCCAGAATTCTCAACAACATGGTGGGCATAGAGGTGTCCACCAAAAATAGGCTAGATTAGTTTCCTTTGTGTTTTTTAGCTTACGGTGTGTTTTTGCAGGGATAACGCCCACATGCAAGTTATAAGTATCCTAAAAGCCAGGGCCTAAAAATCATAAATTACATTTAATTAGCATTTTTATTTTATTTTTATCATTTTATTTTTGCAAGGGAATGGCCTAATTGCTTGAAAAATAGGTATATCAGGAAATAGGGCCTAAGACCAACTCGGCATCCATGAACCTGCACAATAGGAGGATAGCGTTGATCTAGACATAATGTGGGCACCAATTAACTGCAAATAAAAATTATGCACCCCTATGCTTGGATAAAATAGATGTTGATATGGCACAAGTGGAAATTTAGGAGGCTTGATCAACTCCACATCAATAGGTATGTCAGTCACTAGTGACTTTTCAAATGTTGGAAGAATAGACAATCCTGAAAGGAAAGCGCCTTACTATGGCACCTTACTCCAGAGGAAATAGTGCCTCACTCTAGTGCCTTACTCTGGAGGAGCAATGCCTTACTCATCCAAGGAGACACCACCCTGAAGCATTCTTTCAACAGTACGAGGGGAATCGCCTTACTCAGTGGCCTTACTCCAAAGGAGACGTGCCTTACTCGGGTGCCTTACTCCTAAGGAGCAGCGCCTTACTCATCCAAGAGGGCACCACCCCGAAGCATTATTCATAAGTCAAGCGGGAGGTAGGCACCTTACTAAGGTAGGTGCCTTACTCGAAGTAGGCTCTTTACTGAGGTAGGAACCTTACTGAAGTAGGTGCCTCACTCTGCCAAGAAGGCACCACCAATTGAGACAATATATATATATATATATATATATATATATATATATATATATATATATATATTTCCACAGGAGGTACCTTACTCTAGCACCTTACTCTAGAGGAAGCAGTGCCTTACTCTGGAGGAGTAGTGCCTTACTGAGGTAGGTGCCTTACCTTGGCACCTTACTCAAGAAGGCACCTCGATCAATTAAAAAAAACACATGGGCAACTTAGCAGTACGATGAGTAGCAAAATCCAACACCATCATCTCATGTGATGGAAATCCATATGCACCCAAAAATATTTCAAAATCATTGGGAAGGATTTTTGCACGTCCCAAGGCCAACCATCGAGGAGATATGCATCCCAACCTAAACAAATAGGATCCATTGCATTTTTAGTAGTAGGACCTCAAGCGAACCAAGAATGCAGTACCCAAGGTGACGTAATCAACACATGGAAAAATATCATTGAATAGCAATTTGGCATACTCCATGTAGCATGAAATGACCAATCAGGTATGCACATGATTTTATTTAGATATATACATAATTTTTTCATATAATACCTCTTTGAAAATAATGTCGGTGGAATAATTAAATTCACCCCACATGCCTAATACGTCGTGTTGGATGTTAATTCAGGTGGTGTACCCTACCAACCCTAAGAAGGACACAATTTTTAGAGTTAGGCACCTAGGTTTATAAAAATATGCCTTACTAAAGGCATGATATCAAATCAGTTGAAACCAGTAAATAATTCACCATGGGTGGATGATCAAATAATCATGCACTCAAAAATCATGAGCCTAGTGGCACTAAGAGGATCATGGGAGAAGTGGCACACCAGTTTGAAGTAGTCAGGTGGATGGATTACTGTCACCTGGTCAACCAATACCAGGATGTAGAGGTAGCAAAGGAGTTTGTTGCCACTATGAATAGAGGTATTTCCTAATTGCATGGACTAGATATTCCAGTCACTCCAGAGCACATTGTGCATGTCACCAGCCTCCCCCTTACTAGGGAATGCATGTATAAAGATGGTGTGGCGAAGAAATAGGCATAGGTATTACTGGGACAAATAAATGTCCCATACAACCAGCATGGGATTTCAAAACAAAAGCTCCTAATGCACCTGAGTAAGCTCTTTGAGCAAGTGGTGATATACTTCACATACACCAAGAAGTATTCATATCTGAACGTGAACCACATGTAGTTCCTGAGCCACCTGGTGCACGGGTGAGAAATTAACATCTCGTTCTACCTATAAAATGCCCTACAGGATGAGGTGTCACAATATTAGAGAGGGACATCCTCTTACATAGTCCACCATGGGCTAATTATAGTCCTAATCATCCACACAAAGGAGCATAGGGTAATCTCATCGATGGAAAGTACCAAACACTCTAGGGTGCAAGATAATACAGTGGCTGAACTTGAGCAAGAGGCTAAATTATGAGGAATAACCAAGGAAATTAAGGCCAAGCCTTCTGATGCATTAGAGCAGGTGACAACAAAGGCAAAGGATAACATCAAATTTGGGGGAATGTCCAAAGAGAAACACCCCCAATTCTCACCAAATGTTGTAGAGTACGGGCATAGCTCACTACCCAATTATATGGAGGAAAGGCTAAAAAATTCCAACCCCAAACCCTTAGCACGGGGTATAGAGCACATACTAGGTCAAATATGATTACGAAACCTAATCCTAACAAGCGAAGAATAGGAGGAAGACATAGATCTTGGATTCATAGCCCAAACCTTACAAAATTTTGCTGCTCGAATCCCACAAGAATCGCAACCCTCAACGGGCATACAACAGCAGCCTGAGGTACCAATGAAAGAGGACTGCACCGAACAGGGCAAGAAATATATAATTTAGGTATTGTTTGATAAATACAAGGAGATGACCATGAGAAAAATCTAGATGCAGGAGGCCACCATCACCCAATTCCAAAAATTGATCCAGCATCTAAGGGCAAAAAATTAGTAGCTGTAGACCTAGGTGATCGAAAGGCGGGATGCCTCTACCCAAATAGATTGGGCAATTGAGGTGCCCACAAATTCCTTTACCTTACCAGATTGAATAGTCTTATCAGGGGAAGTCAGGTATGATGACTTAAATGAGGAATTGAAGGCGGGAGAAGAATCATGCACCTCTAAAAGAGGAATTCTAGAGGAATAGGGGAATTTTATTTTTCAAACAGAAACCCTTATTATCAACATCGATGATGACGAGGAGCCTTTAGGGAAGAATCAAGGGAAAGAACCTAATCCTAAAGGCAAGAAGGAGTCTCTAAAGTTCAAGGGTACCAAAATTGAAATGGGGCTACCTGAGGAGCTAGAGGAGCAGGAACCGAATGACTAGGGCATAGGAGGAACAACCGTAGGGAACCCCTGATCAAAGGAACAATTCCTTGGATCATCCAATAGGGAGGCAACGTCTATAGGAAAGGTAGACCTCCCAACATAGGTCATTGCAAGACCAAACAAAGGAAAGAGGAAGGCATCTCAAACAACTTATAAGAGGGCCAAAATAAATGCCATGGTGAAATTTACCGAATCAAACCCTCATTCAGACGAATAATGGGAAGTAGGTGTATAGGCCTTTGTTGAGAAGAAGGTGAAATTCAAATAGCTCCATAAGGAGTTTTAGGAGGCAAAGGCAACTAGGAAAGTTGCCAAAAAGGAAGAAAGAGGGCCAGGCATCTGTGTGAATCTTGCTAACGATGACCAATTTTGGGATATCTATGGTTCATCGTCGAGTCAACCCTCTAAAATAAAGAAGTGGCTGGTAATATGGGGAGTATAAGGACCAGATGCAGAGGTAGTAGCAATCACGGTAGAAAATTCTAACCTCACCCCAAAGGAACTTCAGCTATACAAGGCCAGCGTGGTTGTGCAGAAAAGGGATAACTCCAACATTCCCTTTGGAGAGCGACAACCACAACACACTAACTAGTGGTAGGAAGCAAAAGAAGCCTTCAAAAATGGAGCAATGACTGTGGTAGTTGCACCCAGCATAGGTTTTGGGCCAAGCAATATATAAAGCCGACATAATAAGAAGCTGGTGTAGAACATAAGCCAACCCAACACATCTGGTCTCTAGCATAGCCGAAGAACAGTGCAACCCAAGTATGCCCCGCAACAAACTAGGGCCCCTCAACAAAAATGGAATCCTCAATAAGGAGAGCAAGCCAAGGCCACCAACAAGAAAAGAAAATGAAAAGTAGTGGCCTATAGGGAGGATGTGTTTACCAATTTTAGGTGCCACGAGGGCATGGCACATATTAGGCATGGGGGGATGATGAGCACCTGATATGCTCATATTTTTGTATATGTACTAATGGTTTTTGTGTGGCACTATATAAGGAGTTATGTATTTTTATGAAATATTATGTATGTATTTAATGAATTCATGTGTATTATCTAATCCAAGTGTGAAGTGTGTTTTGTGTAGTTATTTTACAGATTTTGTTGTCTTTTACTCAATCAAGGTCCTACATGGACCTGGCATAGTTTCGTTCAATAAGATAAAGGTATACTCAAGTAGGCACCTTACTGAGGTAGGCACCTTGCTCAAGTAGGTGCCTTACTAAAGTAGGTGACTTACTGAGTTAGACATCCTGCTCAAACAAATACCCAGATTACGTGTGTTGACAAAATACTAGAGGGGGACCATGTTGATCATTGTTAAACATCATCTGTGGGAAACTGCTGATGTACAAGTTATACCAACTAGAGTAGGTGAACACGTAACCATTTGTGAAACAAAACCATACAAAATGGAAATCGATCGATTGCAAGTAAACGACAAGGAATCTGATCATCGTGCACCGGCTACAGTAACTAAACTATCCCAGTTTAGACTGTAATCAGGACGCTTGTTGTAATAGAAATTCTGCAAGAAATTTTGTGTGTAGTATATAAACACAAGGATTTTTCTGTAGTAGGGGAAGCATTCTTTTATAATACTATCACATGTAATATTTTCTACATTATTAATAAATCTTGAGTGTTTCTTATTTGTATGCTACATTCATGATTTGTTGGGCAGAATCTACTGGATCTCAAGCCCACTCCAAGCTAGGATTCTTCCCCTATTCTTAGTTAGTATTTTTATATATTTAATTACATGTGGTAGTATGTTTTGATTTCCTATATTAAATATAATTATTCTATAGTTGTATTATTTTTATGGTAGACATATTACTACTTTCAGTGTGGTGTGTTTACATTTATGCATTTCATTTGTATGTAAGTTTCCTTGGCGTAGACAATTCAATTGATATTTCATGAACACCCCCCAATGATAGTTAGTGGATTCATATCAAAGGTGGTAGTGTTAGTGGTTTCAATCGTGGCACTTATAAAGTCTATGATCTCTTGGGTTGGTAATTTAAATGCGAGTGGTGTGACAATTATAGGACAAAATTAACCAGTGTTTGGAACCCAACACATATCATCATTTTCTTTTGGCTTATCTTCTATAAGGTAATTTTCTTCTTCTTCTAGTGCCATTAGAATATTCTATTTTGGTCCTTCAAGTGCATCCTCATATTCATCATCACTAAAACTATAACCATTCTTTGTACAACTATCTTCAAGATGTCCAAAGTTACCACATCTAAAACACTTGAGAATTACTAGAGTCATTTTCTTAACTTATTCTTTTTCTTCAATCATAAATAGGAATTCATCTCTATCATTAGCTAAAAAACTAGCATCACTATCACTTGAGTACTTACTTGCCTTATCCGCATAGTAGCTCCTCTTTTGTCTTTGAAAGAACTTCTTTCCTTGTCTACTTTGTCCATCCCTACTTTTCTTTTGGTGCCTATATCTTTTTGGTTCCCTATTCTTGTGATCCTATTTTTCTTCACCATTGTTATTCTTGGCTTCTTGACAATCTATTGCATAATGACCATACTTTCCACAATTGAAAAATTTAACATATTTTAGATCTCTAGATATTCTATAATCCTTTTTCCTTCTACCATAATTAGCTTCTTCATCATTGGATGACTCATTGCTTGATTTTAACTTCTTACCCTTTGTTTTCTTGATTGCTTTGAATTTTACCTCTTTATGGGAATTAGGTTCCTCTTTTGTTCTCATCTTAAATATTGTAAGAATACCAAACAACATATCTCTTGTTAAAGAATCACCATCTATTGACTCTTCTATAGCAGATTTCTTTTCACTGAATCTTTTTGGAAGAGTTTTTAATACCTTATCACAAACATCTGATTCATCAATCTTCATTTCAAGTCCTCGCATATCATTAACAACCTCATCAATTCGAAGTAGATAAGTACTAATATTTTCCTCATCCTTCATTCTTAATGCTTCAAGTTGTCCTCTGATATTTTATATCTTTTCTTTCTTGACATTTTTATCTCCTTCATATATATTTTGCATTTTATCCCACATTTCTTTTGTAGTTTGACAATGCATAACTTTCATAGACTTTGTTCTATGCAAACCTCTCAAAAGTGCATTCATTGCTTTTGAATTATAATGTTGTAGGAGATTACCTTCCTTATCTGTAGGTGGATTAATTAAGGGATCGTATCCAATTTCAACTACTTCCCAAATTTCATTGCCAAGTGCCATAAGGTAAATCTTCATTCTCATACTCCAATATATATAGTCACTTCCATCAAATACTAATGCTGAATTATCTAAGGATACATTCTTAGAATCCATTATGTTCTTATTATATTTTCTTTCAAGTTGTTAAACTATTCTGAAGTAACCCACTCTGATACCAATTGAAGAACACAAGCTTAAACTAAGAGGGGGTAAACAATATAAGACCACTTTTTACTTTTTTTTTCCAATCAATATTATGTAATATATAGATAGCAATATCAATAGCAGTAATCAAAGCAATGCATAAATCACCACACACAATAGAGACACCACAATTTATGTGATTCACCCAATGTGGGCTACTCCACGGAGAAAATATTTCACTAAAATTTTCTCAATCAATCTCTTGGGAATCCTTCCCTATTACAATGTTTATGTACCTTTGTCCAAAAGAGATACCAATCCCCTAAATCAAGTTCATGGATCTCTATCTATATGAGAACTCCTCCTCTGCTCTAGCTGGTGATCCTTTATAAGATTACTACCTCCACTACACTGGCTTGTGGATCTATCTCCATTGAAGACTCTTATCCTTACTCAGAAGACCTATACTCACTACCCTAGCTAATGGATATCTATCCACTAGAGACTATTGTCCTCTGCTCTATCACCTCCAAAGAAATGTTTCAAATATACACTAAACATAGTCCTTCGATCTAGCACAAATATGCTCAAACTCTATCCCTGGTCTGGTACAAACCTGTCTTCAAATTTACACCAAACTCTATTCTTAATTCTGCACTAAACATAGTCCTTCGATCTAGCACAAATATGCTCAATCTCTATTTTGGTCTGGCACAAACCTATCCTCAAATTTGCACCAAAATTTATTCTCAAATCTACAACAAACATAGTCCTTTAGTCTAGCACAAATCTATTATCAATATTTGTCCTCAAGCCTTAACTCAAAGCTTGAATCAATCTCAAATCAACTCTTCTGGATCTACCCCAAACCTTAACTCAGGTTTTGAACAAATCAATCAACTTTGCTCTCAAGTATTCTCAAAGACTTGTCTTAAATATGCCTTGTAAGCTTCCATAAATCTCACACTAATTTTTCCACAATTCCTCTCTAGAACTTGTCAAATATGCTCCACAAGTCCTCTCTAGAACTTATCCAAATATGCTCCACAAGTCCTCTCTAGAACTTGTCCAAATCTTCTCCACAAGTCCTCTCTAGAACTTGCTCAAATATGCTCTATAAGTTCTCACTAGAACTTATCCAAGTTTACTCTCAATCTATATTGTAATATTCCATAAAAGCTTACTCAAATTTGTCCACAAGTCTTCTCAAAGACTTACTTAAAATCTTCTCAACAAGTCCACACAAGAACTTGTCCAATATCATAGAAACATAAAGAGAATTGTTAGAGACTCAATATATTATATACTTATCATAATGCTCAATTACTTTCAATCACTCTCTTAGAAACATATAGAGAATTTTTAGAGACTCAATATGCTTTTAATTCAACTCAATTCTCAATCACTTTCAATCACTCTTTCAAAAATATAAGGAGAATTATTAGAGATTCAATATACTTCTTATTCACCTCAATTCTCAATCACTTTCTCAAATCAATTCATAATATAAAATAGTTTATTTTATGGAACTTGAAAAATCACTTCACACACCCACTTGACTAGGCTCAACCAACTCTACTCAACCAATCACTCAATGAAACAATCCTTCCTCACAAACCCTAGTCCAAGCATATGATCCTCACTCAAAATATTTCCAACAATGCTCAACAACCAATATCACATAACAATAATACTCATGTTCTTTTCAAACCCTAGTTCAAGTTCTTCACTCAACAACTCACTTCAACAACAATGCTTATAAGACAACTCTCACATAACAATGATACTCAAACCCTAGTTCAAGTTCTTCACTCAAAAACTCACTTCAACAAAAATACTTATAAGACAACTCTCACATAACAATGATACTCAAAACCTAGTTCAAGTTCTTTAAACAACCAATGATTCAACAACAATTCTTATCAAATAAGGTTTTAACAACTCTTTATTCTAGAAAACCTTGAAGCATTAACTCAACACACTCAAAAGGAAACCCTAAACAAGTCCTTTTCACTCCAAACTTATTTTATAGAAAACCAACCAATCAACTCAAATATGGAAGAATGTGCTCATACTTTTTTGATGATGAAGGAACCTCAAATATCTGCCACAACCACAAACACTTCTCTGCCAAACTCAAAGAGGCTATAAGATAAATATCTCTCACAATACAATGCAAAAACTCAATTACACTTTATCACTCCATATGTAAAAACAACAATCAACATACATGATATTTGTCCAATAACACCTTATAATATCCCAATTAAAATAATATCAACCACCAGAAAATAATTTCAAAACAATTACTTTTTCAACACTTCTTAATGGCAAGAAGATATCTTCAATAATAATCAACACTTAAAAGCATTTATCTCTCTAATAAGCTAAAGCTTTATAAAACAATTAACTCCTTATTCTTCCTAATGATTTTTAACCAAAAATAATTACCAAGAAAAACACTTTTTATCTAACCCTTATAACTCCCACGTCACTTTATAAGACCATTTAATAAAGCCATAAATTAATTTTAATTTTCTAAAAACCTTCTTCAAAAAACGAGGTGCTCAAATAATGTGCATACCTTTTTGTTGATCCCTAAAAGGGATTTGGTGAGAATTAAACCGCCGTCTCCATAAGCCTATGTGCCTTAGCACTTGGGAGTCCACTGCATGGGCTAGCAATTACCACACAAAGGAAGTGGAGATTCCTTCACCTTATGCTATTCTTCACACACGTTGACCTCCATCAAACACCACTCGATGTCCACTAGCCACAGCACTTTAGCACACAAAAATTGAAGATACTTTTCGCAAGGGTTTCAAGGGCATTAAATCGAATGAGCATGGTAATTGTCTAAGGTGAAACGATCCACATTTTATACATGAATGGAGGAAATTTCTCACACGTCGACGCATTAGAAATTCAAATTTCAAATATTCAAATTAACTTTAATTATTATTTATTTATAATAATTTAAATTCTCTTGGAATTTAAATATTATAAATTAAATAAATAATTAGTCTTTGGGATTTTTTTTAACCAAAAAAAAAGCCACTTTTTTTTTTGGTAAGTAGTAGTTTGATTATCAGGGTTTTAATTGGGTCCCAGTCCCAGATATACAAAAAACCTTGCCAGGGTGGTGGATATTGATATTGCAGAAACCTTGTAATGGTAAATAGAAGCCAAAGGCCTAGCAGAATCCCTCTTAGGGGATAAGCATGACAATAGTACCACACAGGGGATTAAGACCTTAACATCTACGGCCGAATAGCCCACGCAGGGGCATTCCATTCTAGCATAAAACCCTACCCAAAAATGGTGACAGAGCCCCAAGGGCTTTCCAAAAAACAAAAACTTGAAGTAATAAAAAAGGACCAACATAACAAAAACAAGCCAGGGAAACCGAAATGGAATCCCTAAGGGTCGACCTTCGTGGGGTTCTCCTTCGCATCCATAGTGAGCTCCTCCAAGAAGTGCTTCATAGCCTCGGTGGTACTTTCAAACGTAGAAATGAAACATTTAATAAACATTCTTGTCATGCACTTTGATGTTTCAGGGGCGGGGTCCGAGTCCCCGCTGTTATCATTAGGGACATTAACAGGGGAGTTCTGGCTTGACTCTGTTTTGATCTTCTTGGTCCTCGATGATTTGTAGATCATAGGAACATCCTCAATTATGGTTCTACACTTTCCCAACATCGCCTTCTTGGAGGATGGGGTGGGATTATATGGGGTAGACTGCTTGGGTGGGTCTTCTTGGATTCAGGGGTTTGATACCCGGGATCTGTCTCACTAACCAAGGGCTCGTTGGAAAATGAATGAGTTGGTGAAGATGTAGAGGGGGAACAGGAGGGCTGGATTGGAGGGGAGTGGCTGCCAGGGGAGGATTGGCGGCAACATGGTAGAAGAGAATAGCAAAAAGGCCTTGGTGGGTGGGAGGGGAGTGTTTCTTGCGAGCTGCAGAAATCAATAAGTAGACGGAGCGGTGGAGGAAAGCAGGAATGTTCATGGGCTTGTAACCGTAGAAGTGGTTGACAAGAACCAGATGGAAGCCAAACATTGACTTAGCGGGATCGTCAGAGGCCAAATAATGGATCAGGGGAATAGCGACAACGGACCAAGGGGAGGGAAGGGAGGTGCGTTCAAGAGAAACACCTATCCATTTGAACTCTTGGTAGTTGAGGAACCCCTCCAGCTCGGGCTCCCAATTATGCTTGTCATGGTAGACATGGCAACCACATAGGGGAAGGCCAGACACCTCAGCCATCAACTTGGGGGTAACCTTGAGATGAACACTGCAAATTACGACAAAGCCATTATTCCATGTCCGGATGAAGTTAGCAGAAATATCAACTTCGAGGCCCTAGAATTTACTCAGGAAGGGCTTCAGATTAAAGGTGTTGATAAAGGGTTTCACAGAGGGTCAAGCTGGATGGAGATAGGTTCGATGTATGTCATAGTTCTAGGAGGGAAGGATAAGGGAAGAGATAGCGACCAGGGTAAAGGGTGACGAATGATAAAAGGAAGGACAAGGAGACTATTTAAAAAGGTCAGCAAGGGAATATTAAGAATGTTGATCCGATCGAGGAAGGGATAGGTGGACAAAGGTCAGGTAGGGTGGGGATTGGTGATAATTCTTATGCCTGAGTCGATATAGGAAAATGGGGATATCTAGAGTCGCTTGGATTCGATGAGGATGGGCAAGGAAGCAGATTGGATAGGGGCAACGAGGGTGGCATTGGGGCATCGCAAACTATATTGGAGAGTGTAATTGAGGATACCAATCGTCCACATTTGAAATTGATGACTGGTGATGCCAATAAGGATGCCAATCGTGAACCAACAATGAAGGAAGAGCTTGGTGGAGAAGATAATCCTAGGAACAATTGTAAACCTAGAAAAAAAACACATTGGTTAGCGAGGAGGGGGTGACACAAACATGCCTTGCCTGTCAGCATCTGCTATGTGGGAGACACCCGATGGATTAGAATTGCACCACACCATCAGTAGAGATTGAATAAGACCCATGTTGGCAAGCTAGTTAGTGAGTTTATTTACTTCATGGAATACATGGAAAACTGCCACCTGGCATTGCTGACCAATGATAACTTTGCTTTCTTGGATCAACAAGCTCATATTCCAAGGGGGATTTTTATCAGTTTTGATGTAACAGATGATGTTTAGAGAATCCCCATCGATGTGAAGACAATTACGAGAGTCTTTGATCAGGTTCAAACTATGCCAGAGAGCCCAAGCTTTAGCAAAATTATTTGTCTAGTGATCGAGGTTCTCAGCAAAGGAGAGAACGATCATCCCTTTGTGTTCTCAGATGACCCCGCCAGCTCCTGATAGTCCCGAGTTCCCTTTGGATGCCCCATCAAAATTTAGCTATAAAAAACCTGCGGGAGGGGGATTCCAAAGGGCAAACCATCTGGGATGGGGAATGGGGTGAGGTCGATCGGGGATAGGGATGTTGAGGGATTGGAAAATCTCCCTTTCAACCTTGCCAATCAGGGACTTATACCAAGGGAGTAATTGGAGGTTTTCAGAGGCATAGGTGATGGCTTTGGTGGTCGTAGGTATGGCATCATTAGAAAGGATGGAAAGCACTCTACGATTGCGCTTTAGCCAAATTTGCCAAATAAGGTGGTGGAGGAAAATCCTCCAAATAAATGCAGCATTGGGATTCTAAAAGGGGTAGGCCATTGGATAAATATAACCTGGAGAGTGTGGGGTTGGGCCCACTGGATTTGGAATAGGTATAGCAAGTGGTTAAAACTCCATTGGGTGAACTCACAATGTAAAAAGAGGTGGTTGACCGATTCACCATTAGACAGGCAAAGATGACATCTATTAGGGATAAGGATGCCTCTTTTCATCAGGTTGTCAGTGGTGAGCACTTTTTTTTGAAAAATAGTCCAGGAGAAAAACCCAACCTTAGGGACTAGGCACTTGATCCAAATCGACCCAAATAGGAAGGCAAAAACTTAGTGGTTCAACAGGAGAGAATGAGTCGACTTGACTAAGAAAACTTCATTGTATGTCCCTGACCAAACCAGAGAATCTAGACAGGTTGCAATAGGAATAATGGTGGTTCTGAGAAGCCAGGACAAGGAAGTGCCCACTTGGGTTATCTGGGCACTAGCACTACCAATGGGGATTTGCTTCCATTCCCACTGATCATTGAAATAATCCCTGACTCTGCTGCCCCATCTATGCTCAAGAAAGGATTTGAGAGAAGACATACCTAGGATAACTATGAGGGACTGATCGTTCAACCAAACGTCATCCCAAAACTTGATCTCGGAGCCACTGCCAAGTTGCAAACGAGATCCTTTAGTGATAAGAGGTCTGGATTGACTTACTGCCTTCTAGAAAGAAGATCCAAAGAAAGGGAGGTATTCATTCATGAAGGACAATCGAGGGAAGTATTTGCTCTTGACAATAGCCACCCATTCTAATTTGACATTGTTGTGGAGTTTCCACACCTGCTTGGCAAGTATGGCAAGGTTTAGATTGAAATACCTTCTCAATACCAAGCCCCCTTGGAATTTAGGTTGACAAACTCTGTCCCAGTTAACAATGTGGATTCTACTTTTTTCTTCAGGACCTGACCACAGGAAATTTTTCTAGATTTGCTCAATCTTGGCATGAACAGATGCTGGGGCTTTGAAGAAAGACATGAAGTAGACTAAAATTCTTTGGAGGACTACCATAGTGAGGGTAGCCTTAGTTGCCTGGGATAGGAGGGCACCATTCCAGCCTGCAAGTTTGCATTTGAACCTTTCGATGACATTATCCCAAATGGAATATTTCGAGATCTTGATGAAAAGAGGAAGGCCCAGGTAAGAGGTGGGTAAGCTCGAGATTCTACACTACGGGATACGAGCGATCTTGCACTGTATGCTATCCGAAGTGTTAAGGAAGAAACAATCACTTTTGGTGTAATTGATTTCTTGGCCTGCTGCTCTGGCTTAGGTGTCAAGGATAGATTCGATGGACTTAGCTTGGATGATTGATGTTGAAGAAGTAGTAATGGTATCATCAACAAACTATGGGTGAGAAAGGGGGGGCATGGTGGATGAAGCTTTGATCCCTTTCACATGCCCAGAAGCACAAGCAGACTTGAAAGCTCTTCCCAAGGATTCTTCCAGGATGATGAATAAGAAAGGGGATAGGGGGTCACCCTGCCTTATGCCTTTATGAGTTGGGAAATAACCTGTAGCTGAACCATTAACGAGCACAGAGAACCATGGCATCGATATAAAACATTTGATGAGCTTGATCCATTCTCTATGAAACCCAAACTTGCAAGGACTTTCAGAAGGAAATCCATGTTGACTCTGTCAAAAGCTTTGCTGATATCCAGCTTAAGAAACATGGCTGCCTTGCGGTTACAGTGAGTAGAATGGAGAGTTTCATGAAGGGATATGATGTTGTCTATGATAGATCTACCTTCCATGAAGCTACCTTGACAAGGATCAATGATAGCAGGGAGAATTTTCTTTAGCATCAGGGCTAGGGATTTGGTTAAGATCTTATAGATAATGTTACAGAGACTAATAGGCCTAAAATTTGCCATAGTCTTGCAGGGGTGGGTTTTGGGGATCAGAGCAATGAAAGTTGAGTTAGTCCCTTTTGGAATGGACTTAGTTTATTGGAGCTCGATGATGGCTTTACAAATGTATTCCTTCATAATGTCCCAAAATGTTTGAAAAATTTGAGGGGGAAAGCCATCTATACCAAGGGCCTTGTCAGCTTGCATGGAGAAGAGAGCAGTCTTGATCTCTTTCGAAGAGAGGGTCTAAATTAGGGTAGCATTCATCTCAAGAGTAACCATGGGGGGAATGTTCTTAAGAAGGGATTCCTGGGCTACCAAGTGGGAGGGAGAGGGATTTACCATCATATTACTGAAGTAAGCAGACGCTTCTGATCTGATCTTGAAAATGTCTTGGGAAATAGAGCCATCATATAAGGTGAGTTCTCTGATTTTGCTGGAGCTACGGTTCTGCATCATGGAAGCATGAAAAAATCTGGTATTGGAATCTCCATATTTGAGCTAGAGGGCTCAGGATTTTTGTCGCCAGAAGGTTTCTTCTCTAGCCAATAAGTTGTGATACTCAGACAGTAGCTGAATCTCCTCATTCCTCAGCTGAGGAGTCCATTGGTCATGATGGATTTGTTCCTCCAAAGTCTTAAGTTTATCAATAATGAGCTGCTTGTTCTCAAAGATGTTTCCAAAAACTTCCCTGTTCCAAATTTTGATGTTTTCTTTAACTGATTTGAGTTTACGAGAAATTCGGTCAATGGCAGATCCTAAACATGGAAGATTCCACCACTCAAAAATTTGTTGTTTGAGGTTTGGGTGGTGAATCCACATGTTTTCAAACCTGAAATGGGTTTTGAAGGATGAGGCCTTGTATTCTAGGAGGAGGGGTGAATGGTTAGACCCAATTCTGGGGAGGGATGTGAGGAGAGTATTGCCAAAGAGAGGGAGCACTTGCTGAGATAAGAAAAATCAGTCCATCTTGACTTGAATGTGATCTTGCCCTGCTCTTTTGTTGCTCCAAGTAAAATGGTAGCCTCTGATATGAATGTCCATAAGCTCATTACTCAACACAAAATACTGGAAATTAGTTATGCTTTTGAAGGGAGTGGATAAGTTGCCTCGTTTGTTGAAAGTAAATAGAGGAGAGTTAAAATCCCCAACTAACATCCATGGGAGGAAAAAAAAATAGTCTTGAGAAGGGACAAGGAAACCCACAGCTGGCGCCTTTCTAGGGGATTTTTGGGGGCATAGATATTGGAGAGGACCCATGTGAACTGGTTGGTTTTGCAATGGAAAACCATGTTAAGGGTTCTGTTGGTGAAGGCTACCACCCTTCCCTCAACTTGGAGAGGATCCCAAAGGCAAAGAAGGCCCCCAACCGATCCCTCTATAGGGGAGGAAGCCCACTGGAAGTCTTTCTAGACTTATTTGATGATGTTCGGGGTTCTCGTTGCATTAGCTTTGGTTTCTTGTAACATGATGATGGTGGGTTTGGAATCCTTTCTGATGGTTCTGACCAATCTTTGCTTGCCTGAGTTGTTAAGCCCTTTGATGTTCCAAGAGAGGATCTTTATTTGGATACTTTGGAAGGTTTCTTACCGCCCTTGGTGGGTATGGGAGGGGGTTTGGGATTCTTGGGATCATCCAAGGGTTGGCTAAACAAATCAAGGAAGAGGGTTGTTTGAACCCCATTTGCAACTTGATTCTCAGTGTCTTTCTTAAGCTGGTCGGACATAGATGGTCTGACTCTCTTTTTGTCACCTCCTTCCACTGGCCCTTTCTTACTTTTGGTTATGATGGAGCTAGAATCCAAGTAGTTGTGGAAAGGGCTGGATGCCTCCTCAAGGGATTCAAAAACTGACTTGGTTGGAGACAGAGGTTGGGCTAAAGAAGTGGTGGGAAAGCCCTCCTCGAGGGGAAGGGAGGAAAGGGATTTAGGAGACGTGGCAGAGAGCAGAGAGGTGGGAGGGGTTTGGGAGAGTGGTGCAACCAGAGAGGGACTGAGTATGGAAAGGTAGGGGAGGGGAGGGATTGGAGGCAAGGGGGAAGGAGAAGAGGGGTAAATAGACTCGGGAAAGAGGACATCATCATCAACACCAAAGAGAGGACCAAACTTGTTGGGAAAGGCAAAAAGTGAACATACTTGGTTGGAACTTGACGAAGCTTGGTGGGGGAAGGATTTGTGGAAGGGGACTTGTTTCCCTTTGTCATTTTTCCCTTAGAAAGGGCCACCAGTAGCCTTGGGTCCTGGTTGGTGACCAGACGCTAAGTAAGGGAGAGCTGGGGTCAAGGAACCTCTTTGGTAGCTTTCAATGAAGGGCATTGGGATCTGAGGTGTCCCTGAGCCTGGCATTCGATGCAAAACACTAGTTTATTCTCATATTCAATATCTTGGCACCACTAGAAGTCCCCATAGATGATATTGATGCGAGTGGGAAGCTAGGACGCCAGGTTCACAAACACATAGATTATGGCAAAGTCCATTATGGATAGGGCTTTTATTGTCGGGTCAAAGGCAATCAGGTCTTCGATGTATCCTTCAATCCCCCGAAGGATATCTTCATGAAAAAATTGGATTTGCAGGTCTGGAAGATGAACCCAAATGGGGGCAATATTGATGTCCTGAGTTTGGGGATTGAAACCCTGTTCCCATTTCTTAAGGAATAAAATTTTCCTGCCAAAGAACCATGGTCCTCCGGTGAGGATTCTTGCATAATCATTTTGGTTGTTCAACTGAATTAGAAAGAAACCCCTGGAAAGTGCAACTAGCTAAAAACTTCCCTATGTTCACCATTTGAAACTGGCCCATCTTCTAATAGACTCCATGTTAGGTCGGCCTCCAACAAATTTTCCAACCAAGGACAGGGATTCGAGGGAAAGTTTTGGAGCCATGCAAGAAATCGGGATAACAATATTTTCCCCGGAGGTGACCACGGGGGAAGGGAAACCACTTCAGATGGTTTGGGAGAAGGGGATCCCGATACCATCATGCTGAATGATAGACCGACCGAGGGAGGGGATTTGGAAGGGGTAAATGGGGGAATGAAACCTTCCACCCAAGGTCTCTATGTCCCACCCAGATCCAAATTGGGGGCATCAGGATCATCTGTGAGATCGATAGGGATCTCGCCTGGTTCTAAATCCTTGGGGAGGGTTTGGGAAACCCTGCCAAGGAAAGCCAGGGCAGCTACGATCGAAGTTGATGCTGATGTTGTGGGAACCATTGTAGAGGGAGTCATTGCTATTGAAGCCATCTTTCTCTATGTTTTCTCTTGCTTCCCTAACTCTCACTTCAAACAAAGAGCCACTTTGGTTTTTAATAAAAAACCTTTTATTTTTTCCCATAATGGATAATCAACCTTTGATTTTTGCCCTCCATGGTTTTCATAAAAACCTTTGATCATGCTTCCCATGAAGCCCTTTTGGAACCAATCAAACTATAATTCTTCTTAGAACCTTTTGACATCAATGACAACTAATAATCCCCAAAATATCCAACAGTAGACGTTCTATAGAGAAGTCAAATTCTTTTTGGTATGGAAGACCCGATAAGTCTTCAGGAAAGATATACCTAAATTCATCCAATACCAGATAGGTTTGGAAGAGACTTGCACTAGACTCAGTTTCCTCCTTTTTATTAAGATTTACTACATAAACTTTACTACCCTTCCTTAAGGATCTTTTAACTTGCATGGCCATTAGGATATGGGATTCCACTAATTCCTGTCCATAATAAATTTGAATCCTTTACTTAGCATCATTAGTGAAATCCAACCATCTTTCTTCAAAGTTCAGTAAAGCCTTATATGCTTTGATCCAATCAATGTCTAGGATATTGTCAAAGGCATGTAATGGAACCACATACAAGTGCCAACTAGTTTTAATTTGTGGTAAAGTTATCTGAGGGTCAAATAAAAATTGACTAATAGTATAGGTTTGCCTAGACCCATACTCAACCTTCCACCCATTTGCCATAAACCCAGGTTTTTTCGATATGTCCCTTAGAATGCTAGAAGAAATAAAACTATTCGTTGCTCCAGAATCAACCAAAATGCATACATTTTTATTTTAATTTTTTTCATCTAATAGAAAAGGTATTGCCTGACAATTCAGTTTAGGATTACTTGTTGTTGCATAAATTTTATGGATAGTCTCCGCAGGTTCTTTCCTTCTATCAACTCTTAGAGGACACTTAACAGCATAATGAGATTCTTGATAGATATAACATCCATTTCAAGGTGTCCTTTCTCCTTTATTTCTATCGTTTCTCTCCTGAGTTTCAGATCTTGGTGCATTAGCTCTTTGATCATATCTATCCCTAAAATTAATCCTATCTTGGATGCCTTGATTGATTTGATTATCTCTACTTCCTTGATATCTAATTTTGTTCTTCTCAAATCTATTTTTGTCTCTGTCTCTATTTTTCTTATTCCAATTCTTGTCCCATTTTGTTGAGCCACCACTCTTATTTTTTTGTTACTCTTCTTTTTTAAAGGTTTTTTGATAATAGGCCTTCTTGGCCTTCTCATTGGCTTCTTCCCTATGAGCCAAATCACAAGAAGCAGTAAAATTTGTGGGTTTCAACAAGATAATCAGATGCCCAATATTTGGGTGTAATCCTAGGAGAAATTTTTGAACTTTAATTTTATTCCACTTCTCATATTCAGGCATATACTTGAGCAATTGCACAAACCATTTATAGTACTCGATCACGATCATGCTACCCTAAGTTAATCTTGAAAATTCCATAGATTTATCAAGATAAAATTGCGGTGTCAGAAATCTATATTTAAAGGCTTTGAAAAATATTTTCTAGTGAACATCAATAACGTCCACATTATTTATTTTTCTATATGTGTTCCACAAATTAGTAGTGGCTCTAGTTAAGCAGAATATTGCCCACAAAGTTTTCGATTTGGAAGTGAGAGTTCTAACGACAAAGTACACATCTACACTATTCATCCATCTCTTTGCCTCTTCTCCATATCCTTTACCATAAAATTTGGCTATGTCTATTCTCTGCATATCCCTATTTAAATCAAGGCCTACTTTTTTTCTCTCAGGATTGACAAATGTATCTTTTTTCAGCTATCATTGGTTCCTTTCCTTTAGATAATTTTATTATTATTTTTTATTGTTGAAAAATCATCTCTTGTTGTTGAGTCAACTGAACCTTTTGTTGTTCCATGTGTTCTAACATCTGAGCCTTTTGTTGTGCCATATACTCAACCATTTAATATCTCTATTGATCCATATGCTCTTTCTATTGGCTCATCTGCTCTTGCATTAGTTGTATCATTCGGACCATCTTATCCTTTTTTTGAGCTAGTTATTTTTATTTTTCTTTTCTGATTATTCAAGGGGATTCTGCAGCTTCCTCAAATGCTCTCATTCTCACTATCCATTGAAGAACTCTCTTAGTATTTTTAGTTAGCCCTTCTCATTGGACTGTCAAAGGTCTCTTTGAGGAGCTAGATTTCATA
Organism: Wollemia nobilis; assembly: GCA_028583015.1. NCBI lineage: Eukaryota > Viridiplantae > Streptophyta > Pinopsida > Araucariales > Araucariaceae > Wollemia > Wollemia nobilis. The sequence goes on from JAQPPZ010000440.1 coordinate 7,339,017, forward strand.
CCAGATGTCATTACTTGTTTAGAAAAAAACTTTGTCAATTGTTTTTATTTTGGTTTAGGTTTTCAATAATTTAGCACAATTTTTTTCTAAAGTTTCTTTGCCTAGGGGTTCACAACCTGGGGCTCTGATACCAACTATAACAACCCATGTCCTTCCTACTTGGTTTTCCTTTTCCAAGAAAAATTTTCAACCAATCTCTCTAAGTACTTTAGTACGAGGCATGCAAATTCTTCTTGGACACTTATCTCATTACAGTCAAAAGCCTAAGAGATCGATATTGGATAGGTCTCACTATTTATTGCCATAATTGAACTCAACCTCTCTCCCTAAGAATCCAATTTTAGGCAAGGGTTTCTCCTCTAGAGCCCATTTCATCTAGAGGTTGGACGCATATTTTCCCCAATTCTTATCATGACTATAGGCCATGTAAGAAATAGTGTGTGCATACCTGAGCTAGATGAGCATCCACCTACCATGGAGTTCATCTAAGGTCCACCATAAACCTAGTAAGGACTATTGTTACTTGGCTTGATCTAAATGACGACTTGATATCCCATTCCATATTATCGCTGGATAGCCGTCAAACATTTCAAGTTTAAGGAACACCTATTCGTACTATCAAAAACTAACCTAAGAGTGACACCCATTTCATCCTCATTTATGTCTCATCTTGACCTTCCATCAAGAGTCTGGTTGTTCATGAGTTTAGATATTTTTCTTCCCACAAACATCTTTAAAGGTTAACTACATAGATTGTGCTGCCCACAATATCAGTTTACCATTCTCCCTTGTACTTCTAGAGATGGTCATATTCAATTTTCTATTTTTTCCAAGGACAATGGTATTAGGTATTTTCCATAAATTATTCTTCTCTCATTTTAGCATAGCATGATTTCTCACATTTTATAGCATGATTCCTAGTTTATATATGTTTATTTTATATACCTTGACCATAATTTTTCAGTTAATCGAATATTCTCTCATCCATAAAGAAAATATTCATCTAACATTTCTAAGTAAATTTTAGACAATTAAACAATATAAAATAAATATTAAAACTTCACATAATTAATAATATTCTAGAGTTTATGTTTTTCATAATATTCCTTAATGTAAAATCTACCTAATATTATTTAATATAACAAGCATTGACTGTTCTATTCTAGTTTCGAAGATATTACCTAAGGATTATAAGTTTTTAAAATTAGGCCAATCCGCTCAATTAATCTTTCAAGAAATTCTTAAGTTATGATATTATATTAAACTACCATTCAATTTCCAATGCAGGGTCTCTTTCTAAATTGCCTATGTCTCATAGTTTCAAATATATATATATGAAATGGTCCCTAACTATTTCACCTGTTCCTTCAGTTTATGTTTAACTTTCCTTACGGGTTATATCATAAACATTTAGAATTTTCTGCTATTATTACTCCAAATCGTACTTAGAAGCATAAATATAAAACTCGTTTAAACCTTCACATACTTAACAATGATTTGATAATATTGAAGACCACATATTAAATGTAAAACTAGGTTTCATTTCCACGAAAACACTTTTTAATATTTCTTTTTTTTCTATATTGACATGTAATATGTTCCAGGATAAAGGAAATGAAAGTCACAAATATGCCATAAATATTGTATGCTCTATTCCAGGCTTGGAAAGCATCTTCCATACCTACTCCACATAAAGATCTTCAGAACAACTAATTTTAATCTATGATTTTTGGTCTTAGAGATTAAAAGCAATAGCAAGATTTATTGGAAAAAAACTAAGGGACGATGCAGACCATATATTTTCACTTCTCCTGAGTATGGAAAACCTATGAATCCCAAGTGAAAATAGTACACACGTATGGGAAGACATCATGATGGCATTGTGCACTGCCTTAAATGAGATCCCAAATGATGCTTCGAATCCTAAGGGTTTACAAAATTTTCATATGATAGTTCTCATTTTCGAGGCACAAAATTGTTTCACATCCTAAGCTAAGGCTCCACAGCTTTCGCTTACGCTAAAACAAACCTGCTCATTTAAACTAACATCATATTTGAGTTAACGCAAAGCTATTATATTCTATATATATATATATATATTTAATATCATAAGATATTATAGTCACCAAAATTTGAACAGAGGTACCTAAAAGAATTGTCTCATGGATATTTATAATTAATCTCAACAACAATTTAACTAAAATGTAGTATGCTCGCAAGAGAAAAAACAACTGAAATGCTTCTCATTTCTCAAGAGAAAAAAAAGATAATAAAGGAAATAGAAAACATTATATTCACTACCTAAAATCCTTTCAGAACATATAATGAATGGAAACTCTATATTCACTATAAACTTATTTATATTATTCCCAAATCCATTCACCTATATATGAGTAACAATTTTTATCGAACCCATAAATGTTATAACATCCAGGTCAAACTAACCTATAGTTTAGCATATCCTTTTTATAGAGACAATCAAGTAATATTTCAACTTGGGTCACTCTTTACATTTAGAGCCTTTCAAGAAATTGAAAGCCAATGTTTCATTACAATTTCTAGAACATAGGCTAGCAGAGATCATTGTGATTTAATTAAGGATGTTCATGAGACATGTTGCACCATTAATGACATCCAAAACAATCACCAAGATCCAGAATGACATACTATGGGATCAAAGTAGCCAAATATCTAGATGGATGCACCCTAGCCTAATTTTGCAAGTAGTCTAATGCATATCTCTTCAAAAATTAAACACAACAATTTCATTCACAATAGATATTCAACTTTATCAAAATAATTCTATAATTATTTTCCAGCACCTACAAGCAAGTATTTGAACACAAATTATTAAATAAAGGTATCAACATTTAAACTATTTAGTTTTTAATAAACCCCATACAACATTTCCTATTAAAATTTTAGTAAACGAAGACCAACCTACCAACGATGGTCGTAAAAATAGTCCTCTTCCAACAAAAAGTTCACTCGCCAGTCTCCTTCACTTAGCTGCCTTCGACTAAAAAAATATATCTCCTTTGTTTAAATAGACCCATCATACATAAAAATTATGTGATATTTGTACGTCTCCATGCAAATAATCTCATTGGTGATGAGCCAGGTGTGTCACCAGATATTTTACAAAGTGGCTTAAATATTATTCATTCATATATTCTTAATATATCATTTATAATTTCATTTATTGTTTTATGTATTTATATATACTTTTTGTTATATATGTTTTTATTATTTTTATTATATAAATATTTATATATATGTATGCATATATTTTCTCATTCCCTCTTTTATATATTTTTACTATCCTGACATATTACATCTTTAATTATTTTTACTATTTAATGTTATTATTATTATTAATATTTTATATTTTATATTTTATTTTATTTTATTTATATTATTATTTCTTATTTCTTATTTCCAGCACTATATATATATATATTATTTATTAATATATTATATCTTTATTATATATTTACATATTTTATGTTTTTATATTTTTATTTATTTATTATTTAAAATATCAAAACATAGAATACAAAATCCCTAAATGCGGCTACATGGATGCAACTACATGGACCGTTGGTGGGCGTACTACCAGTAGGGTTCGTTGACCCTAACAATGGAAAATACTTCGTCGCTCATCATCTTCCCAACTTACCTTCCCCCAAAATTCTTTGTCTGCCATCTCGAGGAGGTGTCTTTCCCAAGGTCTGCTCCTGCTACTAAAAGTACCTATCCCTGCATCCACAAATAGATTAGAAGTATCTCATCCTTGCAATTAAAGCAGATGTACTATAAGCTAGATTTTAGAGGGATGTTACACCATTGAACTTTAGACCTAATTCTTCTTGCTTAAGTTCTAATTTGTGGATATGCTTATCATGCCACAATTTCCTTCACCTCTAGGCCACTTCGATTACCCATTATGCAATGACTCTTCTTTCATATAATATTATGAGTGTGCTCAGTCACTCTTCCATATTTTATTTTTCACCCAAGCGATGCTCCACAACTATCCATAAACTAGGTACCAAGAACTCTACTGGCACTATTGCCTCTTAACCATACATTAGCTGAAATGGCGTATGGTCCATTTTTGGTTTGAAGGTTGTCCTATAATACCATAGAATAGATGGTAATATCTCTTCCCAATATGTTCCTATACCACATGTCTTATATAGTGTAGAAACCAAGACTTTGTTGGTTACTTTCACCTGATAATTTGCTCGGGGGTAATATGAACTTGATAATGAATGCAAAATCTTGAATTCTATTATCAACTTTTTAATAACCTCATTAAAAAATTGACCTCCCCTATCACTTGTTATTCACAACAAAATTTTGAATCTTGTAATCACCTGTTCGTTCAAGAATTGAGCTATACTTTTTGTTGTATTATTTGGTAGTACCCTCGCTTCTACCCATTTTGTCATGCATTCTAATGCTACCATGATATACCAATATTTTTTCTTATGGATGATTTTCAATGGTCTAATGAAATCCAAACCCCATCTCTCAAAAAATTCCTAAGGTTGTGATGGATGCAAAGGCATAAAGTCTCTATGTAGTGGCTTCCCCACTCTTTGGCAAGTGTTACATTCCTGTACATATTCTTTTGCATCATTGTACAACATAGGGACGCCTAATACTACCAAGAGTGTCCTCCTAGAAATGGTGTATGACCCCATATATCCTCATACCAAGCCTTTGTGGACTTATTTTAATGTTGTGTTGACTTCCTCCATTACACATCTTCGTAAAATACCATTTGTACCCATCTTATACAACAATACAACTATCAACTAAAAGGATGCTAACTTCAAGATTACATTCCTCTTTTTTTATCATTGTCAAGTCTTGTGGCAACTTCCCTATGGATAGATATTGCCCAATTAACTTGTACCATGTTGGTACAATATTAATTGTAAATAGTTATGCATCGAAGAATTCATCTAGAATTTTCCTCCCTGTAGGTCCTCATGATCATATCCAAGACAACTAGTCTGCAATCACATGCTTCTTACTAGGTATTACTAATATTTAGAATACAAATTCTTGAAAAGTGATGATCCACCTATTGACTCACCCTTGTATCATTGATTTGTTTATCAGGTACAACAAAGCTTGATGATCAACATAGAAGGTAAATAGGTTTGCTAACAGGTAATATCTAAAATTTTGTACCGCATATACCATTCCCAAAACCTCTCATTCTATTGTACTATTATTTATTTTTACCCTTGACAATAGATGGCTTGCAAAATATATTGGTTGATCTAGCCTGAATTGTCCTTCCTAAGCTAATGTGTATCCTATTGCAAAATTGGAGGTATCAATATGGAAACACTAAGATGGGGTTACTTACAAGTTTTTATTTCAATTCCTCAAAATCTCCTTGATGCTTCTCTATTCAACTAAAAGAAACTTTGTCAATGAGTCCAATGGGTAGGACACATGTGTATAATTCTTGGTAAACCTTTGATAATATCATGTGGATCCTAAGAAGGTTTTTAATGAGCTTGTGTCATATAGCTCTTCCATATTCAAAATGACACAAATTTTATCAGGATCAGTATTCAACCCTCACTGCACACTATATATCCTAGTAGCTTCCTATATGGTACCATCAAATAATATTTCCCAAGATTTAGGGAGATATGTGTATTCCTACACTAGCTCATACAATCACTCAGGGTCAGTATATTATTGTTGTAATCACAATGACACTGAGAGGGGGGGTGAATCAGTGTGTTCTTTAAAAACTTCTAAAACAATTAGATTATAAAACCAACAGTAGTTTAAAGCAGATAAAAGAGATACTAAATGCATCAAGAAAGCATCACACATAACACAGCATTTTAACGAGGTTCACCAATGTGGCTACTCCTCAAAAAGACTGCTTGGACTACCATCCAAATCCAATCAATGCAAAGCTACAACTTTACATAATCCTTTACCAAGCACCAACCGGAAGGAGCACCAACCCCTTAACTTTATCTCGCTTCAATAGAATGGAGCACCAACTCCTATTTTACCAAGCACCTACCGGAAAGAGGCACCAACCCCTTAATTTTCCAAAGACCAATCGGACAAATTGTTTACCAAGACCAACTCGGAAAGAGGCACCAACCCCTTAATTTGCCAAGACCAACTGGACTTCAATATTGAAAAAAAATGTTTGACATATACCTTTGTTATTGCAAGACTCTAACTCGTCTACATCACCTTTGCAATCTCTCGTGCACTCTGCTCTCTCTTGCACAATCACTTCACACAGCTTTGTCTGCACCGCTACAAACCGGACTTTGCAATCAACTTTGCCCTTCGCGCTTCTCTCGCACACTCGCTTTCTCTGTGCACACGCTTCGCACACTCTGTCATTTCAAATTCTGCTCTCTGCTCAACACGAACTTCACTTTCACAAACACTATGCTCGCATTCGCACTTTATCTTTACACCCCACTTTTCAAACTCGAAGTACCCTTGCTTTTATAGAAGAAATTTTAGGAACAAACCCTAAAAGAACGTCGGTTGAGAAACCCTAGAATTTGTCACCGCCAAACCCTAAAATCCGTCGGCCCAGATTTAACTTTGTCGGCCTCAAACTCTTCTTCCACCTTCGTCACTTTCCTGTAGCTTATTGCCGCGAAATAGTAACATGTCGGCCCTTTTAATTTAATTTAATATTTTAATTTAAATTTTAAATAAAATAAAATTTAAACTAAATATTTAAAATTAAATATCTTCATCACCAGGGCATCTTTTTCAACGAAACGAAGAGCCAACTTGGGTTTTAAGAAAAACCCATTTCAAATCTGTTATCCATGGTTTTAAATAAAACTTTTTATTTTGACTGCCTTGGTTTTCACAAAAAACCTTTTCGCTTCTTGACATCTCAGGTTTTGAAGACTTCTTCTTCTCATTCTGAATTATGTTTTCTATTTCTATGCATCTATCATTTAAGGACTCATGATCCGACTAAATTTTGAACTTTATCCTCTCGCATCCGAGTGACTTCTGAACTACCCGTCCATTGCATCATTAGATCTAACCGACCGTATTGACAACAATGACAATCCTCCCGCAACACCTTGCTCAACACCGAACTCCTATCCATTGTACTTTGGCTGCACCTTGTTGTTCAATAAACTCTTGTCCATTGCATCAATAAATCTGTCTGACTGTGTTGACAACAATGACAATACTGTTTGCTGCACTTTGCTCAACAATCTCCCCCTTTGGAATTGTTGGCAACACATGTGCAATTTTCCTTTAAATCTTCTCCCCCTTTGACAATAATACCAAAGGGCTGCTGCAGACTCCCCCTGAGTCTATGCACAATATTCTTAGACACAAATTATTACAATTAGCAAATATTCCAAGCATGAACAAGAAGAAAAACAAATACACAAATGCTCCCCCGAGTCCAAGACCACTTCATTTCACCGATTGACAACATCATGATAAGCATAATAGGCATCAATAAAATCAACAATGTGAATAGCAAGAATAACCAAGTGAATGACACCATCACCGTCAACTTCACCAATATAACATGTGTAAGAACATGACTGAACCACTGTCTTCTGTGCAACTACCCTCTGTTACCTTGCAAACTCAAACTTGTCCACTGTTAGTGAAGGCATACAATAATCTTATATAGCCAGCTTTTTGTTCTGCAATGCCAGCAACATCTGCATACAACTTCACCATGCATCTTGGATATATTCTCAACAAGCTTGAACCTAATGACAGCTATTTGTCTCTCTCTGCAGTGAGAATCCAGCAGGCTACCTCAATCCACTTTCAACTCTGTGCAAGTACCAAACACTGTACCACAGGACAACCAACATCTTTTCTCAACCAATTAGGGCTTTAGCAACAATGCTTATAGACAAGGTTTAACCAACATCATTCAACTCAAGATTAACCTTGAAGCATTCAACCAATCACTACATGAAAAGGAAACTAGTAGACATCCTTTTCCTTCCAAAGGTATTTGAAAAAGACAACCACCAACATAAATCACCAAGGCAAAGAATAACTTGCTCAAATCAAACTCAATGGAGTAAGCCCAAATCATGTATCAAGAAAAGCATTAACTTGATCAAAACAACCACTATGAAAGCAACTCAACTATTCATCACCAGGCTGGAAATCATCTGGCTGCTCATTAAAAAAACTTTTTCTTCAATCTTCCCATTCAACATGCTGATTTCACTTTTGTCAACAGAATTGACAAGTGACTCACATCTGTACCAATTTTTGTCCAACACTGCAATTTTATTGCCAACTCTTACTTTCAACTATGCATGTCGGAAGAAGACATTTTGTCAAACACTTTATGGCCAACCGTAGTGCACCTTACTCAGCCTCAAGCTTCTTATCCTTGGACTGGCATTAAATCAATAGTTAAAACAAAACTATCTGTGAATTAAATATATTCACCAAGGTGTCATGAAAGATCTGGCAATCTTCACATCAAAGAGTAAAAACAAATACATGCTGCTCGAAACACAAATACACAGCTAGGGCAAGCATTCTTTCGTTGAGCAAATTATCTCGGACTATTATGATTCGTAATTTTGAACAAGTGGTATTAAGAATCATCAACAAGACAACAAGTGACATATCTCAAAACTACCAATGGTGACAGCTCTCAAATTAAACACCACACTTCACGGCATTTCCACAAACCACTATATAAACTGAAAAACACACTTTAACAACTATACAACATTAACCCGATTGCTTACCTTTCATCCTCAGATACCTAGACAAATACATAGGAGCATTAAAATAAAACTTTAATATTGCTCCTCCTGAGGATGTGCCACCTGGAGTTGCTTAGAGCAATGGCAGAGTAGCCTCCTTCACTCCAAGGAGACACAATTTCCTTTCTTCTGTCTTTCTCCAGACTTTCCTAAACTTGGGCTTGGGTTTTTCAACAACATCCCTATTTTGCTCTTGTTCGTGAACTTGAACATTTCTCTTGTGGGGTTGTCTCTTGTGCATTCTTGATGGATGATTATTTTCTTTTCTTTTATGCACATGATATGTTCCTTGTCGGTGTTGTCCTCTTTGTGTCTCATGAAATCTAGGGTTTTGCCTTAGATTAGATATAGAAGTGCTTGGACAGAACCTTGCTATGTGCCCTTGACCGTTGCATTTAAAACATTGCACATGTTTTATTCCCTCGTCTCGTATTGCATTCTATGTGTATGATGAAATCTATGGTATTGCCTTAGATTGGATACAGAAGTGCTTGAACAAAACCTTGCTATGTGCCCATGGCCATTACATTTAAAACATTGCACAGTGTGTTCACTCAAAAAAATAGAAGTATTTTTATCAACATAACTCTTTGATCTATTGTTCAGTCCACAATAAATTGCCTTGTGACCAAAGTGGTTGCATTTAGAACAATAGCCATAAAAAGCATTATTATTAAAAGAGTGAGAGTGAGAGAACCTCTTTTGCTGTGGTTGCTTTGTCGTAGATCTTCTTTGATATTTTCTTCCTTTTGAGGATTCAGACTTCAGACTTTTCTTGTTTCAATCCTTCAACCGAGGACTTCTTCTCTGCATATTTGGAGGATGAAGGTTGTTCACCTTCATATCCAAGACCAAACTTAGCCGTGGAGCTTCTTTGTTGATTTATCATTGTATCTAGCAACTCTGTGCTCTTCTCAAATTTGAGATTTATATTGGCCTCTTTTAGTTGTTTCTTCAATGAAACAATCTCTTCTTCTTGTTGGCAGCATACAGTCTCTTTCTCATTGATTTGATACCTGAGAGTTTCTTCACTCTTTTTGAACTCTTCTATTTTCAGCTCCAGATTGTTAACAACTTTGTTAGATTCCTCTTCATGTTTGTTGTATATACCAACTTTATTACTCATTTCTTCTGTCTGCATTCTTAAACCGTCAATTTCTTTTTCTAGCTTGCTGCAATACTCTGTTTTCCTAGAAGATTGCATTTCAAGATCTTCAAAAATTTTCTTGTAATCTTCTACTTGAATTTTCAAGTTGGTGATTATATCTTCTGCATCCTCAACCTTTTTACTCAAGTCTGAAATCAGTTTCTGTTCCCAATTTGCTTTTGCATCACTTCCTTCTTCATCACACTCTTGTTCTGAATCTGTTTCTTTATCAATTTTGAACGGATCATCTTCATCTTCACTGCTACTAAACCCATGGCACTGGCGTCCATTATGCCCGAGTTGACCACAAACAAAACATTCTCTACCTTGTGAGCAATCAGCTACAAAGTGACCGGTCTTCCCACATCTGGTGCAAAACTTTATTAATCTGGCTTGTTCTCCACCGTTTGATTCATCTCTTGAATCTATTTTCATTCCCAAAGAAGCAACATTGAGATCATCTTCATTTTCTTTTGTGCCCTTGTGAGATTTCTTCTTCTTGTGTCTTATGGTTTTGCTTTTGCCTTTCCTTGCCATTTGTGTTCTTGTAAGATCTTCCTTCAAGCTGTTAAACTTTTCGAAGGAACTTGGCTCTGATACCAATTGTTGTAATCACAATGACACTGAGAGGGGGGGTGAATCAGTGTGTTCTTTAAAAACTTCTAAAACAATTAGATTATAAAACAACTGCAGCAGATTAAAGCACAAAAGAGATACTAAATGCATCAAGAAAGCATCACACATAACACAACATTTTAACGAGGTTCACCAATGTGGCTACTCCTCAAAAAGACCGCTTGGACTACCATCCAAATCCAACCAATGCAAAGCTACAACTTTACATAATCCTTTACCAAGACCAACTGGAAGGAGCACCAACCCCTTAACTTTATCCGCTTCAATAGAATGGAGCACCAACTCCTATTTTACCAAGCACCTACTAGAAAGAGGCACCAACCCCTTAATTTGCCAACGCCAACTGGACAAATTGTTTACCAAAGACCAACTGGAAAGAGGCACCAACCCCTTAATTTGCCAGCACCAACTGGACTTCAATATTGAATAAAAAATGTTTGACATATACCTTTGTTATTGCAAGACTCTAACTGGTCTACATCACCTTTGCAATCTTTGTGCACTCTGCTCTCTCTTGCACAATCACTTCACACAGTTTTGTTGCACTGCTACAGCCCGGACTTTGCAATCAACTTTGCCCTTCGCGCTTCTCTCGCACACTCGCTTTCTCTGCGCACACGCTTCGCACACTCTGTGTCGTTTCACATTCTCGCTCTCTGCTCAACATGAACTTCACTTTCACAAACACTATGCTCGCATTCGCACTTTATCTTTACACCCCACTTTTCAAACTCGAAGTACCCTTGCTTTTATAGAAGAAGTTTTAGGAACAAACCCTAAAAGAACGTCGATTGAGAAACCCTAGAATTTGTCAGCTGCCAAACCCTAAAATCCGTCGGCCCAAATTTAACTTTGTCGGCCTCAAACTCTTCTTCCACCTTCGTCACTTTCCTGTAGCTTATTGCCGCGAAATAGTAACATGTCGGCCCTTTTAATTTAATTTAATATTTTAATTTAAATTTTAAATAAAATAAAATTTAAACTAAATATTTAAAATTAAATATCTTCATCACCGGGGCATCTTTTTCAACGAAACGAAGAGCCAACTTGGGTTTTAAGAAAAACCCATTTCAAATCTGTTATCCATGGTTTTAAATAAAACTTTTTATTTTGACTGCCTTGGTTTTCACAAAAAACCTTTTCGCTTCTTGACATCTCAGGTTCTGAAGACTTCTTCTTCTCATTCTGAATTATGTTTTCTGTTTCTGTGCATCTATCATTTAAGGACTCATGATCCGACTAACTTTTGAACTTTATCCTCTCGCATCCGAGTGACTTCGAACTACCTGTCCATTGCATCATTAGATCTAACTGATCGTATTGACAACAATGACAATCCTCCTGCAACACCTTGCTCAACACTGAACTCCTATCCATTGTACTTTGGCTGCACCTTGTTGTTCAATAAACTCTTGTCCATTGCATCAATAAATCTGTCTGACTGTGTTGACAACAATGACAATACTGTTTGCTGCACTTTGCTCAACAATATTATCCTTAATCCTACCATAAATGGACCAATCATCCAAGAATGCCTTGAACTTCCCTATCACCAATTGATCAAATATATACAAAATAATTTTTTGAATTGTGGTAAGGGTATTGTTGTATGCATAAATTCTATTTTATATGACAAATATGGTCTTCAAATTATCTTCTTTGACTATACAAATTTGATTATAGCCAAACAAACCTATCCAGGAATGAATAAATTTCATGTCCTACTTCCTCCATAATGGAATTTGTGAATGAAACAGGGAAGGGATATTTAATTGTTACTACATTTAAACTTTGAAAATCAAAATATATCTTAATATTATCCACATCCTTTTTCAAGGTAACCATAATAGGATAAACCTACTCACTCGTGGTAACCCTAAAAATAATGCTAACATCTAGCATCTTGTCTATCTCCGTATTTACTAGAGTTGCATACTTGGGGTTCATCTTGTATGGCCTCCTTCTCACTAGTTGTACCCTAGGTATTAATGTAATTTTGTGGACATATAATTCTGGTGGTATAGCTTTCAAATACTTATACATCCTTGCAAAAACATCCTTGTATTCCAAAAAATATCTTGAAAGTTGCTGCTTTAAATATTGGATTCCAATCATCACCATAATGGATCATTCTAGGTTCATTCTCTAATTCTATATTTATGTCCATGATCTAAGGTCTTTCATACTTAATACTTTTTGGCTCTACCTTAGCTTTTTCCATTGTTGGATGCACTGTATTCTGCAAAACTGTAAGAAAATGTCCATTTTTCTTGTTCCTCTTCTTTTAGTTTCTTGTTGACCTTCTTCTCATCTTGTTTTTTTGTGATCTCTTCTATATTGATATAGAGATAGTTGGGCTGAACTACATTGTACTCCTCCATCTACCAATGGAAGAGTTCACTATCAAATCAGGTTTCATCCTCACTACATTCTTCAAGATACAACATCCCTTATTTATTGGGTTCATATTCTTATTCACCTAAAGAACTGCCTTACTCATCCATCATGGCAACGTCCTCACTAATTATTTCATTTTTCAAGTTAATAATATACTTATGTTGTCCTTTATTGAATGTGATTTGATATTTTCCCTAGTTGTGATTAACTTTGGCTACTCATAGCCAACTTCTTCCCAATAGTGCATCATATGTAGGCTTTTGTATAGTAATCACAACAAAATATAGGATGAACTCTTGGTCAACTATTATCATTTGTTGTGTCATCAATACTCCCTTTGTTTCAGTACCATACTAGTCAACATTGTACAACCTAAAACTTGGTTTCTACAATGATGGAGTGTTAATATCCTTTTAGTTTTTCTTTGGTAGTATGTTAACACTGAACCCTCTATCCATAATAACTTGTGTTAATTTATGCTCCAATATCTCCATATGGACCAATGTTGGTTTCCTCCCAACATCAATCACTAATATGGTTAGATCCATAAAATAATCCTTTCATTCCTTTTCTTGTATTGGTTGGCTCTGGACCTCCATCACATTTTGTGGTTGTATCTCCTCTTCCATCGCATTATGTAGCGATGGTATGGCTTCAAGCAAACTAGCCATCTTTATTTCGATTGTTGTATTTAGAATTTGTGTTGCCAGATATTGTACAACTGATTTATCTTCTAATACACAAGACTTCTTTAATTCTTTCTGTTCAGCTAGCCTTAAATACTTGGCTCTCTATATCTCTTATTAAATTACCATTTTCACCACTTGTGATATCTTTCTTTCATTGGAAGGTTCTAGATAATTATCATTTTTAGCCTGAATTTGTATCATGACTAATACATCTTTCTCAGTTTCCTCCTCCTTTACTAATGGTACGTCAATATCCAAGAAATTGACATTTTGTTGGGTACTCGTGTCTACTTTATTAGGTAAAATTATCTTCTTATGATTACCTGGACCACACCATCTACACATGTGTAGCATTATTTTGTGTTATCTCTTGTGTCTGGGGAGAAGGACAATTATTCACAAAATACCCCTATTTCTAGCAATTGCAACATTGTATGATTAGCCTTATTCTGAATCATATTGCAAGTGGCTCTACCCTTCTTGCCTATTGCCTTGATATGGTCTTCCATCTATGGTTATTTCTATAACATCCACTAGTTACGGCTTGTTTGTTCCCTTGATACTTTAGTTTTTCCTCTCATTCTTGAATTGTAAGAGTCTCCTGGTAAAATTTTGAATTGAATGGACATTTTACTACTTTGTATCCCAAAACATTACATATTTGGTAGTATTCATTTTGAGGATAATTCATATTTGTATGTCCTTCGATATTACATTTTGGACACCAAATATCTTTTCAATCTTCCCTTGTATCTCCTTTGACCTTCTTTATTATCTTATTAAATTTATTTTAGAATGATTGGATAGTCTAATGTATCGTATCATCTTCATCGTTGTTTGAATTCTCATGCCTGGAATGTGTTGCAATTTCTACTATCATCTGCTTTGCCTCACTTTAGATTTTTTTGCTTTCTCTAGTGCTTCTTCATATGTTGAGGATGGTACTGCCTTCATCTTCTTCTTATATCTTGGTAATTACCCATTGAGAAACCATCAATTAATCAATGCATATGTCGGTGGCATTTGAATTTTATTTACCAGTTGTTTTAATCAATAGTTGTATGTTTTAATATCCTCATCAACACCTTGTTTTATGGTGTATATTTCCATTACGATGTCACCATAATCTCTCAAGGGATGAAATTATTTTATGACGGTATCTTTTATCATATTCCATACCTAAAATGTTGGTGTATCTTATTTCTTTAGATACCAATCTATTGCAAGTCCTTGTAATGTAGTGAGAAACAACTGCAACCATTTATCTAGTTGGTTTACACCATTTTATTTCTAGATGGTTATGCATGTATCGATATATCTTGTTGTGTCCTCCTTCCCTTATCCCATGAAAGGTGGACATCTATGTTTCCCTGCTCTTGTGGATATGTTAGTCATTGGTGAGGTTCCTCCTTTGTCACTTGATGAAGTATCCTTCAAAATTCTTGATTGATTCCTCTTTTATAGGGGTAATCCGCTATACTTATCCTTATTAGATTTTTCTAAATTTGGTACTTTATTCTCACAAAATAGTCATCTCATGACCTCATGTGCATCCTCACTTTGTGACCATCTTTGTTGGTATATCGGATGTGGCCCTGGTCCTACTTATTGAGACCTTTCATGTTGTTGCTCTAGTGTCTGACTCCCATCCTCTACACTTCTTTGCAATCTTCTTATCACTTGTTTAGGTGTTACCATCCACTCATCATATTCTTACATAATTTTTCATCAAAATCTCCTCTTACACCAACGATCTCCTAAACTCTTGGTGACTCTTGTACCTCTTCTTCTATTTCTATCAACAATGTCTCCCACCTTTCAATATCTCCTTTGTTCAAAGTCCATACTTGTTCTATCCCTTATTAATTTGCATTTTGTGTGGAGTTTTTCACATTTTATCTTTGAGAAATTCTAGTACTTCTCCTTACTATAATCTTCTCATCACCTTGGTCTCGTCTCTCATATCTTCATAAACTTGTATCTTTCATTCACCTCTAATTGGTTCCTACTCAAAATTATCAATCGCAGGTTTATTACAATAATTTGATCCAATTTCAGTAGGCAACAATGTCAAATATAGCATAGGGGAGAGTATTCCTAGAAGGGGAGGTGAAATGGGAGGTTTTGGAATGAATTCCAAGGTTTTGTAACTATTTTGGTCTAAATCATAAAGTTGTACAGTTTGCAATTGTACGATTTATAAAACTCATAAAAAAGAGACTGTACAGTCCCAAATCATACAATTGTATGGTTGTAATCATACAACACCCTAAACTATATGATTTACCACTTGTGCAATATGCCAAAAGTTAGTTTATAGGTAAAAACTTGGTAGTTTTGCAATCATTCACTTCTAAACCTTCATTTTCCATATTTGGTAAGTTTAACTATGCAATTGTAATCTCACGATAAGGTAATTGATCATATGTATGGTTAGGTTGACTAACTGTATAATTTTTACAAACCCTTATTATAATTATCCCATTATAGATCTGTCCAATTATACACCTTATTTGACAAGGCAATAAATTTGCTAACCCTCAACATAGAATTGCCAAACTAGTCTTCTAACATGCAACTCCATTAACATTGCTTACTATCCTTTTCTATAAATCATACAATGTATGCAAAACATGTCAATTACCACTTACAACATGAGTTATTTGAACATACATACATTCACCATGATCACACGGTTAGAATCAATCAACACTATATTTTCATTATGAATTTATCCAATTACACATCAATCTATGAGCATGAACAACCATGATCTTCCACAATGAACCACAATAATTATCAATATCCATGAACAATGATGAACAACCTAAAAAATTGAAGGGGGTCTTTATAATACTTTCCCAGGTTGTTCCAAAGCAGTTCTTGAGATAATGCATCATTCACAACTGCCTTCCTATAATATCTTAAAAACAATTAATGCACTTAGGTTTTACTAAGTCCTAATGTGATTTTTATCAAATTATCTTTCATGTGTATTTCACTTTATTTCATTTAAATTCTAATTGACCAATTGTATAATTACACAATTGTACATTTACAACCCTACATTGTACAATTAGATAAAATTGTGCAAATCCAAGTATTATCATTTCTTCTTCTTCTGGAAGGTGGATTTGCTACCTATAGAGTTCTTCAACCAAAGGGTATTTTTTAATTTTGTGCTTATGGAAATATACCAAATATATGGATATTTATCCAAGAGGAACTCATGTAATGCATGCCTCTTCTTGATTCTTGGATAGTATGTTGCCAAGGCTACTTCATTTGAGGGTGTAGCTTTCATGATATTCAATGAAGAAGATAAAGTACTAATAATTTTATCCTTCATACCTTACAATAGGTTACTAACTTTAGCTCTTATATTTTCATTGATTGATTCAGATCCAATATTAGAAGACCATGATCTATCTTGTGTGTGTTAATATTTGGTATAAATATCAATAATTATTTGGAGGTTCTATTTGGAAATGTCATCACCACCCATTATATTTAATTCACCTATGTTGCCTATGGTAAGACCTCTTAAAAAATAGTTTTTATAATTTCATCGTCTAAATGAGTATGTTGTTTTGTGCAACAAGAAAGAAACACTCCAAATAATATACCAATGCCTTTTTAGGAACCTAATATTTAAAATAACACTCTCACACAAATACTTGAAATTAAACACACATTCTCACAACACACTTGGAAATAAAATGCACAATACGAAAGTAAATTGTAGAAAAAGAACAATCTCACAATAGCACTAAATCATAAGCCTCTTCAAGGGGGAAATCTCCTTAAATACTTCATTTAATTATGCAAAATAATACATACATTATTACCTCTCAAATATTTAAGGAATTTCTCTAGCACCTAACTCCCAAGGTTGGCTTACATGCAAAATGCCACCCGGGCTAGAATCTCCTACCTACAATCAATTACATTCTTGAAATAAAATGGTTACATAGAAGGGTTCCATTTGGCATAGGCACTTCTTAATACAAAACTATAAAAAAATATTACAAAATATTAACATGGGTACTACCCACGTTCCACAAGGATAATTACATCAAGTGTTAGGATGGGATCCTAACATGCCCTTCATCTTCAAAAAGCTTTTTCCTTAAAGTTGAAGGTGAGGAAACTATTACTGGATTTGGTGAAGAGGTTCCCATATTGCATCTTTTGGTTGTAATCCATGTCACTGGACCAAGACATCTATGATAACCCATCTATGAAGACTATGTGATCTTTGATCAAGAATGCATTCAGGTTCAAGAATGATGGATCCTTCCTCATCCAAATATAGAAGTGTAGACTGCACCTACACCTTGTTGTTGATAACCTACTTGAGAGAGGACACATGGAAGATTGGATGAAGTTTATATATAGCCAGAAGGCTAGTTTGTACATCATTGCCCCAAACCTATGCAACACCTTATAAGGACCATAGTATTTGGTGGCAAGTTTCTAACAACCATGCAACTAGAGAGATGATTGTTTGTATGGTTGTAAGAGAAGAAAGACCATGTCTACAATTGCAAATTTGCATTCAATATGATGTTGATTTGCTTGCTATTTCATACAATTTTGAGCCATTTAAAAATTGAGCTTGAGTTGGCAAAGAATGGAGTCACATTGACGGAGAGTGGAATCCATGACCTAAACCTTGGAGCTGCCTAGAATGTAAGAAGTTGGAGCTAGCGGAAGCTGACCATAAACTACTTCAAATGGAGTCACCTTAGTGGTAGAGTGATAGGTGGTGTTGTACCACCATTCAGCCAAAGGAAGCCACTTAGCCTAGTGAGTAGGATGTTCATAATTGAAACAACGAAGGTAGATTTCCAAGTATTTATTGATAATTTTATTTTAGCCATCAGTTTGAGGATGGTAGGTTGAACTCATCTTGAGTTGTGTCCCTTGCAACTTGAAAAATTTCTAGCAAAAGTGATTGGAAAAGGTAGGATCCTGATCTGAGACAATGAATTTAGGTATTCCATGGAGGTGAAATATGGAGTCAAGGAAGATTTGGGTGATAATGGATGCAATATAAGGGTGGGATAGGGAACATAAGTGAGCATACTTCAAAAGATGATCCACTATTACCAGAAAACTAATTTACCTCCAGATTTTGGTAGCCCTTCGATGAATTCCATAGATATATTCATCCAAACCTGCTCAAGAATGGGTAAATATTAAAGTGTGCTTGGAGAACACACAGTCTCACCTTTCATGCGTTGGCAACGATCACATTCAACAACAAATGTTTTGATGTCATTTTTCATTCCCTTACAAAAAACGTACACTTGGTTTGGGCATATGTTTTGAGAAAACCTAAATGACCAGCTATGGGGTTGCATGCATTTCATGAAGGAGGAGGTCCTTGATTTGAGACTTAGATGGAATAACCAAATGGTCATGAAATCGTAAATCCTTACCATCCCAAACATAACCAGGGTGGGATTGAGGATCCTCTTGGAGATGGTGGAGGAGAGTTTGCAAGGATGAATCCTTAGCTATATCTTCACGAAGTTGATGAATCCACCATGGAATAGGATTAGAGATAACATGTAGCATAGCCTAATATTCATGGATGTAAGACAAAGCATAAGCTACCACATTCTCTTTACCTTTCTTATAAGAGATGTCATAATTATTTCCCAAAAATTTGGAGATCCATTTTTGTTGCTTTGGAGTAGCCACTCATAGCTCTATAAAATATTTTAGACTCTGATGATCAGTCTTGATGGAAAAATATCAACCAATAAGATATGGATGCCAATAGGTGACTACATGTAAAATGGTAAGCATTTCCTTCTCATATGTGGACAACTAAATTTTAAGGGGAAAGTGCCTTGATAGTAAAACCCAATGGTCGACCCTCCTACATTAAAACTACCCCAATATCTGTTCCTAATGCATCACTCTTGATGAAAAAGGGTTTAGAAAAATTTGGCATTGCCAAAATAGGGGTGGTGGTCATAGCATACTTCAAATAGATAAAAGCCTTCTCAGTCGATTCAGTCCACACAAAAGAATTTTTCTGCAACATGGCTATGAGGGAGCTACAATATTACCATAAATTTTTACAATTTTTTTGTAATATCCTGTAAGACCCAAGAATCCATGAAATCCCTTCAAGGTATGAGGTTTAAGGCATTCTTGCACTGGCTAAATTTTCTTAGGATCTACCTAAACTCCTTCCTTAGTGAATATATGTCCCAAATATTCAACCTCTTGTTGACCAAATGAATATTTTGATTACTTTGCATAAAGATGATGGTCAGATAAAAGTTTAAGAGTTGCTTCTAAGTGGTGAAGATGATCCGCCCATGTGCAACTATAAATAAGTATTTCATCAAAGAATACTAGAATAAATTTATGAATATGAGGGTGAAAAATAAATTCATCAAACTTTGGAGGTGGGTGATATATTGGTCAGCCCAAAAGGCATAACTAAAAATTCATAATGCCCTTCATGAGTTCAAAAGACTATTTTGGGAATATCTTCCTTCTTAATACGAATTTGGTGATAACCCTATTGTAAATACAACTTGGAAAAATATTGAGCCCCATGCAATTCGTCTAAGAGCTCATCAATAACAAGAATAGGGAACTATCCTTGATAGTAATTTTATTAAGATATTGATAATATGTGCACAAGCACCAAGTGCCATCCCTCTTTCTGACTAACAACACTGGTGAATAATAGGGGCTAACACTAGAACGGATAATTCCATAAGCTTTAAGTTCCTGTATAATTTTTTTAATTTTATTTTTCTAAGCATAAGCATACTGGTATGGGTAAACATTAAGAGGTAAACTATCAGGAACAATTTGTATTGCATGATCATGTGAGCATTGAGTAGTGAGTCCCTTGGGTTCCTCGAAGACATGAGCATACCTATTTAATATACCTTGCAACTGTTATGGGTGACTAGACTTCCTTTGCTCAGGAGCGGTGATAGAAAAAAGTCAAGCTAACATGCCATGGGAAGATTTATTTAACAAATTTTCCATATTATGAAAATAAATAAACTGAATTGTTCCTACATTTCTTCCATGAAAGGTATATTCTTGCCCATCCTGACTAAATTTCATCCATAATTCAGCAAAATCCCATAGGACTGGTCCTAACATTCGTAACCATTGTGCTACCAAAACTATATCACATCCTCCTAAGGGTAAATCAAACATGTCAGACTTGAGATTATAGTCCCTAATTTTTATAACGTTATGATATTTTCCTTTGCATGGTAGGGTTCCACCATTAGAAATCATAACTTCAAAGGAATTACACGCGGTAATGTAATAGTTTCCTTGTTTGGCAACACATAGATCAATAAAATTATGTGTGCTCCTAGAGTCAATCAAAATGATGACCCTTTTTCCCTTGAAATGGCCAATCACTTTCATGGTTTTTTTGGAAATTTAAGTTATTTTATGTTGTCATTGATGTCATATGGATCACATTGATTTTTGGTGGCCAAAGCATTTCATAAATAAGCATTTATGATATTTTGGAAGAGCATGGATATATACAGGATTTTTATGAAAACCAAGGTAGGCAAAATAAAAGGTTTTATTTAAAACCATGAATCGCATATTTGAAATGGGTTTTTCTTAAAACCCAAGTTGGCTTTTCGTTTCATCGAAAAAGGTGCCCCGATAATGGAGATATTTAATTTTAAATATTTAGTTTAAATTTTAAATTATTTAAAATTTAAATTTAAATTTTAAAATTAAATATAATAATTCTAGCGCCAACTAAAGAAATGAGGAAAGGCTATATTAATTTACAGCGTCGAATTCTAAAGAAATAGGAAAGTCATATGTATATGCCAACAAAAACTTAGACTTCATGATGCCAGCGCTTATTTTTTTGAATGCCTTCGATTAGGGAACGAATTGCGAAAAGAGAGAGAAGTGTGACTTTGGTCTATTGAAAAATCATTCATGGAGTTTAATAAGATGCATAGGCATATTTGGCCTAGCATTTTGTGCGATGTGTATTATGCAGGAGGTCCTGCGATCGAGTCCCACCATGGTTATTTGCTTTGTTGAAGCGCTCGAAGCGTTGTTAAGTTTTTTGAAGGGTGCAAAAGTTTATAGTATAAGTTTTTGTTTGTGTCCCTTTGGACACATGAGGGCATGTGGCCCAACGACAGGTTGGTTGTGGTTAAGGAATTGAGAAAAGAGATGTCACAAGATCAAATCCCATCAGGGACAAAGGCAAGTTAATAATTTTTTAATATATTTTATTTTTCTAAAGTTGCCCTAGGAGGAATAAGGGTTGTGATGCATGTTTAGAAAAAGAGATATTTCTGGTGTTTCTCCTTTTGAAATTATATCATATTATATATCGTTTGAAAGCTTATTTTGAGGGCTATTTTATTAACTTGATTAAAGGTAGAAATAAGGTGTATGTAAAGATATATTTTTGTTTTTGTAAAGGGTTTCAAAAGTGAAGGTTGTTTTGTTCTTTTTCAAAGGTGATTAATTCTTTCATGAGGGGACATGTTGTATCTTATTGAGTAGGAGTGATAAGGTGTTATTTGGATATTATTGTTGTGATATTAATCATGATCTCTAACCCTTTTTGAAAGTTGAAAAATAAGTTTTTTGAGTGTGGCAGATTTAGTGGACATCCAATAAGGCATCAAATGGTATGAGCAATATTCTCCATTGACTTTGTTTATGATGGTTGATTTCTGAAATATCATTGGAGAGAAAAGGATTGATTGTGGTTTCCTTTTTGAAAGTGGTTGGTTGAATGATTCAATGTTTTATGGTTTGAGATTTATGTTTAAACCTTGTTTTATAAGCATAGTTTTTGAAGACCATTGGTTATGCAAAGAACTTGAGTTAGAAAAGAACATGAGTATCATTGTTATGTGAGATTTGTGGCTGAGCATTGTTGGAAATATTTGAGTTGGTTGATACATGCTTGGACTAGGGTTTTGTGAGAAAGAGTTGTCCCTTGTGGTGATTGGTTGAGTTGAGTTGATTGAGCCTAGCCAAGTGATTGTGTGAGGTGATTGTTCAAGTCCCATGAAACAAACAATTGTATAATTCTTATTTGGGTTGAGATTGAGCTTTGAGATTATAACATATTCAGTCTCTAACAATTCTCTTTATGCTTCTATAATATTTGAGTTAATTTTATATTGACTTGAGTTGAGTTAATATTGATTTGAGTTGAGATCATTGCGGACCATTGTTGTCATCCATTGTAGAGTGCATTTCCATTCATTATTGAATTCATCATTGAGCCTTGCCTTCATAAATTTGTGGATGAGATTTGAGTGCTACTTGAGCATGATTGGTTGAGCCTTTGAGAAGGCTTTTGGGACAGATTTGTGGACAAATTTGTGGCAATTTTTGTGGATGATTTATTGAGCCTTTGAGAAGACTTTTGGGACAGATTTGTGGACATATTTGGGACAACATTTGAGCAAGTTCTTGGTGAGCTTGTTGAGCAGATTTTGAGCAAGTTCTTTGTGAGCTTGTTGAGCATATTTTGAGCAAGTTCTTAGTGAGTTTGTTGAGAAGATTTTGAGAAAGTTCTTAGTAAGCATGTTGAGCAGTTTTGAGCAAGTTCTTAGTGAGCTTGTTGAGAAGATTTTGGGCAAGTTCTTAGTGAGCTTGCTAGAGAATTTTTGGGCAAGTTCTTGGTGAGCTTGTTGAAGCATATTTTGGGCAAGTTCTTGGTGAGCTTGCTGAAGTAGTTTTGAGCAAGTTCTTGGTGAGCTTGCTAGAGCATATTTTGGGCAAGTTCTTGGTGAGCTTGCTAGAGCAAATTTGGGCAAGTTCTTGGTGAGCTTGCTGAAGCAGATCAGTGGATTGCCTACCTAAGTAGATCAGGATTACCTTGTTGAGCAGATCAGTGGATTGCCTACCTGAGTAGATCAGTGGATTGCCTACCTGAGCAGATTAGGATTACCTTGCTAAGTAGATCAGTGGATTACCTACTTGAGCAGATCATGATTACCTAGCTGAGAAGATCAATGGATTGCCTACCTTAGAAAATTAGTGTATTGCCTAGCTTTGAGCAGATCAAAGTAATCATTTGTATTGGGATAAGGATCCTTATTTATGTGTGAAATATTATAAGGATATTATCTTGTGGAGTACACCACATTGGGGGACCCACGTTAAATCTTGTGTCTCAATTGTGTGTGGTGATTTGTGCATTTGTTTACTATTACTATTTATGTCATTAATACACACTGCTATATTTGGTTATTGCAATTAAGGATACTAATTGATATTGGTTTGGAAAGAAAGTAAAAAGTAGGCGCTATACTTTTCACCCCCCCTCTCAATATAAGCTTGTGTTCTTCAGGTTTGGGGTGTGGATACTCCTGCTAGAGCATGTACAAAAATTTATGGTTGGGATTCCTCCTAATTTAATGGTTGATCTGTGGTTTCTATTTCTTTAGGATCCTCCCCATCCTCAAAAGAGTTTGAAGTGGAAACTTCATCCATATCTAACAAGTACAATTTTTGTTGCACACACCTATGACCTCAGATATATTTTTCATCACAATTGTAACATAATCCTTGTGCCTTTCTATGATCCATATCCTCATGACTAAATTTTTTATAGGTGGAGATTTATTAGTTGAATTTGGAATTGGTTTTTTTATAAAAGATGACTTAGATGGAGGAAATTTAGAAGTTTGACCAAGAGCCTTGAATATTTCCTCTACCAATTTATCCAATTGTATGGCTTGAGGTAGCGATTAAGGTTGCAACAATTTAACCTCAACCCTGATGTCATCTTTCAGTCCACTCATAAGACAACTCTGAAAAGAATCAAAACTTAGTCCTATTGTTCGATTGGAAAGTTTTTCAAAGTGAGTTTGGTATTCTCGAATAGTTGAAGTTTATTTGAGTTTAAAAATGGCTCCTATAAAATCTTCAAACTCACTAGGATCAAAGCGAGTGAGTAGGTGTTGACCAAAATAGAACCATCAAAGGTTAGTTTTAACCTTTCTAAGCCATAAAAACCAATGGAGTGCATCTGATTCAAAATTAAAAGAAGCAATGGTAAACCATAGGAAATGCTCAATATTATGAAGAGTGAAGTATTGTTTTGCCTTACAAATCCACCCCTCAGGATCTTTTCCATCAAACTTGGCAAAGTCTAATTTTGGTAATCTCATCCCGTTATGGTTGGGTATAGCTTGTTGGTGGTGGCTTGTACAATTTTTGCTTGGTCATGTTGAGTTATAAAACTAGCAAAGACTACTTTCCAATTCAACCTTCATTGCTTTTTGTGCAAGGGTTGGAAAGATTGGATTTATGACTACATTGCCTATATTTTTTGTTAAGCATATACATTATTTTGTTGCCCATATTGTCCACTTTATTTTGAATTTCCTTCTCCATTACTTGTTGGCGAGTTCCCTCAGCCATAATTGA
Source organism: Wollemia nobilis (assembly GCA_028583015.1). Taxonomy (NCBI): domain Eukaryota; kingdom Viridiplantae; phylum Streptophyta; class Pinopsida; order Araucariales; family Araucariaceae; genus Wollemia; species Wollemia nobilis. Next base: position 7,364,114 of record JAQPPZ010000440.1, read on the forward strand.
AGGTTTGGATGCTTTTTGTGGGACTTACTAAAAATAGATAGGTAGATTTTAGGAGTTACTATTTTTAGTAATGGTCCAAAAAAATAATAATTTGAGAAACAAGTTGCAACACTGAATTTAGGATTGATTCCACTTTGATAGCTACTTAATCTAAGTGCTCAATGAGGAGATATACTAACTTCTTTGACTTTTTGTGATCTCCTAGTTGGGTGCAAGTCGATGTTAGGGTAATTTCTTCAACTTGGACTTAAAAATTTAGTAGTGGATCCTTGAGGGTCTTTGGTGCAGCATAATAATTGCTTCTACTCCACAAAATTTTGGATCAATTTGATTGACCATTGAGCGGTTATGGCCTTAACAAGAAAAATAAAAAATTACCAATTTTGGAAAATCGGTGCAAAATTTGACCAAGAGCTACCAAGGACAATTTTGTCTAGAATAGAATGTAGAATTGTTTGCTAAATTTTGGAGTCAATCTAAGCTCTGAGTGAAGAGATATCCCTATTTTAGTAAAAATTCAATCTGAGCTCAGTGGATTCCTATTTTTTTTATTGGTGAGGTCAATTTTACAATTGGATATTGGTTTCAAAAACTATGTCAACTGTCTATGACCTATATATTTTTATTATTAACTATTGACTAATTATTGACATTGTTATATTCCCTTTTGAGACTATTTTACCACTAACTAATTCCTGGCACTGTTTTATTCCCTGTTCAATCTAAATCTGTCACAAATATTCCCTAACTATTCTAAATGGTATAGGTAACTGTTCTGACTGTGTAGGTGACTGTTATGACATTGTTATCTTGACCACCCTGTATTCACTATTACTGATAAAAAAAATTTGACTATAACTAACTTTGACCCCTTATTTTAGACTCTAAGATTCTTGTCTGCCTGTCATTCTTTGAGAGTTTGTATTAATTGTTGTGCATGAAAGAATTATGGAATAGGGATGTCTTCTACGTATGCTCAAATTCTGTGTAGGATACAATAACAAGTTTGGACTTTTGGTTGTAGGTTAAGCAAAAAAAAATACTTGAAGAATAGACCTTGTTTGCAAGTATAAACAGAACTAGGGTACGCTAGACAAGGGTGTATGTAATATCCATAGGCTCTCTGTTATACCTCAATGATGAACAATAGTGCTCGAAAAAATATTTCAAGACACTACTTAAGGAGGATTCCACACATACCCTTGAGCACACTATCTACCTCTCTAATAGTATGAAAGGGTAGTCTTTCAAGATGTTGTGTCCTATGCACTATGGACAATACAAGGCCAAAAAATCTTCTTAGGGATAAAATTTTGTTAAAGCCTAGATGGTCTCTCGATACACCTAAATATGCATGGGAGCTCAATTTTATGTGTGAGTGTTTTTCGAGGCCTGAGTATTAGATTTTGATCACCCCTTACTTCACTAGGCATTGTATGGTCTATCTAGCTTAGCCAATAAAGATAGCTCCTTGAATCAGGGTTTCTAACCTACTCAATTACTATAAAAATGATTGTAATTTAAAAAAAAAAAAAATTGAATATATATTTTTTTGTATTATTTTAATAAGGAAAATTGACAAACAAGATAAACTGAACTCAAAAATTGTATACCTGACATTCAAATTGGTAGAATCCATCGTAGTCATGGTATAACATGGCCCTGGAAAGCACTTTGATACCACTTGTTAGGAACCTAATATTAAAAATAACACTCTCACACAAATACTTGAAAATAAACACACATGCTCACAACACACTTGGAAATAAAATGCACAATATGAAAGTAAATTGTAGAAAAAGAACAATCTCACAATAGAACTGAATCGCAAGCCTCTTCGATGGGGCAACCTCCTTCAATACTTCATTCAATTATGCAAAAATATATATACAATATTATCTATCATAGATTTAAGGAATTCCTCTAACACCTAACTCCCAAGGTTGTCTTACATGCAAAATGCCACTCGGGCTAGAATATCCTACAATTAGTTACATTCTTGAAAGAAAATGGTTACATAGAAGGGTGTCATTTGGAATAGACACTTATTAATCCAAAAATATAATAAAATATTATAAAATATTAACATGGGTACTACCCACGTTCCACAAGGATAATTACATCAAGTGTTAGGATGGGGTCCTAACATGCCTCATCTTCATATTGTGTAATGTAGAAGATATCATCTTTCTTTTCTTCATTTTACCATTATTCCTAGTATTTATCCAAGAATTGAGATTGCATTTTCTCCCATGTAGTTATGGAACCGTCAGGTAGGCCCATAAACCACCATAAATCTCCATCCTTTAATGTGTATGGAAACAACTACAATATTTATGCATTAGTAGTATAGTCATATGTACGACACAATACATCAAATCTGAAAAATAAATTAATTTGGATCTTCTAAAATAGTCCCTCAAAATATTAATAGAATGAAAATGAAAATGGTCTTCATGGATGGAGGATCCTCAAGTAGTTGTATAGAGTATCCATATGTAGAAAGGGCTCTAGAATATCCCCTATGTTTTTCAACTTCTTTGCCAGTGTTCTCTAGAATAGTCTATTATAAATCATCTAAAATTTATTTCAATTCACCTATAACTTATCCAAACTTAGTCTCACTTCTTGTACTTTCACTTTTATTGGGGATTTTTTGAAATAATCAACCCCAAGTATCCCTAGGACAATTGGAAAAGTCATATAACTAAAAATAAAATAAAATAAAAACAGAAAATAACTATTCAAAACCTTAAAAAAAATTGCAAACTAGTACCCAAGGTACCAACATTTCATGCTCTTTGACTAGATCTTGATTCAAGAAGCAAAAAAAGACTTTCTTTGACTAGTACCAAAGGCTCTAGTATCTCGTCCTCATACATCAGTATTTAAGTGCTTCATGCTAGAATATTTTTTAGGTTTTTGTTGGCTAGTGTCTGATCCTCTATTATCATGTCCTCACACAAATTACCTATAAAAATCCCAACCAAAATATCCAAAAAAATATGCTAAAAAATAGATTATACAAACATCCAAAACCTAAGGTCCTTGCACCACATAGTTATATGTAAAAAAAATTATTAGAAAATATAATTGTAATTAAAACAATGCTAAAAAATAGGTTATACAAACATCTAGCACCGAGGATCATAGTTTTTTGTAAAAAAAACTATCAGATAGAGAAATTTAAATTAAAATAATACTAAAATTAGGTTATACAAACATCCACCATCCAAGGTCACCATCTTATATAGTTATCTATAAAATAAACTATCAAACAATGTAATTAAATTTCAAGCAATGCTAAAAATAGGTTATACAAACATCCAACACCTAGGGTCACTAACCCACATAGTTATCTATAAAACAAACTGTTAGAGAACATAATTGAAATTAAAATAAAATAGTATCCTAAGTGATGTGATTTATAGATTAGTTAATCAGGGATCTTTCAAATTGAAGGAACTAGGCTTAAACATCGACTGATGGGAGCACTCAGTTGTCATATCCATAAGTCCAAGGACAAAAACATCGACTAATCAAAGTTATCAGTTGTATCCACATGCAAGTTTAAGGACTAAGAAATTGGCTAATAATTTAGCTACCATTATCTACTCATATTTGGCATCATCCCTAGAAATGATACAAAAAAGTGATGAACATCACTTTTCTCTATCAATATAGATGTTTAATTGGCCAGGACATCAACATTGTATGTGCAAATAAACAAGGGATAAAAACTAAACAATTGTTCTTTAAATCTATCTAACTAAAGTAAAACTAGTTCATTTTGTCATGCTTAATGACATAACTATATTAATATTGTAAGAGTTGAAAATATTGATAATAGGAATTACTAAAGCATTAGAGAGATGAAAATAATAAGAGGATCATCCTAACTTGCTAGTGCTCTTGGTTGGGCCCTTATCCAAGAGGCTAGTAGGAAGAAGTATCCTTAGTTCTAACTAATAAATGAACTTAGTTAGAGACGAATCTAGAAAATAATAGTCTTTATTAATTCATGCTAGAACTAGCTATATCAAGTGACATAGTATTACAATTAAAAGCTAAAACAAAAACATATCACTTAGATCACCTAATGTACCTATTGTTCATATCCATGTCTATGACATACTCCCCTCCTACGAACTTTAAGTAGTCTTATTTATATAGAAGGAGAAAAATAGTTGGTAGTTATATATTTAGTTAATTTAACAAACTACAAATAAAAATAGAACAAAATCATGCTTTGACTAATTTTACAAGATGACATCAACTGTTACATGATTCTCAAAACAAAATCCTTTATTTATTTGTAATAGTAGCTTGTTTATTATAGTAGCCTATTTTTCTGTTATTTTATAGCTAGTTATTTTTCTATTATTTTACTAGTTATTTTTTTGTTATTCTACAAGTAGCTATTTTTATTATGTTATCCTATAACATTGAACATAAAAAATCATCTAACAATTCCCTTTTATAAATTGTGCACTTGTAGCACCAATAAGTGCTACAAGTATATTAAACTTGTAGCACTTGTAGTACTAGTGAGCACTACAAATATATTAAACCTACATCACTTGTAGCACTTTTAGTTTTAGGTGTTGCAAGTTCTGTATAATAAAAATGCAATGCTCATAACACTTTCAATATTATGAGCTAAAATTTTTATATTTAAACATGTAATACTTGTAGCACTTTTAGTCTTAGGTGTTATAAGTTCCATATATTAAACTTGTAGTGCTTGTAGCACTTTTAGTCTTGGGAATTACAAGTTTGGTTGGCAATATTACATTATTTGATCATATAAATAGTTTAGGAACTGTTTTATTTTTTCTTAGGGAATATTTTATATTTAGAGTGTGTGTTTAATATTTAGGTCCATAGTATGTGTCATGTGTGCAAGTGTGAGTTATGAGTGAAAGGTGTCATGTGAGTAAGTGAAGAGTTATGTGAGGTGTCTTGTGTGAAGTAGAGAGTTATGTAATCATGAGAGACTTTGTCATTATATAATATGTGAGATAAGAGGAAATTTCAAGAGATACATATGAAAAGTGTCATGTAATTATGAATTGAAGACAAAGCTTTGTATCATGTGTTGAAGTAGCATTACATTTATGCATTGCTATAGTAGATTTTATTAATAATATTTTAGTGTCTTATGTGTGCATTATTGTGTGAGAATTATTATGAGATCTTGTGTAAATTATCCTATGAGTAGAGTGGTGATTTCCTAACATTGGCATAAATCCTATGGTGATAGAGATATTACAAGTGAAAAATAGCTAGCACCAAAGTTTGGTGTGAATTTGGAGACGCGAGAAGATTATATTTTTTAACGATTCAAGCCTTAAATAAGGACCATATTTGTAGAGGATAAGCAGTGAGAATACCATATTTTTAAGAAGCCAATCCTTGAAAAAGGAAGGCTCACGATTGCACTAAAGTTATTTATGATAATCCAAAGACATGTCTACAAAGATTGGATATTGAAGAAGAAGAAGAGAAGAAAGAAGATAGAAGTCAGGTTGAGGTCACTCAAATATTGAAGAAAAATAGGGATAAGGTCACCCAAATTTGAATATAGCTAGCTGAAAAGATCACAAAAAATTTGTAGGAGATTTAAGAAGAATCGATCAGTAAGGCAGATTTATTGAGTCAAAGAAATTATTTTTTAATTTTTGGAGAAATTATTATTTTGAGGAAGTAAGAATTAATTTTGTTACTAGAAAATAGTTGCAATCTTACTACAGTGGTAAGGAAATTGGCCTCTCTTTGAGAGGTCCAAGGTTCAAACTCCACTCAATATGAGGGGACCAGGACCCCTCATAAAACCTATGTAAACTCATTGTTTTTTGGTTGCTAAGAGATATAAGAAGAATATTTTTAGAGGAAGAAAAGTATAGAAGTTATAAGAAGAGGAGATTTATTTGAGAAAAAAATTGAATTAATTGATTGAAAGAAATTAATTTTTAAGAAGAATATAATTGATGATTAGAAAATTGATTTGAAGGATTTAGAAATTAAATTGATTGAGGAAGATTAAATTTATTTGAAGGGAAAGAAAGAAAGAAGAATTTAAGATTAAAATTCAAAGAAATTGAAAATTTTACCAACATATTAAGTTGGTTGAAAAAGTTGAATCCAAGCTTGGATAAATTTTTAGAACAACAATTAAAGGTAGACAACAAATTTTAGTGTGTATTTAAAAAATAATTTGAAAAAATTAGATCAAAATAATATTATTTACAAGTTGGGACAAGGATCATCCTAGCCTTAGCCAATAAGAGCACCTATTTCCTCCTTTTAATTTTTCAAAAAACTTCCATAACACTAAAACCCAAGACCAGTTACATTATCAGTGATGTGACCCGGGTTCAATCCCCATGATGGATGTGTATAAGAAGTATTACTCAAAAAAAAAACCCAAGATCTTAAAAACTAACCACTATTGGTTACAACACTAAAATGAGCATTGGAGCCAAATCTCTTAAAACATATGTATACAATGGTTTTCCAAATTAGCCAAACACCGAATTTGGTCATCAACCTATGTAATCCTCTCATCCTCAACAACCATGACACTGTGCCATTGAAACCCTACCTCCTTCTCAATATCCATCTTAGCCAAGAAGTCTTCCAATTTATTTAAAGTTCTACTCATATAAATCAAAATCACATCATCCAATTCCATTCACAACTCCTTAATTTGGGTGAGAAGAATCCTCAACCTCCATGTCTCCAAAGAAAATTTCCTCAAGCAATCTAAAGCTCATACCAATATTTGAGAATCATATTCTATGACTCTTCTCATATAACCTTGTCTTACCACCCAGATAGAAGCAGATTTGATATCTAATGCTTTTGCTTCATTTTTTGTCACCTTTCCCAAGGTCTATAGTTCCCAATAGATTATTATCCCAATATGATTCCCATAGACCACTCCAATTCCAACTCTACCCATATTTCCTTTTGTAGCTCCATTAGTACTAATTTTAATCTAACCTTTTAGGGGTGTTTTCCAAATATATTTGTCCTACCCCTCTTGCACTTCAAATTCATTTTCCATCACCCCTGTATCATCTCGAGTTTCCTCTTTAGCATACACTACCATAACTTCCATGAATTTTATCCAAATGACTTGCTATAAGCCATCCAAGGATGAAAAGGTTTCTCTAAAATTTTTATCATTTCTCTCCAACTGCACTTACCACAAAATAAATTTTAATCCAAGCTTCCACCTGATATGAAGAGCTTCATATTTAAATCTTCCCCTCTTTCATATTTTTTAAATATTAGTTTGAATAAAATCATCTCCTAGATTTGGAAAGTGAACGGGCACTCAAACATTAAGTGATTAGACATATCCTCACTTTTAAAGCATAACACATATTGGGATGGGCCAATGATTCCCCTACATCTCAAATTATCAAAAGTAATAATTTCATTGTGCATGAACTTCATGGTAAAGTTTACTTTCAGCCAACCCTTTGACTTGCCAAATATTTCTCCAATCCTCAACCTAATATGCATGAGGAGGATTTTTTGGAAGGATATTTTTATATTTATCCTTCATCGTTTAGAATTCAAGTATCTCATAGCACCAAGCTAATTCATCCTCCTCATATCTACCTATGAGAAATATTTCTACCAATATTTTAGTCATGACAGGTATCAATTTTAGAGGGATTGGAATTGACCACTTGTATAACTTCTTAAATTGATTAAACCTATAATCCCCTAGCTGACTAGTGTTGAAATAACTTTTAATCTTGATATAACCCTTACTTTCCATAGTTATTTTTGTTGGTTGCAACTTTGGGAATTCAACAATGATAGGTGGGTATTGACCTAATGAATCTGTCCAAAATCTTGCCTTCTCTCCTCTCCCAACTTTCCAAAATAAATCATCTTTCACTATATGAGATCCTAACTTTAGAGCCTTCCACACTAGGGACCCATTACCATGCAAATGGAAATGACTCACCTCATTCTGGTTCACCTATCCCAAATATTTACTAGTTAAAACTCTATTGAAGCAAGAAGTTGGTTGGGAGATCCACCTCCAATAAAGCTTTCCAACCCAAGATTTATTATTTATATCCAATCTCCTCAGTCATAAATATCCTTTTTCCTTGGGATGACTTAATTTTTTCCAACCTACTAATGCCCATTTTCTCTCTCCTTTTACTCCTCATCAAAAAATTCTAGCCATCTCATCCAAATTTTTTCATATGGTATGTGGGACACCAAGGATAGAAAATTTATAAATTGGCATGGCCTGAATGACTAACTACAAAAAAGTTAATCTACCATCAAAGGTTAAGAATATTAGAACAATATTAAAATGGATGTGCAAACAAATATTAAAAATAACATTACAATATCTTGTAACATATCCAAATGAACATGGAGAAGATATTATAAGAAAAAATGGATCCTTGGGAAATAATTTTAACAATTGTACATTGTACAAAGCATGAAAAAGTTTTTTAACAAAAATTGGAGTCGCATGTGAGAAAAATTAATATGGCCACTGATTATGAAATGGTTGATTTGAAGTATGAGCTTCATACTCAGTGTTGGTATTGGAATGTTAACTTAAAGAATGTATATTTTAAAATTTGTGCATGTATCGTAACACATGATTAAAAAAAATCATGGTTGCAAAAGCAAATTACTTGGGTTTATGACTCATTGAAATAAACCATGGAAATTTTAATTAATCACAATAACTTTATTTTAATTAACATGATAAATGTTGGTCAACCAAAAGAAGAGTGATCTTGGTCAAATTTCAAATTTCATTTTCTCAAAGCTTTAAAAAAAAAATATAATGATATTATGTGCTTGGGAAAGAATATTTTTTATTTGAAAGATTTAGACATTGCTCATAGCAATATTAATGCATTTAATATTGGAATATTAATGAAATTTATATCCAAGAGTATATTTTTCCATGGTTTTAAACAATATGAAGGAGATTACTAAGGCTTACCTTGAAACAAATGTGAAGAATGTAGTAATAATAGTTCCAACATATTTTAATAATTCTTAGAGACAAGTAACAAAGAATGCTAGTGTGATAGCATATATTTTACTTTGTGGAAGGTGTTCATTCTGGGAAAAGATAGAGGATGACATATTTAAAGAGAGAATAAGGAAGAAACTTGATTTTCGTAAAATATTAGGATTTTTGAAATTTGGAATTGGCTAACATTTGGGACCCTTGACCAGGGCTCATTAGCCAAAAAGTTTTGGGTGCAGATTTTTTCTTGGATCAATTCACCCCAATTTTATAATAATTTAACCATTTTAAGTTTAAATTTCCAACATTACCCCTAATAATATTGAACCTTCTACATGCGTTTGGACACTATTCACATGGATTTCGAAACTAATTTGCTAAATTTTTATAAATACATTTTGGGGCTGACCCATTATACATAACCCTGATTAGCAATAGTGTAAAGTATTTTGTTAATAATAATTTTTTCATGATAATGTTTATTGTTAAGTTGGAAATGCCAACCATGGATAGATATGTGTTTCTCATTCAAGAAATATTTTCTCTTTGACACAAAAGACCATTATTCGTGGTGCTAGAGAAAAATAAGTTATCGAGGCTTGTTGTTGTGAATGATCTAATTGATTTATTTTGCAAGGTCGAAGAGAACTCAAAGGTTGTTGCTAAATTTTAATGCAAATTTAAAAAAAATAAATTTTCCAGGATATATTTTTTATAAGGTGGATAATCCAAAGGTGGTGCATGAAGTGCATCTGAAGTCTAAATAATTTTATTTTATTTTTGGAAGAAAAAATGATTACCAAATAATGTAATATGGGGTGTTGGAAATATTAAATTATTTGGTCATGTAACTAGATTAGGTAGTGTTTTAATTAGTTTAGGGAGTGTTTTATATTTAGAGTGTGTGTTTAATATTTAGGTCAATAGTATGTGTCATGTGTGCAAGTGTGAGTTATGAGTGAAAGGTGCCATGTGAGTAAGTGAAGAGTTGTGTGAGGTGTCTTGTGAAGTAGAGAGTTATATAGTCATGAGAGATTTTGGCATTATGTAATATGTGAGATAAGAGAAAAATTTAAGATACATGCATATGAAGAGTGTCATGTAATTGTGTATTGAAGATAAAGCTCAGTATTATGTACCAAAGTAGCATTGCATTTATACATTGCTATAGTAGATTTTATTAATAATATTTCAATGTTTTATGTGTGCATTATTGTGAGATCTTATGAAAATTATCCTATGATTAGAGTGGTTATTTGCTAACAAGTTATATATATTAAACTTGTAGAACTTTTAATTTTGGTTATTGCAAGTGTGCTACAGATGTACTGCAAGTGTGTTGAAGGTGTGTTACAATTATACTACAAGTATGCTATAAGTATACTCTAAGTGTGTTGCAAGTGTGCTACAAGTGTGTTGTAAGTGTGTTGCAAGTGTTACGTTATTTTATCAAAAACCTATAACACTTAACAAGACCTTCAGTTTTTAACAAAATCATCATTAATGCTTAAGAAAAATTACATACTATCTAAATACCATATTTTTAGCACAATCATACAAAGTTAATTCTAAAATTCATGTAATTAACCATTCATTATCTATAATGCTATTTTTATAGAAAGATACATAATTAGCTAAAATATCTACCAATTAATTACTAAGTTTTAAATTAAAATATCATTTTATGGTCTCATTAGTGGACAACTTAAAAAAGGTTTTAAATTATGTCAGACCACCACATGCATCTAAAATAATCTTACCCCATATGAATGTTAAATTTCATGCCACCCTAGGGGAAGATCTTTTGGTCATTTTCAATGCTTGCACCCATCATGAATGATGCATAAAAAATAGAAAATATCCATTAAAAAATAAATTATAACATGTGAGATGCTATCACCAATTTTTGAATCTATGACCGTTGCTACGAGAAAGAAACATCTTACAACTACACCTAGTGACTCTTCAAAGGTAAAATTACCCCTCGATATTCAAATTACCAATGCATCCAAGGTGCTAAAATTTGACTATGTTCCTCCCAATTCATACCATGTATGATTTTATCACCAATCAATAGAATATTCAATATAATTCTTCCTTTTCAATACAAATGTCTAAATTCTTGAGGTAAAATATAAAATTATTTGGACATATAAATAGGTGTCAAAATGGCAAAATCATCAATAATACTAAATTGGAACCCCCTAAAATTTTGTAAAAAATCCAAAATCACTAATGATTTATCAATATTTTCCATGGTTTATTTTGTACAACCCTTTTTTGGAATACAACTTGTTGAGAAATCATCCCTACCAAAGTATCATAAAAGGTTTCTAATCCAATATAACAACCTATTATGCGTCTCATGGATATTTTTCATGCATAAAACCTAATCAAGGTTTATCAGGCAACTAGGGGTGATTTATCAAATATTTAAACTCTTCTTATCAACTTCAAAAACCATATATAATGCCCTCATCATCTATGTTTCAACAATGTCAATAAATCCAATGTAGATGTTAGAAATTTATAACATCATGTAATACAATTAGTTAGGGTATTTAGGTGTTGTACTTAAATAGGTGGATGATATATAGTTATCAATACCAACCACCTAAAGAACACAAGCTTATACTGAGAGGGGGGGTGAACAGTATAAGACCACTTTTTACTTTCTTTCCAAATCAATATCAATTAATGTCCTTAATTGCAATAACCAAATATAGCAGTGTGCATTAATAACTTTGATAGCAGTAGTAAGCAAGAGCACAATTCACCACACATAATTGAGACACAATATTTAACATGGTTCCCCCAATGTGGGGTACTTCACCAGATAATCTCCTTATAATATTTCACATAGAAATAAGGATCCTTATCCAATACAATGATTTCTTTGATTTTCTCAAAGCTAGGCAATAACAAGTTCACACAGAACTTGTCCAAATCTAAATAACAAGATCACATAGAACTTGTCCAAAACTGAATAACAAGTTCACACAAAAATTTTCCAATTCTAAATAATAAGCTCACACAAAACTTGTCCAAATCTGAATAACAAGCTCACACAGAACTTGTCCAAATCTGCTCCAACAAGCTCACCAAGAACTTGTCCAAAAATGCTCTAGCAAGCTCACCAAGAACTTGCCCAAATTTGATCTAGCAAGCTCACTAAGAACTTGCTCAAATCTGTACCAAAACTATCCACAAAGCTATCCATAAAGTTTTCCAAAACTATCCACAAAGTTGTCCTAAAATTATCCACAAAGTCCCAAAACTATCCATAAAAGCTGTCCCAAAACTTTCTGCAAAGGCCTTCTCAAAGGCTCAATCAATCATGCTCAAGTAGCACTCAAATCTCATCCACAAATATATCAAGGTGAAGCTCAAAGATGAACTCAACAATGAATGGCAATGTACTCTTCAATGGATAACAACAATGATCCACAATGATCTCAACTCAACTCAACTCAAATTAACTCATATAATCATAAAGAGAATTGTTAGAGACTCAATATGTTCTAATATCACTCTCAACTCAACTCAACTCAAATCAATCTCAACTTAACTGAAGTCAATTCATAGAAGCATAAAGAGAATTGTTAGACTTAATATGTTCTAGTCTCACTCTCCACTCAAATCAAAATTATGGAATTAGTTTGTTTCATGGAACTTTACCAATCACCTTACACAATCACTTGACTAGGCTCAATCAACTCAACTCAACCAATCACCACAAGGGACTACTCTTTCTCAAAAAACCCTAGTCTAAGCATGTATCAACCAACTCAAATGTTTCCAACAATGCTCAAACACAAATCTCACATAACAATGATACTCATGTTCTTTTCAAGTTCTTTCACAACCAATGGGCTTCAACAACTATGCTTATAAAACAAGGTTTAAACACAAATCTCAACAAGAAAACCTTGAAGCATTCAACCAACCACTTTCAAAAAGGAAACCACAATAAATCCTTTTCACTCCAATGATATTTCAAAAATCAATCACCATAAACAATCAATAGGAGAATGTGCCCATACCTTTTTTGATGCCAAGAAGTTGTCCACAAAATCTGTCACACTAAACACAACTTTCCTTTTCAATCTCAATAAGGTTTAGTGAAATTCAAATAATAATCACAAGATAAGCATAACTCAATTTAGACATTTTTACTCCAACTTAATAAACACATCTATCAAAGTCCGTTTTAATAAAAATCCTTATAAAAAATAATAATCAATAAGGCTCTCAAAAATATTTTGTAACAACTCCTTATTTCTCCTAAATCTTAATTTTCAATTTCATGAATATCAAAATAAATCAACAACTCATCCACCTTTGAAATAATAATCACAGCCCTTATAAAAATAAAGTTTAATTCATAACTTTAATTATTCCCTAACCACCTTATAACTCCTATCCTAGGGCATCAATGAAATAAAATAGAGCAAAACGTAATTACCTCCTCAAGGGGATTCGAACTCCCAACTTACCCACACCACAAACGCATTAGCCATGGCTAAGGTTGCCACACGAGATAGCCACTCATTCGAAAGGAAAAGGCATGACATGCCTTAAGTCCTTCCTTCCTTCCACGCAAACCAAAAGCTCTTCAATCACTTTCCTTTCAATGCCTTTGAATGTAGTCAAGGATATTCGAACATTGATGTAAAGTGTTGCCACACACCTTAACAAAAATCCAATTGCCAATGCGCCACTCTACCCACAATGTCTTGGGATTTCGACCAACCTTGGATTTATTCATTGTCTCCCTTTTCAAAATGATTTTCGCATGAGCTCTCTTCTAATGCTAGCCAACAATTAACACAAGCAAGGATTAATTTCAAATGAACCTTAGGATCCCCATTTATATAGTTTTCTCCTCATTTTCGATGACTTCGACGCATTATTGATTTTCCTTCTTTCTTTAGACGTCGGTGCTAACTTTAATTTAAATTTTAAAATTAAAATTAAAATTTTAAATAATTTAAATTTAAACTAAATATTTAAAATTAAATATCTCCATCACCAGGGCACCTTTTTCGACGAAATGAAAGGCCAACCTCGGTTTTAAGAAAAAACCATTTCAAATATTCCATCCATGGTTTTAAATAAAACCTTTTATTTTTCCTGCCTTGGTTTTCACAAAAAACTTGATTTTATCCATGTTTTCCAAGATATCATTTACCCATAAAAACTCAATGTGATCCATATGACATCAATGATTCATGTGACATCAATGACAACATAAAATAACTCAAATTGTCAATAATCTCCCCCTTTTTCATTGATTGCAACACCTCTAAATAAAAAACCATAATCACTACAAAAACCATCTCTGAGAATCAAAGTTGCTCCCCCTGACTCAATAATATCTATGGAGGCTGCTCCCCCTAACTCAATACTCTCTTTGGAGGTTGCTCCCCCTAACTCAATACTCTCTTTTGAGGCTACTCTCCCTAACTCAATGCTCTCCCTCTTAATCAAATATCTCCCCTTTTGACATCAATGGCAAAAGGGACACCTATGGGGCTAAAATATATGACTCTTAAGCATAGCCCCCTCACCACATTCTCTTTTGAGATGATTAATTTTGGGGTGGGAGTACTTTTACTCCCATATCACATTATTTATTTCCTCTATCAACTTCCTTCCATGTTTTTCTGATATCCTTCTCTTGATGAATTACTTGATCTTCTTGTCTAGAACCTGTTTGACCTTCTTGTGGCACGTGAGTCTTGGAGCAAAATGGAAATAGGAAATATTATTCATTAACCTTACGAAACTTTGAAATTACAATGATTAAATAGGGTTGATTTAACAACCTTATGGAATATAGGAGAAGTTAGTAAATGAAGAAAAATAGAGAGGAAAGGAGGAAGGGAAATTGATGTCAAATGTCTTGCCGCCAATGTCGTCCAATCTGCCTAGTCTGCTGTCGTCTAAGGAGGTAAAAATGTAAGGTCCAAAGCTTACCGTTATAAAAAAAAAATTACCTTTTTATACTGCTTTAATTTCTAACATTCTCCCCCTTAAAGTTGAGAGGACTGACTATACAGTCTATCAACTTTATATATTGAGCTTTAGCTATACCTTTGGTGAATATATCTGCAATATTATCCAAAGTGTTACAATATTTAAGCTCAACTATCTGTTGTTCCACCATATCTCGAATGAAGTGATACTTCATATCAAAATGCTTTGATCTACTATGGTGGACTGGATTGTATGCCAACTGAATGGCACTTATGTTATCACAATACAGTCGAGTTGGACCACTTTGACTTTCTCTAATATCTTCAAGAACTTTTCTCAACCATAGGGCTTGAGTACTAGCATGTGTTATGGCTATATACTCAGCCTTAGTCGATGACAATGATACAACAGTTTATTTATTGGAACTCCATGTAATTAGTTCTGATCCTAGACTAAAATAATTTCCTGATGTAGATTTCATGTCATCTATATTGATGCCCCAATCACTGTCACTGAAGCCAACTAATTTCACATAATTATATTTTTGGTAATGGATTCCAAAATCCAATGTACCTTTTACATATCTTAAGATTATTTTAGTTGCTTGTAGATGCAGCTCAAATGGACTAGCCATAAACCTTGAAACTAGAGAAACAACATATTGAATATTGGGCCTTGTGTTGGTGAGAAACATCAAACTCCCAACCATGCTTTTGTAAGTGGTCATGTCAACCTTTGATGCTCCATCGTCCTTGCTCAATTGGATCCCATGTCCAGTTGGATTTGCAACTAATTTGCACTGCTCCATGGCAAATTTCTTGATCATGTCTCAAGCATACTTATTTTGACATATGAAGATCCCTTTATTTTATTGATGCACTTCCATCCCTGGGAAGTATCGCATTAAACCAAGATATTTCATCTCAAACTGTTTCATCATGGAGTTTTTGAACTCCATATTTATTTTATTGTTACTACCCATAAATATTAGATCATCCACATACAAAAAAACTATGAGAATGTCTACTCCATTCTTTAAGTAGTGCAGATTTGGTTCACTTTTGCTTCTTGTGAATACATACTCGTTGAAATAACCATCAATGCATGAGTACCAAGCTCTTAGTCCTTGCTTGAGGCCATAAAGTGCTTTCTTCAATTTGTAAACAAGGCTCTCCTTTTCCTGTTCTTGAAAACCTTGAGGTTGTTGAACATAAACCTCTTATATTAATTATCCGTTCAGAAAATCACTTTTCACATCCATGTGTTGAACATTCCATCCTTTATGGGCTGCTAAGGAAAGAACTGATCTAATTGTTTCTTGTTGTGCAACAGGAGAAAAGGTTTCCTCATAGTCAATGCCAAATTTTTGAGTAAAACCTTTTGCTACTAGTCTCACCTTATGCCTCTCAATGCTTCCATCAGCATTGTACTTGGTCTTGTAGACCCATTTACACCCAACACATTTTTCTCCTTTGGGTAGATTTACTAGCTCCCATGTATCATTATTGTTTATAGAGGTTATTTCCTCTTTCATGGCTTCTTGCCATACATTTTGAGTACATGCCTTCTCATAACTAGTTGGTTCTAGCTGTGTACTAGCCAATAAAGCATAATTGACTACATCTCCCCTAGGATCATGGGAGTCATCATCTCCATACAATTGTAAATTTTCAAGTTGTTGCAAAACTGTATTCATCTCACTAGCTTGGCTTCTAGTGAATCTTCTCTGGAAATTCTGATCCAAAATTTGAAAATATGGATGATGTTGTAATGTTATTTTACCTCTCAATGGAGAGTCTCTATCAATGTCCATCGATGAATAACTTACTGATCTCTATGGAGAAGGACTTGGAGTGGCGGTTGAAGTACTTGATGTAGTACTCTTGTATGGGCATTGAGGGGGTGGTGTGCCTTTGATTTTATTTGGATACACCTGTTGTACCTGAGAGGAAATTACATCTTGGGACTCATCATCAACAAAAATTCTTTGATGGCCCCATTCTTCTCCTTCATCAAAAATTACATCCCAGGAGAGTATAAATTTATGAGTCTTGGTATTGTAGAGTCTATATGCCTTTGTAGACTCACAATACCCTACAAATATACAAGCTTGAATTTTTGGATCAAGCTTCTTCCTTTTCTCATCATGAATGTGTGCATATGCTAAAGAACCAAACACTTTGAAGTGCTTTACATTAGGTTTCTTTCCGTACAACCCCTCATAAGGAGTGACACCATCTAAACTAGAAGTAGGACTTATATTTAGAATATATACACTGGTTCTTACAACCTCTGCCTAGTACATGTGAGTTAGATGTTTAGTCTGAAGCATCGATCTCACCATTTCGACTATGATGTGGTTATTTCTCTTGGCCACACCATTTTGTTGTGGGGTATAGGTAGTGGTGAATTGCCTTTTAATCCCACTTGCTTTATAATATTTCAAGAATGCTTTTGAGGAGTATTCACCTCCTTGATCTGTCCTAAGACATTTTACATAATTCCCACTTTGATTCTCTACATTGTTTCTAAAATCTATGAAGCAATCAAAAGCTTCATATTTATGTTTCAAAAAATAAATCCAACACATTCTAGAGAAGTCATCTATGAAAGTGAGAAAATAAGAATAGTTTTCGAGACTCTGTGTTTTCATTGGTCCACATATGTCTGAATGTACTAACTGAAGTGGATAGCTGGCTCTCCACGCTTGTTCTTTTGGAAAATTTGACCTTGAGTGCTTTCCCAAAGTACATCCTTCACAAACCTCCTTTTGTTCATTGATTTTGGGAAGTCCTGTCACCATAGCTTGAGAAGTTAGAAGATTCAAGCTAGCAGAATTAAGGTGACCAATACCGCAAGTGCCAAAGCACACTTGGATTTTTTATAGCTACATTTGCAATTTGAACTCCTCCTGGCTTATCAAATTTGAGATAAAATAACCTATTCATGGTCATGGGGACCTCTGTGATGACACGATTACAATTATTTTTATCAAAAATGATGCATTGTCCTTCATAAAATACAAGCTTGTAATTGTTTTCCATCATTTATCCAACGCTTAGCAGATTTTTTTGAAGCTTTGGAGTGTAATAGATGTCATGCACTTTCTTTAGTCCTTCTTTGGTTGGAACCTCCATGTCTCTAATACCCTCTACTTGTAATGTCTTATCATCCCCTAATTTTATTTAGGATTTATAAGTGGAATCTATAGTAGCAAATAAATTTTCTTTGCCACTCATGTGGTTTGAACAACTAGTATCCATAATCCATTTGTCATTTAGATTCTATTCTGATTGTCCATATGAAAGAAAAATATTAGAGGTATCATCTTCTTCTCCATATTGCCTTGTGAAGATTTTGACCAGCAGTCGCGAGCGAAGTGACCTAGCTTGCCACAGTTTAAACAAGCTGATTTTGACTTGTCACTTCCTCACCCTTGATTTCCACTTTGTCCTTGATTTCATCCTTAATTTTTATTTCCACCTCTTTGTTGATTACCTCCTTTGTATGAGTTGTATCCTCTGTTGGAATTGCCTCCTCTATTTTGGTTGCCTCCTTTGTATGATAAAAACCATTTGGTCTTATCATCAATACCTATTTACAATTTTACAATTTGATCCTTGGTATCTTTTACAAAAAAAACTAAGCCTCTTAGGCTTATTACACAATATTTCTACAGTTTGTGATTCCTTGAATTAAGTAAAAAAATAAGTACCATTTGATTACAATAATTGTCTCTTAGACATTATTTTCCTTTCTTTTATAATATTAGAAAAAACTATATTACTATTTAATAAATTAAAAAATAATTGCCCTAAATTTTTTTTTAAAGAAGCAATTATATTTAATATATTAAATATAATATAAGTAGTTTTAATAATATAAAAAAAATTAAAATAACTTATATAAAAAAAAATTATGGTTTGTAGAAATTGAACCCGCAACCTCTTGGCATCAACAAATCACACTAACCAACTCGGCCACCACTACCGATGAGAAAAAAAGGGAATGAATACTATTTTATGTTGTTTTGGATCCGATTTTTAATAAAAAAAAATCAAAGATTTTTTCGTCATTGGATTTCTAACCTGCGACCTATAGGAAGGTAGGCACCTTACGGCTGGATCCTCGAGCTAGTCGAGCTGTGTGGCTCAACGGGAATGCAAGGGAAGCTTACCTTCCTTGTTCTTCTCATAGTCGTGTTGAAAGAATTTTTTTTGGGACTTTTAGTCCCACATCGACCATGCGAGAGCGTTTGAAGTGTTTAAAACCCTCAACGCTTGCATAGTCACTTGATTGCCTTTGGGCAATCAGTGACTACCCTTTTGCCTCCTTTAGCCTATTTCCTATCACCATGTTGCTTGTCGCCTCCTTCTACCACGTAACCCTTCATCCGTCACGTTGTCGATTCTCCTTCTACTATGTAATCGATTTTGTGTCATCTAGTCTACGTCGGCCTTGCTCTCCTCTCGCCATGTGGCACTCTTCGATTGGTTTCTACTAGGTTGATCCTCCTCCTCACATTCTTGTTGTGTGGGCCTTCTCCAGACCTCACCTTAGTTCGTGATTCGTGGGCCTTATTCGATACCAGACGTGGCACATGAGTCTTGGAGCAAAATGTAAATAAGAAATATTATTCATTAACCTTACGAAATTTAGAAATTACAATGATTAAATAGGGTTGATTTAACAACCTTAGGTAATATAGGAGAAGTTAATAAATGAATAAAAATAGGGAGGAAAGGAGGAATGGAAATTGATGTCGAATACCTTACTTCCCATGCCATCCAATCTACCTAGTCAGCTGCCATCCAAGGAGGTAAAAAGGTAAGGTACAAAGCTTACCATTGTAAACAATTTTTTTACCTTTTTATATTGCTTTAATTTCCAAGACTTCTTGCATTGAACCTATTTGACCTTCTTGCATTGAACCTATTTGGAATTGAGTCCTACACCATTTTACAATATGCCCAAAGTTATTTCAATTAAAACACTTGATATTGTAGCCTTGGGATGGTGCCCATATCTTGAATTCATTCTTAAAATAATTTCCATATCCATTCCTTTCCTGAACCCTGTATTGTGAAGCTCTATTTTCATGATCATTATGACCATGAATTTTGAATTGTGAAGCTCTAAAACCAAAACCATGTTGCTCATTTCCTTTGCATTGAAAAGCTCTATGACCAATCCTATTACATGAGAAGCAATGCCCCTGAAAACCATACCTTCTTCCTTTGAGGTTTCTTCTAGCAAAATCAAACTTCTTTGATCCATAGACCCTGTAGTGTATATCTCTGTGTCCAAATCCATTACAAGAAAAACAATGTCCTTGAAAAGCCCTTTTTTCATGCCTTGGTTCTTCATACCTTTCTTGACCATTATCCTTATGATCATTTTCAACTTGTGCATTGCATCCTTGAACCTTCTTTGTAGTATCTAAATCCTCTTCCTTAGTTTCTTCCTTGCTTTTCTCTTCAATAATTTCTTTTCCCTTTGAGATTTATTCACCTCTCTCAAAACAAGAATCAAACTGAATATTTGGAGCCATATGAACTTTCGAACTTTCCTCAAAAATCTTAGGTGCTTCCTTGCTTTCATATTTTAGAACTTCCTTTCCTTTTGAGTGTGATTTTTCTTGGAAGTAAGATACAACCTTAAAATAAGTTTCCACTCCTTTTTTAACCTTTTCATCTAATGTATCATGTCTTTTCGTGGTTACCCTTAGTTCTTCATTCATCCTTTCTTCTACCCTTTTTGTATTTTGAAGCTTTCCTTTGAGATTACTAATTTTTTGAAGTAGTTCTTCTACCCTTAGCCTTTTGATTTCTAATTTTTATTTACTTAGCTCATCCTCTTCCTTTTCTATAACCAAAAGTGAGACTTCTTTGTTTTCACTGTCATTGATACCATTATAATATTCTATAGCAAATAAACTCTCAATATTTCTTTGACCATGCTTGTTTCTTTAATGTGTCATCTCATATTCACTATCACTGAAACCATTACAACATCCCAATCTGTGATCTATTTGACCACACACAAAGCACTGCTCTCTTTCACCTTCTATTCCTATGAATAGATGTTCTTCTTTTTCATCATCTGATTTGTCTTTATCACTATGATCTGAGCTATCACTTACCTCTACAATGTAGTAATATTTCATTGCCTTATGAAAATTTATCTTCTTCTCATATCTATTTTGCTTGTATATGTCATATTTGTCATGCTTATGCTTTCCATCTTCTTTTCCTCTATGAACCTATTTTTCATCATCATCATTTTCTTCATGTGGACACCTGTATGCATAGTGACCAAGATCACCACACTTGTAGCATCTGAATTTCCTTATATCCCTAAAATTCTTTGAGTCATTATTCTTTTTTATGAAGTTAGCTTCCTCATCATTATCTGAACCTCTACTTGTTTCTAAAAATTTTCCTTTTTATTTTTCTAAAGCCTTGAATGCAATCTCTTTTATTGGAACTTGATGCTTACTTACCCTCATCTCATAAGCTATGAGAGTATCTTGCAATTCTTCCATTGTTAGCTTGTTGATATCCATTGTCTCTTCTATTGCTGAAACCTTAACATAATATTTCATGGGATGTGATCTCAAAATATTTTGAGCAACTTCTAATTCTTTCATATCAAAACCTAGGCCTCTCATGGTGTTAGTAATCTCATCAACTTGAAGTAAAAACTTTGCAATATCTTCAGAATATTCCATTTTCAATTCCTCAAATATTTTTCTATGAGTTTGTAGTTTTGCCAACTTTACCTTAGAATCTCCTTAATAAGTATTTCATAAATTTGTCCACATTTCAGTAGCTTAATTACATAACATGACCTTTGAAAAATTTATCTCATGAAGCCCATTCAAAATACAATTCATTGCTCTTGCATTGATCTCAACCAATTTCTTGATAGTCTTATCTGCCTTAGGATCACCTTCAACCCTATACTCTTTTTCAACCATTTTCCATACCTCATATCCTTGTGATATCAATTAGTTCTTCATCCTCATGCTCCAGAAAGCATAATTGTTACCATCAAACAATGGAACCTTATTTGTAGATGATCCATTCTATGAAGCCATATGTGCTCTTGTAGAATCTACCCTCAAGCTGTTAGCTTTTTTGGAGGAACCTACTCTTATACCAATTGAAGAACACAAGCTTATACTGAGAGGGAGGGTGAACATTATAAGACCACTTTTTACTTTCTTTCCAAATCAATATCAATTAATGCCCTTAATTGCAATAACCAAATATAGCAGTGTGCATTAATAACTATGATAGCAGTAGTAAGCAAGAGTGCAAGTCACCACACACAATTGAGACATAATATTTAACGTGGTTCCCCCAATGTGGGGTACTCCACCAGATAATATCCTTATAATATTTCACACAGAAATAAGGATCCTTATCCAATACAATGATTTATTTGATTTGCTCAAAGCTATGCAATAACAAGTTCACACAGAAATTGTCCAAATCTAAAATAACAAGCTCACACAAAACTTGTCCAAAACTGAATAACAAGTTCACACAGAACTTGTCCAAATATGAATAACAAGCTCACATAGAACTTTTCCAAATCTGAATAACAAGCTAACACAAAACTTGTCCAAATCTGCTCCAACAAGCTCACCAAGAACTTTTCCAAATCTGCTCTAGCAAGCTCACTAAGAGCTTGCCCAAATCTGCTCTAGCAAGCTCAGCATGAACTTGCTCAAATCTGTCCCAAAACTATCTACAAAATTGTCCACAAAGTTGTCCAAAATTGTCCACAAAGCTATCCACAAAGTTGTCCCAAAATTGTCAACAAAGTTGTCCTAAAACTATCCACAAATTTTGCCAAAAACTATCCGCGAAGGCCTTCTCAAAGGCTCAATCAATCATGCTCAAGTAGCACTCAAATATCATCCAAAAATATATCAAGGTGAAGCTCAAATATGAACTCAACAATGAATGGAAATGTACTCTTTAATGGATGACAACAATGATCCATAATGATCTCAACTCAACTCAACTCAAATCAACTCATAGAAGCATAAAGAGAATTGTTAGAGACTCAATATGTTCTAATATCACTCTCAACTCAAATCAATCTCAACTCAAATCAAGTCAACTCATAGAAGCATAAAGAGAATTGTTAGAGACTTAATATGTTCTAGTCTCACTCTCAACTCAAATCAAAATTATGGAATTAGTTTATTTCATGGAACTTGACCAATCACCTTACACAATCACTTGACTAGGGTCAATCAACTCAACTCAACCAATCACCACAAGGGACTACTCTTTCTCATAAAAACCCTAGTCCAAGCATGTATCAACCAACTCAAATGTTTCCAACAATGCTCAAACACAAATATCACATAACAATGATACTCATGTTCTTTTCAAGTTCTTTCACAACCAATGGGCTTCAACAACTATGCTTATAAAACAAGGTTTAAACACAAATCTCAACCAAAAAACCTTGAAGCATTCAACCAACCACTTTCGAAAAGGAAACCACAATCAATCCTTTTCACTCCAATGATATTTTTGAAATCAACCACCATAAACAATCAATAGGAGAATGTGCCCATACCTTTTTTGATGCCAAGAAGTTGTCCACAAAATCTGCCACACTAAACACAACTTTCCTTTCCAATCTCAATAAGGGTTAGTGGACTTCAAATAATAATCACAAGATAAGCATAACTCAATTTACACCTTTTTACTCCAACTTAATAAACACATCCACCAAAGTCCTTTTTAATAAAAACCCTTATCAAAAATAATAATCAATAAGGCTCTCAAGAATATTTTATTACAACTCCTTATTTCTCCTAAATATTAATTTTCAATTTCATGAATATCAAAATAAATCAACAACTAATCCACCTCTGAAATAATAATCACAGCCCTTATAAAAATAAAGTTTAATTAAAAACTTTAATTATTTCTTAACCACCTTATAACTCCTATCCTAGGGCATCAACAAAATTAAAATAGAGCAAAACGTAATTACCTCCTCAAGGGGATTCGAACTCCCAACTTGCCCACACCGCAAACGCCTTAGCCACGGCTAAGGTTGCTACACGAGCTAGCCGCTCATTCAAAAGGAAAAGGTATGATGTGCCTTAAGTTCTTCCTCCCTTCCATGCAAAGCAAAAGCACTTCGAGCACTTTCCTTTCAATTCCTTCGAATGCAGTCAAGGAGATTAGAACCTTGATGTAAAGCACTACCACACACCTTAACAAAAAGCCAATTGCCAATGAACCACTCTACCCACAATGTCTTGGGATTTCGACCAACCTTGGATTTATTTGTTGTCTCCCTTTTCAAAATGATTTTTGCACGAGCTCTCTTCGGATGCTAGCCAACGATTAACACGAGCAAGGATTAATTTCAAATGAACCTTAGGATCCCCCTTTATATAGTCTTCTCCTCATTTTCGATGACGTTGGTGCATTATTGATTTTCCCTCTTTCTTTAGATGTCGGCGCTAACTTTAATTTAAATTTTAAAATTTTAATTTAAATTTAAATTTTAAAATTTAAATTTAAATTTTAAATAATTAAAATTTAAACTAAATATTTAATATTTAAAAACCTCCATCACTGGGGCACCTTTTTCGATGAAACGAAATGCCAACCTGGGTTTTAAGATAAACCCATTTCAAATTTGCCATTCATTGTTTTAAATAAAACCTTTTATTTTGCCTACCTTGGTTTTCACAAAAACCCTTATTTTATCCATGCTTTCCAAGATATCATTTGCCCATCAAAACTCAATGTGATCCATATGACATCAATGATTCATGTGACATCATGACAACATAAAATAACTCAAATTTCTAACACCACTATCTTCACTTTCTTTGTACATATACATGATTTTGTTTAATAAAGTGTGTCCATCATCCATTTGGTCCATTATGTGGTTTTAGAGCTCTCGTCATTCTTGGAGTGTGTGAAATAAAGGTTCACAATGAAGAAGGATACATGAAACCAATAAGGAAATTATCATAAAATATGAAGAATAAGTTATGTTGCAATTAATAGTGCTACAAAGACTAAAGAGTAAATTTAAATGTACAAACTCAAGAAACTATCAAGTTAGTGGGGTGCTTCCACTTTACAAGCATGTGTGTGAATCAAATATGCTCATAACATGGAAGTATAATATTGAATTCTAACAATTATAGGACAATAAATACAGTTTTGAATGATATTGGAGAACACACTTATTTTTATTTTTTTAATAGGTTTGTTTGTAGATGTGAAATCAATACCTCCAAAGAAAATTGTGTTCACAGAGAAGCAAAGTGCACGATGAGACAAGGCATTGATGTATTCATGTTAAGTTATCTATATATTAGAATAATATTACACAAGATCATATAAAGGTATTTTTAATGTCATATAAAGAAGGATTTGATCATGAAGTAAATAATTTATCTCAAATTAATGTAATTTCTTGATGCAATATCATCTTACAGTCCATCCAACCTAAAAGAGTGTTGTCTAGAAGGTAATTGGGTCATCTAAAAGGGAAAATGTGGGTCATCATAAGAAATAGAGTCATATAAAAGATATATTGAGTCATCATATGAGTTTTCATCCAAACATCATCATACAAAGGGCAATAGAAGATCCATCATATGAAATTTATCAAAAAATTATTTGAAGAAGATAATGTCAACATGTGATTGTATTAAAGTTGCTATTATCACCTTTAATGTTGAATGTACTATCCATGTAAGGCCATCTATAAGGAATATCATCATGAAAAAAAAAAATTGGGGGGATAGCCCAAAGTTATCAAATTATCTTCAATCATGTCATCTTTGAGTGGAGAACAACAATCCTAGTTGAAAGGTACCATCACTAGTTGATCTCCAAGAGTTTTAAAATTTGAATATAACATTTCAAAGAGAGAATTCAAAGAAGGAGAGCAATTATTTTCTTTAGTTACCCTACATCTCTTAAAGGATATTCCTATATTTTATTGAGATGTTCTAACTATGAGGAATGCCACTATGTCAAAGAAAAAAAAACCTTTGTAAGAAGAGAACCATTACTTATTAAAATAAGAGCATCATATAAAGTAGGAGAAAGATAATTTTAAGATGTCCAAAAAACATTCATGTGAGAGGGTGTTTGTATTAGAATGAAGCTTTACCGTTACTTATGATAGGAGTGATATTCACAAGGTGCTAATGCCATCGATAATAAGGGATGGATTCCTATTTTGAGATGTTCCTTTGTAGTCATATACTACATAGAGGCACCACTAAGGAAGGCACTTTTAAACGTATATAAATAAAAATGATTTCAAACTTTAAATCACCTCTAAATGTGAGTGATTAGATCATGAAAAAAAACAATGGTAAATATGTGTTTTAATATCTTGTTTTGATATTGAGGACTAACATAAATGTATTATGGATTAACATTACTCAACTGAGATGTGTGTTTATAATATTTTATCCTATATGTATAAGTTGGAATCCATTTTGGTGGTTTAAAAACTCTCTATCTTCTCCTACTTAATGACTTGAAAGTATTGAAATTGTAATATGATTTATGACCAAGGTCAATATTATGATGTAATATTGGATAGGACTCAAAGCACTCATTGTACAATGCATTGAATTTATTGTAATATTTTATTATGTAAGCCCTATGGTCTATGGTTAACCTTCTTATGGTTAAACTCATCTTATAAACTTGTAATTAATATTAAAGTCTTTCTTGTTATGTGAACTTACGGTTAAGCCCATTTATGTATTTGGGGTTTTGGTATTGGTATAAATACCCCCATAACTCCTCATTTTATTAATTGGATTATTTTGATTCTTATATATAGATAATATAGTGATTACTTATGGTGCCTATATGTAGCCACCATATTTTTTTCTTATGTCCTTTTTCTATACTTTATGTATAAGATTTGATTGGATGGATTTTTTTTGTTCATTTCTAGAAAAATATGTGAATTCCAATATGGTATCAGAGTGGGTATGGAATGACATTTATTGGTCATGCAAAAATTACATTAAAATCCTTTGATACTTTCTCCAAGGTTTAGGATGAATTACTTCTCAAATATTCACAAGTGTCTTCAACACAAGAAGCAAAAAGAAGATTTTATTCTGTTATATTTTATTTTTTCTTGCAAATCTTTTGGATAATTTATGTCTACTCCAAAGATTATTTTTCATCACCAAGCTATTTTAACCTTCCACATCTAGATTAAATTTGATTCAAAATTATTTTGATCTCCTTAATTTTTTCATTAGGGTAATGGGTTTAAGACTAAAAATAATGGAGGGAAGTAATTTGAATTAAAATATTATGTATGCCTCTCTCTTTCATGTGTTTTTATTTCAAGAATGTCCTACCAATAGGGATCCTTAATATTGATGTATTGAGTTATGATCTTATTTTAAAATGGGATACCTTTTATGAAATGGTGTGAAGACATGCCAAGTTGGCTAGACAGAGGGATGTGAGGGCATTATTTAGCAAAGGTCATGAGTTTAATCCATGAAATATATTTTTTTGTTAACATAATTTATGCTTCTAACCATCTTGAATGCAAGAAAGTATACATTCACTTAAGCATGAAGGCTTGGCAAGTTGGACAATATACAAGAAATAAATATGTTCCCCCTAAATGATCTCAATTTTGAGTCATGCAAATATGTTTTTTCTCTTATTTTTCACTTTTGGCAACCACAATTGCATTACCTATGAAGGTGCCATTCCTATGGTCAACTCTATGCTCATATCTCAATCAACTAAATAAAGACTACTAATGATGAGGACATCAGCATACCTTAGGCTTATCCCTAAGCCTGAGATATTTCTTACATTATATTCATGTGAGGTATAGTATACCCGCATTAAAAATTGGCTTGTTAGTAGTTAGGATGAATGGTTATGCTATTGGGGATTTCCCTTATCTTCTAGTATATTGTTATTTTGTTCGCATCCTTGTTTGTTGCAGGTGGTTATCCCTACATAGTATATTGTTATAGATGGTTGGTCTTGCATGGCATATTGTTACAACCTTTGTAACCACATTAATTACAATGTTGTAATATTTATATAGTTGTGCATAATGGAAATCCTAGATTCACTTTTATTTCCATATTATCGATATCAAAGCAGCATGATCTGGATTCTTGTGAGGGGAATTTCCCTTGTGGAAATTCTCTCTCCATCTTCACTTCCACACATTTTATCTTTAATTATTCTAAATAATTTTTAATCAAATCTATAGGAAAGTTTTGAGCAAGAAGGGAGGCAAGGTGCCAACTTCATTGCATCATATCCTAGTCTAGTTTTTGCAAGGATTTGGCTTGGATCATCCTGTAGCATCCGTTTGTGAAGCTCCTAAGGTAGCAAAGGGTTTGAAGATTACCCCTACATAAAATACCCTAAAAGAAGCATTATATGGAAACTAGATTACCTTGAGGAAGGCAAGAATATCTAAAGAATCATAGATCAATATTTCTTGAATATTTTAGAGAGTAGATGTAGCTGAATGGAGGATCTAGTATTGTTGGTTTAAACTCAATAGCATTCAAATTTTTAGTAATCTATGGACAGGAGGAAACATTAGTAGTCCTTGTTGATAGAGCACCAGGGTTGTTGAAAAATATGGTTGTTTCATTTTTTTGTAGGTTGCGCGTGCTTGGATATTTCAGAGGGCTTCATCAAGTTGTTATCGGAGTGATTTTCTCCATTTACCTATTTTGCGATCTCCCTCCTCCTTTGCATTTGGTCGACCGATCATTGGGTTGATCAGCATATTCTTGACCGACCACCCTACCAATCAGTGGAGGAGTAGTTTTCCTTCCTACCCCCTCCCTTTTTCCTTAATTATTCTCCCCTCTTTTACCTCCACTATCCTCCCCTCTCCTTCTACCATTTTGCCTCATCCCCTCTTTTCTTGGCCACTATTTGGCCATTTACAAGCAGACCAAGAACTATCGATGACACCTGGACAGTGATAGCTTAGCATAGAACATAGTCGAGCCTTGAACACTATAGCATGGGTGCACCTCCTTCCTCCTATTACACCTTGTAGTAATGTGATTCACAATTTTAGGTGATCATGGCTTTGAAGTAATGCGAATAGACGATGATGAAAAAAATAGGCAAAAAATTAAAATGAATCCTAATGTTAAACAATCACCTAATAAAAAAAGAGTATCCTCAACCCTAAGAACCCTCAAATCCTTGAGTGCCATGTGGCATAATCTTAATATCATGCTAGGAATATACAGTGCCCATCCATCTACAAAAATGTGGCACCAAAGTATTCGTCATTTTTGTTGTTGAGTCAATACGCAGAGGCGAAAAAAATTATTTTGAATTTTTACAAGGGACTTTAGTCCCACATCTTCCCTATTGTTGGAAGAAGATTTTTTATAAGCGCTCGTATGCTTACATTTGAGTGACCACCTCATGGTGATCAAGCTAGGTTTTGCACTAGCGCACTCAACCCGTGCTAGCTAGATTAGCATTGTTTCCAAGGTTGACCTTCCCGATTGTTGGAAATTGTGTGTTGTTTGACTTGCTACTAAACCACTGGATTGTTGACCTTTTTGGATTTGGCTGATTGTATTTTTGACTTGTGTAGATTTGACCTACGATCACCCAGTTGACCTTAGAGGGTGTTAACTTTGACCCTCCAAATTTTACAGGTGAAATAAATTTTTCACAAATTTTTGCAATTTTTCATTATTTTCTTGCAAAAATTACCAATATTTGCCTCCAAACTTCAAATTTCTCTTGCAATTAAGGGTGGAATTTTCACATTTTAGTGCTAATTTTTATTTTACCACTTCAGTCGAAGGATAAATTCTTGTAATTGTATAAGTGATGTAATTTGTAAAAGCACTATAATTATTCCTTTTGTTTTTTGTTAAGGTAAAAGGTAAAATTGTTGTACTCTAGGCAAAATTGTGCATTAGGGAACCTTTGCCTTATATTTTTACTCCTTAATTTGGGGTTTTGAAACCTTTGTAATAAGGTGCTTAATAAAGCCTTGTAAGCTCTTGTCCTTTATGAATTGTAATATGGAGTGCATGATCGGTGGTACCTAACACTCCTCAATACAAGTGAACCTCATAACTAGTAATCTCCTCTATAACACTTGGTGGTTACAATGACTGGTTATCCATGAAATATGATAGGATGAGTAGATTACTATAAGGACACTTGGAGGATTTTTTCCCTTATTATTTTTCCTCTCTTGTTTAAATTTTCTGCATAATAGATCAATCGTAATACTCAGGCACTTGTTTGATAGGAGGTCAGAGGCTGCTAGATGAGGTGCATGCTTTTAGTCATAAGGGGGTTAGCAAGAAGGTGTGACAAAAATTGACCAACTTCCTTTGCTGCCTAGTTCTTAGTTTTAGGTTATTGCTAAACTAAATTACAAATTCCATGGCTAGGTGATATGTTGGATTTTATTTCAATCCAACTTGTATCGCCATTTTTTAAAGCATGATTTATGTGAGGAGTAGGAAATATTTTGAGAAGAAAATTCCTGCTATAGCCCCTGGAGAATACTTTCCTTTGGGCACTCCATTTGTAGGAGTGGTAGTGATTCCTTGGAGGTGATAATTGATCTTTGTGATAAATAAAATCCTTCCAAAGGGTATGCATTTTCTTCATTAGTTCGAGGACTATTTTGGGCACTTGTACACTGCCATGTTCACTCCCACTTCTATGGTTGGGAGGAATTTATGAGGACATCAACATACCTTAGGCTTATCCCTAAGCCTAAGTTTTTTCTTGCATTGTATTCATGTGAGGCATAGTATACCCACATTACAAATTAGCTTATTAGTAGTTAGGATGAATGGTTATGTTGTTGGAGATTTCCCTTGTCTTATAGCATATTTTTATTTTGTTTGCATCCTTTTTTGTTGCATGTGGTTATCCCTGCATAGTATATTGTTACAAATGGTTGGCCTTGCATGGCATATTTTTACAACCTCTATAACCACATTGATTCCATTGTTGTATTATTTATACAATTATGCATAATAAAAATCCTAGCTTCATTTTAATTCCCATATAAACTAAGGTATTGGTGGGCATTGGGACTCTATTTTGATACCCCTTAAGATGTAGATGGCTTGGATTATTTTTTAGCGATAAGCATAAGCAAACAAAATTTCATCTCTAGGGAAAGATATTTTTTTGGTTATAAAATCAATCTTAATACATTATTTAGAAAAAGGTACCTTACCCATAGGAGACCCAATTTTGAATCTTAGTTTTAGTGTAAATATAAATGAATGACTTTGTGGTTGACGTGGCACCCCTATGTTCCCTATCACCTAAAATTTTACCTATTTATTTATCTTCTTCCAATAAAAGAAAGGTATGTGTCAAAATTATAGTGCATTAGTAGTAGCTAAGTGGTGCAGAATGAGTGGTGGTCATTAGTGAATTAGAACACATGGAAAGCTACGATTTGACATCACTTTGCTCAAATTTGGAAGATTAATTTTTCATTTTTGAGGATTATTAGGGCAAATTTTTTGGATGTCATAACTTTTGTGTGTACTAGTTCATGATATTTTCATATCTTTGGTGAACTATGCATGTGCAAGTTGATTAAGTATTTATATATGAATTGTTGTTTTTGTCCTATTCTAGTAATTAGTGTTCCTATTCATATTTGAAATATGATGTAATAAGGGAAAATATTAAGAATTTATAATAGCATGTAATATAGTTATTGAGGGTATTTAGAAGTTGTACATAAATAGGTGATTGATGTCTAATTATCAATACCAACCACAATATGTGACTTTATTTGTACATATACATGCTTTTATTTTATGAAACTCGTCTAACATATCACCAATCCATCAATAGAGAAAAAAAAATTATAAAAATCCATTAAAGATAACTAGAATTTATAAAAAACATCAAAAAATTCAATTTGCCAATTTCAATTACTTTTCAAAGCATCATTGAAATCTGTAGCACCCTAAAATTGGCACAGTAAAACCTTAATAAATACAATTACTCTAGTAAATAATTCAAATTCAAATTTTAACCTCCCAAACCACCCGTTAACCGTCGTGTAATCTGTTTCCTCCTTTCCTATACCATTTTTAGAGGTTGTTTTGACCGTTTGACGATATCATCGTCGATCAGACGATATCGCCTCAGATCGGATGATTTCATCTGGACTAGGACGTCCAGACGATCTTATCCCTAAATTGATTTTGCATAATTAGCTTTTGTTCCAATGACGTCTCTAATCCGGGCAGAAGCGTGTCTACGCTGTTAGAGACCCTTCCCCGTTGGAGATCTCCCAAATAGGGATGATCTCCAACCTCCTAACCTCCCTCCTAAGCTTATTTAATCCTAAGCCCTCCCCTTAGCACCCCCTTGGCTGATAATCCCTGTAACTTGACTTCACACACGTTAAAACATCCCAAATTGCTATTTGCATTAGTTCTATCCAATTTTTGTTGTAGGTACCTTAGTATTTTTCAGTCGGAGCAAGCTTACATCGTTGCAGATGATCCTGTTCAGATCGAAGGCGATCCTTTCGAATCAGAGATGATTTCATACCAATGCGAGACAATTTTTACTGCAGTCAACATTGAGGCAATCAGTGCCCAAAGTTTGCATTTCTTCATCTTTTCTCTGTTGTTTTATTCTGCAATTAGCTAGTTTATTTGATATTTTATGCTATCTTGCATTTTGGAGTTCACCCATGTAGCTTTAAATGCATAATTAAGTCATCAATTGCCATTAAATCATCGTAGTACACTCGTATTTTGTTCATTATTATCATGTTAATGTTATTGCTATCATTTTACACTGTTTCCCTCTGTTAGAATAGTTGCATTTTCTGTGTTTTGCACCCATTTTTCTGTTTGTAGGTCTCTGACGAATTCGTTAGACGAATTCATCAGATCTCAGACGATCCTGTCAGATCTCAGACGATTCTGTCGAATTCCAGACGATCCTGACTGCTTCAAGAATCAGAATCTTCATCAGACATCCGAATCAGGTATTTTCTTTTAATATTGCTTAATTTCTCTGTTTTCTGTCTTAATTCTATTTTTTGTATTCATTTAATCTACATCTTCATATAGAATAGCTTAGATGCATTTTGGCCAAACCTAGGACATGGATGTTTAAGGCTAAAATTGAACACATCAAACACATTCCCAACCTAGGTGTGGAAACTGCCATTAAATGTTTCTTGGTGAACCCACCATCCATCGAAAAATCACCATAATACACCTTCCTTGAGAGGTGGGACCTTTGCAAGGCCTCTCAGTCTGAGGTACCGTGCCATCCTTTTCACATCCCCCTTCCGGGCACGGATCCTATAGCCTGAAGGTAAGGGTGTGAAAAATTTGGAGCGATACATTTTGGTGAACCCGATGTGAATACATTTTAAACCTTTTGAAAACAAAAACAAAATAAAAATAAAAACAACCAAAACATAGATGCATTTCAAATCATTTAAAATTAATAAGTTGCATGTCATGTTTAGATGGTAGCTCCTAAGAAAATATTAGCAGTTACTATAAATGTTGAAAACCAATTGGTAGCCATAGAAATCAATTCTGTGCTTAGTGTGCCTGAAACAGATAGAAATCAACTCTTGTGGGACGAACTTGATAGAAGACTTAGTGTCATTTCATCTAGGTCAACAAAATTTAAACAAATCAAGAGGCTAGTCCTAGATAGAATCCTGAATCCTCATCAACTCGTCTTTTATCATGAACTTCAGAGAGCCTGCCATAGATGGTTAGCTTATAGGAGAGCTCTTGTATCTTCAAAATTGTTCACCTTCGAGGAATACCTCGAGAACGCAGCCATTGTACACCAGTTCCTAGGCCATGTAGAAGACCAAGAGGTTGTTCTTACGGATAGGGAAAGATGGAATAGAGTTCCTCGAGCTATGTTATATCGAGAGTATTGCCACGAGCTTTACTTCTATCAACTAGCATCTGAGACAGATAATATCACTATAGCTCTTTTCATTAAATTTTTGAAGGAAAACTTTCAATTTGAAGAACACTTCATGACTCCTGAAGAACTCGAGCCTATTAATGATATTTATAAATTGTTTATAGAAAATTAGATCATTGTTTTCAGTATTATTTCTTGCATATTGTGTTATTTGTTATCTTTACAATACTATTTGTTTACCATGCCTAAACTTAGGAATGGTAAACAAACTGAAGGAGAAGAAGAATATTGGTTAGAAGATAAAACTAGAGACCCAAATGTCCTTCCTGAAGATCCAATTTCGGAAGGAGAAACTCTAGATCAACCGAGAAGATGACCTAGGTGAAGACAATGAACAAGAAGAAAATGTTAAAGAGGATGGACCCTCATCCCCTAGAGTAGCTCCAGATGGAACTATTGCTTTTGACAACGTAGATCATTTCGGGAAATTTTTCCATAATAACATTGGTGTTCTTAATATGGCGGTTTGTATGGATAAAGGGCAAATTAGTGACACTCAAGCAGCCATGGAACATATGTTTGATGTGCGCACTAATCCCTTGTCTTTCATTGATCAAGAAAGTGATAAGAGCTGGACCATCCAATACGGATATGGTCACTATGATTCAAAACATGCCAAAACAACGAGCTACCCAACCTCCTAAGGAACCCGTTATTCAGCCTAAAATCATTCCCACACAAAAGAAAACTTCCTTCATCTGCTTTACTTCGCCAAACTATTGATCAATATGCTTCAAGTAAACAAAAACCTAAAATGAAGTCAAACACCAATTTTCAACAATCTGGAATACAACATAATACAACTTCAAAATTCCTTCATAACACCTTTCCTACCAAAAATTTACACAATAGCAACATAGCATCTAATCTTCATGTCCCTCCATCATATGCTCACAAAACCCATATCAATGCCCTACCAAACCAATATGGTGGGTGTTGAGTGGTGTTTTCACCCAATTGTGAAAGCACACTCTCCGGTAGGATCTGAGTCCCAAAATCCTCTGCTTGCAAAGAAAATAATTTCTCCAAGGTTCCTGTTATGCTGATATGATGCTGTTCAAATGAAATGCTAGGAATACCTTAGGGTTTGCAAGTGGATGTTAACAAGGGGCACTGTGGTTTATTTAGTTTGAAATTACAGTGGACTCAAAATGAATAATATCTATTCTCCTCTTTAGTTCCGATGGATTTTCAGCTTGTTTATTTGAATACAATAATTAAACTGCAGAAAATAAATTAAGGGTTTAAAAAATAAAGCAAAATAAATGAAAATGAAACTAAACTACAGTCAGAATGCTGTCATCAATTCGATGAAACCGAAGATAATGAGGTTTTCTGCATGCAACCTAACCTAATGAACCTGCAAATTCGCACAATCCAAATAAATTAGGTGCTGGTTTCTAGGGTTTCTACTGTAATTCCAGATTTAGGCATTCGCATGAAGCAACCAAGCACACTTGCATTAAACTTCACCTAAAAGCCTTAGAAATCTGGAATGAATGATAAAACATTAAATCATGCATGCACAAAATGACTCCTTCTTTCTCATCAATGAGATGCCAACTTTCTATATTTTTGTATTTGAATGATATGTCAATTACATTTACAGGATGTTCCAGGCTTAAATATTCCAGAACAAATGAAGGAAATTGCCCAAGTGCAGGCCCAGAATGGCATGAAGCCCTTGTCTCGCAACTCTGCAAGCAGCAATTTCCAACCCCTCTTTCAATCCGCGCTCTTGACTTTATAATCACTGAAATGGCTCTTCGATTCTCCCTGTGTCGCTTCGTTTCACCTTCCTGCATTTGACCTTTCAAATTCCTGCCTTTTCCTTGCTTTTGATTAATGCTCGATTCTGAAACGCTCGAAATCCACCGTTGCATGTAACGCCTCTGCAATACTGACACCTGTAAGCCACGTGTCCTACGTTTTTGTGTCTTCTGTAACGTCTTCCCGTGCCAAAACATGACAAAATAGCATGCAACCTGCTCACCTTTATGGCTGCGAAAACGCGACATGTCGCGAAATCGTGACATGTCGCGATATCGCGACGCTTTCCTCGTTCGTACGCCTCCGGCCGTTTCTGTCGCGATATCGCGACGTTTTTCACCTTCGGACCTTCATGCCGCTTTCTGTCATGATATCGCGACGTTTTTCACCTTCGGACCTTCATGCCGCAAACTGTCATGATTTCGCGACCATTTTCATTTTCGTACCCCTTAGGCCGCACCTTGTCGCGAAATCGTGACGCTTCTCTGCTTCGGGCACCTTTGTTGCATGTTGTCATGATTTCGTGACATTTTTCCCTTTCGTACGCTTGAGCTTCAACCTGTCACGATTTCATGACGCTTTTCTCTGTCCGTACTACTTCGTTGCAATCTATCATGAAATCGTGACCATTCTCTCCTTCGGACCTTCTTTCGCAAACTATCATGATTTCGCTACCTTTTCTCCCTTTCCTCATTCGATTTCGCTACCATTTTCCATTTTCGTACACTTGCCAATTTTTATCGCGAAATCGCTTGCCCCATCCTACTTAATTCACGACGCCTTTTCGCTTCATTCCCCTTTTCTGATTTCTATCACGATTTCGTGACCATTTCTGCGCATTATGCTTTCTGGTTGATCCTGTCGTGATTTCACGACCATTTTGGCCCTTTGCCCTGTTTGACTGGTTCCTATCGCGATATCGCGACATTTTCTTGCTTCGTGCTCTTTGACCTCTTTCTATCGCGATATCGCGACGTTTTTCGCTTTGTGCCCTTTGACCAGTTTGACCCATGATTTTGTGACGCGTCGCGATATCGCTACGCCTTTCCATTTTGCCTTTCTCTCTCCTCCCTGGGCCGCGACAGAGCAACATGTCACGATTTCGTGACACTTTTTCGTTTTCATTTTCTCTCTCCTCTTTTTGCCGCGACGGAGCAACATGTCACGAAATCGCTACGCTATTTTCATCCGTACAACTTCTACAGCAACACGTCGCGATTTCGCGACACTTTTTCATTCTGGAAGCGACGGAGCAACATGTCGCGATATCGCGACGTTTTTTCAATTTCGGCAGCGACGGAGCAACATGTCGCGATTTCGCGACACTTTTCCTATTTTGGCCGCGACGGAGTCGATTTCGCGACACCTTTTCATTTTTCCACATGTCGCGATATCACGACTTTTTCATTCTTTTTCCGACGGAGCGACATGTCGCGATATCACGACGTTTTTCTGTTTTCCACGATGGCGCGACAGTCGCGATTTCGCGACATGTCACGATTTCGTGACACTTTTAACACTTAGGCATTTTTTCCTCTTTTCTTCAATTTTAGCATCTGGGTCACCGAGATTCTTCTCTGCAAGCCTGCAAAAAGGTGGGTCCCCAATTTTGGGGTGTGTTGTGGATCAACCACAACAAATGGCGACTCTGCTGTCAAATGCTCTTGAGCATTTTAGTAAGAACCCAACCTCGAAACATATCACAAACTCGCAAACATGTGTTAGCACATAAGCAATATAACAAATGCCCAAAGATCAGAAGTACATGAATCATCGGAATCATCAAGTATTAGCTCGGTGTGTGCAATGTAATTTCTTTCCCTATCGTTTGAAATTGATCCACACTCCATTATCAGTTTTGCATGAATGCATATGTGGGATGGTGAATGATTTGTGTACCCTAATGAATGTGCTAGGAGATTTTGCTTTCATAAAAAGGCGTGGTCACTCTTCTGGTATTATGCACAAGCATTCAAGATTGCCAAACCCTCTTAGGATCAACTATATGAATTGCTTTATTATATATCCCAAAGTTGGTTATGAGTCCCTACTATCTTGAACCCATGTGCAAGTGAAAGTGAAATCAGAACTTTGGGGAATCAGACTCCCAACCAACCGAGATGAGAGTTTAACCCTATCCTTACTATTCTGATTTAGAATTCATTACCTCACTTTGAGCAAAATAATTTAACCAATTATGAAAGAAATGGTCATGCTAGTCTAACCCTTTGGACAATCGGTGGTCTTGTTTTTTAGACAAGACATGTTGCCATGCATGGGCATACTTAACCCCACAATCCAAAACTTATCTTCATTTCTTTGGACCTTGGGGATGACTACCCATCCTTTGCAGAGGACAAGTAGTACGATCCTTACAATCCAATATAAATATGAGATGGGAAAATTTTATTTTTTTACTTCTTGGACCTTTGGGATGACTACCCATCCTTGCTAGGGACATGTAGTACGATCCTTCCAATCCAAACTTTAGATGTAGATGGAAAATATTAATTTTGTTGCTTAGACCTTGGGGATGACTACCCATCCTTTGTAGAGGACAAATAGTACGATCCTTACAATCCAAGATTTATTGTGAAATGAGACATAAGAGCTTTGGGGAATTGGATTCTCAACCTAAGCGAGATGAGAATTTATGCCCTATCCTTACTACTCCATGTAGGTCAAATCAAAGCTTTGGGGAATTGGATCCTCAACCTAAGTTCGATGAGGATTTAACCCTATCCTTACTACTCTGATTTTAGGCTTTTAAGCTCTATGGAAGTGGTCAAAACCACTGTTTTAAGGATCATGCTGCATAAATAGGATAGACATGAAATACTTCTTTCGCCCAACCTTTCCTTCCAAGTTAGGTTTTGATCATTTTGCTCAAGATCCTTTTTAATGTATAAGACGTGCTTGGTTCAAGATATCTCAAGACTCAGCTTTCCCACCTTAGGATTTTTCTTATTTATGTGATAGCATAACCTCAAGAGGATTTGACATACTTTAATGATTTGTATTTGAAATGCATTTGCAACTACGATGGCATGTATGTGCAAAGCGAGATGTAATACGAATGCATTGTCTTTTGAATTGCAGATGAAGTATTGCTATATAAAACTGACTACTTCATGCATCACAAAATCAAACGATACTATTAAACTGTTTGTGTTACTTGTGGAGCTTTTACAAGACAATTCCAATGTTTCATATTCTCCCGATCTAGAACATAAGTTAGCATCTCAAGGCAACTTTTTCATCATCATTTTTTTTTTTTTTTTATAGACAAACAAAACATGTCAAATAAACACACATCTTTAAATTAAAACTTATTCAATCCAAAACCAAACCTGCAATCCCAAAAATGAAAATTTGAAAACACAAACCAAAAACCAAAAACCAAAATTTATATACAAATGTACACTATAATACAAGATGATGCAAAGCTTAGCTTATCACTTTCCTGGATCCCACACATGATTAGAACATTTCAACAAAAATATGACATAATATGCATGCCAAATGTTGTGGGAATCTAAGACCAGACCAAACAATGCAACAAATTTCCACTTGCCATGCTCACCATACCAATTTGATTTAGTTCCAATAATACTCCCATAGGTGAGCATCAAATTACTAGAATGATTAGACAATAAATGATTTTCAATTTTATCATGTCTATTCTTTAAAATATAATCTTCATAATTCCCTCCTTGATTTAGAATTAGGCTATCCTTTTCAAATATGCAATTTTGTAAGTAGTAGCCTATTTCTACAAATTTCTTAGCCAAATCATTTTCCAAATTTGTAGGCCAATCAAATTTGTGTAACAATTTACAAGCATCTAAGATATTTACTAAATTAGGATCATTAAAAGTTTTTATCCTAGATTCAATTAGTAATTGTTGATGAATTTTATTTAACAATTCAAGTGCATCAACTTCTTTTCCATTCATTAAAACCATGTTATTAAAGGTGTGATTAAAAATTATACCTTGTTTTTCATTTACCTTTAGTGACATTTCATCATTCAAATTATTTAAATTCAAAATATGGTCATCCTTTTCAATCCTCAAACACTCTTGGTCAAAGTGTATGTCAAGTAATCTGCTTTGATGATCACTTATTTGAGTTGCTTCCAATTGATCCATCTCTTTATCATTTGGTTCTAATTCTTTGTTCACTATCCATGGTATCTCTTCATTTGAATCCCCAAAATCATCATGCAAACTTGCATCCACACTTTCAATGAATTTATATTTTGTCCCCTTTTCAAATCTCGTGAATATGAGATCTTCGTATGATGTAGAAGGTTCAACATCCTGCATATCAAGTAAAATATGAGTTTTATCTATAGGGATGTGAGAAAAGAATGCATTATCATATCTCCCCCAACCATTGTGAAAATTGTCATCCAAATCCATGGCATGAAACTCCATGATATTTGTGACATGATCTTTTGATTCATTCATCCATTCATTTTCTTCTTTGTCCTTGGCAATAGGATCATTATAATCTTCCAAAATTTGATGAGATTTGAAACTCTCTTCCAAAACATCCTCAAATCGTACAGGAGTTGTAATATCTTCCTTTGAGTAGGCAATTATGTCATCCTGCATATCAATTGGCACACAAGTTTCATTAGTAGCTTTGGAAAGAGTGAAGTCTTCCCACTTCTTCCAAGCATCATAATAATCATCTTTCAAA
Organism: Wollemia nobilis; assembly: GCA_028583015.1. Taxonomy (NCBI): domain Eukaryota; kingdom Viridiplantae; phylum Streptophyta; class Pinopsida; order Araucariales; family Araucariaceae; genus Wollemia; species Wollemia nobilis. Next base: position 7,404,632 of record JAQPPZ010000440.1, read on the forward strand.
ATCAAGTGGTGACGTTCAACTATTTCTTCAACATCTTCCAATTCATCAATGTGCTTCTCATCAAATTCATCTTCACCTTCCTTAGATGGTTCAATTATTTCCAAAAGTGGGTTATTTCTTGAATTCAAATTTATAAGGCTATCATTGTCCAAATTAGTAACCCATGATTCATTATCATAATTTGGAGGGTGAAGAATTTCTTGATCTTTAATTTTACACATTTCATCAATAGTATCTTCCAAGAACAAGTGGTGAAATTCTATCATATCTTCAAATTTATTTATTGATTTTCTTTCCATTTCACTTTCAACCACTTCATTCAATTCTATGGTGGGTTCCATCCATTCACATATATCAAACATTGTTGAATTTAGAACCCCTTCATCTAGATAATCATGTATCTCTACATGATCCTCACTAGTGGATGTTGTCTTAGCAATTTGCACCTCCTCGTGGACTACATCCAAGGTGGTCATAAAATTTGGGTATTCAAATTCATCCCCTTGATCATTTACCTTAGATATCATTGGAGTGGAGGGTGCTATGTTTGATGGTTGGTGTAGGTTGGCATCAAAAGAACAATCTCTCATGTGAATATGTTGTGCCTTTTCTTCTTCAAGACCTTGTCGTTCTATCTCTTCTAAGATCTCATGGATTCTCTCTAGGGACAAACCACTCGGTTTTTCCTTAATGAGTGAAGCAAGTGTGGGGTGTATGGCTCCTAGGTATACTTTCATGGCTTCCTCTTCTAATGTGTTAAAATTTTCCCACATTTGGGAGTGCAACTCACGAAATCTTTCATTGAATTGACTCAAGGATTCATTAGACTCTTTACATATGGAGGTAAACTGATTTTTCAATATTTCTAAGTCAACCTGATTACCAAAATGATTAAGATAGGCTGCTTCTAGTTGTATCCAAGAAGTCCTAACCTCCATGGGTAGTTGGCTATACCAAAAGAATGGTCTATCATCCAAAATGTATGCAAATAACTTACAAGCCACCTCCTCATAGAAAATCTGGAATTGACATAATGCATTCTTGTAGACATGCAGCTTTTGCAAGTATCCTAGTGGTACCTCTTGATTAAAACACCGTAAAAAATCCAATAACATTTTAGGAACATGATATGGTACCACAGGTATAGACAAACCCTTATAATGATCCTCTATTATTAATACCATTCTCTCTCTTAGAGATGTTATTTCAGCTCTCGGGGATACCCTTTGCTCCTCAAGTGTTGCCATTAGTGAACTTAAAATGTAATTTTAGAACCAAATCTGTTGAATATTCAACCTCGCAATATAAAACAGAAATCAAGTTAGCATCAACTAAGAGATGTATTCATTAAAATCAAATGAAAAGTAATTGCATGAGACCAAAATTCTGAAAAATTAAATCAAATCACTTTAATTTCGTATGAACAATCGAGAAAAATATACAACATACCCGAATTGCTTAAAATAGAACGGGTAAATAAATTCAGACCGTCCTTTTTACAATCCGCTGAATGTTAGAGGACTAATGCATACAAAAATTTAAAATTATATTACACTAAAAATAAACCCGTACGGCCCTCCTAGCACCAATCCGTTGAGTGGTGTTAGAGGCCGTATATGCTAATAAAATGGACTTGAAATTTTTAGCAATGTAAAGCTCTTAAACAATTAAAAACCCGTAGCATCTAAAATCATGATAAAATAAACCCTTTTCAGGCCCTCCTTCTAGCGCCAATCTGTTGAGTGGTGTTTTCACCCAATTGTGAAAGCACACTCTCCGGTAGGATCTGAGTCCCAAAATCCTCTGCTTGCAAAGAAAATAATTTCTCCAAGGTTCCTGTTATGCTGATATGATGCTGTTCAAATGAAATGCTAGGAATACCTTAGGGTTTGCAAGTGGATGTTAACAAGGGGCACTGTGGTTTATTTAGTTTGAAATTACAATGGACTCAAAATGAATAATATCTATTCTCCTCTTTAGTTCTGATGGATTTTCAGCTTGTTTATTTGAATACGATAATTAAACTGTAGAAAATAAATTAAGGGTTTAAAAAATAAAGCAAAATAAATGAAAATGAAACTAAACTACAGTCAGAATGTTGTCATCAATTCGATGAAACCGAAGATAATGAGGTTTTCTGCATGCAACCTAACCTAATGAACCTGCAAATTCGCACAATCCAAATAAATTAGGTGCTGGTTTCTAGGGTTTCTACTGTAATTCCAGATTTAGGCATTCGCATGAAGCAACCAAGCACACTTGCATTAAACTTCACCTAAAAGCCTTAGAAATCTGGAATGAATGATAAAACATTAAATCATGCATGCACAAAATGACTCCTTCTTTCTCATCAATGAGATGCCAACTTTCTATATTTCTGTATTTGAATGATATGTCAATTACATTTACAGGATGTTCCAGGCATAAATATTCCAGAACAAATGAAGGAAATTGCCCAAGTGCAGGCCCAGAATGGCATGAAGCCCTTGTCTCTGCAACTCTGCAAGCAGCAATTTCCAACCCCTCTTTCAATCCGCGCTCTTGACTTTATAATCACTGAAATGGCTCTTCGATTCTCCCTGTGTCGCTTCGTTTCACCTTCCTGCATTTGACCTTTCAAATTCCTGCCTTTTCCTTGCTTTTGATTAATGCTCGATTCTGAAACGCTCGAAATCCACCGCTGCATGTAACGCCTCTGCAATACTGACACCTGTAAGCCACGTGTCCTACGTTTTCTGCGTCTTCTGTAACGTCTTCCCGTGCCAAAACGCGACAAAACAGCATGCAACCTGCTCACCTTTCTGGCCGTGAAAACGCGACATGTCGCGAAATCGTGACATGTCGCGATATCGCGACGCTTTCCTCGTTCGTACGCCTCCGGCCGTTTCTGTCGTGATATCGCGACGTTTTTCACCTTCGGACCTTCATGCCGCTTTCTATCGCGATATCACGACGTTTTTCACCTTCGGACCTTCATGCCGCAAACTATCACGATTTCGTGACCATTTTCGTTTCCGTACCCCTTAGGCCGCACCCTATCGCGAAATCGTGACGCTTCTCTGCTTCGGGCACCTTTGTTGCATGCTGTCACGATTTCATGACATTTTTCCCTTTCGTACGCTTGAGCTTCAACCTGTCGCGATTTCGTGATGCTTTTCTCTATCCGTACTACTTCGCTGCAATCTGTCGCGAAATCGTGACCATTCTCTCCTTCGGACCTTCTTTCCGCAAACTGTCACGATTTCGCTACCATTTTACTCACACCTTTGCGCTCATTCCATTTCGCTACCATTTTCCATTTTCGTACACTTGCCAATTTTTCGTCTGAAATCGCTACCTCCCCATCCGTACTACTTAAACACTGTCGCGATTTCGCGATGCCTTTTCGCTTCATTCCCTTTTTCTGCTTTATGTCACGATTTCGTGACCATTTCTGCGCATTATGCTTTCTAGTTGATCCTGTCGCGATTTCACGACCATTTTGGCCCTTTGCCCTGTTTGACTGGTTCCTGTCGCGATATCGCGACGTTTTCTTGCTTCGTGCTCTTTGACCTCTTTCTATCGCGATATCGCGACGTTTTTCCGCTTTGTGCCCTTTGACCAGTTTGACCCACGATTTTGCGACGCGTCGCGATATCGCTACGCCTTTCCATTTTGCCTTTCTCTCTCCTACCTGGGCCGCGACAGAGCAACATGTCACGATTTCGTGACACTTTTTCGTCTTCATTTTCTCTCTCCTCTTTCGTCGCGACGGAGCAACATGTCGCGAAATCGCTACGCTATTTTCATCCGTACAACTTCTGCAGCAACACGTCGCGATTTCGTGACACTTTTTCATTCTGGCAGCGACGGAGCAACATGTCGCGATATCGCGACGTTTTTTCAATTTCGGCAGCGACGGAGCAACATGTCGCGATTTCGCGACACTTTTCCTGTTTTGGCCGCGACGGAGCAACCTGTCGCGATTTCGTGACACCTTTTCATTTTTGCCAGCGACATGTCGCGATATCGCGACGTTTTTCATTCTTTTTCAGCGACGGAGCGACATGTCGCGATATCGCGACGTTTTTCTATTTTTCGGCAGCGATGGCGCGACAGGTCGCGATTTCGCGACACTTTTAACACTTAGGCATTTTTTCCTCTTTTCTTCAATTTTAGCATCTGGGTCACCGAGATTCTTCTCTGCAAGCCTGCAAAAAGGTGGGTCCCCAATTTTGGGGTGTGTTGTGGATCAACCACAATAGTGGGCAAACTAGTAATCTAGAAGCCATGGTGAAATAGTTAGCTTCACGTATGGACCAGATAGATCCTTACCGTTCCTCGTATAATTATCGAGAGATATGTAGTCAACCTTTGGATCCCATAGTTGTAGCACAACCATACCCTAAGCATTTTCCCATGCCTATCTTGCCTATATATAAAGGAACCGAAGATCCCATAGAGCATCTTTGCATGTTTAGGATAGCATGTCATGATATATCACATGATGACTTGCTATTACTAAAAATGTTCCCAAAAAGTTTAGGTGGAATGGCATTAGAGTGGTACTATCAATTGCCCACTCATTCCTTGAGAAAATTTGAAGAAACAGCTGAATCTTTTGTCCATCAATTTAGTGCCTACATCGAGAGGCATGTAACCATTAAATATTTATACAACTTAAAACAAGACAAGGATGAATGTTTTGTCGATTTCTTAGCTAGATGGAGGTAGTTGATAGGAAAACTACACTTTGTGCTACCTTATAGGGAAATGTTGGACATTTTTATCAATAATTTACAAGAAAAAATATCTTATGAGCTATCAACCGCTACTTTAACTACCTTCGATCAAGCTATAGATTTAGCTCGAAGAGTAGAAGATGCCCTCATTAGGAGAGGCCAACTTAGGAAGAAGGATGATGAGAAAACATCCAGAAATCAATATAAAAACAAACAAGTTGTTGGTGACGGAGTCACTGATAGCAGAAATGTTGCTAATATCAATGCAACAAAAACAACAGAAAAATTTATATTGAAACCTCTTGATAAGCCTCCTCGAGAATTTACTAGATTGAATCAACCGTTATCAACTATTTTACCTCAATTACTCGAAAGAGGTTTGATCCAATTACCGACTATCCGGGAACCCGATCCAACTATACCCGGATATAGAGTTGACTTACACTGTGATTTCCATAGAGGACCTGGACACTCTACCAACGCTTGTAAAAGGTTGAAACATAAAATACAGGATCTAATTGATAATAATGAAATGGAGGTGCAAGCCTTCCAACCTAAACAAAATGCTCCTAATAATCCTCAAAAGAACATTCCCCAAAATCAAAATCAAAATGCTAATCAAACATTAGACATATTTCAACACCCTTTACCAAGACATGGTAAAGAGGTGGCCAATCAAATCGAACATCATAATGTTCCTCCTCCTACCCGATATGTAGGAACCATTAGCGGACATTTACCTATTCAGGATCCTCAAACATTTGACACAACCTTATCCCTGGTTACGACCAGGCCCTCTACATAATATTCCAACTCTAGATTCTAGTGATATAGAATCGAGATCTGAAAGTGAAATAGACATCACTTCAAACCAATCGAATAGTTCTGAAAATGAATCAGATCCTATTCAACCCATCACAGATGCTATGGTTCCAGAAGAACCATTTCCTAGAAGAGTTACTACTCGACCTTCTTCTAATCAATTCCTCCCTGATGAACAAGCCATAAACGCTCGACCGAGACCAGTTCAACGTCCTCAATATAACATTGTAGGTACCATTGGAGTCGTTACCCGACAACAGGCTCAAAATTCTCAACAAGAACCAAACCAGAATGATGGATCAGTTCCATTTGTTTTGAAAAATCCCAATAAAGGGAATCATGCTTCCAATGTTCAACCTAAACCCCCTTACAATATTAATGAGCAATTATCCAATACTACAACCATAATTTCCCTTTTGGATTTATTAAGATCCTCTCCCACCCATAGGGATGAGTTGATGCTTACATTAAGCCAAATGATGGTACCTCAAAACATTCAACTCGAAGCCATGGCCAATACTATCATCACTCGAGAAGTTGATTGTATTGACTTTCGGGATAAAGATATCCCACAACACAGTTTACATAAGGATAATCCCTTATATATTACTGCTCTAATTGGAGATGTAGCTGTTAAACGAGTCCTGATTGATAATGGTTCATCTCTAAACATTTGCACTCTTGACTTCTACCAACGATTTGGCTTTAGAAGTGATGAAATGAAGAAAACTGACATGATTATCAAAGCTTTTAATGACGAAACACAAGAAACGTGTGGAGTTATTACCATCCCATTGCAAGTTGGTCCTCGAACTCTAGATACCACCATGTTTATTGTACATTGCCCCGCATCGTACAATATACTCTTGGGTCATCCTTGGATCAATGCAATGCGGGCTGTCCCATCAACTTTACACCAATGTGTTAAATTCGAATTTAAAAATCAGTTGGTCACTATCCATGGTGACCCTAGACCCTTTGATATGTGTGCTTTGGCAGAACCCGTTGGAGTGCAATTTTGCCCTGCTCTGTCATCCACACATCCTAATTCTTATTTTTCATCTAAAACTGTGAAACACACACCCATAACTTCACCTATTTCCCCTCCATTAATTTCATCCTCCTATATAGATCAACAATCTTCTAAACAAACCACTCTAGAACCTCAAAAAGATCTTCAATCTACAACCAATCCTTCATGTTCTATCCCTATAATTTCAAAACCTATAGACCCATCTATTAACACTTCCACATTATCAACATCTATCATACCTTCCACATCTAAAGATATAGGGAATGATCCTTCTACATCTTATGCTCTTTCCGATGAACTTTTACCTGATTTATCCACAATCTTAATATCAGAAAAAACAAATGCTTTCATGCAAGATTCAATTCTTTTAAATAACTTGCCGCCATCTCCTCGTACTTTGGGCCTCCCACAACCTATGGGAAGTACTTACCAAGTCGGGAGTTGTGCCTTCATTTATAAAGGATATGACTGGGGAAGAATCCCTCGGAATATCAAAACTCATCATGAGGGATATGCTCGATGTTATTTTACCAATGAATATATTAAAGCTAAACCCATAATGCTTAAAATGGGATATAAAGGGAAAGGCTTGGGACCTTTCCAAAATGGCATGAAAGAACCTTTCGAGGTAGAACCGTGGCCTGCCCGCTGTGGTGTGGGCCTATTTCCTAGTAAGGGTCAACCCTTTCCTTTTGAAGATGATGATCAACTCATATGTTATCAAGATTATTTGGATAGGTGTGATGATTTGCCTCTAAAAAATCAGCCATTTACATGTAACATGCTATCCATAGCTTACCCTGAAATGATTGCTGACTCCGATGAGGAGTTGGAAGGAGATATCTTCCACGACGTCTCCGTTGAAGAGATGTTACACAATGGATTTTATTTTGATGGTTCTATACCAACTATAGCCCAACTTGAGGCCACTAATCCTCAAGATGAATTATCCAAATTAACCTTACAAGAATTACAAGAATTGGGCGTTTCACCCGCCCCACCTAATTTTGAAAGAGATCTACACATGGAGGTAGAAAACGTCATTAAAATTAATATTGGAACTGAGGATAGTCCTCACATAATCAATATTGGATCAGAATTAAGTCAAGAAAAACAAGAACAATACATTGCATTCCTTAAAGAGTATGAAGATGTCTTCGCTTGGACATATGAAGATATGCCAAGTCTAGACCCTTCTGTAGTCATGCATCATCTAGTGGTCCATCCGGATGCTAAACCTGTTAAACAAAAACTTAGAAAAATGCATCCCAAAGTGGCTCTGCTAGTCAAAGGGGAGTTAGAAAAACTCCTAAATGTTGTTTTTATACAAGCTATTGATTATGTTGAATGGATCTCAAATGTAGTTCCAATTACCAAGAAAGAAGCCACCAAAGTTAGGGTTTGCACAGATTTTAGAGATATTAATGTTGCATGCCCTAAAGATGATTTTCCTCTTCCAAACATGGATCAAATCATTGACTTTACTGTCGGGAGTGGGATGATGTCCTTAATGGATGGATTCTCCGGTTATAATCAGATCAGGATAGCTCCTGAAGATCAGGCTAAAACAGCCTTCATTACCCCCTGGGGTACCTTTTGTTGGAAAGTGATGCCATTTGGCTTAAAGAACGCAGGTGCAACATATCAACGAGCTATGACTTATATTTTTCATGATATGATGCATGATATCCTACATGATTATGTAGATGATATTATAGCTCGCTCTATTAATGAAGATAATCATTTAGATGATTTGAGAAAAGTTTTTAATCGATTACGAGAATATCTTATTCGATTAAATCCAGCAAAATGCATATTCGGAGTTAAGTCCGGTAAACTATTAGGGGTTTTAGTTTCTTTACGTGGTATCAAAATTGACCCTCTCAAGATTGCGGCTATCACTGATATGCCCGCACCTACTAATATATCTGAGTTACGAAGTTTACAAGGTAAGCTTCAAGCCATCCGTCGCTTCATCGATAAGTCGGAGGACAAAACCGGTCCCTTTCTTAAACTTCTTAAGAAGGATGTCCCTTTTAATTGGGATGACGAATGTAGAGAAGCTTTTGAACTTCTCAAACAATACCTCCTTAATCCACCGGTGCTTTCACCACCTAGACCTGATCGCCCATTTCTCCTGTATATTTCAGCTTCAGATTCTGCCTTAGGAGCTATGTTAGCTCAACTTGATGATGAAAAGAGAGAACGTGCTAATTATTATATTAGCCGAACCTTCATCAGTTATGAAACCCGCTACACAACATTAGAAAAACTATGTCTAGCAGTCGTGTTTGCTACGCAAAAATTATGCCATTATATGCTTAGTCAGAAAACTTATGTCATTGCTAAATATGATCCCTTAAGGTATCTCATGAGTCGACCTTATTTATCGGGTCGCACAGCCAAGTGGGTTCTTGCTCTAAGTGAGTTTGATCTCACATTCATAGGACAAAAGTCTGTTAAGGGTCAAATCATAGCAGATCAATTAGTTGCTGCACCCTTAGAGTCTACCCATCCCCTCATCATTGAGTTTCCTGATGAATGCCTTCAATTAGAGGCAGACCATATTGAACAATGGTCCTTATACTTTGATGGAGCCCGATGCATGAGTGGGGTCGGTGCGGGTATTATTTTAATATCCCCGCAAAAACATCTTATTCCTCTGTCCTTCAAGTTAACATTTGCTTGCACCAACAATATTGCTGAATATGAAGCTCTAATCCTTGGATTACGAGCTGCCTTGGCGCTAAAAATTAAACATCTGTTAGTTTTTGGTGATTCTCAACTGGTTATAAACCAAATTAATGAAGTTTATCAGACCAGAGATGATAAACTATGCCCATATAAAGCCTATGTTTTACAATTAATGTCTCTATTTGATCAAGTTACCTTGGAAGCTATTCCTCGAACTTGCAACCGTGCAGCTGATGCTATGGCCGTAGCTGCATCTCTCCTCCCCTTGGAGTTAGATGACGAATATGCTACTATCATTATTCATCGACTCTAGGAACCCGCTTCAAATAAGTCATGCTTAGAACCTTTGGATGTGTTTCTAATCAATGAAACTACTCCTGAACCTTGGTATACAGATATATTTGATTTTCTCCAAAATGGGACTTTCCCTGCCAATTCTAATAGAAACCAGCGTCGGTTATTACGTAGACAAGCAAGTCGATTTGTAATAATTGGCAATACTTTATATAGGAGATCTTTTGAAGGTATCCTATTAAGATGTTTGAATTTAGAAGAATCCAAATCAGCCTTGAGTGAAGCCCACGATGGATCTTGTGGAGGACACTTCAGTGGTAGTGTCATTGCTAAAAAGCTCCTTCGGATAGGATACTTTTGGCCTACCATGGAAAAGGATGCACATGATTATGTGCGCCATTGCGACAAGTGCCAAAAACATGCTGACCTTGTCCATGCGCCTGCACAAGAACTGCAGGCTATTTCATCTCCTTGGCCCTTTTCAAAATGGGGCTTAGATATTATTGGCAAAATTAATCCTGTGTCATCTGATGGACACAAATTCATCATAACCGCCACTGAGTATTTCACGAAGTGGGTTGAAGCTATGCCTTTAGCTTCCTGCACTGGCACACAAGTCTCTAAATTTATTTTTAATCAAATCATTTGTAGGTTCGGAATTCCTGCAAATCTCATCTCTGACAATGGAACTTGTTTCAAAAATAAAGATGTTAAAAAATTATGCCAAAAATACAAGATTCAACATCGCTGGTCCACTCCCTATTATCCTCAGGGTAATGGTCAAGCAGAAGCATCTAACAAAACCTTAATCAAAATCCTTAAAATATTGGTCAATAAAACCGCCGCGATTGGCACATTCAGTTATATCCAGCCTTGTGGGCCTATCGAACTAGTGTTCGAACCCCCACGGGAACTTCACCATTTGTTTTGGTTTATGGTGCTGAAGCCGTTTTTCCCTTTGAATTAGAAGTTCCTTCTTTGGCTCTACTACTTCAAGATACCGAAGTAGGAGATGAATATCGAGCTGGCAGACTCGATCAGCTGGAACTCCTAGATGAAAAATGCATCAATGCTTTGGAGCATCTCCGTGCCTACCAAAACAAGCTTAAAAGATCATATGCTAAAAAAGTTCGTCATCGATCCTTTGAGATCGGCGACCTTGTTTTAAAAGAAAATAAAAAAAATACTAATGCAACTAAGGACCTTAAAGGTAAATTTGAGCCCAACTGGCTTGGACCATACATTATCACTGCTAAATTTGAATCGGGAGCATACAAATTATCTACCTTAGATGGTAAAGAACTTAAAGAACCCATGAATATTTTGCATCTTAAACGTTACTATGTATAAATTTGGTCATTTCATCCTTGTATATATTTGTTTAAAATATTTCAAAATCACTATCTTGTATTTCTTTCAATTTATAAATTCAAAAACACCAAAAACATTCATAATCATCAAAATCTTCAAAACTATTTGTTGCATTTATTTATGGCACTTGTTAATTCTTTCAAAAATAATAAAAAAAATCAAAACAGCAATATTCTTGACTCTTTCGAAACCAAAATAATATAAAGAAGAAAGAGAGAGTCAACATTCTCAAAGCTTCTCAAAAACAGTATTTATTTATATATATCTTCTTACAAATGTTGCAATTATATGTTTCAAATTATTTTGGATAAATTAGCATTTATTTGGAATCCCTCACTTTCACACTCACAAAAATAAATATCTTGATTTTATCTCGCATGATTACTAATCTCTCTTATATCAAAGTCCACAAAATTCAATTAAATAACGTTTGAGCACGAGAGAATTGATCTTGTTATTTACTTAAACCAAGCACATCTTTTCACAATAAAATGATTATATTTGTAATTTCCATGCTTTGCTACATAGTAGAAGTGGTTTCTTGAGCGAAAAGTTTCCCCTGCTATCCTATCATGCACATGGTCTAGAATCTTTGAGAATTGGCAAAAGGACAAGCTCACCCCTACCCAGAATAAAAATCCCTTGCTCTACAGCTAATCCGAGCAAGTATCCCTAGTATAGAACAAAAAGAAAAAGCAAAGTTCAAGAAAAAAGAGAAAAAGAAAAATGTTATTTTATATCATTACAACAATGTTTCAAGCATTATCTCAAAAATCAAGCAAAAAATACAAAAGAAAAGAAAAAAAAAGCAAAAGCAATAAAATCCCTTTCCCTACCCTTTGAAAAGAAAAGAAGGGTTGATGAGCTTGAATCCTTGGAATTCTCAATTATTCAAAAACTGTGAGGTAAGCCCCATAACAGGTGGTTTGTGCCCAACCTGCTTGGCCTTGGGTAACTCCTAGCGTGGCGATATGTCTGTCACATTAGCGACCTTCTTTTGTACAGACCTATGTCTGCTTATGGATTAGCTAGCTCTTGATAATCCGACTTACATAGTAGTCTAGTATGGTTATATGCATCTACATCATGGTTAATGAACACTTCTTTGGTTCATTCAAATCACTTGTATCATAGTACCTTGCTCAAACTGGTAAATGAACAATGCAATTGCACACACATTTTGTATTTGAGAGATTTTGTGTATCATTATGATAAATCAAGATTGGAAATGAACTCACATATGCACATGGGATCCCTTATAAATCTAACTTTTGTCTTTAAAGTACTTTGAAATATTTTTTTTGCAAATTGTTTGGAATAATTCATTTTCTTCTTTAAAGTATAGTTGTTTAGTATAAAGACAACTACATGCATAATAGAAACATCAAAATTTCTTTCAAAACCATACAATCAAAACACACACACACACACACACACATATATATATATATATATATATATATATATATATATATATATTATTGACTTTCGCGACGATGGTATAGTTCTAAAACCAAAATTGGAATTTTATGCCTAGCGCAAGTCCTCATCTTCATATTTTCTGTTTATTAAAAATCAACCATGCAATAAAACTATCTCTTTTTGGATTTTCGCGATGATGGTATAAGTCTATACCTACATATTCTATGCCTAGCGCAAACCATTGTAACAATTTTTATTCCCCATTTATTTAAAAATCATGAAAACCATATGACTTAAATCATTATGTTACACAATTATGCTTTCAAACAAAAAGCATGCACATTATCACTATTTCATGTCATTATGTCAACCTTCAATTTTGCAATGATGGTATAATTCCTAGGGAATTATCCAAAAAATTTATCACACTTAGGAATTTATGCCTAGCAAAAATCATTTTAACATTATTTCATGCATACTATTTTTATGAAAATCTGAAAACAAACCATCATCATCATCATTTGCACCATTGCACCAAAGTCTTAAGACAGTCTCTTAAGCACTCTTTTACTTTTTAACAATATTTCTATACTGGGATTAGCTTGACGACCGAGTGAGCGGCGACTCCATGAAATGGTCTATAATAGCGACAATGTCCTTTGAAATTATTGTTAGAAGTCTCTTTTTATCTTTTATCACATTACATCACAAACAACCAATTTGTTACATCAGATTATTTCATTTAAATTTTACAAGCATGACATTCAAACCATAATATTTCCAACGACGTAATTACATGAATCATCAAATCAATCAATCAAAACATTAAAAGCATCATAAAAGTACATAAGACACAAGTCATATGATCAAAAACATATCTCATCTCATATATATATCAACAAATATATATACATCATATCAAAACTGGATTGGTATGCCACAATCGTACCTCGGCATACTCAATCCTCTATCAAAAAATAATAAATGCTATCATATCAATCTGTACAATGTCGTGCAGTAGTCTAGCCTCGAGAACCCCTCGAGCTCTCAGCCTCATCTCCTCCCCCACCCTGAGGTGGACGAGGTGGCCCCATCGCAGTATGAGTGGTACTGCGAGTCCTAGTCGTCGATCGGGACGAAGTCCTCGATGACCCGATCCGGATCGGATCTGCGATGTTAGCTGGCAGTGGTAGTCTATCCTCCTCTGGCACCATCTGATAGTATAATGTCTGGTAGAAAGTGATTTGGGCAATAGCCCGTGCCAGCTCCCCAGTGCTCGCCCCTCCGCCCCGTGCTCTGAGGCGTGCAATCTCATCTCTGAGCTGTGTCACCTCAGCTCGGTGTCGTGCAGCCTCCTCCTGTAGGGTCTGCACCTGTGCCTGGAGATGGATTGTCTCCGCTCGAAGAGTCACTGTCTCGCTACTCTCCCTAGTGTCAACACCCTTGCCCTTATCGGGCGATGGTGGCCTCTCTCTCTGTGGAGAAGGGGGTCTCTCCGCCCTCCTCTCCCACTGTCGTGGCCTCTCCTATGCCTGTGGCCTCCTCTGCTCTCTCCCGCCGTGACCCTGGGCCACCTCAATAGCCGCCTGGCACCGCCTCCCTATCCGATGCACAACTACATGAATCGGACCCTGAGCCCTCGTCATCCGAGGAGGGCGGATGCCTACGTACCAGGCATCGTAGCCATCGGCTACCCCTGCGTCGTCCCCATCCACTGGCTGAATGGGGGCATCGTCCGAGTCCTGACTCCAGAAGCGCTGCATATCTGGAGCCCCGCTCACTGTGGTGTTATCCCGGATAGTCCAGGAAAACTCGTAATCCCTGAGAGATGGGATCCCCTACTGTAGACCGAACTATCACAAAACTCGGTCGTAGCGGTGGAGCTCCACCTCTCCCCTCTCCATCCGCAGCCAACAGACTCGCCTGATGCGAGCCAGCTCCTGTCCATCCTCGGCCCACCCTGGGTGCTCTCGCCATGGCCTCCAGGTGATCTGGTCTGGGACAAGGTCATCCAACAGTCTCCGGGACATCGGTAGGTCAATCCGCCGCTGTGACCCTCTTCGGAGCCACCAGTAGAAAGCTCGGGGCCTCTCCCCATCAACCCCTATCAAAGGAAGCCCTATCGGCCTTCGCACTGCAATGTGCTCCCAGCACCAAACCTGTAGAAGCGATGTCATAACCAGACATCGGCCGCCCTTGTACACGACCCCATGCAGGATCCTGTACAGTCGACATAGAACAAAACTGCCCCAAGAGAATCTGTAGCCATGGTCTCGCATGTCGCAGATCACATCTGCTAGCACCCATGGTACCCTGCACCCACTCTGGTGGCACAGCAGAAGTCCACCAACTACTCCGGCCAAAACCTGTGTGAGTCTAGATGCCCCAGGCATCTGACGCAGCGCCTCGATGTTAACTTCGCCCTTCTCCAGGGCGAAGCTCGGGTCACCACACAACCGCATCATAGCATGGCCCTGATTGGCCATAGGAGTGATCAACCGTCCTTGTATGGGGATCCTCAGAATCCTCCATACATCCTCCAATGTGGGAGTCATCTCCCCTGTCGGTAGCCAAAAATAGGAAGAACCCGGATACCACCTCTCTGCCAGGGCTGTCAGTAGCCCCATGTCTGTAGACACTTGTGGCATTTTTGCCACATGCTGTAAGCCGGCTTGAGCCAGCTGATCCCGCTCTGCCTGTGATAGAGCGGCCAAGTCATCTCTCAACCCCCGTACTTCCATTCTCTGCTCTTTAGCAAACCTCTCTGCAACATAAACAACAATAAAAAACAAACAAAAAAATCATTAATTAAAAATGCAAGTTAAAATAAGTTCAATTTTATACAACTGATGATATCGTCCACTATTGGACGATATCGTCCCCAATTTGAGCATAATCGTCTCCGATTTCGCAAGCCGAAATCGTCCCTAATTTGATGAAATCGTCCCCCTTTCGCCGATTTCGCCCTTAGACGAAATCGGCGAACTTGAGACGATTTCGTCGAAATCGGGACGATTTCGTCCCGATGACGTCGACGGCCCAAAAACGGCCGCGATGCTCAAAAATTGATCAAAATTCACCTAACAAGCATGTAAATTCAAATTCAAGCATTCTAAGCTAAGTTTAGACTCTTACCCGTAGCCCGCACTGGACCTCTGTCGATCTGTGCGTTGTCTCCACCATTTTTGCTTGCAGAGCTCTAAAAACCAAAAAAATGAACAGTAAAAATGAATTAGGGTTTTACCCTATTTTTCTTAATTTTATTCAAAAATAATTAAAAACATTTAAAATTTTGCTTTTCCGTGTTTTTACCTCAAACGTTCGATTTGGGTAAAAACACGGAGGGGGCACCATAGTAAGCTGTCGTACGATTCGACCAAGAATCGTCGCCTAAAAATGGGAATAATTTTTTGCTTTCTCGTAGATCGAGAAGAACTCATCTTTAACGCATTTTCTTCAAAAAATTCGCTAAAGAGGGGGCAAAATGTAGCACCCTAAAATTGGCGCAATAAAACCTTAATAATTACAATTACTCTAGTAAATAATTCAAATTCAAATTTTAACCTCCCAAACCGCCCGTTAACCGTCGTGTAATCCGTTTCCTCCTTTCCCATGCCATTTTTAGAGGTTGTTTTGACCGTTTGACGATATCGTCGTCGATCAGACGATATCGCCTCAGATCGGACGATTTCGTCTGGGCTAGGACGTCCAGACGATCTTGTCCCAAAACTGATTTTGCACAATTAGCTTCTGTTCCAACGGCGTCTCTAATCCGGGCAGAAGCGTGTCTGCGCCGTTAGAGACCCTTCCCCATTGGAGATCTCCCAAATAGGGATGATCTCCAACCTCCTAACCTCCCTCCTAAGCTTATTTAATCCTAAGCCCTCCCCTTAGCACCCCCCTGGCTGAAATTCTCTGTAAATTGACTTCACACGCATTAAGACATCCCAAATTGTTATTTGCATTAGTTCTATTCAAATTTTGTTGCAGGTACCTTAGTGTTTTTCAGCCGGAGCAAGCTTACATCGTCGCAGATGATCCTGTTCAGATCGGAGGCGATCCTGTCGAATCAGAGATGATTTCGTACCAATGCGAGACGATTTCGACTGCAGTCAACATTGAGGCAATCAGTGCCCAAAGTTTGCATTTCTTCATCTTTTCAATCTGTTGTTTTATTCTGCAATTAGCTAGTTTATTTATTATTTTATGCTATCTTGCATTTTGGAGTTCACCCATCTAGATCAAATGCATAATTAAGTCATAATTGTCATTAAATCATGGTAATGCATTCATGTTTCTGTTTATAATTTTCAGTTTGATGTTCTTATTGTCATTTTACATTATTTCCCTCTGTTAGAATAGTTGTATTTTCTATGTTTTGCACCTATTTCTCTGTTTGCAGGTCTCTGACGAATTCGTTTGACGAATTCGTCAGATCTCAGATGATCTTGTCAGATCTCAGACGATTCTGTCAAATTCCAGACGATCCTGACTGCTTCAAGAATCAGAATCTTCATCAGACATCCGGATCAGGTATTTTCTTTTAATATTGCTTAATTTCTTTGTTTTCTGTCTTAATTCTATTTTTTGTATTCATTTAATCTGCATCTTCATATAGAATAGCTTAGATGCATTTTGGCCAAACCTAGGACATGGATGTTTAAGGATAAAACTGAACACATCAAACACATTCCCAACCTAGGCGTGGAAACTGCCATTAAATGTTTCCTGGTGAACCCACCATCCATCGAAAAATCACCATAATACACCTCCCTTGAGAGGCGGGACCTTCGCAAGGCCTCTCGATCTGAGGTACCGTGCCATCCTTTTCCCATCCTCCTTCCGGGCACGGATCCTATAGCCTGAAGGTAAGGGTGTGAAAAATTTGGAGCGATACAAAATCATATCCATAAAAAAGTAATTATTCAACAAAATTGATTGAATATAAAAATAGGAAAAATAAGGTGAACTTAATAGTGAATATTTATCTTGAGACAATTAGTTGTAACTGCACAAGAGATCCTCATGATATACGTTCTCACTAGGGTTTTAAGGAAAAACCCTAAAAATTATAAAATAATATTTTCCTAAATTTTATATTAGAATAATCTCTCTATGTAACCGAGTGAAACCACTCCATCCATGCTTTAACACCATGTTGGATTTCATAATACATT
The DNA here is from genome assembly GCA_028583015.1 of Wollemia nobilis. NCBI lineage: Eukaryota > Viridiplantae > Streptophyta > Pinopsida > Araucariales > Araucariaceae > Wollemia > Wollemia nobilis. The sequence continues at coordinate 7,422,166 of JAQPPZ010000440.1, forward strand.
CCAAAAATCACATAAAACATAACATTCACCACAATCCATGTGCAAGAGAATAAAGAAGTAAAATAGAAAGATTAGGATGAAAGAATATAATAAATCACTATATCATAAATTGTTGTAATGGATCAATACTTGGGGGTATTTATAGTAGATAACAAATCCCCAAATTACAATTACAACTACATTAACCAAATTCATCATAAGGCTCAATCTTAAGTCAAGTTACTAAACCTTTAATAAAATCTTTAATTAAGTTTAACCATCAAGCAATTTAAATAATCCTGAAAAGGGTGAATACATAACCATACAATTTGGATTAACCAATTCCATAAGAGGTGAATACAACAATATTGACCATAACTTTACATAATATTTTTGAAGACTTACATCAAAGGTTGCATATAGGCTTATATCATCACCTATCAAACTTGTCCAATAACATAAAATTATCTTATCTTTCAATATTTGATACCATATTAAATTTCATGATACTTTCTAGAAATTAACAAAATAAATGCACTCACCCAAGTCTTATACAATATTATTGAGAGAAGAAAAATTGAAATATCAATAGACAAAAGGATAGAAGGGTGTTTATGGGAACCTAAACAAGAGATCACATTGGATTGCAATGATACAATGGATCAAGAAATTGAGGGGTATTTATATATTATCCTCAAAATTATAATTATGTAACCCAATTTAATAAAATATACGGCATGGAGGTTAATCACAATTTTTTAAACCCTTGTATGTTACACAGTAAATATTAAAGGGTTTTGGTGAAGGTTAACCATAATAATGGGTTAAAAATGTTTGGTAGGGCTTGTTACACTAAATCATAGCAAAGTAGATTATATAGATATTCCCTATAGGCTTTCATAATGATAACATCATACACTATCTCCCTTGGACAATAAGGTCAGATTACATATATTCAACACATGATTGGAAGAATATTGATACACCTCTAAGTTTTTTTTTTTTTTTTGGTAGTGGCCACAAGGGGTAAACAGACTGTGACCACGAGGGAACCATTACATAACATATCCGCAACATGTGAGGCAAGAGATTTGAACCTGGGCCTCTCAGCAACTAGAGAGGTTTAACTACCCACTTGCTCTCCAACTCCTCTACATGGGCGGATATGTTATGTAAATACTTAGGTCAATAATTTTGTGGAGATATATTTGCTTATCCTTTGAAACGGTTACACTTATATTATCACTTTGAAAACAATATCCTAATTTGAGTTAAATCAATTCAATCACACAATCCCTAAAACTTCCCAAGCAGTACTTTAGGATCTATGGTATTGCTGATATGAGTGTCATATACATTGTCAACATGAAGAGCAATGACTCCATCAACATCATCCTTCGTGTTCCTATAAAGCTTTATTATCTCTTAAAAAATAGTATTACAAGGTTTCTCATTCATATAATTGATTAAATCCTTGTTTCAAAGTAGAGCTTCAATTTTGATCTTCTAGGTAGTATCGTTAGGACCACTCAATAAGGGAACATGATGATCCATAACTATTATTACAAAGTTTAGAAATATATATGTAGTTGTGACTAGAAACAACACTATGATGTAGAGAGCTTAAAAAACTATATGATTTAGAAAAAAAGGGGCTCAAAACACTTTTGTATACAAAAGTTATAGCCTTAGGAATTTTACCACTAAAATCATAAAAATAACCTCCAAAACCTTTAAAATTTAAAAAAAAATCATACCTACAACCTTAGTTATCAAATTTTTTGAATTTTGTAAATGAAATTGGAGATTCATTGAATTAAAAAACCTTGAGCATAAATTCAAAAAACAAACCCTAAATTTGGAAGGGGAAAAAATTATGATTGTTTTCCCTCATTATCATTAATGCCATGCCCAAGATAACTAAGAGCCATTTTGGTGAAGAGGATGAAACAGACATTTCAAGAGATCCCACAAAAATCACAGACTTACAATTTCAAACAAGTAAAGAAATTTTATTATAGCAAATGAAACAAGATCGTGTCATTATATATCAAGTGTATGCGACAACGTGATAGTCAAAATCTCATACTACAAGTCTCCGATTCAAGTCACCATTTGGAAAATAGAGACTCCAAAGCTTGTTTCACCCAATGGATTTGCAATTGCACACACGTTTCCAATGTAAGCATAGTAGGTTGTGTTGATCCTCATGCTTCCGAATTGACCAAGACTTTTCAACCTTATTTTATAGTATAATTTTCTTAAAAAACCTATGTCAAGTATATATTTGTTAATTTTAATTTAAATATTGTATAGTAAAGAAATATTGGTTGGTATAGTTTTATTTTGTTATTATAAAGGTTTTTTTTTAAATATATAAATAAATTAGATGACAATTTAAAATTTTCGTTTTTAATTTAATTTTTAAAAGTTTATTATATATATTTTAATTATTATTTAATTTAATATAAAAGATATACATTTAATTGATAACTAGTTGTCTTTATTTTTATTATATAATACACTAGTATACATTATAATTTATAATTTATAATTTATAATTTATGTGAATTTTTATTATTTTAAACAATAGTTGTATTTTAATTTATTATTTTATAAGGGTATGCATTAAATAATTTTTGTGAACTTAGGCTTATGATGCATAAGAGAAGGTTTTTCTTTGTACTATTTAAATACATACATTATCTTGTTTGAGATTCAAATATTAAATTTTGTAAAATATTTATTATTTTTTTATTAATGGTGAAAAACAAGGTTTTGAAAGGTCCCAAAACCTTTTACATTAGAGGAGGCAAAGAAATATAAGGCTAATTAAGCACAGGCCAACCTCCAAGGCCAAAATAAATAGAAATTAAACTAAAACAACCATCCAAAAGCAAAGACCAGCCCACCACTTAGTAGGGCATAAAGGAGAACATCAAGATGTAGATAATAAAACTCCAAACTCAAAGAGCAAGGATGAAGGCAAAACACCAAGCATATTCCTTGAGAATGGTAACCACCAGGGAGCAAAAGGGCTAGCCCCCCAAAAAACACCCCCCAAAGAGAGGATCACTAGAACACAACTGAGATCTCATCCAAGCAAAAAGACAATAAAAATACCTACTGGATAGGTAGACCCAATGCTTCCAAAGCAACAATTGTCAGTAACCGCAAAGGAAAATTATCTTCCCAAATTTTGAACTGGCCACTATCCACCCCCAAATTGGCCATAACATCAGCAGCCTAGATACCTTCCCTATAAATATGCTTAATTTTAACTTCTAACACACCTTCAAGAATATTTGACGTGTCCTTAATAATATTTAGGGTAAAACAATTATTATTCTTTCCAACCTTCAGATCTCGAATGATGTTCAAAGAGTCACCTTGAATGAGAAGTCTTCTGAAGTCCCTCTCAAAAACTTGGTGAACACCTGAGAAAAGAGCCGTAGCTTCAGCTAGGTGGTTATTCATTATTATGGCTATATAAATAAAACAAATAAGTTTTAAAATTAAAATAAAAAATACTTAATTAATTTAAAAAAAAAAAAACTAAAATTAAAATTAATACACATGGTACAATGGCAAACAAATAAGTTGTCAATGGTCAAGTTATTATGTTGAAATCAAGGTTGTACTTGTAATTACACAATGTTATATAGTTTTTAAAAAGATAAAACTAAATCATGACATCTTAACGGTATGTCATTGGTGTTTCATTATAATGACATCCCTATTGTTATATCTTTAAGGAGTGTGTCCTAGTTATGTCATATTGCTAAGTCAAATTTTAATCTGAATTTTTAAACATGTTGAATTTTATTTAAACTTCAAGAGTGTCGAACTCGAACTTGATAACTAAGCCTACAACCAATGAGATGCCACCATATGTCATTCTATGAGTGGTTACCAAAATTAGGTTAACTATACAGTGTATAGATAAATTGTGTGATACCACCTGTCACGATCTAATTTGTTGTTTTATGTACAAACTATGTTGCACCACTTATTGCTTTTTTATTTTTTCTAAAATTAGTGCATAACCAACCAAGTTTATAGTTGAATGTGTGAGTTGCTTGTCAAGGTTGATGAATTGGAAAAATGTGATTGATTAGACATGTATATATATACCAAGTGGTCGATGACTTGCCACATCAGTCATGTTAAATTTCAATGCTTCGATGATTTACAATATAAAATGGTATATATTTAAATACATTAGATGCCCATTTTTGACATAACAAACTTATAACTTATCCTACAACTACCCTTGTCCTAAATTGTATGTGTGGTCCTTGATATATATGGTTAGACCACTTTCATAGCCACATGGACTATGATGTAATAACTCCTAATATACCCCCCTATTACATCATAGTCTTGACTCTTGCTCAAACTCTCAGATTCCAACTTAATGAAATATTCGGGTGACGTTGGAATTTGAGAGAGAAATCCCCCCAATGTAGACTACTTACTAAAATACTTAGGAATGTCAAGTTTCATTGATCTTGCACCCCAAAAAAACATTTATTACAAATACTTATACAAAATCTAATACTTATAATTCAATGCATGAAATATGTGCCTCCTCCATTGTCTTCATATGGAGAATTTTTATCATGAGCTACAATACATCCTATGCCAATTATGAAACTCATTGGTTGCTAATATTTGTTGTGCTTTCCCATGTCTTCTTTGCTAACTTACCTCCTCTTTTTATTTTTATCTTCACTTGATGTAGTGAGATCAATCACCTTTTACTTCTTCTTTGTCCTAATATTTTTCATTTGAAGAAGATGTTGTTTGTGGAAAGTGATGTATTCACACTTTCTTTGGAGCACTATCAAATATTAAATCTTAAATTCCTAATGAATTGATTTTCCATTGTATTTTTTATCTTCTACTTCAAGTTCTTCTATGGATGGAGAAAAATCATATTTAAAATGCACATATTTAATCATGGGTGCTTGACTCTGCTTCATTTGAAGATGTAAAATTTGATCATCTATCTTGTTCTCATGTGTTTTCTTTAGTAGCTTGGAGTAATCAACTAGTCTCTTGATGTCCTTGGTTGTGGTATATGTATTATAGATGGAATAATTTGAATAAAAATAACTTTTATGACCTATCATATGTTTGGTTGTTTTGGAGTCATATCAAATATTATTGCGTTGACTTGGTTGAACTTGTGAAAAAGACACATATTTTTTTTCGTGATATTTTTCTTCTTCTTTAACTTAATTCTCTTCAACTGTATTATTTTTTTGTACCTTTCTCCAAATTTTATTTTTCTTATTTGTTGATTATGTTTCTTGTTGTTGTTTATCTCTCATGAAAGAGATCCATTTTTTAATGTATTATGCCAACAATCCTTCATTGTGTGGCCACTTCTACCACAAATTTTACACATATTTTGTGTGTGAAAAATATCTCTTTGTTATTGTTGATATCCTAGAGAATCATTTCTCTATTGTTGATATCCTTGAGAATTATTTTTTAGTTGGAATCATTGTTGAGGTCTTGTGCCTCTTCTATATGGTTGTTTCTTTCTTTTTTTTATAAGTGTGTGTTCTTCTTGTTGTCTTGAATGTGAGGCCTCTACTTTTTTAAGTAGGTTCACTAGATTTCAAAGCTTGATGTTTGCTTAGTGATATTTAATACTATCACAAATACATTATATTGAGAAGAAAAATATCTTAAAATATATATTTTTTAAGGTGAAAGATCTTAAAATTATTAGAACTAGTATTTTATCAAATACCTTTTCTCCTACCCAGGTGTTGTAGGTGAGTTGGAGAGGAGAGGGCAATCCTCCAAGGGAGGTCCAGGTTCGAATCTCCACCCTACCAAAAATTTGAATTGGATACCCAAAATCCAATTGATAATGTTGGTGTGGGCAGGGTTGGGTGCGACTCCTGGGTGACTTTGACGGTGTAGAATCCCTGTTCGTGGTCTCTCAAACCAAGGTAGCCCCACAAGGTATTTTTTTCTTAAACAATATATATATACATTTTATCCCAATGCTTGTAGTAATGCTTGTAATTCAGAAATTTTCATAAAATATTCAAGTTTCTCTTCGCTCTTCATCTTCAAGCAATGGAGCTAGATCTAGAGAAATAGAATTTGATTTTGATTTTTTGCTTTAAAAACTATTGTAGCTTCTCCCATACATCTTTGGCCATGGTTGAATACTAAATATATACGTGTACTTCACCTTCTACTCTAAACATGATGATTGACCTTGCATTTTTATTTTCCTTCTCAAACTTTATCCGATCTTCATGTTTTATAGTGGGAAGGCTAATGGTTCCATCTACAACTAGTCATACTTCTTCAAACTCAAGTTGTATTCTAAGTTTTGTCTTCCAAGAAACATAGTTATTTTCCTTTAATAGTTAGAAATTAGGCAATAGAAACTTTGTGAAGAACACAAGCTTATACTAAGAGGGGGTGAATAGTATAAGATCAAATTTTACTTTTCTTTCCCAAACAATATTATCAATGGCAATATCAATAGCAGTAATAAAAACAATGCACAAATCATCACACACAATAGAGACACTAATTTAACATGGTTCCCCCAATGTGGGCTACTCCACGGAGAAAATATTTCTACTAAATTTTCTCAACAAATATCTTGGGAATCACTTCCCTATTATAATGTTTTTGGACCTCTGTCCAAAGAAGACACAAATTCCCTGATGCTCTGATTTATGGATATCTCTCCATAGGAGAACTCTTTCCCCACTTCTCTAGTTTATGGAACTTGATCCAAGAGACCTCTATCTCCTAAATTAATTTTTGTATCTCTCTCCACATAAGAACTCTATCTTCCTAGGTTTGTAAATCACACTCCACAGGAGAACTCTTTCCCCTTGCTCTGGTTCATGGATATCAATTCACAGGAGAACTCTTCCCCCTCTACTTTGGTTGATGATCTTCTAGAAAACTTCTACCTCCACTAATCTGGCTTGTGAATCTCTCTCCATAGAAGACCTTTATCCTCATTGCCCCTGGATAATGGATCTCTATCCACTGGAGACTATTTTTCTCTACTCTATCACCTCTAAATATTGCTCTCAACTCTATATCATATTTGTACCAAACTCTATCCCAAGTGTAGTATAATATTCTCTAATTTTGTCACAGTTCTAGCACAAATATACTCTCAAATTTATACCAAACTCTATCCTCAAATCTATCCTCAAGCCTTAACACAAAGCTTTATCCAATCATAAATCAACTCTGCTTATATTTTCTCCAAGCCTTAATACAAAGCTTGAACAAATCAATCAATCAACTCTACTCGTAAGTCTTCACAAAGACTTACCTCAAATATACCTTCAAGTCCTCTCAAGAACTTGCTCAATATGCTCTCAATTCATCACCAAGACTTACTTCAAATCTACCCTCAATTCCTCACAAGAACTTGCTCAATCTGCTCTCAAGTCTTCACCAATACTTACCTCAAATCTGCCCTCAAGTCCTATCAAGAACTTGCTCAATCTGCTCTCAAGTCTTCACCAATAATTACCTCAAATTTACCCTCAAGTCATCTCAAGAACTTTCTCAATATGCACTCAATTATTCACCAAAACTTACCTCAAATCTGCTCAAACACATGCTCAATAGAGCTCACAAGATATTCTCAATAAATCTCAAATATTGCACACAATGCTATCAATTGATTTGTCTAATATTCAAAGTAATTCCTTTAACTTGAAGCAGTTTGGACATATTCTATTAACAATCTATTTAACCTCTAGAACATATATTTAACCTCTAGAACATATAGATAATAATATACTCTATCAAAAATTCAATATGTTCTACTCAATCATTAAGTTTGTCGCTTTCACAAATCTGATTTCTAAAGTTTACACATTCACTTTCAATATCACTCAAAACCAATGCTCAAGAAGTTTCACTCAATTATTCAATCAATGAAACACAACTTGCTCACAAACCCTAAACAAGTGTTTTCATACTTCTTCAACCAAATAGCACAATGTGGGTCTCAAACCCTAACTCAAATAATTTCAATCTTCTATCTCAAATGTTCTCTAAACATTCACCAATCATGCATATAAAAACCACTCAAATATTTCCAGAAATGCTTATCAAACAATCCTTTTCACTCCACCTTATATTTCACAACATTTAATCCAACAACACTTCAATCAAAGGATGATGTGCCCATACCTTTTTAATTTTATGGAGATATGTCTTCAAAATATTTTTCACAATCAATTCTCCTTGTGTTACTCAAAATGTTAGATAGCAACAATCTATTTCAAAACCTCCACAAGGTATTCCTTCCAAAATGTGCCCAAATAAATTCCAAACCACTCTCTAACAAAATATACAGATAATCAAAATACCTCATACAACTTTTAACTCCCTCTTAACACACTCAAAAAACAACCAACAAGGACTTCAATAATTCACTTTCAAAATAATTCACTATAACTTCCTTCAGAATTTGAATGCATAGAATAATAAAAATTATTCCCTTATATCTCCCTACTTATCATAAATGCATTTTCAAAATAATTATAACCACCATTCAGAAATATTCCAATGCACTTATTAAATCACAACTCAAATTATTCAACACCCTCAATATGGCAAAAAATAAAAATTATTTTTAACACCTTATACCTCCACAACAACGCATACCATATGACTTAGAACCAAATGCATAAATTTATTAAAGAAAAACAAACACCTTTGTGCGCTGCCTCCATGGGATTAAATCCCCCACTACACTACTGCCAATGCCTTAGCCACGACCTAACCACCGTGTGAGCTAAGCGCTCACTTGAGACCTCTAAAGTGCCCACTGCACTTTGTATCTTTCGCTTAGCACCAAAATGTTTGAAATAAACTTTTTCCTCTCCACTACCACCAAGAATCGAATGTGAGACCTCTCGTTTGCCAATGAATTATGCTGCCAAGCTTTACCACTAGCCCAACCACATGGTTGGTGATAAGGGTATGAGCCCTTGTCTCTTTATCCTCCCATGTTCTTTTCTTTGATTTTAAAAATTAAAAGCTTTTGTCCTCTTGCGCTCACGAATTCGCATCGACCAATTAATCCAATATACTCATGTGCATTTGGAGACTTACCTTATGCCTCCAAACCTTATGGTATAAATGTCATACTCCTTCCTTGCTCGAACATCGGTAAACTTAATATTTTGTGCCAACCCCTTACTTAGGGTTATAAATTTATTATAATATGAATATTTTAATTAATTTATAAGTAACCTTAGGCTTTTTTTAACACTTAATAATATAATAATAAATATTATAATATTATTTCCTTTGGGCCTAGGTATTTCCTTCCTTCACTTTACGCCTTGTCTTAATAACTTTAATATTATAATAATAAATATTATAATATTATTTCCTTTAGGCCTAGGTATTTTCTTCCTTCACTTTAGGCCTTATCTTAACAACTTTAATATTATAATATTATTTTCTTTGGGCCTAGGTATCTCCTTCCTTCGGGGTATTTAGACAATATTTTGATCAATTATATGAAGCTTTAAACCAAATATCTTGGGCTTAAAATATAAATATTTTAACCCTCCTTTTTATTGGAAATATGAGCAGGATTTGTTGTCATTGATGTCAAGAGTCAGTTTCAGTGAGCAGGACAAAAGGAAGGATGTCAAGGAGTCAGTTATGCAAGAAAAATATTGTTTCTAGACCTAAGGAAAATAATATTATAATGCCCCTAATTATAATATTCAAGGTGGTCAGATGAGGTCTAAAGAGCAACAGGAAGGCCCAAGAAAAATAATATTATAATATTTTATTATAATATTAGAGGTCTAAGGTTGAGACCTAAAGATTAAATTAATTATAATAATTTCATTATAAATTAATTTATAATTTAATTTGATTAACTCTAAAGAGTTATTAAATTAATTATAAGTTAATTATAATTTAATTATAAGTTAGTTTATAACTTAATTTAATAAACCCTAGAGTTAGGGTTATAAAGGGCATATGCAAAGCGTCGACGTCATATTCCATCTCCTCCGTCGACGTCAATAATTTCCAAAGAATGGGTATAAATACCCCAAGCCTAAAAGGCTTCAAACTCATCCATGATTTTAATTATCTCCTAAGCAAAAATCATGTGCGCAATTTTTGTAAGCAAGAGAGGGAAGAAGTCCCCGTTGACCCTTTTTGGTAGTTAGCAAAGGAATAAAAGGCACAAGGCATGAAGGCCTTGTCACCACCTAGCCAGGTGGGCTAGCGGCAAGTGGAAGCACCTTGGGAATGCGAGGTTCCACGTTCGACTCGCAACAGGGTTGGTTGTGCAGTGTTTTTGGGTACCAACGATGCCAAAGCTTTTTGCTTTGGGTGCCGAAGTAGAAGATAAAGCACCATGGGTGCTTTTGCCTTCCACGTGAGCGCTTAGCTCACGCGGCTTGGCTACCATGGCTAAGGCACTAGAGGCATTGTGTTGTGGGATCGAATCCCACTAGGAGCACTTTGTGAGGTAATAAATTTTTGTTATAAATTGATTTGTGCTTCTAAGGTTGTATGGTGTATTTATGAGCTTAGGGAGATATAAGGTTGATAAAATTAAATAATTTTTTATTTAATTATTTGGTGGTTTGAGTTGTTTAAGAGTGGAGTTATAAGGTTTAATAAAAGATTTATTTTTATATGTTTTGGTGAATGCTTATTTTAAAGGAGTAATAAGGTGTATTTGAGTTTAATTATTTTTGTAATTGTGAAATATCTTGAGGGAGTGTTAGAGTGATAATTTTTGTCATCTAACCTTTGAAATTGGCAAAGAGGGAAATTGTGTTTGAGACAGGTTTTGAGGTCAATTCTTCAACAAACAAAAGGTATGGGCACATCTTCCTTGTGAGTGATTGTTGGATGTTGTGAATGCTAAGTTGGAGAGAAAAGGGTTGTTTGATAAGCATTGTTGAGTTTGATTGTTAAAGGTTTTTCTGAGTGAGAGTTGATGATAAGAAACCTTGTTTGATAAGCATTTTTACTAGGTTTGATAAGCATTGTTGGAAATATTGAATAAACATTCATATACATGACTAGGGTTTTGAAAGAATCATGAGTATCAATGTTATGTGAAGTTGAAGCTATCTTGAACTAGTTTGTGAAAACATGAGTATCATTGTTATGTGAAGTTGAGAGCTATCTTGAAACTAGGGTTTGTGCAAGATCATGAGTATCATTGTTATGTGAGATTGTTTGATAAGCATTGTTGGAAATAATTGAGTGAGTGTTCATATGCTTGGACTAGGGTTTGTAAGCAAGGAGTATTTCATTGAGTGATTGATTAAGTGGAGTTGATTAAGCCTAGTCAAGTGGAAGTGTTGAAGTGATAGTTCAAGTTCTATGAAACAAATTGTTCTATATTCTAAATTTGATTTGAGAAAGAGATTGAAAGTGATTGAGCATTGTTGTGAGTGTGAAACATATTGAGTCTCTAACAATTCTCTATATGTTTCTATGAGATTGAACAAGATTCTGTGTGAAGCTTGTTTGTGTGATTGAAGAGGATTTTGTGTTAGATTGAGTTTAGTTGAGTAAGCTTTTGTGGAAGCTTACAATTCAGATTTAAGGTAAGTCTTGGTGAAGGCTTGTTGAGCAGATTGGACAAGTTCTAGTGAGGACTTTTTGAGCAGATTGGACAAGTTCTAGTGAGGACTTGTTGAGCAGATTTGAGGTAAGTCTTGGTGAAGACTTGTTGAGCAGATTGGACAAGTTCTAGTGAGGACTTGTTGAGTAGATTTGAGGTAAGTCTTGGTGAAGACTTGTTGAGCAGATTGGACAAGTTCTAGAGAGGACTTGTGGATAGATTAGTGTGAGCTTTTGTGGAAGATTACAAGGTATATTTGAGGTAAGTATTTGAGAAGACTTGAGAGCAGAGTTGATTGATTGATTTGTTCAAACCTTGGGTTAAGGTTTGGGGTAGATCTAGAAGAGTTGATTTGTGATTGAGTCAAGATTTGTGTTAAGGCTTGAGGATAGATATTGAGGATAGATTTGTGCTAGACTGAAGGACTATGTTTAGTGTAGATTTGAGGATAGATATTGAGGATATATTTATGCTAGACTGAAGGACTATGTTTAGTGCATATTTGAGGATAGATATTGAGCAAATTTATGCTAGACCAAAGGACCATGTTTAGTGCAGATTTGAGATAGAGCTAAGAGTAAGCTTTGGAGGTGACAGAGTATAGAGGATGATAGTCTCTAGTGGATAGAGGTCCATTAGCTAGGGTAGTGAAGATAGGTCTTATGAGTGAGGGTAGGAGTCTTCAGTGGATAGAGATCCATAAGCCAATGTAGTGGAGGTAGCAATTCTTCTAGAAGATCACCAGCCAGAGCAGAGGGGATTGGTGTCTCCTATGGATAGAGATCCATGAACTTGATTAGGGGATTGGTGTCTCCTTTGGATAGAGGTCCATAAACATTGTAATAGGGAAGGATTCCCAAAGATATTTGTTGAGAAAATATTAGTGAAATATTTTCTTCGTGGAGTAGCCCACATTGGGTGAACCACGTTAAATTGGTGTCTCTATTGTGTGTGGTGATTTATGCATTGCTTTGATTACTATTGTTGATATTTCCATTGATATATTGCATATTATTGATTGGGAAAGAAAAGTAAAAAGTGGTCTTATACTGTTCACCCCCCTCTCAGTATAAGCTTGTGTTCTTCAATTGGTATCAGAGTGGGTTCCTTCGAAAGAGTTTAACAACTTGAAGGAAAATCTTACAAGAACACAAATGGATTCTAAGAGTGGATCCTCAGATAATTTAGCACTAGTATTTTATGGGAGTGATTATGTATTTTGGAGTATGAGAATGAAGATTCACCTGATGGCACTTGGAAATGAAATATGGGAAGTAGTTGAAAATGGATACACACCACCAACTACTCCACCTATAGATAAATATGGTAAGCTTCTACATCATTACAATTCAAGAGCAATGAATGCAATTTTGAGAGGTTTGCATAGAACAAAGTTTGTTAAGGTTATGCATTGCAAATCAGCAAAAGAAATTTGGGATAAGTTGCAAGGCATATATGAAGGAGATAAAAAGGTCAAAAAGGTAAAGTTGCAAAATCTCAAGGGACAATTTGAAGATCTAAAAATGAAGGATGAGGAAAACATTAGTGCTTATCTACTTCATGTAGATGAGGTTGTTAACTCCATGCAAGGACTTGGACTTGAGGTTCAAGAATCTGATGTTTGTGATAAGATCTTAAGATCACTCCCAAAAAGGTTTAGTGAAAATATTTCAGCTATAGAGGAATCAAAATATGGTGATATTTTGACAAGAGATGAATTACTTGGCATTCTTACAGATTTTGAGATGAGAACAAAAGAGGAACCTAATATCCAAAAAGAAGCAGCCTTCAAAGCTACTAAGAAGATTAAGGGTAAGAAGTCAGATTCAAGCAATGAGTCATCCAGTGATGAAGAAGCAAATTATGGTAGAAGGAACAAAGATCCAAGAAATTTTAAAGGTACAAAATCAGTTAGATGTTTCAATTGTGGAAAGTATGGTCACTATGCAACTGATTTTCAAGAAGCTAGAAATAGCAATGATGATGAAAAATAAGATCATAAGAATAGGGAAACAAAAAAATATAGGTACCAAAAGAAAAGTAAGGATGGACAAGGCAAGCAAGGAAAGAAGTTCTTTCAAAGACATAAGAAGAGTTTCTATGCAGACAAGGCAAGTAAGTACTCAAATGATATTGATGATAGTTCCTCAGATAATGATAAAGATGAAGTTCTATTTTTGGAAAAAGAAAAATAAGAGGTTAAGAAAATGTCACCAATAATTCTCAAGTATTTTAGATGTGGTAACTTTGGTCATCTTGAAGATAGTTGTACAAGGAATGGTTTCAATTTTAGTGATGATGAATATGAAGATACACTTGAAGGACCAGAAGAGAATCTTCTAATGGCATTAGAAGAAGAAGGAGGTGATCCTATAAAATATGAGTCAGAAAAGAATGAAGATGTTTTCAAAGGTAAACAAATAGAGGAAGAATCAGAGGAAGGAGAAGTTGATCTTGAGGGAGAGCTTATTCATGCCCTTGATGCATTAAAGAAGGTAAGAAAGCAAAAATCCCAACTTAAGCTTCAGTTTCAAGAATGTGATGAAGAGAAAGGAAAGCTTATAGAGGATCTAAATAAGTCAATGGCTAAGACAAGAAAGTTCAAAGACAAGTTAGAAGCAAAGGTCTTAGAATGTGAAAGGTTAGAGCATGAAGTAGCTTCACTAAGGAAGGAAGTAAAAGAGTCTAAGGATAGGTTACACAGGTTTGGAAAGAGCTCAAAAATTGTAGATAAGATGATCAAGGTACAAATATGGTCAACAAACAAGACAGGTCTTGGTTTTGAATAGGTACAAAAGAAACAAGGAGAGGAGTCAACCTCAAGTTCTGAAGAAGAAGAAACTTCAGAAGAAGAGAGTGTAAGAGAGAGTGAGACTTCTGAGGATGAGTTGGACAATAGAAATTTCAACAAGGAAAGGAACAATGCACAAAAGAGGAACAGATGGAACAAGAACCAACACAAGGTAAAAGAGACTAAAAGACCCATGGGGTCAAGGCAAGGTAATTTCAATGGACGATGCTTCTCATGTCACAGGTTTGGGCACAAAGCTTCTCAATGCAGGACACATGAAAGACAAGAATATGGGAACTTCAAAAATAGGTAACTATTTCAAGGGTATTGCTACTCTTGTAATCAGTTTGGTCATAAGGCAATGAATTGTAGGGTTCATAATAGGAATAGATATGGCTTCACCAGGAGAAATCCCAAGATATTTGCACCTCCAAGGAATAATAACATTAAGTGTTATAAGTGCAATAATGATGGACATACAACAAAGTGGTGTAGAGCAAAAATTCCAGAGACAAGCGAAAAATAGGAATAGTCAGAGGAATCAGAAGGATCAGATGAGAAGGAAAGTGGACAAAGGTAAATATCAATGCATGTTGGGAGTAGAAATACTCCCACCCCAGAATTAACCACCTCAAGAGGAGGTGGGGGAGGGGCTAAGCTAAGAGTTTCATTCTTAGCCCCGAGCCCCAAAGGTGACCCTTTGCCATTGATGACAAAGGGGGAGAGATTTGAGTTAGGAGGAGAGCATTCAGTTAGGGGAGCAGTTTCTCAGGGGGAGCAGAATAGGAAAAGGTAAAAGGAATGGTAAAAATAAAGTGGGTTGCCATCAATGACAAAGGGGGAGATTGTTGGAAATATGAGCAGGATTTGTTGTCATTGATGTCAAGAGTCAGTTTTAGTGAGCAGGACAAAAGGAAGGATGTCAAGGAGTCAATTATGCAAGAAAAATATTGCTTCTAGACCTAAGGAAAATAATATTATAATACCCCTAATTATAATATTCAAGGTGGTCAGATGAGGTCTAAAGAGCAACAGGAAGGCCCAAGAAAAATAATATTATAATATTTTATTATAATATTAGAGGTCTAAGGTTGAGACCTAAAGATTAAATTAATTATAATAATTTCATTATAAATTAATTTATAATTTAATTTTATTAACTCTAAAGAGTTATTAAATTAATTATAAGTTAATTATAATTTAATTATAAGTTAGTTTATAACTTAATTTAATAAACCCTAGAGTTAGGGTTATAAAGGGCATATGCAAAGCATCGACGTCATATTCCATCTCCTCCGTCGACGTCAATAATTTCCAAAGAATGGGTATAAATACCCTAAGCCTAAAAGGCTTCAAACTCATCCACGATTTTAATATATCTCCTAAGAAAAAATTGTGTGCACAATTTTCGTAAGCAAGAGAGGGAAGAAGTCCCCATTTGACCCTTTTCGATAGTTAGCGAAGGAATAAAAGGCACAAGGCACGAAGGCCTTGTCACCACCTAGCCAGGTGGGCTAGCGGTAAGTGGAAGCACCTTGGGAATGTGAGGTTCCACATTTGACTCACAGTTGGGTTGGTTGTGCAGTGTTTTTGGGTGCCAACGATGCCAAAGCTTTTTGCTTTGGGCACTGAAGTAGAAGATAAAGCGTCATGGGTGCTTTTGCCTTCCACGTGAGTGCTTAGCTCACGTGGCTTGGCTATCATGGCTAAGGCGCTAGAGGCATTGTGTTGTGGGATCGAATCCCATTGGGAGCACTTTGTGAGGTAATAAATTTTTGTTATAAATTGATTTGTGCTTCTAAGGTTGTATGGTGTATTTATGAGCTTAGGGAGATATAAGGTTGATAAAATTAAATAATTTTTTATTTAATTATTTGGTGGTTTGAGTTGTTTAAGAGTGGAGTTATAAGGTTTAATAAAAGATTTATTTTTATATGTTTTGGTGAATGCTTATTTCAAAGGAGTAATAAGGTGTATTTGAGTTTAATTATTTTTGTAATTGTGAAATATCTTGAGGGAGTGTTAGAGTGATAATTTTTGTCATCTAACCTTTGAAATTGGCAAAGAGGGAAATTGTGTTTAAGATAGGTTTTGAGGTCAATTCTTCAACAAACAAAAGGTATGGGCACATCTTCCTTGTGAGTGATTGTTGGATGTTGTGAATGCTAAGTTGGAGAGAAAAGGGTTGTTTGATAAGCATTGTTGAGTTTGATTGTTAAAGGTTTTTCTCGAGTGAGAGTTGATGATAAAAACCTTGTTTGATAAGCATTTTTTTATTTTTATTATTGTTGGAAATATTGAGTAAAGCTTTCATATACTTGACTAGGGTTTGTGAAAGAACATGAGTATCATTGTTATGTGAAGTTGAGAACTATCTTGAAACTAGGGTTTGTGCAAGAACATGAGTATCATTGTTATGTGAAGTTGAGAACTATCTTGAAACTAGGGTTTGTGCAAGATCATGAGTATCATTGTTATGTGAGATTGTTTGATAAGCATTGTTGGAAATAATTGAGTGAGTGTTCATATGCTTGGACTAGGGTTTGTAAGCAAGGAGTGTTTCATTGAGTGATTGATTGAGTGGAGTTGATTGAGCCTAGTCAAGTGGAAGTGTTGAAGTGATAGTTCAAGTTCTGTGAAACAAATTGTTCTATATTCTAAATTTGATTTGAGAAAGAGATTGAAAGTGATTGAGCATTGTTGTGAGTGTGAAACATATTGAGTCTCTAACAATTCTCTATATATTTCTATGAGATTGAACAAGATTTTATGTGAAGCTTGTTTGTGTGATTGAAGAGGATTTTGTGTTAGATTGAGTTTAGTTGAGTAAGCTTTTGTGGAAGCTTACAATTCATATTTGAGGTAAGTCTTGGTGAAGGCTTGTTGAGCATATTGGACAAGTTCTAGTGAGGACTTGTTGATGATATTGGACAAGTTCTAGTGAGGACTTGTTGAGAAGATTTGAGGTAAGTCTTGGTGAAGACTTGTTGAGCAGATTGGACAAGTTCTAGTGAGGACTTGTTGAGCAGATTTGAGGTAAGTCTTGGTGAAGACTTGTTGAGAGATTGGACAAGTTCTAGAGAGGACTTGTGGATAGATTAGTGTGAGATTTTGTGGAAGCTTACAAGGTATATTTGAGATAAGTCTTTGAGAAGACTTGAGAGTAGAGTTGATTGATTGATTTGTTCAAACCTTGGGTTAAGGTTTGGGGTAGATCTAGTAGAGTTGATTTGTGATTGAGTCAAGCTTTGTGTTAAGGCTTGAGGATAGAGATTGAGGATAGATTTGTGCTAGATCGAAGGACTATGTTTAGTGTAGATTTGAGGATAGATATTGAGGATAGATTTGTGCTAGATCGAAGGACTATGTTTAGTGCAGATTTGAGGATAGAGATTGAGTAGATTTGTGCTAGACCGAAGGACCATGTTTAGTGCATATTTGAGATAGAGCTAAGAGCAAGCTTTGGAGGTGATAGAGTATAGAGGATGATAGTCTCTAGTGGATAGAGGTCCATTAGCTAGGGTAGTGAAGATAGGTCTTCTAAGTGAGGGCAGGAGTCTTCAGTGGATAGAGATCCATTAGCCAGTGTAGTGGAGGCAATAGTTCTTCTAGAAGATCACCAGCCAGAGCAGAGGGGATTGGTGTCTCCTATGGATAGAGATCCATGAACTTGATTAGGGGATTGGTGTCTCCTTTGGACAGAGGTCCATAAACATTGTAATAGGGAAGGATTCCCAAAGATATTTGTTGAGAAAATATTAGTGAAATATTTTCTCCATGGAGTAGCCCACATTGGGTGAACCACGTTAAATTGGTGTCTCTATTGTGTGTGGTGATTTGTGCATTGCTTTGATTACTATTGTTGATATTGCCATTGATATATTGCATATTATTGATTGGGAAAGAAAAGTAAAAAGTGGTCTTATATTGTTCACCCCCCTCTCAGTATAAGCTTGTGTTCTTCACTTTTGTCAATTCCTTGCACTAACTTTTGACATCACTGACACTGACTCTTGACATCAATGACAACATAACTACTCAAAATTTCCAACAATCTCCCCCTTTGTCATTGATGGCAACCCTTTTTCCTTAACCATTCCTTTTTCTTTTTCCAATTCTGCTCCCCCTGAGAAATTGCTCCCCCTGACTGAATGCTCTCCCCCTAACTCAAATCTCTCCCCCTTTGTCATCAATGGCAAAGGGACTCCTTTGGGGCTAAATATAAGACTCTTAGCTCAGCCCCCTCCCCACCTCCTCTCCTTGAGGTGATTAATTTTGGGGTGGGAGTAACGTTACTCCTAGCATACAATGCTCTTTTCCTTTGTCCACCTTCTTCCTCAACATACCCTTTTGATTCTTTTGAATATCCCTGTTCTTGCTTGTCTCTAGAAATTTTGTTCTACACCACTTAGCCATATGCCCAACATTATTGCACTTATAACACTTAATGTTGTGGTTCCTTGAAGGTGCAAATATCTTGAAGTTCCTCCTGGTGAAGCCATACCCATTCCTATCATGAACCCTGCAATCAATTGCTTTATGACCAAAATGATTACAAGAGTAACAATACCCTTGAAAGAGATGCCCATTTCTGAAATTCCTCTTAGTGAAACCATATTCCTTCTTTTCATGTGTCCTGCACTGCATAGCCTTGTGACCAAACCTGTTACATGAGAAGCAACATCCTTTGAAGAAATATTGCCTTGAACCCACTGGTCTCTTAGTCCTTTCTTCCCTGTGATGTTTCCTGTTCCATCTGTTCCTTATTTGTGCATTATTTCCTTCCTTGGTGAAACTTCTATTTTTCAACTTATCCTCATAAGTCTCACTTTCTCCTTCACTCTCTTTTTTTGAAACTTCTTCTTCTTTGGATCTTGAGCTTGACTCCTCTCCTTGTTCTCTTTGTCCTTCTTCAAAACCAAGTCCTATCTTATTTGATGAAGATCTTTGTGCATTGATAATCTTATCCAAAGTCTTTGAGCTTCTCCCAAACTTGTGTAGCTTGTCTTTAGACTCTTTCACTTCCTTCCTTAGTGAAACTACCTCATGCTCTAATATTTCACATTCTAAGACTTTTACCTCTAACTTTTCTTTAAATCTCCTTGTCTTAGCTATTGAGTTTGTCAGATCTTGTATAAGCTTTCCTTTCTCTTCATCACATTCTTGAAATTGAACCTTGAGTTTTGAATTCTTCTTTCTAACCTTTCTTAATTCCTTAAGAGCAGAAATGAGCTCAGCTTCTAGATCAACTACTCCTTCCTCTTCATTTTTTGATTCTTCCTCTACTTCTTCAAGAGCATCTTCATATCTTTCTGATTTATCTTCAATAGGATCACTTCCTTCTTCCTCTATTGCCAAGAAGAGAATTTCTTCTTCTTCACTATCTAAGGATCTTCCATCACTATCACTTGAACTCTTGCCTGTCTTATCTGCATAGAAACTCTTCTTATGCCTTTGGAAAAACTTCTTTTCATGCTTGTTTTGTCCATACCTATTTTTATTTTGATACCTGGATTTTCCTACTTCCTTGTTCTTATGATCTTGTTTCTCTTCACCACTGCTACTTCCAGCTTCTGGATAGTTAGATGCATAGTGACCATATTTACCACAATTGAAACACTTAACTATTTTTGTACCTTTGTGCTTTCTTGAGTCCTTGTTCCTTCTGCCATAGTTTGCTTCTTCATCACTGGATGACTCATCACTTGAATCTGGCTTCTTATATTTTGTTTTCTTTGCTACTTTGAAGGTTACCTCTTTCTTGGGGATAGGATCCTTTCCTATTCTCATCTCATAAGTTGTGAGAGTTCCATGTAACTCATCCCTAGTCAAAGTTTCAATATCTCTTGTTTCTTCTATGGTTGAAACCTTTTCACTATACCTCATAGGGAGTGACCTTAAAACCTTTTGACAAACATCTGATTCTTCAAATTTAAACCCAAGTCCTTGCATGGAGTTAACAACCTCATCCACACGAAGTAAGTATGTAGCAATGTCTTCCTCATCCTTCATCTTCAAGTCTTCAAATGTTTTCTTGTGATTTTGCAATTTTTCCATCTTGACCTTTTTGTCTCCCTCATATGTTTTCTTCAACTTTTCCCAAATCTCTTTTGCTGATGTGCAATGCATAACTTTTACAAACTTTACTTCACGTAAACCACTCAATATTGCATTCATTGCCTTTGCATTATACAGATGTAGGAGCTTACCATATTTATCTGTAGGAGGACTAGCTGGAGGTGTGTATCCATCCTCAACTGCTTGCCATGTCTCATATCCTTGTGCCATCAAGTAAGTCTTCATTCTTATGTTCCAAAAAGTATAATTGTTCCCATCGAACAATGGTGCCTTATTTTTTGAAGATCCACTCTGAGATGCCATCTGTGTTCCTGTATACTTTTCCTTCAAGTTGTTAAACTCTTTCGAAGGAACCCACTCTGATACCAATTGAAGAACACAAGCTTATACTGAGAGGGGGTGAACAGTATAAGATCAACTTTTACTTTTCTTTCCCAAACAATATTATCCAATATTATCAATGGCAATATCAATAGCAGTAATCAAAGTAATGCACAAATCATCACACACAATAGAGACACCAATTTAATGTGGTTCACCCAATGTGGGCTACTCCATGAAGAAAATATTTCTACTAAATTTTCTCAATAAATATCTTGGGAATCACTTCCCTATTACAATATTTATGGACCTCTATCCAAAGGAGACACCAATCCCCTAATGCTCTGATTTGTGGATCTCTCTCCATAGGAGAACTCTTTCCCCTCTTCTCTAATTTATGGAACTTGACCCAAGAGAACTCTTTCTCCTCAACTAGTTCGTGGATCTCTCTCCATAGAAGAACTCTATCTTCCCAGCTGGTTCATGGATCACACTCCATAGGAGAACTCTTTCCCCTTGCTCTAGTTCATGGATCTCTATCCACAGGAGAACTCTTTCTCCTCTACTCTAGTTGATGATCTTCTAGAAGACTTCTACCCCCACTACTCTAGCTTGTGGATCTCTCTCCATAGAAGACCTCTATCCTCACTACCCTAGCTAATGGATCTCTATCCACTAGAGACTACTATCCTCTACTCTATCACCTCCAAAGCTTACTCTCAACTCTATCTCAGATCTGCACCAAACTCTATCCCAAGTGTAGTACAAATATGCTCTAACTCTATCTCAGGTCTAGCACAAATCTGCTCTCAACAAAATCTATCCTCAAATTTATCCTCAAGCCTTAACACAAAGCTTGATCCAATCACAAATCAACTCTACTTAGATTTACCCCAAGCCTTAACACAAAGCTTGAACAAATAAATCAATCAACTCTGCTCTTAAGTCTTCACAAAGACTTACCTCAAATCTACCTTCAAGTCCTCTCAAGAACTTGCTCAATATGCTCTCAAGTCTTCACCAAGACTTACCTCAAATATACCTTCAAGTCCTCTCAAGAACTTGCTCAATCTGCTCTCAAGTCTTCACCAAGACTTACCTCAAATATACCTTCAAGTCCTCTCAAGAACTTGCTCAATATGCTCTCAAGTCTTCACCAAGACTTACCTCAAATCTACCTTCAAGTCCTCTCAAGAACTTGCTCAATCTACTCTCAAGTCTTCACCAAGACTTACCTCAAATCTGCTCAAACACATGCTCAATACAACTCACAAGATATGCTCAATCAATCTCAAATCTTGCACACAATGCTATCAATTGCTTTGTCTAATCTTCAAAGTAATTCCTTTAACTTGAAGCAGTTTAGACATATTCTATTCAAAATTTATTTAACCTCTGGAACATATAGAGAATGATGTACTCTATCAAAAACTCAATATGTTCTACTCAATCATTAAGTCTATCGCTTTCACAAATCTGATTTCTAATGTTTGCACATTCACTTTCAATATCACTCAAAACCAATGCTCAAGAAGTTTCACTCAATCATTCAATCAATGAAACACAACTTGCTCACAAACCCTAAACAAGTGTTTTCATACTTCTTCAAACAAAGAGCACAATGTGGGTCTCAAACCCTAACTCAAATAATTTCAATCTTCTATCTCAAATGTTCTCTAAACATTCACCAATCATGCATATAAAAACCACTCAAATATTTCCAACAATGCTTATCAAACAATCCTTTTCACTCCACCTTATATTTCACAACATTCAATCCAACAACACTTCAATCAAAGGATGATGTGCCCATACCTTTTTACTTTGATGGAGATATGTCTTCAAAATCTATTTCACAATCAATTCTCCTTGTGCCACTCAAAAGGTTAGATAGCAACAATCTATTTCAAAACCTCCACAAGGTATTCCTTCCAAAATGTGCCCAAATAAATTCCAAACCACTCTCTAGGTTTCTCAAATAATCAAACCCTTCAAAATGCTTAGCAAAATATACAGATAATCAAAATACCTCATACACCTTTTAACTCCCTCTTAACACACTCAAAACACAATCAACAAGGACTCCAATAATTCACTTTCAAAATAATTCACTATAACTTCCTTCAAAATTTAAATGCATAGAATAATAAAAATTATTCCCTTATATCTCCCACTTATCATAAATGCATTTTCAAAATAATTATAACCACCATTCAAAAATATTCCAATGCACTTACTAAATCACAACTCAAATTATTTCAACACCCTTTATATGGCAAAAATAAAAATTATTTTTAACACCTTATACCTCCACAACAACGCATACCATACGACTTAGAACCATAGCACAAATTTATTAATGCAAAATAAATACCTTTGTGCATTGCCTCCATGGGATTCGATCCCCCGTTGCACTATCGCTAGCGCCTTAGTCATGGCCTAACCGTCGCGTGAGCTAAGCGCTCACTTGAGACCTCTAAAGTGCCCACTATGCTTTGTATCTTCCGCTTGGTATCAAAATGTTTGAAACAAAAACTTTCTCCCCTCTATTGCCATCGAGAATCGAATGTGAGACCTCCCATTTGCCCATGACTTACGCTGCCAAGCTTTGCCACTAGCCCAACCACGTGGTTGGTGATAAGGGTATGAACCCTTGTCGCTTTATCCTTCCACGTTCTCCACTTTGCTTTTAAAAATTAAAAGCTTTTGTCCTCTTGTGCTCACAAATTCGCATCGACCAATTAATCCAATATTCTCATGTGCATTCGGAGACTTACCTTATGCCTTCAAACCTTATGGTATAAATACCATACTCCTTCCTTGCTCGAACGTCGATGGGAATAAACATTTAAACTTAATGTTTTGCGCCAACCCCTTACTTAGGGTTATAAATTTATTATAATATAAATATTATAATTAATTTATAAGTAACCTTAGGCTTTTCTTTTAACACTTAATATTATAATAATAAATATTATAATATTATTTCCTTTGGGCCTAGGTATTTCCTTCCTTCACTTTAGGCCTTATCTTAACAACTTTAATATTATAATAATAAATATTATAATATTATTTCCTTTAGGCCTAGGTATTTCCTTCCTTCACTTTAGGCCTTATCTTAACAACTTTAATATTATAATAATAAATATTATAATATTATTTCCTTTGGGCCTAGGTATCTCCTTCCTTCAGGGTATTTAGACAATATTTTGACCAATCATGTGAAGCTTTAAACCAAATATCTTGGGCTTAAAATATAAATATTTTAACCCTCCTTTTGTCAATTCCTTGCACTGACTTTTGACATCACTGACACTGACTCTTGACATCAATGACAACATAACTACTCAAAATTTCCAACACTTTGGTGCTCCACTAGCCATAGTAAATATTTGCAAATTTTGAATATTTTATTTTGCTAAATTAGCCTTGAAAAATGCTTTTTGACAAGTATATATAAGCCTATAATTTTGATTCAACTAATACCTCAAATTGAGAGAAAATTAGTGTCTTGACGAGCAAAATAAAAAATAGAGAGAATATTCTAATGTTTTAAAAATATTATATATGCCTTTCTTTTTCACCTATAATAAAATAAAGGAAAATATATAGTATATTTCTTTGATTAGTCTTCCCACTCTCGATGTGGGATATTAGAAGTGCAAACACCTATTATTTTCTTCACCAAACTTTAATCTATCTACAATAATAATGTTTATGACTGGAACTTCACGAGTATCTTGTAAATGATCCTTCTAAAAATATTTTGATTTGATTTCATGGTACAATGTGCTTTTTGATAATATTTAGGCCACCCATGTTCTTCTTCAACAAAAGAATACTAAAAATAATAATATTTTGCACTAGATTATAATATAATTTTATGCTTTTTGGGGCTCATTGCTTGGAATTTTCCATCTCTCCACTATTGGAGTGTTCAAATTCATCTAGAAGATGTGAACCCTACTATTAATATCTTCGATGAAATATTGTTTTCTTGACCTTTTGGCACTTGAATATCAATTTTCCATGACTAAAACCTTCCTATTTGTAGCATTGTTCTACTAAAATATCGATGCTTATTATTAGTCCACACGGTTCTACTATCACAAAACATCTTATAGAAAGTGTGCATGATGAATGGTTCCTATAGGAAGCTTATATTTTTTCTAATATAGATAACACCTTCTAGGTTGTCTTGATGATGTTGTTGCTCTGCTACTTAATCATCTAGGTGTTTGCTTTGAGTGCTTCATCAACCGATCTTCTACATTGAATCTTCGTATACCTATATATTATAGAAAGTGATTGATGTATATCATTTTAACATGAAGTTTTTGTTGGTTTGAGTTTATACCCACCTTATGCATGGATTCAGTGCATGCAACAACATTTGCCCTTTTTTCAAAAATCATTCGTCAAAGCTAATAACCTCAAGAATGGTTTGTTTCTTGTGCAAATAATGTTTGTTGGAGTGATGTCTACCAAATGTATTCCTTTGGAGATTGTATCAATATTTTGCATGATCCTTTCTTTGTTGTGCTAGAAATGCTTTCTAATGATTTGTGTTGATTTTTCTTCTATAATAATCTTCATGGTCTTTTGTGAGAGAAATTTGTCCTTATTCTTCAATTTATGATGTTTTTGCCTACTTGGTGAAACGTCTCATGTTCTTTAGGATCATTCACCTTGTTGATGGAATTTTAATTCCTCATGTTCTTTGAGAATTCTTTGCAAATATAGTTTTAAAGTATTTACTGGTAAGATCTAGTTCTTGTCTCAATAATGTCCAAATTTTGAGTCTTCCATGGAATATGCTTCATAGAGACAATATTTACCTCTTTGAGGTTTGTCCAAATATTATTAATAAATTCTAGATTTTCAAATACTTCATGGAATTACTTCATAGAGAAGATGGTTACCTTTTCTTTTGAGGTTAACCTTAATAAATCTTCAATAAGGTTGTTTACCCTTGAAAAAAAAAATCAAAAAAGGGTTCTTTGTGGCTTCTCTATGTCGAAGCTTGAGGAGGATCATAAAACGATATTACACTTCCTTATACCTGCTCTAACACCACATGTTAAATTTTAATTCTTCAATGATTTACATTATAAAATGGTAGATCTAAAATACATTAGATGCCCATTTTTAGCATAACAAACTTCTAACTTAACCTGCAACTACCCTTGTACTATAGTGCATGCATAGTCCTTGTGATGGGTGGTTATACCACTATCATGATCACATAGGCTATGATGTAATAACTCCTAACAAGTCATTGTACAACTTTTCACATCAACCCAATTAGAGAATTTCACGTTGATACCTACATTCTACATCATTTGTCATGTGTTGCCTTAGGATTTTTCCATGCTAGTGCCTCTATTAACCACTATGTGTAATTCCACACCACTTGTATAGACTATCACATCACTTATATGGATTACCATGTCAACTACCATGTGTTACCTTGGGATTTGTATACCTACTACCAAGTCACATGTATGGATTGTAACATCAATCATACAAATTCGCATGTGTTGCTTCAATATTTATGCACTTGTTGCTACCTTAGATATATAGACTACCATGTCAAGAATATGAACTATCATGTGGTATTTTTATGGTCCTTCCATGCCATAATTATTGCAGAAAAGAGATTACATGTCATCATGAGGCTCCACAACATCAGAGAGTGCCATGTCATCATGCATCATAACTCAATACTTTATAGGTGTTGATGTCGTCAAAATTTTTTGGATAGGTTTGAACATGAGACCTCCTATGGGCAAGTGATTTAAGGTCTTCTAGCTATCCATCTCCCCAAGTGTCATACTTGGGGGATAAAGAGAAAAACATAGTTTTAAACAAGCAAAAACTATCTTCTGCTCCCTCTTATGCATCATTGACACAACCTTACATTGAAATGATATAGGTATGACCCTTATTTTTATGTCTCTTATAAAATATTTTTAAAAATATTGCATTTTCAAAATTTAAAAATTCAAAGTTTAGAGGGAATGAATTCCAAATGCAATTTGGGAGTACCCAAAGGAAAACTATTGAACTATGACCCCCTTTGTAATTTCACAAATAATCCAAAAATATTAGTGGTTTTTCTATATTTATTATGGTTTTCCCTACACAACCATTTTTTTAAACATAAACAATAAGGGTATCCTATCATGCCCATGCAAAAGAAACATTGTCAAACCATTTTTGCAACTTTGTCAAGATCTTTGCTAAGCACAAAATCCTACCCATGGATTCTTATGCACCAAGGATATATTTGGAAAAAAACAGCCTCTTATTTTCTTCTTCCATGGTGGTTAAGTAGTCTACCCTCTTAGTTTTTCTATTGGCCATCATAAACCAAAAAAGAAAAAGAAATGTTTTTTTTTTTTTTAATTTGTAAAAGACAATGAGGTTTTCAAAAAACCTAACCTTAAAACAAGGGCATCCATATGGTTAAATATATATATATATATATATATTGAGTTCCATGTGAGGGAAAATAGAAACCTATCAATAAACATTTTCCCTAGAGAAAATGTATTGATTCTAGTGATATCCTCATGATCCAAGTCCACCTAGGGTATTTGTTAGAAAATCCTTCTTCCTTTTATGCATTCAAAAAATATTCTTCTCTAGCACCGACAATAATTTCTCTAAAGAGAAGTTGGAAGAAATAATTTCTTCTAGTGGAAGTAATCGAGTAATGAAAATGTACACCCGCTCTAATACCATGTCAAATTTTGTAGTAGTTTTCATAAATGAATGAAATCAAACATTACCCAAAATTGATTAAGAAAAGTAATACATAGAACAAAATAAGATCACATAATATAACGAGGTATCCATAGACACCAAATAATCTTTAATAAAGAA
Source organism: Wollemia nobilis (assembly GCA_028583015.1). Lineage (NCBI taxonomy): Eukaryota > Viridiplantae > Streptophyta > Pinopsida > Araucariales > Araucariaceae > Wollemia > Wollemia nobilis. Next base: position 7,449,855 of record JAQPPZ010000440.1, read on the forward strand.
AATGAAATTACAATTCAACTAATAATGAAATTATCATGATGCCTTTAGGTCAAGGTTGTGAGACACTCTTGGTGAGTAGAAATTATATTCGGGAAAACATTCATTTCTCTTCCATAAATTATCAATCTGGTAAGTCCATAAACTTACGAGTGTCATGCACAGTATATGCCTATAGTTTTTGGGAATGAATCCGGTTGTACCTTATTTAGTTTGGTGGGGTATGTTTATACATTGTGATTTCAGCCAAACTAAGTGCATAATAAATTAATTAAATGCTGGAAATGAAATGCTAGAAAGAAATGTACAGGAAATTAAATGTGCGGAAAAGAAACACACACCTAAATTAAATAAAAGTAGGAACTAAACCATTAAATCTAATCTATAGAAAATAAATAATAGAAATTAAATAGGGGAGGACTACTGCATGGAATGGGCCTAAGAGGAATTGCACTCTTAATAAATTTTACAAGGAAATAAAATAAAATAGTTTCTCTATTAAAAATTCATTGTCTTTCAAGGAAGACATGTGAATTTATACAATGCACAGCTTTCCTCTGTTACATTTTTAGGCAAGTCTATTTCAGACTTGCAGTTACAATAGATATGTTGTAAACATTCCAGCCAGACAATCCTAATAATCATGCACTAATAATAATAGTCACGCACTAATTTTACCCATAGGATAAATCAGGTGTATTATGTTTTTATCATAACATGTATGATATCAGTAATAAATCCATTCACATGTTTGTCCATCTTAGTTGCCAATGCAAAATAGATTATTTTCCTTATTTGTCACATTGTCTGTTCACGCACATTGATTCACTGGAGAATTATCGCTCTGTTTTGCTCATGAGAAAATAATCCTCACCTTGTAAATTTTAACCAGTCAATTACTTAATAATAGAAGTGCTTTATTTAGTTTAATAATAATGCATAAAATATCTCTCCCTTTTAATTCATGTGCTTTGGTAGCTATCCCAACTTGGTGCATATGACATGGAGTCAACGGTCAACATGGTCCCACCACTTGCCCACTTGGTGAATCTTGCAAAGTATGGAGGTGTGGAGGCGCCTTCTCCATAAGGAAGGCGCCTACTTCTGTTGGGCGCCTTCTCCATAAGGAAGGAGCCTACTTCTGTTGGGTGCCTTCTCCATAAGGAAGGCGCCTACTTCTATTGGGTGCCTTCTCCATATGGAAGGCACCTACTTCTATTGGACACCTTCTCCATACAGAAGGTGCCTACTTCTTTTGGGCGCCTTCTTCATACGAAAGTCGCATACTTCTGTTGGGTGCCTTCTTTAAATAGGAAGGCACCTGCTCTCATGCCTTAGTATTCAAAAGTAGAAGTATGCCAAGTCCAAGTGGATGTAGACTAGAAAATACTAGATTAGTACGAACACCTGCATTTATACACAATATCCACTAGAAACACCAATCAAGCATAATACTGGATTTTTTATCAATTATATGCATAAGTTATATAAAAATACATCTCACATGCTAATTAAATCAGTGATAATGCCCCTTAATAGTGTATATAAAATGAGCATTTTTGGTTTTCATCATCCCCCCATGCCTAACATGTGCCATGCCCTCGTGGTACCAAAAACTAAAGTTATACCTCGCATAGGCTGACCATGCCTAAAGATTGTCATGTTCTTGTGACAACAGCCCTTGAGATAATAATACATATATATCTTTTTTCTTTTTTTTCTCCTCTCTTTTTTCTTCTTTTTTCAATGGCCTTCAGCATCTCTGTCTTTCATCGTTGAGCACTGTTATTTTTTTCTTCAGCACTGCTATGTTTTTTTTACTCAGCACTATTTTTTTATTCAACACTACATTTTTCTTTTTTTATTCAACATTGTTTTTTTTATTATTCATTCAGCACTGCTATTTTTTTCTTCCATTGAGTGTTGTTATTCTTCACTCATCGAGTGTTGTGGCACTAGTAGAAGTCAAAAACATATCCTAACTAATAACTGTGGATAAATAGTTAAATCGTGACCACACTGTTCAGGGCAAATTACCACTGCACTAATTTTGATAAATGTTGGCATTTTCTAGTTTTGCACATTGGTCAAATGTGGTGGGACCAAATTGTTTTAAAATAAGAGTAGTCACCAGTCACTACTTTTACCCATATCTAAAATATGTTTGACCCTATTTTTTGGTACAGAGTCTACATGTGCTGGCCATAGGTTTTTTCAATTTCTCTTGGGGTAATAATTTTTTTCCTTTTGATCCAAGACATCATGTGGCTTGGAGAATTCGACAAAAATATTTTACAAGGGCATCTACTGATATTAGCATGAAAATGATTTTTAAAATAACTATACACATAATTAACAAAAAATAACAGTATATACCTGGGTGAATTTCGCAGATTCTGACGTCGATGGTGCTGGTGGTGGGAAATGTTTCAATGTTGCTTGTATGTTGGTGCTCTTGGAGATTTTATTTATATATATATTTATCTATTCTGCCATGAATAAAATAGATCTTGATTCTCTCTCTCTCTCTTTTTCATCCTCTACATCAAATAATAGAGTCAATCCGCAACAACTGAGCTGGTGATTTTTTAAAAAGTGGCATTTTCCTCCATCGTAGTGAAATTCCATCTTTGCTCTGTAATTTCTTTTCCACATATATTAAAAATATCGTCGAAAAAGTCTATAATATTAGCATTGTGCTTCTAAATATTGGAGGTTGTGTAGGAAATTTTACATCTTATACACCCCCATTAGATGATTGATGGCAGCCAATAGCCATCATTTCCAAATTATGAAGCACCCAGCTCATCATCAATAACATATAAAAAAGAATCTTGCCCTGACGTATCTCTCCTTTGTGCATCACTATTATTATTATTTTTTTCTTTTTTATCATGTGTTCCTCAAATTTATTAAACTTTATACGCATTTGCCCAAATCAACTGATCTTCTTCTTTGAATTATTTTCTTTTCATGCATAATTGGAACAACACTACCATATTTTGTTTTTATTTCCTGGAGTGGGATAAAACCAAAAATATTTTATCATCATTTGCGGCATCTGTCAAGTGCATCGTTGATATTTATATGTTGTTGTTCCTAGCCACTTGCAGATATTTGACATCCATTTTTTTAAGCTCCTTTTGTATTTTTATTTAGCTATCAGTTGAATATTTCTCATTTCCCTTCTGGACCAAGTTGGTCCTCGGGAAAAAGGATACTCTCTTCCAACAAGTAGCAAAAATAAAACTTTGTTTCTGATTTTCATTTCAACATGGAGCTATTTTAGTAGAAGATTTTTTTCCTTTTGTATTCTCCCTCACTTAAATTGGTGACGTCCTCATTGCCAGGAATAGTTCCCTCTACGCAACAAGTCTGCAGCCTTCCGAACATTAGGTCCCATACTAAACAATAGGCACCCCCATACAAGGGAGAAGAAAATCACTTATTGGTGCCTTCCTCCAAATGGAAAAATGCACTACTATATTGGGCTGATTGTAGGACTCTCTTCCTGGTGGGAATTAAGTGCCTTTTTTGTTTTACCACACTCCTAATTGCAGGGCATGGGATGTCACATCTATTAGGCCTACTTTAAGTTGGCTCTGCCTATAGATCATGCTCATGGTTGTGTCCTATGAAACTACACACACAAAAGTAATAAAACATGAATCATGCATGTTCTTGAGGCCCTAGCTCTTAGGATACCTTCAAATTACATTCAGAGGGCATGATGACCTATAAAAACACATGAAAGCAGGAAAAGAAGATTCATGACTCCATGCTTGTTAGGCCCTGGCTCTTAGGATACCTTCAGCTTGCATTCAGTTCATGATTTTCTATAAAGCAATAAGAAAGCAATTTTTATGCTAAGTAGGACATGTTCTATGCATTTTTTTCATTGGGAGGATTCGCATGATTTTTTTTATTTTTATCAAGGCACCTCTACTATATGCCATCAAGGCACCTTGTCACTTATTCCTCTTTTTTGTCTTCCCCTTGTGCCATCGAACCGCTCAAGTTAGGAAATGGATCAAGGCACCCTAGATGTCAAGGCACCTACTTGCTGCGGAAGGCACCTACTTGTTGTGGAAGGTGCCTTCAATGTATGGCGCCTTCTTGATGCGGAAGGCACCTCCAATGTATGGTGCCTTCTTGATGTGGAAGGCGCCTCCAATGTATGGTGTCTTCTTCATGCGGAAGGTGCCTTCATTGTATGGTGCCTTCTTCATGTGGAAGGCACCTTCTTGATGATCAAGGCGTATTTCACTTCATTTTTTTTATTTCACATATCCTCCCTTTTTTTTTTGTTTTTTCTCTCTTTTTTTTCTCTTTCTTTTTTTTTCTTTTCTTTCTCTTTTTTTCTTCTTTTTTTTTTAACGAATGATTGAAAATTTGTCTAAGATACTGGTATGGTATGGGGTCTCCCCCATATCAATGTCCACTCTCGCAAATGTGAGGTGATTGTTAATGGAGCTCGTTTACCATTACTCAAACATTGTATCGAAACTCTACTTTGTACGTGGTGTAGAATATTTGACTCCGCTCATTATTTACTCAGGTTATAATAGTCACACACATTGTAGCAAAACTTTCCTGAAGTTTCACAAGCACCTTCGACTGGAAGCCTTTCGCTTTATCAAGGTTACTTAGCCTGCCTTTAGGTGCTAATGTTACCAAGGTAAAACTCTACTAGCTTTCACTTGCTAGATTGGATGCTACACGATCAGGTACATGAGATAGTTCGTATAGTGTTATTACGAACTCCATGTATAAATCTCAATTCATGAAATATTCACTTACACCTCCTTATTTGACTACATCGCACTTCATGTTGTTTTGCAAAACATAAAAGAAAAATCTAAACTAAAGGCATTAAAATAAAATTCTAACTATTTTTTTTTATTATTGTTTTTTTCATCTTCTGATTACTTCTAGGCTCCTCCCTTGCTTTATTTAATGATCGGTTGGACATTTTCCATTTCCCTTCTAGATCAAGCTGGTCCTAGGAAAAGAGGATACTCTCTTCCAACAAGTAACAAAAAATAAAGCTTCTATTTTTTTTTCTCTCCCCTACTTTATTTAGCTATCGGTTGGAGATTTCTCATTTCCCTTCTGGACCAAGTTGGTCCTTGGGAAAGAGGATACTCTCTTCCAACAAGTAGCAAAATAAAACTCTATTGTTTTTTATTTGCTCTTAACTTGGAGCCTTTTTTAATAGAAGATGTATTTTCTCTTTTTCATGAACACTATAGACAGTGCTCATTGTGTTGTTGGTGGAAATAATGAAGGTGGGGTCTCTCCCATGCCTACATCTAAACTAGTCTTCTAAAAAATCATCAATTTCATTATCAACTGGTTTGATGTGTTGTAGCATGAGAAGAGCAATTTCTCCCTTCGAACTCAAAACCAAAAAAAATTCAACATAATGGCAAAATGTGCAGGCTAGAAAATGACTATCTTCGGGTTGGCAACTTGGAGAAAACATGGCATAACAATATTTAAAAAACACATGCTAGTTTCTGATTCACCAGGTTGCCTTAAGCGCAAGTGAAGAGCATACTTCATAACAAGATGTTCTTTAAAAAATTTTGCTTTGTCATTTTTCCTGCTATTAATTTCATCATTAAAAAACATTTACCAATACGTTGCAAAAATTTCAAGCCTGTAAATTTTTTTTAATTTAAAACCAAGCTTCTAGAGGCACAATTTTTCAATGGTTTCTGTATAAAAACACATCCCTAAAAATTTTCAATCAGACCTGGGTTGTGCTATTTCTTTGCTTTCTTGAAACCATTGAAAACATGATAGAAATCCTTCATTGCCAGATTTTTCTAAATTTTTCAACAACAAATTTTATTCCTACTTCTACACTTAATTTGGTACATCAGGTTCATTCCCACGTTTACCTGAGAAGTTAGAAAATGCAAACAATTGCCTATGGGATTTGGTTCTGACTCTGCCGACAACTATTTATGGCCTTATAAAAAGACCCTTGGTGGACTCACACTTCTCAAGTAAAAAATCTACAAGTAATTTTAAATAGGCTTATTATCTGACCTATAAATTAGAACACTATAGTTTAGACACTCCTCGACAACGACGCCAAAATGGTGAGCAAAAATTATGTTCAGGAAAATATTCATTTCTCTTCCATAAATTATCAATATGGTAAGTCCGTAAACTTATGAGTGTCATGCATAGTATATGCCTGTAGTGTTGGGGAATGAATCCAGTTGTACCTTATTTAGTTTGGTGGGGGATGTTTATACATTGTGATTTCAGCCAAACTAAGTGCAGAATAAATTAATTAAATGCTAGAAATGAAATGCTAGAAATAAATGTACAGGAAATTAAATGTGTGAAAAAGAAACACACACCTAAATTAAATAAAAGCAGGATCTAAAACATTAAATCTAATCTATAGAAAATAAATAATAGAAATTAAACATGGGAGGACTACTGTAGGGAGTGGGCCTAATCTCCCGTAGATAGTCCACACAAATAGTTGCGTAGAGCTTACTCAAATAAGAGGAATTGCACTCTTAATAAATTTGACAAGGAAATAAAATAAAATAGTTCCTCTATTAAAAATTCATCGTCCTTTCAAGGAAGACCTGTGCATTTATACAATGCACAACCTTCCTCTGTTACATTTTTAGGCAAGTCTATTTCATACTTGCAGTTACAATAGATATGTTGTAAACATTCTAGCTAGACAATCCTAACAATCATGCACTAATACGCACTAATTTTACCCGTAGGATAAATCATGTGTATTATGTTTTTATCAAAACATGTATGATATCAGTAATAAATCCATTCACTTGTTTGCCCATCTTAGTTGCCAATGCAAAATAGATTATTTTCCTGATTTATCACATTGTCTGTTCACGCACATTGATTCACTGGAGAATTATTGCTCCATTCTACTCGTGAGAAAATAATCCTCACCTTGTAAAGTTTAACCGATCAATCACTTAATAATAGAGGTGCTTTATTTAGTTTAATAACAATGCGTAAAATATCTCTCCCTTTTAATTCATGTGCTTTGGTAGCTATCCCAACTTGGTGCATATGACGTGGAGTCAATGGTCAACATGGTCCCACTTGCTCGCTTGGTCAATCTTGCAAAGTATGGAGGCATGGAGGTGCCTTCTTCATGAGGAAGGTGCCTTCCTCAAGTGGGCACCTTCTCCATAAGGAAGGTGCCTACTTCTATTGGGTGCCTTATCCATAAGTAAGGCACCTACTTCTACTGGGTGCCTTCTCCATATAGAAGGCACCTACTTCTGCTAGGCACCTTCTCCATACAAAAGGTGCCTACTTCTGCTGGGAGCCTTCTTCATACGGAAGGCACCTACTTCTACTGGGCGCCTTCCTTGAATTGGAAGGCACCTGATATCATGCCTTAGTCTTCGAAAGTAGAAGTATGTCAGGTCCAAGTGGATGTAGACTAGAAAACACTAGATTAGTACCAACACCTGCATTTATACACAGTTTCCACTAAAAACACCAATCAAGCATAATACCGGATTTTATATCAATTATATGCATAAGTTATATAAAAATACATCTCACATGTTAATTAAATTAGTGATAATGCCCCTTAATAGTGTATATAAAATGAGCATTTTTGGTGCTCATCAACTCTTAAGAATAAAATATTGCAAATATACCTTTTACAAGGTTTACATGGGCCCAAATGGAAAATATAACAAATACAAGTGTAAAAAGTTGGCCATGGCCTCAAAATAAGCTTAACCACCATATGTTCCAACAACTGAATATATGAGTAGAGACTAGAAATTTAAAATTATGGACAAAGAGATGAAAAAATTGAGCATGAGATAAACTTCAATGTAAAACAAGAAGATCATATTGTGAATCAAAAATCAAGCAATACCAATACACAAGATAAAATGACAATAAGTACAATTATACACAAATAATTGCACAAGATAGATAAAAATTTTATTAATGTGGACGAATCTCTAAAATGATACAATCAATGTACCAATGTGAGGTTTTACAATGCTTTTTGTGTAATACAAATTTTTACAATCGCTAGGGTTCTTCGAAACCCTAGCTCAAAATAATAGTTGATGTCTTTGCACCTATCTTTGATCCCAATGAGGTTGCAAGTGGGCTTGTGTATCCTAAAATGGTCACCCTAGATTCAAAAATTTCCAAATATATGATCTCGTATCTACGGATAGAAAAACAACAACAGTGATTAGAAGCACCTGTGAGGGCTTCGCAATGTGAGGCCCTCAAAAAGATAAATCAACTAAATCCTAGATGTTGAATGTAATACTAAAAAAATAAGTGCAGGAACATGAAATAAATACAAATAAATCTATTACCTTATCAACACAGTGATTTCTATTTTTGCTTCAATCAGTGATGGTCGCAAGGATGCCCGAATGGCACTTGAGGGTTAGGGGACTATAGATCTACTACGGGGAATACCCATAGGCATCCTGTGATGGTAGAAGATGCACCAAGGTGTTATATTATGGTGAAAGATACACTAGTGTATTATGTTATGGAGGTGAATGCACTAGGGTGTTCTGTGATGACAATGGATGCATCAGGGCATTCAAGGACTAAGGAAGGTGTCGCAGAACCAGATCTGGTTTGCATGGGTTATGCAGAGGTGAATGCAAACGAGGAAAGGGAAATGATAAAGGGTAGGAATGATGGTGATATGGCTATGGTAGAAGGGCTTAATGATCTCTGAGAATTCTTTGTGAATATTCATCGATAGATTTCAATATTAGAAAATCAGAGACTCAAGATCAAGGGAGAGCTTAGGAAATGATAGAGGTTTAGAACTTCTAAGAATTCTTTGCAAATGTTCATTGATAGAATTCAACCTTAGAAGAATAAGGGACTTTGGATTAATAGAGAGATTAAGGAATATTAGGGGTCTGAGTCATCAAAATGATTCCTCTTTTATAATCTTTCCTTGGACATGTTAGGGTTTCAATGACACAAAATATGTGGCCAAGATTAAAACATGAAGGGTGGATATTGAATTTGGATAAGTGACATGGATTGAGATGGATGGATGACTAAGATTAAAATGTTGAGGGCTAGGATTAATTCATATGAATATATAAATATATATATAATATATAAAATATTAATATTTAAATATATATTAAACAAATACATATATATAATGGATGGTTATGATTGGAGGACATGAATGGATGACAAGTGGCTATATTTTTGTGTCTACAAATACTCCTTTTTGTATTGTGTTACATGAAATATAATGCGGTGCAAAAATACGAGACACCTAGTTTTAGCTCGATGAAGAAGTGACTATCTTTCCTTGGAACGCAAAGACGAACTTGAAGATAAAATAATTTGTATGTGTATATTACCCCCTCAATTGGCGAATGAGTGAAGAATGAATCTCATAAGTCAATTGATAGAATTATACGGTGAAAAATGCAATTAAATGATGCAATTTCAAGTGTATGATGTAAGTGTAAGTGTATTATGTAAGTGTAGATGATATGAATGATGTAAATAGATTCCATTTTTGCCCTAATGGAGAAAGGTGGTTGTGAAATGTGAGTGATTGAATTTGTTTTTACCCCAATAGAGAAAGGGATTTTTACCAAGTTTAAATTCCATGATCATGTAATATGTATCCCATTGTAGGAAAATGTGGTTACCCAAGTTTGGGGTGATTCTATGTTGTTGAATAAAGTGTCTTTTGGCGTCATTGAAATGCAAATATGCAAATGTAGAAAAAATAAAAATAGTTTGAACTCAGGGCCACTCATGATTGCAGCTAATTCCCACATGGAATTCCTAAACGGTTGCTCAATCACTTTACCCAACCTGTATCCTTGGAGACTGGTGTAATTACAAAGGAAATGATGAAAGTTATCCATGTTGGGAACCCCATGGAAAAGGGCATCAATGATAATTGTTGAGCAAATTGGTCTTGGCATAGCCTCACTCAAAGTACCAAAATTAATTTTTTTTAACAATGAAATATTGGATGATGAAGATGGTGAAGTGTCCTTATGGTGAGTTACTCATCTTACTGAATTGCATGGATAACCAATCACTGTAATTGCCAAGGAGATATAATATACCACTAGATACGAGATTCACTTGAAATTGTAGGTGAACTTGGCAAAATGTGCAAATGCAGTGATTGATGGATGAAAATGAATGTTTGATGATGAGAATGATAATTATGGTTGTTTTGTGAAAATTTTGACCATTTTGGTGCATTTTGAAACTTGAAATATGATTTTGTACCTTTTGGTTTTCACAAAACATGATATGATGATGAAATGAATGAATGGATGCAATTTGAAGTGATTTTGTGGAGGTAAGCTACATTTTTGGATCTTTTTGGTATTTTTGCTTGTTTTGATGCCAAACGCCCGATCGCATCTGCAGTAACCTCAGATACCCATGGGAATCTGGAAACCTATAAATGTTGGTGTGCATTCCAATTCACTTGTGAATGCCCATGGGAATTCCAATGTGCGAGGAATGGCTATAAATAGTTTACAAAAGTGAAGTCAATTGCATTCTTTGTATTCACAAATTTTAGAAGTTGTGTTTGAGGAAGTAAGGAAGTGAAGTGATATGGAGGCGTTTGGTAGTGCAGAAGCTATGGTGATGGAGGGTGTGGATGTGTTGGTAGGAATAGAGGTGCATGATATTAAGGTAAGTGTCCTTGGCACTCTTTGTAAAAAAAAATTGATATGCGAGTGAATGTGACTTTAATGTAATTGCTATGTGAATGTGTTGTGTTGTAGTTGAGGATTTTGGAGGCTCGACATCAATTCTTGCCTCTCATCCTAAGGATGAGAAAGGTACTGTGATATGAGAAATGGAAGTGGCTATAGGATCCAGGGATGGCTACGACAGCCTAAATTAATGTGGTGAGGGTGGATGAGGGATCACATGGGTCCTCTTATAAGCGTTAGCTAGTGTTGAGATGCACTTTTTGTATATGAGCCTTGGTGCTTCATTGTATATAGCCTTCATGAATTCATTGTATATGCAATACATACATGGATATTACTTTTGTGTTATGCTTTTGTGTGGGTGATTTTGTGTGAATGTTTGTGTTAATGCATGTGTATATGTGTGGTGGATGATAATGCAATTGATAATATGTTATGAATGCAAATGAATTAATGCTCTAATTATCATTCATAGTTTATATTTTTCTTTATCATGTAAAGCATTGTTGTTTAATCAAGGGAACCAAAATGGTGGCATGTGAAATGGAAGACTCATGTAATGATATGGATGTTGATATGGAAGAATATATGGAAGAAGATATGTTTTACAAAGACTCATACCTACTAGTGATATCAAACAAACTCACTAAATTTTGTCTAAATTTATCTAATACCAAATGTGTGTGTAGTGAATTCATTTACCAAATCATGAGCATGGTAATGACTTGAGGTAATCAAGAACCAATGTGTGTGCAAGTGATTTCATTAACCCATCTTGAGAAAATTGAGATGAAACATATTATGGAGAAGACTAAGAGACTAGCTTGTCATTATGTATGGTCAAAGGTCTCTTCAAGAGATGTGTCACCACACATGAACATACTCCACTACCAGTCAAGCATCTATAGCTCTGGTGGATATTAACTCCATAGTCCAATAATCTGATCTCTAAGCTTTGGGGATTCATACGACATAACCATTTGATTGGAAATGTAGTTCTATCATTAAAACTTGAGTATCTATGTTGTGTTATGTGTAAAATATTTAGATCTTTGGGAAGTCGAATTCTTAACCAAAGTGTGATGAGAATTTTACCCTATACTTACTACTCTTTCTTGTATTTAAAAATTATGATAGTGGTGAAACCACTATTTTTTATTTTTGGACTATGTGCATGATGGGACAAACAAAGAAATACTCTTTTTTCTTCAAGTTTCAACCCAAGTATGGTGTTATCTCTCTTTGACACAAGATATTTTTAAGATGTATAATTGTATTTGGTTCAAAAATGTTAGATTCGATTCCTAGAACTCCAAATTTTCTTAGTGAAAATATGTCTTGGTCCTAAAGAAAACTCGACATGTATTTGAGGATGTTAGAAAAACTAGGATGGCTGCATGACTAAAAATACCTAGGGATTATGGAAATGTGGTTTACAAATTACAATTTGGCTTTATGAAACGGTGCAATGAGATGGATGATGATTTGAAGGTGCCCCTAATTAAGGCAACAAAACTTTATTGGATCAATTATTATATAAACCGAGTAAATGACCCCTAAAATGAAATGGAATGTATAAATATGAAATGTGTGAAGATGGTTATGAATACAATTTATGAAAATCAATATATGTAATGCAATGTTGTGCGGTGCAATGTATGAAATGCAATGTTATTATTGTGTATTATCCATGTATATATACATATATATAAATCACATTAAGCATAGAATTATCTCAATTGGATGATATTAAGTGGTTCAGGCTCTTCAAATCCCTCTAGACTAGCAAGCCTATAATTTCCTTTACCAAATTTTGAGTGATAATGTATGGACCTAATCAATTAACCATGAATTTATCACGAATATGTGGTTATGCATTGGTGTTTTGCTGATTCTATTTAAGAACAAGATATCCTACTTGAAATTCATGTAGATGAACTTTGGCATTGTAAGTACACTTTAGACAGTCTTAATAAACTCATAATTACTCTAAAGCATTGACTTTAATTTCATCAAGAAGTGTGAGTTGGTCAAAATATGCTTGTCTAGCAGTATCATAATCTATGAATTCTTACAATGAAATTTGCAATGAGGGGATATCAAACTCAAGAGGTATTATTGCTTCAGCTCCATATACCAATGAAAATGGTGTTGCCCCAGTAGGTGTGCAGATGCTTATTCGATAATCCCATAATGCCAAAGGGATTTGAGTATGCCAACCTCGACGATTTTCTTTGACTAGTTTCTTGAGAATAGAAATTGAGGTCTTTTTGGTAACCTAAACTTATCCATTTTAAAAAACACAAGCTTATACTGATAGGGGGGATGAATAGTAAAAGACCACTTTTTACTTTTCTTTTCAATTTAATATTATGCAATGTGTAGATAGCAATATCAATAGCAGTAATCAAAGCAATGCACAAAACACCATACATAATAGAGACATAGATTTTTAACGTGGTTCACCCAATGTGGGCTACCTCCATAGAAAAATATTTCTTCTAAATATTTCTTAAATAATATCTTGGGAATCCTTCCCAATTACAATATTTATAGACCTATGTCCAAAGGAGATCCCCTAAATCTCAAGTTCATGGATCTCTTCCATAGGAGAACTCTTTATCCTTCTGCTATGGCTAGTGATCTTCTAGAAGATTTTGTCTCTCTACTGCACTTACTGGTGGATCTCTCTCCACTTGAATACTCCTCACTCAGAATATCTATATTCAATTGTCTTGGCTACTGGATCTCTATCCACTAACTCTGTCACCTCTAAATCTCTGTCAATAGGTTCAGTTAGAACCTTCTTAATTCTACTCAATAGGTTCACTCAAAACCTGCTTAAATCTAATCAATAGGTCCACTCAGAACCTACTCAAATATGTGCAATAGGTTCACTCAAAACCTGCTCAAATCTGCTCAATAGGTTCACTTAGAATCTGCTCAAATATGCTCAACAAACTCACTTAGAACTTGTCCAAATTTGCTCAATAATTCCTTTCTAGGACTTGCTCAAATTTGCATAGCAAGATTTCACAAAAGCTTACACAAAATTAGTCCACAAGACTTATCAAATACTTACCTCAAATCAACTTAACAAGTTCACACAGAACTTGTCCAATCTCATAGAAACATAGAGATAATTGTTAGAGACTCAATATGTTCTATACTCAAATCCCAATCTCAACTCAAATCAATCTCATAGAAGCATAAAGAAAATTGTTAGAGACTCAATATGTTCTATACTCAAAGCTCAATCTTAACTCAAATCAAGATGTAGAATAGTTTGTTTTATGGAACTTGAATAACCACTTCACACAATAACTTGACTAGGCTCAATCAACTCTACTCAACCAATCACCTCAAGGAACAACCCTTTCTTACAAACCCTAGTCCAAGCATGTATCAACCAACTCAAAATATTTCCAACAATGCTCAACCACAAATATCACATAACAATGATACTCATGTTCTTTTCTAACTCAAGTTCAAGTTCTTTGCACAACCAATAGGCTTCAACAACAATTCTTATAAAACACTTTTCACATAACAATGATATTCATGTTCTTCTCAAAACCTAACTTAGGTTTTTCATACAACTAATGGCTTCAAAATCAATGCTTACAAAATAAGGTTTAATATCAACTCTCAAACCAAAATACCTTGAAGCATTAAACCAATCACTTTTGAAAAGGAAAACACAATAAATCCTTTTCACTCCAATGATATTTTCATAAATCAACCACCCAAATAAGTCAATGGAGAATATTGCCCATACCTTTTTTATGCCAATTAGTTATCCACAAAAATTTTCAAACTTAACACACTATTAAATATTTCCTTTCCAATCACAAAGAGGTTAGAGGACTCGAGTAATATCACAACAATGAAAATAATATCCCAATCACACGTTATTACTCCTACTCAATAAAATTCACCATGTCCTCTCATAACAGAAATAATCCCTTTTGAAAAAGAATAAACCAAACTCACTTTTGAACCCCTTTTACAAAACCATAAATATCTCTTTATGCACACCTTATTTCTCCTTCTAAGCAAGTTAATAAAATATCCCTTGAAAAATGCTTTCCAACGATATATAATATGCAACCCTTCCAAAAATAAAATCAACAGTAATTTCTGAATTTTCTAAAGCACACCATAACCCTTATTTCTCCTTAAGGCTATTTTCACAAAAATTAAAATAAAAAATTAACTTGCCTTTGCCTCTTGGCGGGATTCGATCCCCCGACGTCTTCCTTCCCAATGACTTAGTCACATCCAAGCCACCATTGGGCCATGCGCCCTCACGTGCCTAAAAGAGCACGACCAACATAAATACTTCATGACACAACACCTTCTAAAAACAAAAACACGCATCAAGCACAAACCACCTTGCAAGCAACCATTGTGCGAATCGAACATGAGACCTCCACTGTCTCGCCAAGCCAACACACCACTAGGCCAAGCTGGCCTATGTCCTTGAAATACCAACTCACTCCTTCCTTCAACACTTTGCGCAATTTGTAAATATTTTCGAACACGAGGTTTTTCGCATGCACACCAAACGAAAAAAATACAAGGATAAAAGATTAATGCCTTTAGAGGTATTATTTATAATGCCTTTGCCCACATTTCGATCATGTCGGTGCATCGAATTAATTCGATGTCGAGGTGATTTAATTTATAATATATTTAAATTTTAATTTTAAATTTAAATATTATAAATTAAAATGAACCAACCTTAGGTGTTGGTTTAATTAAACCTTGGAACCTTGTCTTAATGCCCATCCTTGGTATAATTAAATATTATTTATAAAATTTAAATTCCTTCTGAATTTAAATAATTTATAAATCATTATTAAACTTTCTTTTTAACATTTGCAATAACCCACCTTGGGTTTTTATAAACCAGTCATTTAACCTGTGCTCCCAATAATATTAAAATATTATGGAGCATTTTTCCTTTCAAATTTGCACTGCCGAAGCTTTTTCTTGGAAGATTATGACAACCTTGGATGACTTTATTTCTTTCCGAAAACCTTGTGATGAGTGATAACTCCATTAGGTGACATCAATGACAACTTTGACTTAGAGGACTCAAAATATCCAACACATTTGCTTGTGGGTAATAAGGAGTCAAGAAACTGTGTTGGATATTATATTTCTTGCAAAGTGCTTGAATATCCTTGATTTTGAAAGACTTACCATTGTTAGAGATTATTTTGGAGGGAATACCAAAATTACAAATGATATGAGGAAGTATCAACTCCACAATTTGAGGTCCTATCATACTAGTTAGAGGAATTACCTCAACCCACTTTGTGAAGTATTCAGTGGCTATGATGATGAATGTATGTTATCCTAAGGAAAGGTCCAAAGGCTTTGAATAGGCTATAATGCTTTTGATGGCACATGAGTTAAATTAGCATGCTCTTGACATTGCTTATAATGCTTGATATATGTGCAACAATCATGTTCCATGGTGGGCCAATAGTAACCCATGCAAAAAATACACTTTGCAATGGCCATTCCACTAAAATGACCACCACAAGTACCATGAGCTTCATCTATAGCTCTTTGTGCCTTTGCAAGCTTGATACAATGAAGGAGGACTCCATTATAACCATGTCTATACAAAATATCCCCCAAGAGAGTAAAATGAGTCACATTTTGCTTGAAAGTGTGTTTAGCAGTCTGTGACATGTCTAATGGGAGTGTTCCAAACTTGAGGAAGAATATTATTTGGTTTAACCAAGGCTTGTATTGCTCTGAATAGATAAAGCAAACATATTTCCCATCCTTAGATTCAGCATAGACAATTGTAAATTTAGAGATTATTGTAACAATTATTGTATGTAGGTTTCGACCATATTTCACTCATCTTGACTTGGATTGAGCAAAAATTTTGAGGGTAGATGCATAACAAACCCTAGAATGTCTCCACCAATTTTTAGATCATTTGGAGAAACACGGATCCTAGCACATCCCTATGTATGAACAAGATTTTTGGTAAGCAATTGTACGAGGTTTTCATCTGGGTTAAGTGCAAGCAACTCCAGAGGTTGGTTTTTGGGGCCTTTGAGCCCTATTGGCCAATATTTTTGTGGGTTTTGCTCATGATTTTAGCAAGACATATTACAGGAGATCCAATATGGATTAGAAATCTATATTTCAATATATATTCATGCTATAAATTTGAGTGACAATGACTTCCAATTTGCTGCACAAAAGAAAAATAAAAATCATACCTTTCCACAACATTTAAGGCATGGATTAAAGAGATCACAAAACAAGTTTCAAGCAATTTATCAAAAAATGGCTTAGATCTCAAGTGAATCTAGTGGTAATGTGCACCCACAAAATAAATCTACTATAGAAACCCCTATCAAGAGTAATATTTTTGAAGAATTAACCCCCAAAATGAATTTTAGGGATGCCCTCAATGTTAGACAGCCTCAGCCTAATGCTAATATTAATCTTAGGGCTTCCCATAAACCTCTAAGAATTCATAATATTGATCCCAAGAAAATAGAGTCAGGATATCTTAAAGTAGTTTAAGGAACTCCTATTTTTAAGCTTGATATGTGCAACATTCAAACTGGCATTATAGATCTGGAAAAAATAGGACTCATTTATCGTTTCATGGGTTTTTGTTCGAGCCTATCTGCTTTCAAAGTTTGGGTTGCAAGAAGTTGGAAAACTAAATGTGAGTTACAAATATCTATTTATCTAAATGGTTGTTTTCTTTTTTTATTTTCTAATAATGAAGATAGAGAGAAAACTTTTCAAGGGGGTCCCTAGTTCTTTGGAAGGGAAGGGCTTTTCATGAAGCCTTGGCATACTAAATTTAAAGCCAAAGAAGAGATGCCTTCTACAAGTCCTGTGTGGGTTAGAATCTTTGGCCTCCCAATTGAATTCTAGAATTTGACTATTTTTTCTTCAATTGAAAATTCTTTAGGAACATTTATGATGACTACTAATTGTACTAAAAAAATTGAACATATTATTTATGCTCGGATTTATGTTTTAATGGATTTTGACAAACCCCTACCTAAAAATATCACTTTAAAATTTGAGGAGGAAAATTGGAAGCAAGTAGTGGACTATGATAACATTTCTTTTCATTGTAGAATTTGCCATGAATATGGTCATTTGTCTAGTGTTTGCCCAAATAAAATTCTAGATCAAAAGAAAGAAGATATAAATTCAGCAGGTTTCCAAATGCCTAAGAAGAAGAACACTCATAAAAAGGATAAATCAAAGTTATCTACTAATATATTTGAAATTATTTCCACAAATGAGGTCCCAAGTGAGGAAGAGGAAATAATGGAAATAGAAATATTAGAAACACAATTTAAATATAAAGGGAAGAACTCAAAGACAAACCAACAAATCAAAGGATTTCAATGAAAAAAAAGGGAAAAAATATTCACAAGAAAAATAATCTTTTAAATGTTAAAACTTCAAATAATACATATCCCAATATAGACTCTATTGAAACTTTTGGTAACATTTTGACTTTGTAAAAGCATTCTTCAAGGCTAGAATCCATCTCAGATTCAATTAGAGTAAGTCAAGAAATAGGAAAAAAAATTGAATATGGATTCTAATCAAAAGGTAGGTTGCAAGACTAATCAATATCATATGGTAAAAGAAGGTGAAAAGCTTGTAGAGGAAGGTAATATTAATGTCC
Source organism: Wollemia nobilis (assembly GCA_028583015.1). NCBI lineage: Eukaryota > Viridiplantae > Streptophyta > Pinopsida > Araucariales > Araucariaceae > Wollemia > Wollemia nobilis. The sequence continues at coordinate 7,468,275 of JAQPPZ010000440.1, forward strand.
TTCCCAAATTTTTTAGCCCTAGTATTAATAAATATCATCACTTGGGATATTATAGGACTCAAAGGGAGTCTTTCAAAACAAAATGAAATTAGAATAATGATTCAGATAAATCATCCACATCAGGAAAATAGATGTCAATAGAGGATATGGAATCAATTGCTAGTAAAATTTGGCCAACTGGAAAAGTGGTTTCCCTCAATTCCCAGGGAACTTTTGGTGGTATTTCTTGCATTTGAGACCCAAAAGAGGTATTTATTAACCATATGGTTGGTAGTTGGGGTCTTTTAGCTATAGTTATTCAAAGAAGACATTCCAACCAAATTATGCTATGCATTATTGTTTATGCTTTGACTAATTTGGAGGAAAAAATAAGATAGTGGAAGAATATTACTTATATTATCTCTCATTTTCCTGAATCTTGGATCTTGATCGGAGGATATTTCAATACCATCCTCTCTCTAGATGATAAAATAGGGGGAAATAGAAATTTGGATAGGAGCATTGACCTCATGAGCGAATATATTACAAACCTCCATCTTGTGGACATCCAACCAGATAATGGCCTTATGACTTGGTCTAATAGAAGGCAAGGTTTAGCTTGTATAATGGAGAGATTGGATAGGTTATTACTCTCTAAAAATTTCTTAATACATGGTCACATTCCTAAAGTGAAGACTCTTAACAATGTTGGTTCGTATCACTAGCCTATCATGGTGGAAATGTGGAAAACCAATGTGAGTTTCTCTCCTTTTTTATTTTAGTTAATGTGGATTAGAGATAGTTCCTTTAAAATTTGAGTGCAACAATGGTGGAAGAAAGGTAAACCTAGGTATAGAACTAAGATGTTCTATTTTACCAAAATATTGCAATACATTAAATTCAAAATCAAGACTTGGAACTAGAAGGAGTTTGGGGATGTTCATAAAAAAAATATTAAGTTATTTCTTAGCTTGAAAATTTGAATAAAAAAAATTGTTTAGATTTCCTCACAGAGAGTGCAAGTGTAGATGAAATTAAACTCATAGCTCAGTTAGAGGAATGGGAAAAAATATAACTCTTATGGAAGCAAAAATCTAGAATTCAATGGCTCAAATAAGGTGATCAAAACACAAATTTCTTCCACAAATATCTTCTAGCTCGAAGATCTCACAACTTTATTTCTTCCCTGAAATCAGATTTTGGAGATGTTTTCTACACTTGGGATGACATGAACTCTATTTTTGTCAATTACTTTTCCAATATTTTTACTGCTACTCCTCTTGACTTGGCTTCTCAACAAAATGTTCTTCAAGCAATCTGGTGAGCAGAAATTATGTTCAGGAAAATATTCATTTTTCTTCCATAAATTATCAACCGATAATTTCGTAAACTTATGAGTGTCATGCACAGTATATGCCTACAGTGTTGGGGAATAAATCTTATTGTACCTTATTTAGTTTGGTGGGGAGGTTTGTGCAATTGGATTTCGGCCAAACCAAATAAACTAAGTGCGAAAAATAAAATAAATTACAATGTTGAAAATAAAGTGAGAAAATAAATGTACAATAAAAATAAACACACACGACTAAAATTAAATAAAGCAGTAAACTAATCTACAAAAAGCAAATACAAAAATTAAACAGGGGAGGATTACTACAGGGAGTGGGCCCAAGCTCCCATAGATAGTCCGCCCAGCTAGCTTTGTAGAGCTTGCTCAAATAAGAGGAAATAGACTCTTAATAAATTAAATAAATAAGCAAAATAAATCAGCTCCTCTATATCATTCTTTGTCCCTTCACGGAAGACCTGGGTATTTATACAATGCATAGCCTTCCTCTGTTACATTTTTAGGCAAGTCTATTTCAGACTTGCAGTTATAGCAAATATGTAGAAAACAGGACAGCCAATCAATCCTAACAATCATGCACTAATAATAACAGTCATGCACTAATTTTATCCGTAGGATAAATTAGGTGTATTATATTTTTATCATAATAGAATATGTTTGGAAATAACAAATCCATTCGGGTGGTTGTCCTCCTTAGTTTTTAATGGATCTGGTTTGTCCATTGTCTGTTGCGCATATCATTTTGTTGGTAAATCGTTGCTTCAAGTAGTTCATGAGCATGAGAATAAATGCTCACGTTACAAAGTTATCTAACAAATCAACTAATAATAGAGGTGCTTTATTTATTTTAATAACAATGCACAAAATATCTCCTCCTTTTTCTTCATGTGCTTTGGTAGCTATCCCAACTTGGTGCATATGATGTGGAGTCAATGGTCAACATGGTCCCACTTGCCTATTTCGTCAATCTTGCAAAGTATGGAGGCATGGACGTGACTTCTTCATGAGGAAGGAGCCTTCCTCAAGTGGATGCCTTATCCATAAGTAAGGCACCTACTTCTTCTGGGCACCTTCTACATCTGTAAGGTGCCTACTTCTGCTTTGTTGGGCACCTTCCCCATCTGGAAGGTGCCTACTTCTGTTGGATGCCTTCCTTGAAGAGGAAGGCACCTGCTCTCATGCCTATCTTCGAAAGCATAAGTATGCCAGGTCCAAGTGGATGTAGACTGTAAAACACCATATTAGTAATAAAACCTGCATTTATACATAATATCCATTAAAAACACCAATCAAGCATAATATTGGTTTTTCTATCAATTATATGCATAAGTTATATAAAATACATCTCATATGCTAATTAAACCAGTAATGATGCCCCTTAAAAGTGTATATAAAATGAGCATTTCTAGTGCTCATCACAATCCTTTCTCTTATCACTTTGGAGGAGAACTCTATTTTGACTTCTATTACTATCAATGAGCTTCAACGGGTATTTAAAATGCAAAAAGGGAAAACCCCAGGTCCTAATGGTTTTCCCATTGAGTTTTACCAAGAGTGTTGGGATATACTTCATGTTGATTTATTAGATATGGTGGAAGAAGCCAGGAAAGTGAATTTTTTTTAAGGTTATCAATAAAACTTATATTACTCTTGTTCCAAAATATCAAGAGGCTGAACATATCTAAGCTTTTAGACCTATTGCTTTATGTAATGTTCTTCTCAAAATCATTACTAATATCATGGGAGAAAGGTTGAAGCCTCTTTTGCATAAGATTATTTCCCCTAAACAAGGAGGTTATGTGGAAGGGCATCAAATAGTTGATGAGATAGTTTTTACTCAGGAAGCCATCCAGTCCATGGATATGTAAAAATCTCCTTCCATGTTCATTCGGTTAGACTTATCCAAATCTTATGATAGAGTGGATTGGCACTTCGTTATCAAAGTTTTGAGGCAATTTGGTTTCTCTCAGGATTGGATGGAATGGATTATGGGATGTATATATTTAGTTTCCTACTTAGTTCTTATCAATGGTAGACCTTCTCAGTTGTTCCCAACTTCCAAAGGTATTTTCCAAGGTGACCCATATCCCCTTATTTATTCATCATTATTGTTGAATTCTTAGGTAGGGCTATAACAAAAAAGAAATAAGACAAAACCCTTGAGGGAGTTACCATTTCTCATGGAGCTAGATCTCTCTCTCATATTCAATTTTTTGATGACTCTACTCTTTTAGGTAAAGCTACAGTTAAGGAAGCTTATACTATTAATCAAATCATTAGCTATTTTTCTAAGGCTATTGGGTAATTGATCAATGAAGACAAATCTAAAGTCATTTTCTTTTACTGCTCTACCAGAAAAGAATCCATGGTCTTGGATAAATTAATATATAAGAAGACCTCCCTTCCAATCACTTATTTAGGTATTCCCATCAATATTCGAAGATAGAAAAAAATGGAATTGGTTGTTGGACAAAGTCAAGAAGAAAATTAGAAAGTGGACCAATAGGTGGCTTTTTTCTGGAGGTAGAATCACCTTGGTAAAATAAATCCTTCGGGCTACTCTTATTTATGTTTCTACCATGTTGAATATCCCAAAGGTTGTTCTTCAAGAATTGGATCAAATCAGTCATTGGTTCCTCTGGAGTGGTACTAAGGAGAAAATAAAATGGGCCTTGGTGAAATGGGACACTTTGTCTTCCTAAGAATTAAGGGGGGTTAGGATTTCGGTCTGCTATTAATAACAACAAAGCTTTAGTTGCTAAATTATATTGGAGGATTTTGCATAACCCCAATGCTCTTTGGACCAAGAATCTTCATGCTAAATATGCATAGAACAAAATTCCTGAAGACCTTGTTCGCTATCAATTGCCTTCCAAAGGTTCTCCCATTTTAGCAGTTCTTAAGACTGGTGAGGATTTTATAAAGAAAAAATTATTTTGGATCATTCATAATGGTCAAAAGGTAAATTTTTGGACAGATTATTGGGATGGTCACAAGCCTTTGATAATTCAATTTATTGATTGGAGGCCTTGGATGGAGGAGCTTCACCAAGCTAACTGGATAAAGGTGACTAATTATTTTCGGTACCATACTGGTAATTCAAAGGTTTATATATATTGGATCCCTATTGAGGACTAGCCTATTCAAATACTAGAAAGGAAAAGACAATATATCCAATTCATCTTTCATATGAGATCTCTCTCTTGATCCCATGATAAAGATGTTTCAGATGGAACAACACTACTAAAGGTGAGTATTCAGTTTCTTAAGGTTATTTGGTCTTATGTAATAATAATCCCAACCAATCATCTAACATTTTTTCTCAGTTGTGGGCTTAAAATCTCTGGCCTAAGGTGAGGTTCTTTACTTGGCTTTTATTGCATCGCAAGGTGCTTACTGGGGAGCAGATTATGAAGCGTGGTTTTCATGGCCCTTTTAGATGTGAAATGTGTGAAGAGAATGTGGAAACTCTTAGCCATATTTTTATTGAGTGTACTTTAACCTCTGAGCTTTGAAGTAGAATGACCACTTTACTTGGCTTGCAATGGTCTAATTTTTCTACTTTTGATCAACTTTGGAGGTATTGGCCTAATCAAGAGGGTTTTGATCATTTTATTGGGAAGTTATTTTAGATGGGTTCTACCATTCTTCTTTGGAATATATGGAATGAAAGGAACAACCAAATTTTTAATAAATAAAGGAAGGATATTCACTATATCTAGAAAAAATACCATTGCCAACTTAGTTGAATCAGTCCATCAGCTCCTTAATCACCCCCAAAACTCCTACAAAATATGGGATCAAGTGATGCAAATATTGAAGATTAACTCTTCTAAGATAAATCATCTTAAAGGGAATGTGAGTAATTGCAAGATGGATAGAACAAATAATTAGCAACCTTCTCCTAAGGATTTTATAAAATTCAATACTTATGGAGCCTCTAGATGGAACCCTAGAAAATCTAGTGTGAGAGGAATCGGTAGACTTTCATATGGCTCCCTAGTTTTTACTTTTGTTGAGAATTTGGGTATTCTATCCAATAACCTTACTGAGGGGTATGTTATCCTTAGAGGCCTTCAAGAGGCTACTAATGTTGGATGGGAAAGGGTACTAGTTGAGTCTGACTCTCAACTCATGATTAATCTTTTGAAGACTCCTTCTAATAATCATAAGGTAAATTAGAAAATAAAATTAATTATTGAGAAGATTCAGTTAATCCAGATGGGATTTTTGAAAGTTGATTACAATCATATGGTCAGATATCATAACAAAAGTGATAATGCTTTAGCTAATTGGACTTTGGACAAATGTGATCTTACTTGTTATGGCCACCCTCCTAGATGGTGGGCTTCACAAATAAGGAAAGATCTTCTTTCTATTATTTCTTTGGATGGCTCTAGTTCTAAAGGTACCTAGTTTCTTCTTGCTTTATTTTTGTTTCTCTTTAGTTTGGTCACGGTATTTTAGTTCCCTAGCTCAAACTAATTTTTCTTTTGTTTCCTTTGTTTATTCTTGCCTTAATAGTATTTGAATCTAGAAAGGTCATTGTTGTGTTCTATTTTTTTCTTTTATCTTTTCTATTTATGTGTGTACTTTTTCTGTGTTGTTTTTTTTTGTGTTTTTTGTGTTGTTTTTTGTTGTTCTTGTGTTTTTGTTGTTTTGTTGTTGTTCTTGTGTTTTTGATGTTCTTGTGCTTGTGTTTCTGTATGTTTGTGTTAATTGATATTTTTATTTTTTGGTGTGTGAGTTTTTTTTACATTTTTATTTTTCTCTATCGTCTGTTGTTGGTTGTTTTTTTTTTAATTATTTTTTATATTTTGGTTATTTTTGTTTTTCATGTTTTTGTCGGTTGTGTATTTGTAGTGTTCTATTGTTTTTTGTTATGTTTGTGTTTTGTTATGTTGTTCTTGTATTTTTTCTATGTGGTTTGTGTTGTGTTTTTTTTATCTTATTGTTTTTCTATGTTGTTTGTTATGTTTGTGTTTGGTTGTGCTTTATATTTTTTATACAAGAAGCATTTTTTTTTATTTTTTATTTTTAATCTTTTGTGTGTTTGCATTCGTGTGTTCTTGTTTTTTTTGTTTCAGGTTTGCTCCTTGAGTATGTCAAATGTGGTAGGCTAGGGTGAGCCCTGGGTGATTTTGGTGAAATTTAAGAACACAAGCTTATACTGAGAGGGGGGTGAACAGTATAGCACCCAATTTTTACTTTCTTTCCAAACCAATATCAATTAGTATCCTTAATTGCAATATTTAAATATAGCAATGTGCATTAATGACATAGATAGCAATAGTGATCAAGAGCACAAACCATCACACATAATTAAGACACAAGATTTAACGTGGTTCCTCAATGTGGGGTACTCCACAAGATAATATCCTTATAATATTTCAAAAATAAATAGGGATCCTTATCCCAATACAAATGATTTCTTTGATTTGCTCAAAGCTAGGCTATCCACTGATCTGCTCAGGAAGGTAATCCACTGATCTGCTCAGCTAGGCAATCCATTGATCTGCTCAGGTAGGCAATCCACTGATCTTCTTAGGTAGGTAATCCACTGATCTACTTAGGTAGGTAATATACAGATCTGCTTAGAAAGGTAATTCATTGATCTGCTCAACTAGGCAATCCACTGATCTACTCAAGTAGGCAATCCTGATATGCTTAGGTAGGCAATACACTAATATGCTCAGCAATGCAATATTGATCTACTCAAGTAGGTAATCCATTGATCTGCTTCAGCAAGCTTACTAAGAACTTACTCAAAATATGCTCTAGAAAGCTCACCAAGAACTTGCTCAAAATATGCTCTAGCAAGCTCACAAAGAACTTGCTCAAAATCTGCTCTAGCAAGCTCACCAATAACTTGCTCAAATATGCTCTAGCAAGCTTACCAAGAACTTGCTAAAATATGCTCAGAAAGCTCACTAAGAACTTACTAAAAATATGCTCTAGCAAGCTCACCAAGAACTTGATCAAAATATGCTCTAGCAAGCTCACCAAGAACTTGATCAAATCTGCTCTAGCAAGCTCACCAAGAACTTTCTCAAATCTGCTCTAGCAAGCTCACCAAGAACTTGCTCAAATTTGCTCAACAAGCTCACCAAGAACTTGCTCAAACTCTATCCATAAATTTATCCACAAATCTATCCAAAATCCTTCTCAAAGGCTCAATCAATCATGCACAAAAGCTACCACAAATCTATCCAAAAATATATCCCAAAGGCATTCTCAAAGGCTCAATCAATCATGCTCAAGTAGCACTCAAATATCATCCACATATCTATGAAGGTAAGGCTCAATGATGAACTCAACAATGAATGGCAATGAACTCTACAATGGATGACAACAATGATCCACAATGATCTCAACTCAAATCAGAATATATAATAGTTTGTTTCATGGAACTTGAAAAACCACTTCACACAATCACTTGACTAGGCTCAAAAAACTCTACTCAACCAATCACCACAAAGAACAACTCTTTCTCACAAACCCTAGTCCAATAAAGTATCAACCAAATCAAATATTTCCAACAATGCTCAACCACAAATCTCACATAACAATGATACTCATGTTGTTCTCTAACTGAAGTTCAAGTTCTTTGTACAATCAATGGACTTCAACAATAATGCTTATAAAACATTCTTCACATAACAATGACACTCATGTTCTTCTCAAACCCTATCTCATATTTTTCACACAACTAATGGCTTCAACAACAATGCTTATAAAACAAGGTTTAAACACAACTCTCAAACCAGAAAACCTTGAAGCTTTCAACCATCCACTTTCGAAAAGAAAAACACAATCATTCCTTTTCTCTCCAATGATATTTCAGAATTCAACCACCATAAACAAAGTCAATGGAGAATATTTCTCATACCTTTTGATGCCTTATTAGTTGTCCACTAAATCTGCCACACTCAACAAACTGTCTTTTTCAACTTTTAATAAGTGTTAGAGATCATGATTAATAACACAACAATAATATCCAAATAACACCTTGTTACTCCTACTCAATAAAATACATCATGTCCCCTCATGAAATAATTAATCCTTTTTGAAAAATAACAAAGCAACATTCACTTTTGAACGTATTTACAAAATCAGAAATATCTCTTTACACACACCTTATTTCTCTCTCTAAGCAATTTCATCAAATAGCCCTCAAAATAAGCTTTCCAAGGATATATAATATGATATACTTCCAAAAAGAAAATCACTGGAAATCTCTCTTTTTCTTAAGGTGCATCATAACCCTTATTTCTTCTAGGGCAACTTTAGAAAAATAAAATATTAAAAATATTAACTTGCCTTTGTCCCTGACGGGATTCTATCCCTTGATGCCTCCTCACTCGGTGCCTTAACCACAGCCAAGCCACCATTGGGCCACACACCTTCATGTGTTCAAATGGGCATGAACCAAAACAAATACCTCAATATTTTGCGCCCTTCGAAAACTCAAAAATGCTTCGAGCGTTTCAACACAACAAGCATCCCCGGTGAGACTCGATCGTAGGACCTCCTTCTTCTTACACAGTGCACGAACCACTATGCCAAATGTACGTATGTGTTTGGTTATCCTCCACAAATAATTCTTCAACGGACTCGAATTTTGTAAACCCTTCACATGCCTCTTTACACACGCTTCAACACACAGGCTCTTTTCGCATTACATTATCAATTTGAATGCATTCGAAAATAAAGGACATTGATTTATCAAAACTTTTGGTGACATATATATATTCATTTCCTCATTTCTTTAGACGTCGACACTATTCTTTTTAATATATGCCTTTTCTCCTTTCTTTAGACGTCGGCGCTATAATTTTATTTTTAATTTTAAAATTTTAATTTTAATTTTAAATAATTTAAAATTTAAACTAAATATTTAAAATTAAATATCTCCATCACTGGGGCACATTTTTCGATGAAACAAAAAGCCAACCTGGGTTTTAATAAAAACCCATTTCAAATCTGCCATCCATGGTTTTAAATAAAAACTTTTATTTTGCCTGCCTTGGTTTTCACAAAAAAATTGTATATATCCATGCTCTCCAAAATATCATAAATGATTATTTATGAAGTGTTGTTACCACCAAAACTCAAATTTGATCCATATGACATCAATGATCCATGTGACATCAATGACAACATAAAATAACTCAAATTTCCAACAATCTCCCCCTTTGTCATTGATGGCAACACCTCTAATCCAAATCACCAAAATCACTGCAAAAACCATCTTTGAGAATCAAAGTTGCTCCGCCTGACTCAATACTCTCTATGGAGGTTGCTCTCCCTAAATCAATACTCTCTTTGGAGGCTGCTCCCCCTAACTCAATGCTCTCTTTGGAGGCTACTCCCCCTAACTCAAATATCTCCCCCTTTGACATCAATGGCAAAAGGGACACCTATGGGGGTAAAATATATGACTCTTAAGCATAGCCCCCTCACCACCTTCTCTTTTGAGGTGATCAATTTTGAGGTAGGAGTACTTTTACTCCCATATTACATCATTTATTTCCTCTGTCAACTTCCTTCCATATTTTTTTGATATCCTTCTCTTGATGAATTACTTGATCTTCTTGTCTTGAACCTGTTTGACCTTCTTGCCTTGAAACTACTTGATCTTCTTGTCTAAAACTTGTTTGGAATTGATTCCTACACCATTTTCCAATATTTCCAAAGTTATTGCAATTAAAACACTTGATATTGTAGCCTTTGGATGGTGCCCATATCCTGAATTCTTTCTTGAAATAATTTCCATATTCATTCCTTTCTTGAACCCTGTATTGTGAAGTTATGTTTTCATAATCATTATGACCATGACTTCTAAATTGTGTAGCTCTAAAACCAAAACCATGTTTCTCATTTTATTTGCATTGATAAGCTCTATGACCAATCTTGTTCAATGAGAAGCAATGTCCCTGAAAATCATACCTTCTTCCTTTGAAGTTCCTTCTAGCAAAATCAATCTTCTTTGATCCATAGACCTTGCAGTGCATAGTCTTGTTTCCAAATCCATTACAAGAAAAACAATGTCCTTGAACAGCCCTTTGTTCATGCCTTGGTTGCTCATACCTTTCATGACCATTATCCTTGTGATTATTTTTGAATTGTACATTGTATCCTTGAACCTTCTTTGTAGTATCTAAATCCTCTTCCTTAATTTCTTCCTTGCTTTCCTTTTCAAGAATTTATTTTCCTTTTGAACTTGATTCACCTATCTCAAAACAAGATCCAAACTGAATGTTTGGAGTCATAGGAACTTTGGAACTTTCTTCATAAAAATTAGGTGCTTCCTTACTTTCATATTTTAGAACTTCCTTTCCTTTTGAGTGTAATTCCCCAAACCTAAAATATGATACCTTTGGTGCTTTGGAGCCTTTCTCTTCTTTCTCTTCATTTGTATCAAGTAGCAAATTGGCACACATCTCTATAACCTCTGAAATGCAAGTATCCATTTTTGTTACTTCATTTTCTTTGGGAACTGGTTCTTCCTTATATATTTCTTAAACAAAGCCTCCTGATACAAATAGAGGTCCTTGTGTTTTTATTTTTTATATCCCTTCTTCATAACCAAGTCCCGTATTTGTAAATGGATCTCGTTGTAAATCCAAAAAATTATCCAAAGTTTTTGAATTCCTTTGAAATCGTGCTAACTCATTTATGTAGGTCCCCAAACATTTCTGATCTTCTTATTCTAACTGATTACATATTTCTTTCTTCTTCTTCAATTGCTCATAAATAGTGATGCCAAGCTCTTTTGTTTCTTGAAGCTCTTTTTCCAAATCTTGAATGTGTTTATTAAGCATTATTTTGACATTTTCATTTTCATGAACCTTATTTTCAAGCCTTTTGATTTTCCTTTTCAATCTCCTTATTTTGTTTTCTTGTTTTTTGGATTCTTCTTCTTCATCATAACTATTGCTGGAATTGTCACTATAACTATTGCTAGAACTATTACTGGAACTACTGCTTTCTTTTTCAACAAATAAACTTTCCTTGTTGCAATTGTTGTAGTACGTGTAATCATCATCTAAATACCCAAAATATTTGCATATGAAGCGTTTTAGTATTCTTAGATCCTTCTGGTACCTATTTGATTGCTCAATGGCTATAGCAATCTCTTCATGTCTTTCTTAGATAGGTATATCCTCTTCAATACCTAGGAATAGGTGTTCTTGTCTTTCTTCACTTATTCCAAAGAATGTACATTCTTTATCATCTAACTGGTCTCTATCACTATGATCTGAGCTATCACTTGCTTCTTCAATATAGAAATTTTTCTTTGTCCTACGAAAACTTTTCTTCTTCTCATACCTGCTTTGCTTGTATTTGTCATCTTTGTCATGCTTATGCTTTCCATCTTCTTTTCTTCTGTGACCTTGTTTTTCATCATCATTGTTTTCTTCATGTGGAAAATTGTTTGCATAGTGACCAAAATCACCACACTTGTAGCATTTTACTATAGCATTTTATTTTCTTCATATCTCTGTAATTCCTTGAGTCTTTTTTCCTTTTGATGAAGTTAGCTTCCTCACCATTATCTGAATCTCTATCTCTCTCCAGAATTTTCCCTTTATTTTTCTCTAAATCCTTGAATGTGATTTCTTTTATTGGAACCTTATGCTTACTTATCCTCATATCATAAGCTGTGAGGGTTCCTTGTAGATCTTACATTGTTAGCTTGTTGATATCGTTTGTTTATTCTATTATTGAAACCTTTGCATCATACTTCATGGGAAGTGATCTCAAAACCTTTTGAGTAACTTTTGATTCTTTCATCTCAAATCCTAGACCTCTCATGGTGTTAGTAATATCATCAACGCGAAGTAAAAAAATTGCTATATCTTCATAATCTTCCATTTTCAATTCCTCAAATATTTTTCTATGATTTTGTAGTTTTGCTAATTTTACCTTGGAATCTCCTTCATAGGTATTTCACAACTTGGTCCACATTTCATTAGCTGAATTACATACCATTACCTTTGCAAAATATATCTCACGTAGCCCACTCAAAATACAATTCATTGCCCTTGCATTATCTCAACCAATTTTCTAATAGTCTTATCTACCTCAGGATCACCTTTAACCTTATACTCTTCTTCAACCATCTACCATACCTCATATCCTTGTGATATCAAGTAGTTCTTCATTATCATGCTCCAGAAAGCATAATTGTTATCGTCAAATAGTGGAGCCTTATTTGTGGATGATCCATTCTATGAAGCCATTTATGTTCTTGTAGAATCTGCCCTCAAGTTGTTAGCCTTTTTGAAGAAACTCGCTCTGATACCAATTGAAGAACACAAGATTATACTGAGAGGGCGAGTGAACAATATAGCGACCACTTTTTACTTTATTTCCAAACCAATATCAATTAGTGTCCTTAATTACAATATCCAAATATAGCAATGTGCATTAATGACATAGACAGCAATAGTAAGCAAGAGCAAAAATCACCACACATAATTGAGACACAATATTTAACGTGGTTCTCCCAATGTGGGGTACTCCACAAGATAATATCCTTATAATATTTCACAAATAAATAGGGATCCTTATCCCAATACAAATGATTACTTTGATCTTCTCAAAGCTATGCTATCCATTGATCTTCTCAGCAAGGCAATCCACTTATCTGCTTAGCTAGGCAATCCATTGATCTGCTCAAGTAGGCAATTCACTAATCTTCTTAGGTAGGCAATCTTATTTTGCTTAGGTAGGTAATCCACTGATCTGCTCAGCAAGACAATTCACTGATCTGCTTAGCTAGGCAATCCACTGATCTGCTCAGGTAGGCAATCCTGATATACTCAGGTAGGTAATCCACTAATCTACTCAACAAGGTAATCATGATCTACTTAGGTAATGTAGACACCTAAAATGCGTCATGTCGATGGTGACTACTCATATGGACATGCTACAAGACCATATGGAAGATCTTGGACAGACTCCAAGATAGAGCAGTGGTTCTAATCACTCAATTTGGGCTCCTTGGCCTAGTCAGTCTAAACCATGGGTGAGACCTACGGTCTACAGTCTTAACCATGGCTAAGACCTATGGTTTATAGTTTGAACTGCAGCTGTCACCTGTGGTCTAAAATAAAGTTCAGTTGGCCTTCAACCGAGCCAAATCGGTTTGAATGACCATTTGTTCTAGAAGAAGGTGGTTAATGGATGGAAGATTCCAGAGGCTTCCATTCCAACTGTCCTAACCACCTCTTCTTGATCTTGGCTTCTCCATGAAGCCACCCCTAGCCCTAGGGCATCCTATAAATACCCCCTCCAAATGGGGAGAGAATATAGAGAGTTGATTGATCAAGCGAGCAGCGAAGCCCTATCGAATTGCATACTAAATTCATGCATTGGAGAAGGCCACTTTGCTATTCACCCAAAGATCAATTTGCCATGGAAGTTCTAGGAGCCTAGAAGAACCAAGAAATGTAAATCCAGGCAAATGAAGGCCCATCACAGTGAATCAACCGCCAAACCTGTCAGAAGGACACCGAAGGTGACCCTTGAACATCAATTGGACAAGGAGGTCAAGCCCACTACCCTTGATTTTGAGGGTAAACTCACTTAATTGCTAACCGTGGCTTTCAACCATGGTTTATAGTGTAGACCAGTGCATCAGTACTACGGTTTGCAATAGAGGTATCACCACCTTACTATTCTCATTTTTGACCATTTAACTAGATTAGATTAGTCATTCACATGGTTAAATGGTAGTTTTAGAGACTTTTGACCGATAGATTAGTGTTTTTGCTAATTTACTTTCATCTTAGTAGTTTAGATGCTAATGGTTTCTTTTTATATTATAATGCTTCATTTCAAGAAATTGATTCCATAGATTGATAGTTGTACTCTTCATCTACATATTTCCATCAATCTTGATATTATTTGCATATGTTTAGAATAGTATACGCATTTTCTTGATTTTACGTCATTATGCTATTTTCATGCTATTTGTCTTTAAAGGGCCTCATCATGAGAGGTTGCCTATGCTTTTGACATTCTTGTGTTGTTTCTTGATCATAGGAAATAGGTTTCTAAGGAGCTACAACCATTCATTTCCTTCCTCAACGCGAAGAAGAGGGTTCACTCCACCCTAGAGCAGTTCGTGTCACCTTAAGGGCTTGATAGTGCATTTCATCCCTGAGGGGGATTGAAATAATTGTAATTGTGTATCAAAATAGAGTATCCCTAAGAGGGACTTAATTGTAATTAAACACTCATTCATTTTAATGGAATAATGGAGGCATTTCTTGTAATTTCTATGTGTTTCATCCATTTTTGTGTTTGAATATCATTTTACTTTGTTTATGCAATTACAACATTTTGGGTGCACACCTTTTTGGTCGTACAGAAGGTGATCACGGTGGAACTCCACAAAATAAGTGATCTAACTACTATTTCTTGATTTTTGGAATTGCAGGTACAGACCGCAACTATCAACTATGGGCCAACAATTGAACCACAAGTTCAACACACGGTTTATAGTGCAGACCGTAGACCAGACCTACGGTTTACATCTGATAGAGCAGACAAAGAAAATAGAGTGCAGATCGGATGAGGACTTGAGGTAGGCCCCATTTTCACCCTCTATGTTTTTTTTTTTATTTGTGTTTTCCAGAGAATAGAAATTGAAATGTAAATTTACTAAGGCTAAAATGAACTGAAAATGGATTAGGTCCTTAGGTTTCTTTTTCTAAATTTTTGATAGGCACTGCTAGGAACAATGGATCTCTGATTGCAGTCTGCCCTAGAATACAACGTGCTATATTAGAACTTGTGTGTAGGTTTGCATGTTTGAGGCCCAAGTAGTGGCCATTTGCATACTAGTTTGCATTGTCAAAAAATCATGTAGAGTATAGCATGCATCTCTGAATATAAAATATTTCTTTTACATTACATGTAGGAAACAATCATTGTGTTGTATTATGCATTTTTATTTTATGCAAATTAAAAGGAACCACACACACCACGTTTCATTTAAACATTAGTGGCATTGGGCTCTCACATCCAACCCATTTGATTGAGACCAACAGTGGATGTCATTACCACTTGGTTGGCTCATTTGAAATTGTATTATCGGGACCCGCTCGTGGCCAAGGCCGACCCAAGAACTATCCTATCCATGCAAAATAGCACACACTCATCTTCGAAAGAGTGTATCGCTGCACACGGTGTGTTGGGTGAGGGTTGGTAGTACCTATGCTACCTCATTGAGTATGGACTTCACTACCATATCCGGCTTGTGCGAGTATATAGGTGAAAACCTTTGAATAAATTGAGTATAACATCAACTTTTGAAAAACACGATAAGAGTTCAGAGTATATTCACAACAAATCAAATGCACTAAACCAGTTTTAGGACACACATTTAATCCTTAAAAGAGATAATCATATTGTCTATTTTGTGTGTTCTTATTATTATTTGGGTAATCAACATAAGATCCTTGATCTGGGGCCAAACCCTAACCCTAATAATAATAATTAAGTAAAAATCTACTTTTTGGTTCTGCATCCAACGGTTCGAGAATCATGTAAATCGGAGCTATAACGAAGATTTTATTTTGGTTTTATGATTACTCTATTTTCGAGGCTAAAAACTGAGAAAAACTGCACTAAAACGGTCATAAAATGGTCTAGACAACTCCAAAACTTGCCAAATTTGTTTTTTTGTCTTAGTTTAGTCCTTGTGCACCTCTCACAGAAATTTTGGGTCCTAACTCTTCATGGTTCAAAATTTCCCAAAAATTCCTAAAAGTGGTCATTTCACCACGAGCCCCGGTTGGCCAAATATTCCAAAAATACTAAATTTTGACCCAAAAATCACTTTTTTGAGTTATAGCTCATTGTGATCAGCTCATCGCACTGATCATTTTGATATATAACACTTACAACCTTTTTTGGAAGTCAAAATTCATAAGGTCATGGTCAATGCACGGGGTCATCCCCGATCTAAGACTGAGGTTGCACCCAATGCACCACAGGGTCTGGATCACCCTAGAGGCAGCACACCTACCCAAAACATACCTGAATGCACTTTAGGTAGTCTCATAGGAGACAACACCACTCACAACAGATATCATCAAGGAACCCCACTCAAGAGAATTAACAGTAGATCTTCTCATGACCTAAACAAGAATACCTCCAGACCTACCACATCTCATTACACTGAGAGTTCAAATCAGTCCAATGAAGGGCGAGATAGAGGTAAGACAACCATTCACATGCCTATTATAATGCCAAATCCTTTCGATCATGGAGGATGTCATTTGTCTTATCGTAGTGTTGGTGAGGAAGGTACTCCTCTTGCACAACCTTGGAAGTCTCATCACTTTGACTTCTTAGACCAAGGTGTTGGAAGATCTCAACATAGGAAATTGGAGCATAGAAGCATACATCATGATCGTTCCTCTCATGGATCTACTAGATCCATTGAGGAGTACATCATGGATGAAGGAACTATCACGCAGTTGCATCCTATTCGTTCCCATAGTGAGTGTTCCCAACGAACACGTGGTACCCCTACAACATCCTTGCATGAGGATTGCACCCCTAGGGAAGAACATAATATCAATGCAATCTTGACTCATCGAGGAAAAAGAGTTGCCAACCTTGTTGCACAGTTTGAAGCAAACAAGAACCCTCACAAGGAGTTGCAGAGTCCTAGACCTAGCACAACAAATCGATCAAATCGATCACATAGGTCAGATGCAATCCAGAGAGAACAAATGCTTCAAGACCAATTGAAGGGTTTGTGCATTGAGCATGAGTGTTTAGAAAATCTAGAACGAGAAAGTGCAAAACAATAGTGGTTGCACCTACAACGGTTATATGAACACCGCTTAGAAGAGCAACGCCTCCTCGATTTAAAGGAGCAAGAAAGGCGATCAAATAGATTGGCTCGATCTGAATTACCTCCTCGTAGTGAGTACAGGCAGCAACACAATGAGAGACATGCTACTTCACACCTTGAGCTGCATAATAGGAGAGTAGATGATTATGTTTGCCATACTTTGCAACATGCTTCTCGGCCACGAGAGCGTTTAGTGCCAAACAGGCATGAGCACAGGCAGTATGAAAGATCAGAGTTGGATGACCAGGATCAACGATATCCTAAACCATCTTCTATAGATGTGGTCGATGAATACAATCGACCACCTCATACTCAAAGGAACTTACCTCCGCTTGCACCCCGAAGATCCCTTTGGGAGGAAGAGATCATCTCTTCTCAAGCCTACAAGGTGCTTGCCGAGAAAATCAAATCTCTCGAGAAACAAGATGTGGCTAGTCAAAAGCCCACTCTAAGCAAGATACACAATCAACCATTGTGTCCATCAGTGCCAAGCCCTGCTTATCCTAAACATTTTGAAATACCTAAATGGGATAAGTTTAAAGGTGATGAAGATGCGCAAGAGCATATAACAGGCTTCATTAGTGCATGCTTCCAGATACAACATGATGATGCCTTGATGTTAAGAACTTTCGTTATGACCCTCTCAGGGGCAGCTTCTGAATGGTTTAATCAATTACCTAGGCACAACATCACCAACTTTGAATAGTTGGTGGATGCTTTCCTTGAGCGCTTCTCATTTGGCACCAAAAATAAAGCTAATCTATCTGACTTGGCCAATCTATGTCAAAATGATGATGAGCCAGTCATGGATTATGGGGATAGGTGGCAAAAATTAATAGCAGAGTTACCATTCTCTATTCCCACTACTGAACTTACTCGAATGTTTACCAAAATTTGTGCCAAGCACATATCATTGTTGCTCCAGTTGCAACAATATACAACATTCGAAGAGGCTTTAGCACAAGCCAAGGTCATTGAAGATATCAAGCTAGAAGAAGGAGACCTAGAGCTTCGTAGCGAGAAAGAATGGAACAAGAGCACGTGATATCAACCACAACAGGCTTAGCCTATGCATGTCAACCAGATCATGTTAAACATTCCAAAAGAAGCACAGAGCCAACAACAAGAGAACTATCAGGCTCAACCTCCTCCTGCACATCACAACAAGTGCAACAAGGATCAAGGCAAGGACAAATAGAGATGTCCACCTCATAAATATACGCCATTGCCTGAATCTTTGGCATCAATTTTCAATCGCCTTTGCGAGGCTAAGGCCCTAATATTGCCTGAAGTGCGTGCCTTGGATCCTAATCACCGCAAACCTAGGGGGTATAGAGAAGATCTCTATTGTGTTTATCATCGACAAAATGGCCATGATATCCAGGATTGTGTTGCATTCAAGAATGTAGTGCAGAATATGTTGGATAAGAACAAATTACAAATAGATAGCCCCTCGGCTATCGATAATCAAGACATCGACATATCCAAAAACCCTCAACACAACCATGAGGATGACAACAATCAAGTTGAGCATGTTAATGAGATGCACATGGCCCCACCTGATGAGGGTTTTATCGGTATGATCAATATTGTAGCACAAAGTAAGAAATGCCTTGATCAGCCCAACATACCAAAAAGTTCAACTAAAGTTGATAACCTATCATGGTCCATATCAACAATGAATTCAGTTCACTTACAAAAGGACCCTGTGATTACCTTTTGTAGGCAGGAGATTAAGCCAATCTCTAAGGATGAACCCGATCCTCCGCTACACATCATAGCGAGCATCAATCAGATTTCGTACAAGAGAGTCTTGATTGATATCGGGTCATCTATCAACATCATCACAACTACAACTTTGAAGCATTTAAATCTTCCATCTTCGCACATTAAGGACTCAACATTCACATTAAGAGCCTTCAATGATACCACATCCCCAACGATCGGTACAATAGTCCTACCTATAAAGGTTGGGATAAAGACAATTCCTACATTGTGCCATATCCTAGGGGGTGAGAGGTAGTATAACATATTGCTAGGTAGACCATGGATGAGGGATATGGAATGTGTGCCTTCCATAGTGCACCAAAATCTAAAATTCATACACCAAGGACAAGTGTATGTGGTCCCCCATGATCCGAAGCCATTCAAATATTGTAAGAAAGTCGATGAGCCACAAGAAACTCTAGTGGCATGCAAGCCTCAAAATATTCATTTGAATAAAATCATCAAACATTCGACTAGGGCTTGCATCAAGAAATCGCTACCCTCTCCCATCACCAAAAATCATGGTATCATATTACCTGATGAGGAGAAGAAAACATCAGTTAGCATGACTGATATAGAATCATCTCGACTAGTTGATGATTTACTTACAACTGGTCTAAAAGCTAAAGCACCTTCTCAAGAGTTCATGGGAATGGTTGACATTAAGCCAGAGGATCAAGGGATTCTAAAGCAGATAGAACAAGAGAGGGGGCAATCAGATGTTGCTTCCACATTGAAAGGGCCAGAACCTTTGAAATTAGTCACTCCTGACTCATTGCTCATGGTGCCTCTTCAAGAGAAAGAACGGGTGCCTTCCCCACATCAAACTAGGGGTACTCAGGCTTACCCAATTCAACAGTACAAAGTGAAGCAAAAATCTGAACTGAGTCAGAAACATGAGCATGTGGATGCCGCTATCAAAGTGGACCATCAAGAAGCATCCACATCAACCCAAATAAAGGAAATAAGTGATTTACAATTACCTAATGGATCTCTAGCATCCACTTTTTCATTTCCTTCAATAGACAAAGGTATTTCGAGTCAATCATTGGAAATACACATGAATTCTTTATCAGTATTGCAATCCATTCTAAGTCGTATAGATAGAATGGAGCATCGAATGGATGATCAAGATAAGGTGTTGCATAGTATCATGAACCAGCTTGAAAACCTAGAATTACAAAAGCAACCCACATCTAAGGGTGAACCACTTTTTGTGCAACCACAGGAAAAGCCTCAGCAAAAGCAAGAGCCAATTCGGTCCACTCAACCATTGGGTCCTCATGACAAACCAATGCGGGTTAGGCACCCAAGATAGTCACAGTGTATTTGGACTCCTTTAAATGAGTCTATGTCTAACATTCTTCAAAAGTTGCAAGAATCTAAGGTCATCACCTTACCTGACATCAAACCTATAGATCCAAATCGAGTCAAACCTAAGGGTTACAGAGAGGATCATTATTGTCTCTATCATCGAATGGAGGGTCACAGCATTCACGATTGTTATGGATTCAAGCATAAGGTTCAAAACCTCATAGACAAGGGGGTTTATCACCTAGATGGTTCACTCTAGGTGCCTCATCAGATACCCCATGGGCCTTCATCACCCCGTAAGTATCAACATTCCTCTTTTCACCAAGAGCAGGATCAGCGTGCTTTGACGCCCCTAACGAAATCCATATCAGTCATATTTTGTAAGCTGCAAGAAAAGAATGTAATTACTTTACTAGATGTACCCTCATACAACCCATATAGGCCCAGATCTAAAATGTACAGGAAGGAGCAGACTTGCCTGTATCACCAAATGAGGGGTCATGACATTATTTATTGTCATAGTTTTAAACATGTGATTCAGGATCTGATTGATGAAAATATCATATCCATGAATGGGTCTTTACTATTGCCTTCTCAAGACATAGGCACCCACTAGAGGTCCATGCCTCAATTGGAAGAGTTGATTTCTATCACTCATCCTAAGCAAGTTGATTACATTTTAGTAGATAACATGCACATTGGGGGTCTTCAAGGTAGCATACCTTCCCCACCATCCACGCCAAATTCAATGAGGCAAAGTGAGGATCCTAGAGGTAGCACACCTCCTTCACTTTCATTGAGGGGCACACACACTGGGGGTACATAGGGTAGCATACCCTCCCCAAAAGGCTCCAAGGGTTCCTAAAACCACTTGGTCATGTCAATCAAAGGCCTCGAGGGTTTTCTTAAACCGCAGGCCCCAAGGGTTTGCTTAAAACCGCTCGGTCATCCCAAAAGGCACCAAGGGTTTCTAAAAACCTTGGTCATCCAAAAGGCTCGAGGTTTGCTTAAAACCGCTCGATCATCCTAAAAAGGCTCCAAGCTCTCTTGTGAGTACTTTGGTCAATCAAAAGCTCCAAAGGTATGTAAAACCTTTGGTCAACCCCAAAAGGCTCCAAGGGTTCTAAAAATCGCTTGGTCATCCTTAAAAGCTTCCAAGGATTTTTAAAACCTTTGTCAAGTTAAAAGCTCCAAGGATTCTTAAAAATCGCTTGGTCAAACTAAAGGCTCCAGAGGCATGTATGCACTGTTTGGTCAGATATAAAGGCTCAAAATCAATAAAAATTAAAAAATCAATAAAATCCAAAAAAATTGGTAAAGCATAAAATCCAAAAACATTTGCATTTGCATTATGCATTTTTCATTTGCATTCACACATGCATTCACTACATCGCATTGCATATAGGCATTCATCATCCATTGCATTCCATAGTAGGAGGGATTGTGTTTGTCAGTCTTACAAACGACACCACGTTTGTGTTTTAATCATGCACCTTTGCATTTATCATAATCCATTGCATTCATATACAACACCTGTTGCTAGGAGATATGTGTGTATACCAAAGTTTTCCAGTCACTCAACCATACCTAGTGGGTTTCTCAGACGTCATAGAAAGCTTGCTTTGCTTTTGTAGATGAGGTCATTAGTTGTGATAGTACTTGGCATATCAAGATCCCATCACTAATGGAAACATTTAAAATCCTGCTAAGATAAGGGAGGATGAAAGCTACGAAAGTGGTCCTGGGTATTTAGAGAGATGGGTTTTATTACCTGCTTGTCTTGCAAATAGTTTGGTCTAGAGTGGTGAACCTTGGCAAAAGGACAAGAATTTCCCCTACTCGTACATAGATACATAGTTTGTTTCAAATCCAAAGTTCAAAGTTCAAATCTAAAATGATATAGTGAATTAAAAGCACTATACAAATCCCTTGCTCAAGAAAAATGGGAATAAACAGTGATTTTTATCACTCAGAATAAAACGTGAAAAATAGTGATTTTTATCACTACATATGAGCAAAAATCAAAATGGGGTGAGAACTTGAATCCCTGGATTGTTCACCATTCAAAGCCATAGAATGAACCTCGAGTGCAGCAATGGGTTGAAAGAGTCCCGTCTACTTTTAGAGTAGTAGTTTTATTGGGTGATCCCCAAACGCAACAATGGGTTGAAAGAGTCCCACCTATTTTTGGAGGGGTAGTCCTGATCAATTTGCGAGATGAGCTAGCTCTAGGTGCCTGGGGTTGTCTAGCATTATAGTCCAATCAAATCTGAAACAAGGGTGATACGAACATAGGAGGAACCCGATCTCACATATGGGTTGGAAGAGTCCCGACTGACATCTAGGGTATGCCTATGGTCTATCTTAATATACTCACGTGCACACACAGGGGTAATGAATAGTTGGGTCTTTCATGACAAAAGCCTTGTACAGTTAGTATGGGATGTTTGAGAAGTCTACTAGGGTGTTTGAGTCTCATGGAAAACCTCAAAAGTTTCTCTAATAGCAACACAAACCATATAGAATAAAATCATCAAATTGCAAAGTATCGAATCCATGATACATCATTACATAAAGCACAATCAAGATATAGGATAGATACTGGATGGATATTAGAAATGATATCTAGATGACCACTGACTATATTGTGCATATTTTTCAAACTTGCAAAAGAAAATAGAATGACATATTATATCATTCGCATCATACAACTTCATACCATTGCATTTCATATATGGGTGATTAATTGATTATATTCTTGTAATGAGGATATTTCAATTATATTCATGATTTTTATACATTATGTGGTGTCGTCCATTAGATTGATAAACACATATCACATTCATTCCTTATGTTTTAAGTGATTAAAGCATACAAGTTCATTTACATTAGATTACCATCATGTAAATAATGCATTACATACATTGCATCAACATATCGTGATAGTGTCATAAAATTAAATGCATGCAATAAAGCAAAATCAAATATGCATTTAAGTAAACATCGCATCCATATGCATCCATCATAAATAGCACATCTAAACATCTAGATCACTGCATATCATCATCATCATAAATAAAATAGCTATCTAGTGCATGTCATCCATACATCACATCATATATAATATGAGAATTGCATCCATGTGCAACTCAAAAATGTAAAAATAACAAAAAAATCAAATAACTCAAAAGCCAAATGTGCCTTGTACCTAGTTATTTACCCTATACACTTGGTGGTTGCAGCGACTTGCGATCCATGCAATCCGACAAGATGAGTAAATTACCATAAGGACATTTGGGGCAAATTCATCATCGTGGAATTGATATGCTTCATTTCAATCCCTAAGAAGGCCTAGACAGCTGGACTGCTCCATGGGAATGAGATATTCATGTCAATTCTTCTATGATCATTTCAGCAGATCATCGATAATATGATTCAACACATGCCTAATTGGAATTACTTTCATTTCGATTCCCTAAGAAGGCCTTCATGGCTAGACCACTCCATGGGATAGAAATAGGTAATTACTATTAATAGTTGCAATCATAGCTGATTAGGCCTTGCCAAGTATTTAAATGCTAAATCTTAATTTGTTCAAGATCATTCATAGTGGTCAAGTGACCTCGTCGCTTCATTTAATTGTCATTACCCTCATCGACTCATCGCTTGAGGGGGTAGTCATAATATCAAATCATAAATCAAAATCAACAGAAGATCCCTTGATCTTGTCAAAATTATGTTCATCTTACGAATCATTACCAACAATTATCATAAGCTTACCCTTTGTTGGGACAAACAACAAAAATGATGAGTTAAGCCTTTGTCACTCCGTCTATCGGTCCTATCCGATTATACCCAAAAATGCCAAAGCACCAGATGTAAGCCTTCCATCTAGTTGGAAGCAAATGTAAGCCTTCTATCCAGTTGGAAGCAAATTTAAGCCTTTCACCCAGTTGAAAGCAATGATTCTAGGATGCACGTCCTTTTGTAGGACCTGGGGCATCTAATGTTGATCAGACTAATGATCATCATAGAACCTTCGACATCATTTTAGGAGGTCTATTTTTGCTCACGCATTGTTCGATCTCACAATGCATCTCAAAAGGGGCATCTGTAGACACCTAAAACGTGTCATGTCGAGGGCGACTACTCATATGGACATGCTACAAGACCATATGGAAGATCTTGGATAGACTCCAAGATAGAGCAGTGGTTCTAACCACTCAATTTGGGCTCCTTGGCCTAATCAGTCTGAACCACAGGTGAGACCTGTGGTCTACAGTATGAACCATGGCTAAGACCTACGATTTATAGTTTGAACCACAACTATCACCTACGGTCTAAACTAAAGTTCAGTTGGCCTTCAATCGAGCCAAATCAGTTTGAATGACCATTTGTTCTAGAAGAAGGTGGTTAAAGGATGAAAGCTTCCAATCCAACTGTCCTAACCACCTCTTCTTGATCTTGGCTTCTCCATGAAGCCACCCCTAGCCCTAGGGCATCCTATAAATACCCCCTCCAAATGGGGAGAGAATATAGAGAGTTGATTGATCAAGTGAGTAGCGAAGCCCTATCGAATTGCATACTGAATTCATGCATTGGAGAAGGCCACTTTGCTATTCACCCAAAGATCAATTTGCCATGGAAGTTCTAGGAGCCTAGAAGAACCAAGAAATGCAAATTTGGGCAAACGAAGGCCCATCATAGTGAATCAACTACCAAACCTATCATAAGGACACCGAAGGTGACCCTTGAACATCAATTGGACAAGGAGGTCAAGCCCACTACCCCTGATTTTGAGGGTAAACTCACTTAATTGCTAACCGTGGCTTTCAACCATGGTTTACAGTGCAGACCGTGCATCAGTACTATGGTTTGCAACAGAGGTATCACCACCTTATTGTTCTCATTTTTTACCGTTTAACTAGACTAGATTAGTCATTCACATGGTTAAATGGTAGTTTTAGAGACTTCTGACCGATAGATTAGTGTTTTTGCTAATTTGCTTTCATCTTGGTAGTTTAGATGCTAATGGTTTCTTTTTACTTTATAATGCTTCATTTCGAGCAATTGATTCCATAGATTGATAGTTGTGCTCTTCATTTACATATTTCCATCAATCTTGATATTATTTGCATATGTTTAGCATAGTTTACACATTTTCTTGATTTTATGTCATTATGCTATTTTCATGCTATTTGTCTTTAAAGGGCCTCATCATGAGAGGTTGCCTATGCTTTTGACATTCTTGTGTTGTTTCTTGATCGTAGGAAATAGGTTTCTAAGGAGCTACAACCATTCATTTCCTTCCTCAACACGAAGAAGAGGGTTCACTCCACCCTAGAGCAGTTCGTGTCACCTTAAGGGCTTGATAGTGCATTTCACCCCCGAGGGGGATTGAAATAATTGTAATTGTGTATCAAAATAGAGTATCCCTAAGAGGGACTTACTTGTAATTAGACACTCATTCATTTTAATGGAATAATGGAGGCATTTCTTGTAATTTCTATGTGTTTTGTCCATTTTTGTGTTTGAATATCATTTTACTTTGTTTATGCAATTACAACATTTTGGGTGCATGCATTTTTGGTCGTAAAGGTAGGCAATCCAATAATATACTTTAGCAAGCTCACCAAGAACTTACTCAAAATATTCTCTAGCAATCTCACCAAGAACTTGCTCAAAATCTGCTCTAGCAAGGTCACCAAGAACTTTCTCAAAATCTGCTCTAGAAAGATCACCAATAACTTGCTCAAATATGCTCTAGCAAGCTTACCAATAACTTGCTCAAATCTGCTCAGCAAGCTCACCAAGAACTTACTAAAAATATTCTCTAGAAAGCTCACCAAGAACTTGCTCAAAATCTGCTCTAGCAAGCTCACAAAGAACTTGCTCAAATCTGCTCTAGCAAGCTCACCAAGAACTTGCTCAAATCTACTCTAGCAAGCTCACCAAGAACTTGCTCAAATCTGCTCAGCAAGCTCACCAAGAACTTACTCAAACTCTATCCACAAATTTGTCCACAAATCTATCCAGAAGCCTTCTCAAAGGCTTAATCAATCATACACAAAATTTGCCACAAATCTGTCCAGAAATCTATCTCAAAGGCTCAATCAATCATGCTCAAGTAGCACTCAAATATCATCCACATATTTATGAAGGCAAGGCTCAATGATGAACTCAACAATGAATGGCAATACACTCTACAATGGATGACAACAATGATCCACAATGATCTCAAATCAAATCAGAATATAGAATAGTTTGTTTCATGGAACTTGAAAAACCACTTCACACAATCACTTGACTAGGCTCAAACAACTCTACTCAACCAATCACCACAAAGAACAACTCTTTCTCACAAACCCTAGTCCAAGAAAGTATCAACCAACTCAAATGTTTCCAACAATGCTCAACCACAAATCTCACATAACAATGATACTCATGTTGTTCTCTAACTCAAGTTCAAGTTATTTGTATAATCAATGGGCTTCAACAACAATGCTTATAAAACATTCTTCACATAACAATGATACTCATGTTCTTCTCAAACCCTATCTCAGGTTTTTCACACAACTAATGGCTTCAACAACAATGCTTATAAAACAAGGTTTAAACACAACTCTCAAACCAGAAAACCTTGAAGAATTCAACCAACCTATTGTGGCTGATCCACAACACACCCCAAAATTGGGGACCCACCTTTTTTGCATGCTTTCAAAGAAGACCGCAGTGGCCCAGATGCTAAAAAATCAAAGGAAGAGCAAAATATAGCAAGAAAAAGAAAGTGTCGCGATATCGCGACATGTTGCTCCATCGCGACCAGAAATGAAAAGTTGTCACGATATCGCGACATGTTGCTCCGTCGCGGCCGAAAATGAAAAGTTGTCACGATTTCGCGACATGTTGCTCCGTCGCGGCTAGAAATGAAAAGTTGTCACGATTTCGTGACATGTTGCTCCATCATGGCTAGAAATGAAAAGTTGTCGCGATTTCGTGACATGTCGCGTTTTCGTGGCTAAGAGCAGCAGAATGCATCATGAAGAGAAAATGTCGCGATATCGCGACGTGTTGTGAAATCACGATGCAAGACAAAGAACCAAATTAAAGACTCAAAATGTCGCGATATCGCGACATGTCGTGAAATCACGGTTCATAGAGGAGAGAAAGACAAAATGAAAATGTCGTGATATCGCGACATGTCACGAAATCATGGTCAAAAGCAAAAGGGCAAGGCAAAAGTTGTCGCGATATCGCGACATCTCATGTTTCACGATCAAAAGAAGAAAAAAATGTCGCGATATCGCGACATGTCAAACCAAACAGCCAAAATGAACGTAGAGGAAAAATGTCGCGATATCGCGACAGGTCACATTTTCATGGCTCCAAGCAACGAGATGGTACGAAAGGAAAATATGTCATGATTTCATGACATGTCGTGTTTTCGTGGCCAAGTACAGCGAGACAGTCCGAAAGAGAAAAGCGTCATGATTTCACGACAAAGCGACAAGACAAAAGAGAAAAGCGTCATGATTTCATGACAGAAAGCAACGAGACAGCCCAAAAAAGAAAAACGTCACGATTTCGCGACAGGTTGCATTTGCTCGGTCCAAAATAGAAAAATGTCACGATATCGCGACATGTCTCATTTTTGCGATGCGTGATGATGAACAAGGCTGCTGACAGAAAAATGTCGCGATATCGCGACATGTCTCATTTTTGCGGTGTAGGTAGAGGAGCAAAGCTGCATACATAAAAACGTCGTGATATCGCGACATGCTATTTTTGGTCACGATTTACAAGGGGCCGTTATGGAACATGCAGGGAAACGCTGAACACGTGGCGTAAAGGTGTAAGGGTTACAGGAAGGCTGCAGTTAGCAAAGAAGATCAAACGTTTCGACGCTCGAACAACAACCAAAAATAATGAAAAGTCGAGGAAGACAAAACGAAAAGATCTGGGAAATGAAATGAAGCGTCACAGAGCGAAATAGAGAGCCGCACCAGAGGGTTTAAAAGGAGAAGCATAGATTGGTACGGGGGTCAGAAACCGCTGCAGGCAGAGTTGCAGAGCTAAGGGCGAGATAGCCATTCTGGGCCTGCTTTGGAGTGTTTTTCTTCCCCTTTTCTGGTTTTGAGAAAACTAGAGACTTCTGTTACTGTAAAATGATCAATTTTTAATACAAAAAATTCAGAGAGTTGCACCTCATTGACAAGAAAGAAGGAGTTATTTTTTGCATGCAAGATTTAATGTCTATTTTCCCCTTTTCATATTTTAGGCTTATAGGTGGAGTTTAATGCAAGTTATCTTGGTTGCTCCAAGCGAATGTCTAAATCTGAAAATCTAATTCAAAACCCTAGGAACTAGCACTTAGCTTATTAGGATTGTGCATGTTTTGCAGGTCCAATAGGTTAGGTTGTATGCAGGAAACCTCATATCTTCGATTTTGTCGAATAGGATCGTAGCACTCTGAATGCATTTTAGTTTCAGTTTCTGCATTTCATTTTTTATTTTCTGCTTTTTATATTTTTCAGAAGCTTTAACTTTCAAGGCATTAAAATAAACATCTAAAAAATATCAAAAGCTAAAAAGCAATGAACAATCACTAAAGTTTCATGGTGAAATAAATCAACATTGCCCCTTGTTTACGAGTTACTTGCAATCACTAAGGTGTTCCAAGCATTTAAATTGAATATCTTTATTTGGGATTATCAATACACACATGTAAATGCTAATACAACGGAGACCTTGGAGAAATTATTCATTTAATTTCTTTGCAAGAGGGGATTTGGAACCCAAATCCTATCGGAGAGTGTGTTTTCACAATCGGGTGAAAATACCACTCAACATATTGGCGCTAGAAGGAGGGCATGAAACGGTTTATTTCATTATGATTTTAAATGCTACGGGTTTATAATTGTTTGAGAGCTTTACATTGCTAAATATTTCAAGTCCATTTGATTAGCATCTTCGGCCTCCTCTAACACCACTCAACAGATTGGCGCTAGAAGGAGGGCCTGATGGGTTTATTTTAGTGTGATTTAGATTTAAATTTTTGTATATCTCATGCTATATTGATTGTTATCTTTAGTCCTCTAACACTCAACAGATTGTTAAAAGGACGGCCTGAATTGGTTTACTTTATTCTACTTTAAGCAATTCAGGTATGTTGTATATTATTCTAACGTTTTTTGATTGTTCATACAGAAATAATGTGATTTGATTTAATTTTGAAAATTTTGGTCTCGACTAACGAAGTGTTGTTTCCATACAATTACTTTTCATTTGATTTTAATGAATACATCTCTTGGTTGATGCTAACTTGATTTTTTATACATTGCAGGTTGGATATTTGCTAGTCATTTCACATGATGTGTCATGATTCCTTCTTTTTTTGACTAACATATTTGGTTCTAAAGTTATATTCTGAGTTCACTAATGGCAACATTTGAGGAGCAAATTGTATCCCTAAGAGCTGAAATAGTGTCTCTAAGAGAAAGAATGGTATCTACGATGGAGGATCATTATAAGGGTTTGTCTATACATGTGATACCCCATCAAATTCCTAAACTGCTATTAGAGTTTCTACGATGTTTTAATCAAGAGGTGCCACTAGGATACTTGCAAAAACTGTATGTCTACAAGGATACATTATGTAAATTCCAGATTTTCTATGAGGAGGTGGCTTGTAAGTTATTTGCATACATTTTGGATGATAAACCATTCTTTTGGTATAGCCAACTACCCATGGAGGTTAGGACTTCTTGGATACAACTAGAAGCAGCCTATCTTTATCATTTTGGTAATCGGGTTGACTTAGAAATGTTGAAAAATCAATTTACCTCCATATGTAAGGAGCCTAATGAATCCTTGAGTCAATTCAATGGAAGATTTCATGAGTTGCACTCCCAAATGTGGGAAAATTTTAACACATTAGAAGAGGAAGCCATGGAAGTATACCCGGGAGCCATACACCCCACACTTGCTTCATTCATTGAGGAAAAAATGGGTGGCTTGTCTCTAGAGAAAATCTATGAGATCCTAGAAGAGGTAGAACGACAAGGTCTTGAAGAAGAAAAGGCACAACATGTTCACATGAGAGATTGTCCTTCTAAATATATTGATGCCAACCTACACCAACCATCAAATATAGCACCCTCCACTCCAATGATACCTAAGGTAAATGATCAAGGGGATGAATTTGAATATCCAAATGTTACAACCACCTTAGATGTAGTCCAAGAGGAGGTGCAAAGTGCTAAACCAACATCCGCTAGTGAAGATTATGCAGAAATGATCTCATTCATGGA
The DNA here is from genome assembly GCA_028583015.1 of Wollemia nobilis. Lineage (NCBI taxonomy): Eukaryota > Viridiplantae > Streptophyta > Pinopsida > Araucariales > Araucariaceae > Wollemia > Wollemia nobilis. Next base: position 7,498,873 of record JAQPPZ010000440.1, read on the forward strand.
GATACACGATTATTCGGATGAAGGGGTTCTAAATTCAACAATGTTTGATATATGTGATAGGACGGAACCCACCATAGAATTGAATGGAATGGTTGAAAATGAAATCGGGAGAAAACCAATAAATGAATTTGAAGATATGATAGAGTTTCACCACTTGTTCTTGGAAGATACTATTGATGAGATGTGTACAATTAACAATCAAGAAATTCTTCACCCTCCAAATTGTGATAAAACTGTATCATGGGTTACTAATTTGGACGATGATAGCCTTACAAATTTGAATTCAAGAAACGACCCACTATTAGAAATAATTGAACCATCTAAGGAAGGTGAAGATGAATTTGATGAGAAACACATTGATGAATTGGAGGATGTTGAAGAAGTAGTTGAACGTCACCACTTGATTTTGGAAGATGATTATTACAATGCTTGGAAGAAGTGGGAAGACTACACTCTCTCCAAAACTACTAATGAAACTTGTGTGCCAATTGATATACAGGACAACATAATTGCCTACTCAAAGGAAGATATTACAACTCCTGTACAATTTGAGGATGTTTTGGAAGAGGGTTTCAAGTCTCATCAAATTTTGAAAGATTATAATGATTCCATTACCAAGGACAAAGAAGAAAAATATTTGATGAATGAATCAAAAGATCATGCCACAAACATCATGGATTTGGATGACAATTTTTACAATGGTTGGGGGAGATATGATAATGCATTTTTTTCTCACACCCCTATAGATGAAACTCATATTTCACTTGATATGCAAGACGTTGAAACTTCTATCTCACATGAAGAGATACCATGGATAGTGAACAAAGAATGGGAACTAAATGACGAAGAGATGGATCAATTGGAAACAACTCAAATGAAGGATCATCAAGATGAGTCATTGGACATACACTTTGACCAAGAATATTTGAAGGTTGAAAAGGATGGCCATGTTTTCAATTGGGTGCCTAATTTTGGTATGTTTGATGAACAAGTAATCAATGAAGAGTATGAAGACCATGAGGTAAAAGAGGGAATTACAAATCCCCATCAAATTTTGGTAAATAAAAATGTTCAAAGGGTAGAATCTAACCTTTTGTGTTCAAGCATCCAAAATTTAGGTGAAAATTTGCATGACCATATTTTGAATTTGAATGATGTTTATGGTGAAATGTCATTAAAGGTGAATGAAAAACAAGGTATGATTTCCAATCACACCTTTGATAACACCGTTTTAATGAATGAAAAAGAAGTTGATGCACTTGAACTGTTAAATCAAATTCATCAACAATTACGAATTGAATCTAGGGTAAAAACTTTTAATGATCCTAATTTAGTAAATATCCTAGATGCTTGTAAATTGTTGCACAAATTTGATTGGCCTACAAATTTGGAAAATGATTTGGCTTTGAAAATTTTAGAAATAGGCTCTTATTTGCAGCATCTCACATTTAAAAAGGAAAGCCTAGTTCTAAATCATGAATGGAATTATAAGATTTATACTTTAAAGAATAGACAAGATAAAATTGAATATCATTTATTGTCTAATCATTTTAGTAACTTGACGCTCACCTATGAGAGTGCTAATGGAATTAAATCTAATTGGTGGGGTGAGCAAGGGAAGTTAAAAGTTGTTGCATGGTGTGGTCTAATATTGTTTTTGTTGGATTCCTACAACACTTGGCATGCATATCACATTATATTTTTGTTGAAGTGTTCTAATCATGTTTGGGATCCAGGAAAGTGATAGTCCAAGCTTTGCACCATCTTGTATTATATTGTACATTTGTATATAGATTTTGGTTTTTGGTTTTGGTTTATGTTTTCAAGTTTCGTTTTTGGATTGCTAGTCAGGTTTGGATTCAAGTTATGTGTTTATTTGACATGTTTGGTTTGTCTAAAAAAAAAAAAAGAGTTTTTTGAGATGTCAACTTATGCCTAAAATCAGGAGAATATGAAACATTGGAATTGTATTGTAGAAAGCTCCACAAGTAACGCAAACACATTAAATAATATCGTTTGAAACTTGTGATGCATGAAGTTGTCAGTTTTACAAATTATGGCAACATAGGTGGTATACTCCATCCACAATTCAGAAAAGCAATGCATTCATATTACATTCCATTTTGCATATATATTCCATCTTAGTTGCATATCCATTTCCAATACAATCATTGAAAAATGTCAAATCCTCTTAGGGTTATTCTATAACATAAATAAATAAAAAAAAGATCCTAAGGTTGGGAACTGATGCCCGAACTATCTTGAACCAAGCACATTTCATGCACATTAAAAAGGATCTTGAGCAAAATGATCAAAACCATGCTTGGAAGAAAAGGTCAGGCGAAAGGAGTATTTCATGTCTGTCCTATCATGCAACATAATCCTTAAAACAGTGGTTTTTACCACTTCCATAAAGCTTAAAGCCTAAAATCAGAATAGTAAGGATAGGGTTAAATCCTCATCGAACTTAGGTTGAGGATCCAACTCCCCAAAGCTCTGATTTGACCTACATGGAGTAGTAAGGATAGGGCATAATTCTCATCTCACTTAGGTTGAGAATCCGATTCCCCAAAGCTTCCATTTTTCCCATTTCATCATAAAGCTTGGATTGGAAGGATCGTACTACATGTCCTCTGCAAAGGATGGGTAGTCATCCCAAAGGTCCAAGAAATAAAATTAAACAATATTTCCCATCTTATCTTAATATTGGATTGGAAGGATCGTACTACATGTCCCTAGCAAGGATGGGTAGTCATCCCAAAGGTCCAAGAAATAAAAGAAAAAGAATGAATGAAGCCAAATTATGGATTATGGGGTTAAGTATGCCCATGCGTGGCAGCATGTCTTGTCTAAAAACAAGACCACTGACTATTCAAACGGATAGACTAGCATGACCATTTCATCCATAACTGGTTAAATTATTTTGCTCAAAGTGAGGTAATGAATTCCAAATCGAGTAGTAAGGATAGGGTTAAACTCCCATCTCGCTTAGGTTAGGAGTCCGATTCCCCAAAGCTCTGATTTCACTTTCACTTGCACATGGGTTCAAGATAGTAGTGACTCATAACCAACTTTGGGATCTAATAAAGCAATTCATTATACACATAGTTGATCCTAAGAGGGTTTGATAATTTTAATTGTTTGTACATGATATTAGAAGGTTTGAGCCTTTGCAAAGCAGGTTGTTATATCTCTAGCATCTTCATCATACATCAAATCCTGCACAAATCATTCATAGCCTTGCATACAAATCATAAGTGAAACTGACAATGGAATGTTGATCAAGTTCAAGCGATAGGGAATGAAAACACATTGCACACACCGAGCTGATACTTAATGATTCCGATGTTTCATGTATTTTTGATCTATCGGTATTAGTTTATCCTTTATGTGCTGACGCTTGTATCTAAGCTTGTATATTTCAGGTTGGGTTCTCACCAAAATGCTTAAGAGCATTTGACAGTAGAGTCGCCATTTGTTGTGGCTGATCCACAACACACCCCAAAATTGGGGACCCACCTTTTTTGCATGCTTTCAAAGAAGACCGCAGTGGCCCAGATGCTAAAAAATCAAAGGAAGAGCAAAATATAGCAAGAAAAAGAAAGTGTCGCGATATCGCGACATGTTGCTCCGTCACGACCAGAAATGAAAAGTTGTCGCGATATCGCGACATGTTGCTCCGTCGCGGCCGAAAATGAAAAGTTGTCGCGATATCGCGACATGTTGCTCCATCGCGGCTAGAAATGAAAAGTTGTCACGATTTTGCGACATGTTGCTCCGTCGCGGCTAGAAATGAAAAGTTGTCACGATTTCGTGACATGTCACATTTTCATGGCTAAGAGCAGCAGAATGCATCATGAAGAGAAAATGTCGCGATATCACGACGTGTTGTGAAATCATGGTGCAAGACAAAGAACCAAATTAAAGACTCAAAATGTCACGATATCACGACATGTCGTGAAATCGCGGTTCATAGAGGAGAGAGAAGAAAAAATAAAAAAATGTCGTGATATCGCGACATGTCACAAAATTATGGTCAAACCAGTCAAATAGGGCAAGGCACTAAAGTTGTCGTGATATCGTGACATGTCATGTTTTCATGATCCAAAAAAGATGAACAAAAAAAAATGTCATGATATCGCGACATGTCAGAGTTTCGCAACCTAGAGCAGCCAAAATGAACGTAGAGGAAAAACGTCATGATATCGCGACAAGTCACGTTTTTACGGCTCCAAGCAATGAGATGGTACGGAAGGAAAATATGTCATGATTTCATGACATGTCGTGTTTTCACGGCCAAGTACAGCAAGAGCAGTCCGAAAGAGAAAAGCATCATGATTTCATGAAAGCATGACAAGAGAAAAGCGTCATGATTTCACGACAGAAAGCAGCAAGATAGCCCAAAAAAAAAAATGTCGCGATTTCGCGACAGGTTGCATTTGCTCGGTCCGGAATAGAAAAATGTCACGATATCATGACATGTCTCATTTTCGCGATGCGTGATGACGAACAAGGCTGCTGACAGAAAAATGTCGTGATATCGCGACATGTCTCATTTTCGCGGTGTAGGTAGAGGAGCAAAGCTGCATACATAAAAACGTCGTGATATCGTGACATGCTATTTTTGGTCACGATTTATAGGGGGCCATTATGGAACATGCAGGGAAACGCTGAACACGTGGCATAAAGGTGTAAGGGTTACAGGAAGGCTGCAGTTAGCAAAGAAGATCAAACGTTTCGACGCTCGAACAACAACCAAAAATAATGAAAAGTCGGGGAAGACAAAACGAAAAGATCTGGGAAATGAAACAAAGCGTCACAGAGCGAAATAGAGAGCCACACCAGAGGGTTTAAAAGCAGAAGCATAGATTGGTACGGGGGTCGAAAACCGTTGCGAGCAGAGTTGCAGAGCTGAGGGCGAGATAGCCATTCTGGGCCTGCTTTGGAGTGTTTTTCTTCCCCTTTTTCTGGTTTTGAGAAAACTAGAGACTTTTGTTACTGTAAAATGATCAATTTTTAATACAAAAAATTCAGAGAGTTGCACCTCATTGACAAGAAAGAAGGAGTTATTTTTTGCATGCAAGATTTAATGTCTATTTTCCCCTTTTCAGATTTTAGGCTTATAGGTGGAGTTTAATGCAAGTTATCTTGGTTGCTCCAAGCGAATGTCTAAATCTGAAAATCTAATTCAAAACCCTAGGAACTAGCACTTAGCTTATTAGGATTGTGCATGTTTTGCAGGTCCAATAGGTTAGGTTGTATGCAGGAAACCTCATATCTTCGGTTTTGTCGAATAGGATCGTAGCACTCTGAATGCATTTTAGTTTCAGTTTCTGCATTTCATTTTTTATTTTCTGCTTTTTATATTTTTCCAGAAGCTTTAACTTTCAAGGCATTAAAATAAACATCTAAAAAATATCAAAATTTAAAAAGCAATGAACAATCACTAAAGTTTCATGGTGAAATAAATCAACATTGCCCCTTGTTTACAGTTACTTGCAATCACTAAGGTGTTCCAAGCATTTAAATTGAATATCTTTATTTGGGATTATCAATACACACATGTAAATGCTAATACAACGGAGACCTTGGAGAAATTATTCATTTAATTTCTTTGCAAGAGGGGATTTGGAGCTCAAATCCTATCGGAGAGTGTGTTTTCACAATCGGGTGAAAATACCACTCAATCGTGACATGTTGCATTTTCATGGCCAAGTGCAACGAGACATCCTGAAAGAGAAAAGTGTCACGATTTCACGACAGAAAGCAACGAGACAGCCCGAAAGAGAAAAGTGTCACGATTTCGCGACAGAAAGCAGCGAGATGGTATGAAAGAGAAAAGCGTCGTGATTTCGCGACAGAAAGCAGCAAGATGGTACGAAATGAAAAGGTGTCACGATTTCGTGACATGTCATGTTTTCATGGCTAAAGTGCAACAAAAGACAATGAAGGAGAAAAACGTCATTATTTTATGACAGGTTGCATCCTCGCGGATCGAAAGAGAAAAACATCATGATTTTGCGATAGGTTGCATTTGCTCGGTCTGGAACAGAAAAATTTTGCGATATCGCGACATGTCTCATTTTCGTGGTGTAGGTAGAGGAGCAAAGCTGCGTACATAAAAACGACGTGATATCACGACATGCTATCTTTTGTCACGATTCATGAAGGGCCGTTACAGAACATGCAGGGAAACACTGAACACATGGCGTAAAGGTGTAAGGGTTACAGGAAAGCTGCAGTTAGCAAAGAAGATCAAACGTTTCGATGCTCGAACAACAACCAGGAATAATGAAAAGTCAAGGAAGACAAAACAAAAATATCTGGGAATGAAACGAAGCATCACAGAGCAAAATAGAGAGCCGCACCAGAGGGTTTAAAAGCAGAAGCACAGATTGGTACAGGGGTTGAAAATTACTGCAGGCAGAGTTACAGATCTAAGGGCGAGATAGCCATTCTAGGCCTGCTTTGGAGTGTTTTTCTTCCCCTTTTTTTGGTTTTGAGAAAACTAGAGACTTCTGTTACTATAAAATGATCAATTTTTAATACAAAAAATTTAGAGAGTTGCACCTCATTGACAAGAAAGGAGTTATTTTCTACATGCAAGATTTAATGTCTATTTTCCCCTTTCCATATTTTAGGCCTATAGGTGGAGTTTAATGCAAGTTATCTTGGTTGCTCCAAGAGAATGTCTAAATCTGAAAATCTAATTCAAAACCCTAGGAACTAGCACTTAGCTTATTAGGATTGTGCATGTTTTGCAGGTCCAATAGGTTAGGTTGTATGCAGGAAACCTCATATCTTCGATTTTGTCGAATAGGATCATAGCACTCTGAATGCATTTTAGTTTCGTTTCTGCATTTCATTTTTTATTTTCTGCTTTTTATATTTTTCCGAAGCTTTAACTTTCAAGGCATTAAAATAAACATCTAAAAAAATATCAAAATTTAAAAAGCAATGAACAATCACTAAAGTTTCATGGTGAAATAAATCAACATTGCCCCTTGTTTACAGTTATTTGCAATCACTAAGGTGTTCCAAGCATTTAAATTGAATATATTTATTTAGGATTATCAATACACACATGTAAATGCTAATACAGTGGAGACCTTGGAGAAATTATTCATTTAATTTCTTTACAAGAGGGGATTTGGAACCCAAATCCTATCGGAGAGTATGTTTTCACAATCGGGTGAAAATACCACTCAACACAACCACTTTCGAAAAGGAAACCACAGTCAATCCTTTTCTCTCCAATGATATTTCAGAAATAAACCACCATAAACAAAGTCAATGGAGAATATTGCTCATACCTTTTGATACCTTATTAGTTGTCCACTAAATCTGCCACACTCAACAAACTTTATTTTTCAACTTTCAATAAGGGTTAGGGCTCATGATTAATAACACAACAATAATATCCAAATAATACCTTATTACTCCTACTCAATAAAATACATCATGTCCCCTTATGAAAGAATTAATCCTCTTTGAAAAATAACAAAGCAAACTTCACTTTTGAACTTCTTTATAAAATCAGAAATATCTCTTTAAACACACCTTATTTCTCTCTCTAAGTAATTTAATCAAATAGCCCTCGAAATAAGCTTTCCAACGATATATAATATGATATACTTACAAAAATAAAATCACCATAAATCTCTCCTTTTCTTAAGGTGCATCATAACCCTTATTTCTCCTAGGGCAATTTTAGAAAAATAAAATATTAAAAAATATTAACTTGCCTCTGTCGCTGACGGGATTCGATCCCTTGATGCCTCCTCACTTAGCGCCTTAACTACGGCCAAGCCATCATTGGGCCACACAACCTCACATGTTCAAATGGTCACGAACCAAAACAAATACCTCAATATTTTGTGCCCTTCGAAAACTCAAAAATGCTTCGAGTGTTTCAACACAGCAAGCATCCCCGATGAGACTCGATCGCATGACCTCCTGCTTCTTACACATCGCATGAACCACTAGGCCAAAGGTTCCTATGTGTTTGGTTATCCTCCGTGAATGATTCTTCAACGGACCTAAATTTTGTAAACCCTTCACACGCCTCTTTACACACGCTTCAACACACAGGCTCTTTTCGCATTACATTATCAATTCGAATGCATTCGAAAATCAAGGACAAGGATTTATCAAAAATTTTGGTGGAAAAATATATATATATATATATATATATATATATATATATATATGCCTTTCCTCCTTTATTTATACGTCGACGCTATTATTTTTAATATATGCCTTTCCTCCTTTATTTAGACATCGACGCTATAATTTTATTTTTAATTTTAAAATTTAAATTTAAATTTTAAATAATTTAAAATTTAGACTAAATATTTAAAATTAAATATCTCCATCACCGGGACACCTTTTTCGATGAAACAAAAAGTCAACCTAGGTTTAAAAAAAAACTCATTTCAAATCTGCCATCCATGGTTTTAAATAAAACCTTTTATTTTGTCTGCCTTGGTTTTCACAAAAAAACTTGTATATATCCATGCTCTCCAAAATATCATAAATGATTATTTATGAAGTGTTGTTACCACCAAAACTCAAATGTGATCCATATGATATCAATGATCCATGTGACATCAATGACAACATAAAATAACTCAAATTACCAATAGAAAGAGATACCCCTACCTCCTTGGGTCTTACCCGATCCCTTCTGGGATGTTTTCCAAAAAAAATAATTAGTGGATGTACCTCTCCTGCAAAGTTCTTTGGAATCAATGATCCTAGAGAGGCCATTGCATCTTCAAATCTATTAGTCGAATGTGGAAAACTATCGATTTCATACCAATCAAATTTGGTGAGCAATTTCATTGCTACTTCATGGTAAAGCTTTATAATAGGTTCTTTGCATTGGTATTCTCCGTTGATTTGTCTAACAACAATTTGAGAATCACAAAATATCCTAATATATTTTGTGCCCATATCTATAGCTGCTTGAAGACCAATATTAAGGCTTCATACTTTGCATTGTTTTTTATGCATTGGAATTTAATTTTGAATGATAAGGGAATAAGAACCCCTATGGTGTATGAAAAATGACTCCAACACCTTGACCTTTTTTGCACCTAGAATCATCAAAGAATAGTGTGATATCGGCATCTTCCTATGGAATAACGTCTTCTTCTTGTTCAGTGATAGTGAATACCAAATCATCTAGGAGCTCAATAATCAAGGGTTGATGTCTAGGTAGTGGAGCTTCCACAAGCTGATCGAATATGACCTGATATTTAATGGATTTTTGACTAATGAACTTAAGATCAAATTTAGTGAGAAGCATTATCCATTTAGTTGTGTGGGTGTTATTTTAAGTGCGAGACATTATATAACACAAAGGATTTTTATGAGCTATGACATAAGTGGTGTGACTAAGCATGTAATGTATGAGTTTCTTAGTGGTAAAAACCACTACTAAGCACAAATTTTCCATGTAAGCATATCTAGTTTTATAGCTTACCAATTTTAGATTAATGTAATAGATAGCTTGCTCTTAATTATTTTCATTCTTTTGTGCAAGCATTGTCCCTAATGCAAAGTTTGTTGCTGAAACATAAATATGAAAGGGTACCCCCAGAAGAGGAGGAGTTAAGACTGGTGGAGAAGCCATGTATTGCTTGATATCATCAAAATATTTTTGACATGCATATATCCATGAAAATGTCACCTCCTTTTGTAATAGGTGATTGGAAGACCTACATTTATTAGAAAGTTGCTAAATGAAACGACGGATCGATTGAATATTTCCTTGTAAGCTATATAATTCCTTCAATTTTGTTGGGGGAGACATCTCCATGATGGCCTTTACTTTGTGTGGGTCCATCTCAATGCCTCTTTTGGAGATAATGAATCCTATTAGTTTTCTAGAGGTAACACCAAAGACACATTTCTTGGGGTTCAATATTACTTTTTCCAAGACACCAGTATGCTCTTATCAAGTTTTGGATTTTTCCAAGAGATCATCCACATAATATTCGATGATATTATGTATGTAATCATGGAATATGTATGTAATGGCATGTTGATAAGTGGCACCTAATTTTTTGAGGCCAAAGGACATCACCTTGTAATAAAAATTTACCCAAGGTATAGTGAATGTTGTTTTGTGTTGGTCATCAAGATTGATTTGAATCTGGTTGTATCCTAAAAAACCATCCATTAGGGAAAGCATTCCATGGCTAATACAAGTGTTGATGATTATCAATGTTTGGTATAGGAAAATCATCCTTAGGACATGCTTTGTTAAGGTATCAAAAATTAGTGCAAATGCATATCACTCAATTAGGCTTGCAAATAGGTACCATGTTTGAAAACCACTCAGGATAGTCAATAGGGACAATGATACCCACATATAATAGATTTTTAAGCTCTTATTTGACTAGGAGGACAATGGTAGGATGTATCCTTCTAAGTTTTTGTTTGACTAGCTTAGCATCAGAATGCAAGGTGAGATTATGGACAACCAAATTAGGGTCAAGACTAGGCATGTCTTTGTAGGACCATGAAAAAATACCCTTCTTCTTGAGGAGAGCAATTAATTGCTCTTGTTCATCTGTGGATAAACTTTTACCAAGTTTGAAAATTTGAGGATTGTTTGCATATGAACTAATTTTCACATCAATGGTATATTCAATAGACATATGAGAACCTTCCTCAAGTTGATGGGGTTTTTGGATTAGATGAATGTCATCCATGACATTATCAAATTCTTCTGACTCAACCTCTTCTATGTTTTCATGGAAAACCTTGGGATCTAATGGTGAAGGTGGAGGGGAAAGAGAAATGTAGTTTGCATAAGCCCTTAACAATTCCTCGAAAAGGATAAATTTAGAAAAATATAGAGGTGAAGAAATTTGATCCATGTCCATAAGGCTCATGTTAATTGGAATTGGTTTTGCCAAATCATATGGATTATGGAGTGGGGTGAATAAGTCAAAAGGATTCATGTTGACTTAAAGGGGAAAATGGTGGTTGGCAAGGTGGAGAATGGATTGATCATGTCTGCTAGAACCAATGCTAGAGCTCTAGAAACCTGAACAGCAGCAGGTAACACAAATAAATGCAATTGGAAAAAAGCCATGTTTATGCAATGCAATCTTTTTTATTTATTTTTGTGTGTGTGTTTTTTTTTAATTTTTGAATCTTTAAATTTTTGTGATTTTTTTTATTTTGTTATGAATTATGTACATATGTTACAAGTTTGGCCGGTGAGATGGATCAATGAAGTGGAGGTGGTGGTTCACCGATTGGTTCGGCTCACTCTTGTGGAAGAAGCAAGCGAAGGATGGGTTGATGGATGGGGAACATTCTAAGGTAAAACTCATCTTGTTCAGTGAATGGAATGATGGGTTTTGATTCCTTAATAGATTCATCAGAAGCTATCAATATAACATCAAATTATTCATAAATTTCATCTTCAAATTCATCGATGTGATAGATATCTTCTTCTTAATTTAGATGTAAACTTTGAAAAGCTTGTTCAAAAGAAGAAGTGGAAGATAGTGGATGATAGTCTAAACCTGAATGGTCATGCACTTATTGATATGAAATATTTATGACTCATGCATTCCTTGTTCATGTTGGCCTAGGCCATGTCCTTGCCAATTAACTATATGAAAATATCAGGATGGAAAACTTGACATGTGTTGTATATTGGTAGGAGTTGGTTTTTTGGGTTCATCTAGAGAAGATAGATTGGACAATGAATCGATCCTCCCATACATAAAACTAATTCTATTGGACATTGAACCCATGTTGTACACCACTCCTATAGATAAGGGTGGGTCACATGGGTGACCATAATCCTTAACATTTTGGATGCTAAGCGGTGTGATAGTGATGTATTGGACCACATATTCACCAATGCCAAGATTAGTGAGGTGGACCGCAACTTGGGATGATATGGAGGTGGATGAAGTGGATGACTTAGGACTGGATTGGGGCTTCAAATATGGGAGAGTTATGGACTAATATGGCATCTCACAATCCGTTAATGTGACTTGTGAGATGTTTACTGATGTGGATGGAGGTGGATTTGGCTGAGGTGGTTGTTAAATGGGTGATGATATGCAAGGAACGATGATGGAGGATGTTGATGTTGATGATGTGGCTGATGTGGATTAGGTTTGACCATATGTACATATAGTCAAAGGTGATGAATAAGGTGTCATGGAAGTAGAGGCTTGATGTGAAGTGGTGATGGGAAACTCCTAAGGAATAGGAGCTTTTTATGTAGAAGAGGATGATGTGGTTTATGAGGTGGTTGATTGTGTTAAGAACATATGAGTGGAAGGAAGCATGTAGTCATAAGTATTTAAAATAAAATTGCAATACTTAAATAGTTTAACATCCACTGGTATGCAATGTATTTGTCCCTCATGTACATATTTTAAGCATTGATTAAGTATAGAAGGGACACATCTCATTTTCCTTATCCAAGGAAATCCAAGGAGTACGTTGTATTCCATGGATCCTTATAATATGTGAAACATGATGTGCAACATTTTTACCCCCACTTCGATGAGTAAAACAACAGTGTCAACTATGGAGCAAAGAGCATCATTAAATACTTTCAAGGTGAAAGTGTATTTGGTGATATGGGATGGTGGAATCTTAAGATGGTGTAGGGCTAATGTGGTGATGATGTTGATAGAGGAGCCAGTATCAATCAAAACTTGTTTAAATGGGTTCCTATCAATTTGAGCCATTATGTGCAATGGAGGGTCCACTGATTTCGATGATATTGGTTTAATTTCAAAATCAATGAATGCAATAGAAGACTACATGCATGTTTGGATGCTCCCCATAAAATTGCTAATCAATAAATTTTAAAATATCCATTAATGTCTCATGATGTGGTATATATTGTATAATATCATAGATAGATAGTTTGGTTGAAGCTATTTTAAGGCTAGTGGTCAACCGACTATTCATAGATATGATTGGCCTTGATGGATGATTGAGAGGATGAATGAGTGGAGATGGATGACTTTGAATATGAATGGGTTGGGAAGGATTGGTGGAAAATTGAATGGATGATGATGATGTGGTAGGTTGAGACACTTTTCTATGGTGCTATAGCAGATTGAACATGTTGCTATTGTACACTTTGTTGATTATTAGTGTGTTGTTGACCTTGGGTAACTACATGGATAACACCCACAAAACCTTGGTACTGTTGAACATGATTGACTTGATTAGGAGAGATCTTGGTATTTGATCCTCTTATTGTTGGTTGAACCTCATGATGAGGAAGTGGTGTTAGTTTTTTGAGCTAAGGGACTATCAAGCTTGATGGCCCCTAAGTCAATGAGATCTTGCACTATATCTTTTAAGTTGTAGCAATTGTTTATATCATACCCATTCTGCCTATGATAAGGGTAAAATAAATATTTCCTATAGTGTTTACTATGCTTGGTAGGGTCATCTAGTTTAACCTTAGGCAAGGCTAGTTGGTTTGTGTCATACAACCTATGAAATATGGAGGCATATGATTCAGCTAAGGGTGTGTATTGGTGGTTTTATTGAACATATTGTCAATGTGGATGATTTTCTAAATTTGGAACTATGTTTTATATTGATTGTGATGGTGAGGGAACTGTATGATATGCAATTTATTATGGTTGTTGTTGCATAGGTTGTTAAGCCATTATCGACTAGCTCATAATCACTTGATTGACTTGATTATCCTGATTTGGTTTGGATTGGCCACAATAATTACCTTTATATTGGTCCTTATTCTGACTTTATTTCTTTTTGGGCTTAAACACACCTTCTTGGATTTTGATCTCCTCAATGATGCTAGCCTGGGCAAGAGCTTCTTCAAATTATCTATACTTTTGTAATTGTAATAACCAAGAAATAGATATTAGGCAACTCTTGGTAATTAATTGGGTTAGCTCTTCCATTGGTAGGGTGAAGGCATTTTTGTGATAATAGCCCTCTGACAATTGCCAAAATCATATACTGACTCATCATAAAATTATTTTAAACCATATAATTTAGACAATGATACTTTCTTTCTAATATTGAGGGAATTCATTTCAAGAAACTAGTTAACCACTGTTCAAAAGTATAAAAACTATGATGAGGTAAATGGTTGTACCACTCTACAACATCTCCCCCCAATGTATAAGAAAAATTTCAAAGCATTAGAGCATCATGATGTTGGTTTCTAAAACATGAGTGGATATATATACTCACATGCTCTTTAGGATCCTCAGTACTTTTGAATTTATCAAATTTTTGTACTGTAAAATCTATCAGATATGGTGGTGATGGTATTAAAAAATAAATTGGTTGATTGATCAATTGTCTTAGAGTTAGCTTATGGGTCATCATACCAGGAGTATGTTGCATCAAGTTGTCAATTTGTTATTGCATGCCTTGAATTTGAGGGTCTTCCCCAGGTATATGAAAGACCTGAATTACTTGGTGAGTTTATGAAGATAGAGTGGTGAGATGCTAGGGTGTAATGATATGGTGATAATTTGGTGGAGTGAATTGAATTTGGTTATGTTAAGGTTGATAAATAAATGATTGTAAATGTTGAAAATAAGATGATGTGTGAGGACTATGATTTTTATGATTTGTGGGAATGGCATGGGTGTGAGTTAATGGTGGTGTGGGAATGGAAACCATAGAATATTGTGGTACCATAATGAATTTGGAGTAAAAAATGTGGGTTGGGTGGAAACAAGTTGGGATTTAAAATTTGTAACCTATACTTGTTGTTGGTAATAAGATTGAGCACCTTGTTGAACCATAAGCAATGTATTGAGATGTTGCTATACTTTCTGTATGGCCACATTTGAGGTAGATGGTGTGGATGTGGAGGGAATGGATGAGTTATATGGAGGATAAGTTGCAATGGGAATTACAACTAGATGAGAGACATTGGATGGGGTGGATGATGGAATTTGTGAAGCAGTATTGACATGTGATTCATACAAAGTATTTTTATAGGTGGTGGTGTATGAAGGTGGAATGGAAGTGCTTGGAGCACATGAATATTGTGGAATGGACCAATGTTGGGAAGGTGCACATGATGCCTCAAAAAGAGGGTTAGTGTACACTTGGGTAAAGCTGGAAGGCTATGAATGGGTAAGTTCCTACTGAAAAGAAGGATCATGTGTGGATGGACTATGGACTTGTTCTAGAACATAGTTAGCAGATATTTGAAAAGCTTCCACTTTATCCATGTCTATGTAGGTTATTTTATGTTTTGTTGGGATTATGGTTTTGTTTCTGGAATGGATGTATGGATGTCTCTATGTGAAACATCAGCATTTGAAGTATGCACAATGTGTGAGGGACCCGTAGATAAATTTGAAAATTTTGTATGTATCACACTAATGGAATTAACCACAGAAGTGGTAGTGAAATATGTTGAACACTCCATGGATGAAGTGACTTGGTTGATGGAATTTTGAATCAAGACTTTTGTTTGATTTCACATTAAAACCATAAGCTAGTGAATCAAATGTGAAATGTGCAGGAAAGAAATGTAAATAAAAATTTTACAATCTTTAAACAAGCAATTCAATCCTACGTTTCTACAATAGATTTTTCTTACCTCTTTTTTTATCTCTCTTTTATATTTTTTTATTTTTGTGAGTTTTGTGTGTTATGAATGTGCTAATCTGAATTATGCAAGGTAAAATCTATGGTTGGCTAGAAAATGAGATTCTTCCTGGTGATGAAATCTATAATTTTTTCTCATGGGTGTCTACAGTTGCTAAGGGTAGATATTGATGGATGGAGATGAAGCCCACCATCGCCAAATATCAAACAATGGTTGGTGATGAAATCCAACTCACTATTGTTTATTGTGATACATACAATGTGTGTGATTTATTTTAATGACTATGTTATCTATTGTGTTCATACAATGTTAAAAATAGCCTATTTCACAGGTCTAAATCAGAAGCCAAAAATAATAATACCAAATTCCTCAAAAGAACTTAGGGTACACCACTTAAGACCTACTCTAAATTATCAAGTGATTCCAACAGTGGAGGGTTCACCTAGTTATTTCACCTTGAATCACCAAATGCAGGAGTATACTTATGTATTATGATATTGTTCCAACTTAGACAAGTAAAAATGAAAAATTTTAACCCTATTATGCAACGATTTTTTGCTTTTAAAATTTCACATGAAAACAGTTTGCAAAAATAATGAATTAATATATCAAACATCAATAGAATTTTAAAAGAAATATGATCTATAATGATTGCATGAATGTAATACTCTAAATTTAATGTGTATGATGAGTGTAAATACCTAAAATACAAATAAATGTAACTATTTTTAACAAAAATCAAATGATTTTTCTTTTGTCATTTTTTCTATAAAAGTAGGAAAAATGAAGCAAAAATGGATTAGGGCTTGAAGAAGGCTTACCAAGAAGCCTATGTATTTCCTTCCCACTCTGTGAAACACTCCTAAGAGCCACTGAAATGCACCAGTGCATCTACTCAATGCACCAAGGCATCCCTCGAGCACTATAGGGCATCCGTGCAACCCCTGATCAACTTCTGCAATCTCCAGAAACCCTAGTTTTGTGAAAATCACGTGATCAAATTTTTGAAATATGCAAAATGAAAATATAAACATAAAGTTAGTGATAAAGTAAATTAACATAGAGAACCCTTTGGGTGTCCCACGTGATCATCATTTGTGAATCAAAAATCAAGAAACACCAATACATAATATAAAATGACAATAAACACAGTAATACACAAATGATTGCACAAGATACATAAATTTTTTATTAATGTGGGTGGATCTCCAATAGATATAATCAATGTATCCCAATGTGGGGTTTTACAATGCTTTTTGTGTGATACATATTTTTACAATTGCTAGGGTTCTTCAAAACCCTAGCTTAAAATAATAGTTGGTGTCTTTGCGCTTGTCTTCAATCCCAATGAGGTTGTGGGTGGGCTTGTGTATCCTAAAAGGGTCACCCTAGCTTCAATAGTTGTCAACTATATGATCTTGTACCTATAGATAAAAAAATAACAATAGAGATTAGAAGCACCTATGAGGGCTCCAAAGTGTGAGGCCCTTAGAAATATAAATCAACTAAACCCTAGATGTTGAATGTAATATTGAAAATAGAAGTGCAGGAACATAAAATAAATACAAATAAATTTATTACCTTGTCAACACAGTGATTTTTATTTTTGCTTCAATCAATTATGGTCACGAGGACGCTCGAACAACACCCAAGGGTTAAGGGACTGCAGATCTGCTACGGGGAACGTCCAGAGGCATATTATGATGGTGATAGATGCACCAAGGCAATTTTAAATGGTGGAAAATGCACTAGGGTGTTCTATGATGGAGACGGATGCACTAAGGTGTTATGTGATGACAATAGATGCACTAGGGCATTCAGGGACTGAGGAAGGTATTGCAAAACTAGATCTAGTTATACATAGGTTATGCAAAGGTGAATGTGAATGAGGTGAGGGTGATGATGGAGGGCAGGAATGATGGTGATATGGCTAGGGTGGAAGGGTTTAATGATAACTAAGAATTCTTTGTGAATATTCATCAACATAATTCAATCTCAAAAAATTAGGGACTCAAGATCAAGGGAGAGCTTAAGGAATGTTAAGGGTTTAGACCTTCTAAGAATTATTTGCGAATGTTCATCGACAAAATTTAACCTCAGAAGAATCAAGGACTCCAAATTAATTGAGAGCTTAAGGAATTTTAAGGGTCTAAGTCATCAAAATGACTCTTATTTTATTATTTTCCCTTGGACATGTTAGGGTTTTGATGACACAAAATGTGTGGCCAAGATTAAAACATGAAGAAGAGTAGAGATTGAATTTGGGCAAGTGGCATGGATTGATGTGGATGGATGGCTAAGATTAAAATGTGGTGGAGGGTGTTAGGATTCTACTCCTAACCATCATCCTAGTCACTTATTTGTTAATTAGTTATTACTCTCTTTCACAAAGTTGTGACCCTTGGTCACAAATCCACACACATAGAAATAAGCACTCAACTTGGTGTGATTTATTATCAATCAAATATATATTCATTTACATTTCATTGGGTGGTCTTCCTCCAATTTAACGATGATTCCTTTATAACAACGATTCATTTCTTATTTTTGCATTTTACCTTATCCCTCCGATCGGTGTTTTAACATTTGGATCAGAGCCATACCAAATTTTTTCTTTTCTCTCCCCTTGGACATCCACAAAAAAAATAGCCATGTTGTCATAAGCCTCGCTACCATACTCACCCTTTTCTATAAAAATCCCCACCACCTGTCGTTAGTCGCCGCCAAATCCACCCAGCAATCCTCGTCGATAAAAATTGTTCCAAATTACGGGACCCGTCTGTGCCATTGAAGTCAACTCCACTCTGCCAACTCTATCCACTATGAACTCTGCGCCAGTAAAATTCCTTGCTCGGCTTGGTGACAAGAGCAATTGCCCCATAATTCCCTTGCATGGTCTCGTGACAGACTTCTGTCAACAACATTGTCATAACAAGAAACTCAAGGCCAAAGATCAGCATTGGCACTTGACTAATTAGTTCGATCGTTGAACATATAACACACCGATGGACGATAAGATAACAGAAGTTTTTTCTAAACATAGAAGCTCATACAAATCCAAAAATGCAATAGGAACATCAACCGCGAATTATTCTAAGGAACTCACAAAATTTGTAGGGCAAATTCGAAGGAAACGTCGTTAGATCACAAGTTTTTTACACCTGACACCGTTTCGGCGAAGATAGACGAATACCGATAGGAAAAGAAATTAAAAACCTAAGGTTAAATAGTAAATTATTTATCGACGGCTAAAATATTCTGCCTCAAAAAATAATTTTGACAGGTTTCGAGTTTCAAGGGATAGCAATTTATCCCACATTGTGTGTGGGGAGGAGTTCGGCAGGGTTTAAGTATAGCACTAGGCATATAAGCAAGTGCCTAGCTTGCTAGGCACCCGCGACCCATGCCCACGCGTACCACCTTGTGTCGTCGTAGACCCTACCGTGCCGACACGTGTCTGTTGTCTTGACACTCTATCCGCGGTGCCCGCCCCCTGCCGCCACTCGTTTCTTCCCTGCTCCGCCACCCTACCACTCTTCTACCATCGCCTCATGTCTCATACCCCCTGCCCTATCGTTTCCATAAATTTTTTTGTATGTGTCGTGTCCATTAAGTCTGTTATATGTGACATTGTCGATAAGTCTGTTATATGTGACGCTGTCGATCAGGATATTGCATAACTCATTAAAATAGTGCATTAGCCCAACAAATTTTTAATGAATAGCAATAAATATTTGCAATAACCCAACAAATTTTTAATGAATAATAATAAAAAAAAATGGATACCTTCATTCAGAAGAGGGCACTCATTCAAACTAGCCAAACTACCGGAGGACCCACATTATGCCAAATCACTTCGGTGCGAGAGTACCAAACCCAATTCGAGAAGTTAGCAAACCGCACCATAGGCCTAGAAGCCTCAGTTCTTCAGGATTGTTTTATCAATGGATTAAAGGAGGAGATCCGACTCGAGGTACAAAGGTTTAACCCTAGCACCATGATGCAGATCTATGGATTGGCAAAATTAGCCGAAGACAAATTCAATTATCAACATCGACTAGGAAAAATACCTATTGGGAAGGCACAAACTACTTACACCACCACCAAACCTAATCGAATTTTACCAATTAAACGTCTTAGCTTTGAGGGAATGAAGGAACGACGAGCAAAAGGTCTTTGTAATAATTGTGATGAGCAATTTGGACCCTACCATAAATGTGCTACACTAACGTTGTATTTGTTAAAGGAAGTTGATCCTTGTCTCTCCATAGAGCAAGCAGATGAGGTAGTTGTGTCCGAAGCGACCAGTGCACCTACTCACATCAATGAAGAAGGTGAGGAAGACGTGCACGACATGACCAAAGCACCTGACCATAACAATGAAGGAAATGAGGTTGATTTGCCAGAAGTGCTCGATGCACCATGAAACGATAAGGTAGACATCCATGCAATAAATAATGAAGGCGAGACATACACTCTAAAAGAGCTACACACAAGTTCATCACCAATAGTGAGTTCTCATTGTATAGGCATCCTGATTCATAAAGGAGGCAAAAAAGTGAGTGCACCTTTATTTTCCCTTCATTCTACACAGGAAGAATCGGCTAAAGCGGAAGACTATCGTCATCACAATTCTCCTAAGGAAAATTCTACTATTTTTCCTGGCAATCCCCCACTAACACTCCGACCTTCAAGATATCCTTGCCTTTGAAAAAGTGACATCAAGATAGTACAAGAAATTGCGCAAATTCAACTTGGAAAACAAGAAACGAAGCTCCTTACTTTGAGCTTTGAGGACAAAGCTCTTTTTAAGGAGGGTGGCATGTTAGGATTCTACTCCTAACCATCATCCTAGTCACTTATTTGTTAATTAGTTATTACTCTCTTTCACAAAGTTGTGACCCTTTGTCACAACTCCACGCACATAGAAATAAGCACTCAACTTGGTGTAATTTATCATCAATCAAATATATATTCATTTACATTTCATTGGGTGGTCTTCCTCCAATTTAACAACGATTCCTTTATAACAGCGATTCATTTCTTATTTCTGCATTTTACCTTATCCCTCCGACAGAAATAAGAAATGAATCACTGTTATAAAGGAATCGTTGTTAAATTAGAGGAAGACCACCCAATGAAATGTAAATAAATATATATTTGATTGATGCTAAATTACACCAAGTTGAGTGCTTATTTCTATGTGCGTGGAGTTGTGACCAAGGGTCACAACTTTTTGAAAGAGAGTAATAACTAATTAACAAATAAGTGACTAGGATGATGGTTAGGAGTAGAATCCTAACATGCCACCCTCCTTAAAAGAGCTTTGTCCTCAAAGCTCAAAGTAAGGAGCTTCGTTGCTTGTTTTCCAAGTTGAATTTGCACAATTTCTTGTACTATCTTGATGTCACTTTTTTGAAGGCAAGGATATCGTGAAGGTCGGAGTGTTAGTGGGGGATTTCTAGGAAAAATAGTAAAATTTTCCTTAGGAGAATTGTGATGACGGTAGGCTTCCGCTTTAGCCGATTCTTCCTGTGTAGAATGAAGGGAAAATAAAGGTGCACTCACTTTTTTGCCTTCTTTCTAAATCAAGCTGCCTATACGATGAGAACTCACTATTGGTGATGAACTTGTGTGTAGCTCTTTGAGAGTGTATGTCTTGCCTTCATTATTTACTACATGGATGTCTACCTTATCGTTTCGTGGTGCATCGAGCACTTTTGGCAAATCAACCTCATTTCCTTCATTATTATGGTCAGGTTTTTTGGTCATGTTGTGCACGTCTTCCTCACCTTCTTCATTGATGTGAGTAGGTGCACTGGTCGCTTTGGACACAACTACCTCATCTTCTTTCTTTATGGAGAGACAAGGATCAACTTCCTTTAACAAATACAACTTTAGTGTAGCACATTTATGGTAGGGTCCAAATTGCTCATCACAATTATTGCAAAGACCTTTTGCTCGTCGTTCCTTCATTTCCTCAAAGCTGAGACGTTTAATTGGTATAATTCGATTAGGGTTGGCGGTGGTGTAAGTATTTTGTGCCTTCCCAATAGGTATTTTTCCTAGTCGATGTTGATAATTGAATTTGTCTTCGACTAATTTTGCCAATCCATAGATTTGCATCATGGTTCTAGGGTTAAACCTTTGTACCTCGAGTCGGATCTCCTCCTTTAATCCATTGATAAAACAATCCTGAAGAACTGAGGCTTTTAGGCCTATGGTGCGGTTTGCTAACTTCTCGAATTGGGTTTGGTACTCTCGCATCGAAGTGATTTGGCATAATGTGGGTCCTCCGATAGTTTGGCTAGTTTGAATGAGTGCCCTCTTCTGAATGAAGGTATCCATTTTTTTATTATTATTATTCATTAAAAATTTGTTGGGTTATTGCAAATATTTATTGCTATTCATTAAAAAATTGGTGGGCAATGCCCTATCAACTTTTTATTTTGGCCCTCCCCCCGAGAGCGCACAGCGGTTTGCGGGCTGGAAGGACGACAGAGGCAGCCCGATAGCAGGCGGCAAGACTGAAAGAGGCGACAACAGGCGGTAGGCAGCAAGACTAACAGAGGTGACAACAGGCGGTAGGACTGACAGAGGCAACAAAGCAGGTGGGACTGACTAACAGCAGCACGTAGAACTGACAGAGGCGACAGAGGGTGAGAAAGCAGGCGGCAAGGGTGACGACGGAGGCAGAATGGACAAGCGGTAGTGGGTACGCGCGAGGGTTGGTCAAGGGTGGGCGTGACCGAAGTCACGCTTAAATAAGCGTGCTGCCCACCTTATAAGGTATGCAAAAAACTCCCGCACCCGCTATGTGGGATAATTCCCTACGAAAACACAAAAAAAAAATTCGTGTATACCCTGCGCTTTCACGTCGATGACAAAGCGCGATCGACGTCCTTTTTCCTGGCATTTTCTGTCTGATTATAATCTGTTATAATATTTTGCAAGGAAGGTGATTATAATCTTCGTTCCCGACATTTTATGATTTTTTATAACCTTCAATTTATAATATTTTATCGTGTTTTCGTTTAATAATGCGTCGCTG
This sequence comes from Wollemia nobilis, assembly GCA_028583015.1. NCBI lineage: Eukaryota > Viridiplantae > Streptophyta > Pinopsida > Araucariales > Araucariaceae > Wollemia > Wollemia nobilis. Next base: position 7,521,534 of record JAQPPZ010000440.1, read on the forward strand.
ATGATTTTTTCTTTTTTATATAAATTTTTTTTATGATAGCGACGGTGGATTGAAATGGCTCTGATCCAAATGTTAAGACACCGATCTGAGGGATAAGGTAAAATGCAAAAATAAGAAATGAATCGTTGTTATAAAGGAATCGTTGTTAAATTGGAGGAAGACCACCCAATGAAATGTAAATAAATATATATTTGATTGATGCTAAATTACACCAAGTTGAGTTTTTATTTCTATGTGCGTGGATTTGTGACCAAGGGTCACAACTTTGTGAAAGAGAGTAATAACTACTTAACAAATAAGTGACTAGGATGATGGTTAGGAGTAGAATCCTAACAGAGGGCTAGGATTAATTCATATAAATATATATGTATATTTATTAAATATATAAATATAATATATAAAATATTAATATTTATATATATTAAACAAATACATACATATATATATATAATGGATGGTTGTGATTGGAGGACACGGATGGATGACAAGTGGCTATATTTTGGTGTCTACACATATCATGGTATAAGCTAGATCAAATCAAGGATTTTAAACATCTATAAAGATGGAAAATCTCGCTCTACATCATCAAATACCAAATGCCATTACAATTTACTTAGATCAACCATTAGAAGAAAAATGACACAAGGTATGAGGAAGTACATTGTGCAAGTTCAAATTTAGAAGGAGCTAAAGGTGTGAAGGAAGATGGGAAGGCAAATTTTTTAGTGAATGAGGTCAAGGAGGTCAAGGTTAATCTAGGTAAATATTTTTTATTGTCCTGTAATAGTATAAAATCCTCTCCTTGCAATAAAAATGAAAGCAATATAGAGTGTATTCATTACACTCTAGGGTTTCAAGAGAAACATAATAAATAAATGCATATGGAGGATATCCATGGAAAATAGGGTATCCATAGTAGCATAATAAAGTAATTACAATGGAGGATCATCCTTTTAGTTTAAGTTTTTTAGTGCAACATAAATAATAAAGTGTTTATGAGGCTATTCCTTGCATTTTAGATTCTTAAAAGTAGCAGAAATATTTAGAAGATAAGTCTCATTATGAAAAATATGAAAAAATAGAAAATATTGATGAATATGAAAGTGATAATGGGAATGAAAAAAGGATAGGAAGGTCATGAAAGCATGAACAAAGAGAAAAAAAACTCAAAGGGATATCAATTTGGAAAGCCAAATAAAAATATCACTAGTGTTAACAAGAAGTGAGGTTAATTTCAATAATACAAATAAAAAGTGATGACAAAAATGGTGTCATGGAACATTAGGGGTATGAATAAGATCCCTAAAAAAGAGTTATTAAGGAATTAATAGGTTAATGTAGTCCTAAATTTATTTTAATAAAAGAAAATTAAGTAGTGAGGAATATAAGGATGCTTCTAAAAAGATATAGAATATGGGAGATTGGCTAGCATTTTCTTCTTTAAAATATTATGATATTATTGCAACAATGTGGTACAAATACAAATAGGATAGAAAATAATTAGAAGCAAAAATTAATTAATTTGTTGGAGTATTTTGTAGGAAAGAGAAAAATATCAAATCAGGGGTTATAAATTTATATGCTTCAACTATACTAACTCCTCATGAAATATGTAGGAAGGACCTTAGCATATTTTTATTAAACATAATGATGATTCATAATTGTAATTTATGGATTATTGAGGATGACTTCAACATAGTTCTAACCCTTTTGGAAAATAAGGATGGTATTCCTGTATGTTCTAAATCAATGCAAAATTTGATTTTATTTTTCAACTCAAATAGCTTTTGGGATGCTATTCCTTCAAGTTTTCAATACACATAGGATAATAGATGCATTGGGTAAAGTCATAGTAGAAATTTTGGATAGATTCTTATTATAGATTTTACAATATTTTTAGATATTTTATTGTGAGTAGGATTAGATCACAAACTTATTTGTTTGACTTGTGGTTTACTCAATAATTGTCATACAAATCCATTTCACTTCTAGTCTATGTGGATCCAAGACCTTGATTTCTTCCAAAAGGTTATATTATGGTGGGATGAAGCAAACTTTCAAGGATCATGTATGTACAAGTTTTTTCAAAAGATGAAATATTTTAAGGGGCAAATGAATATTTGGAATACTAAATGTTTTGGTAACATTTTGAAATAAAAGAAGGAAATTGAATCTAAGTTCAAAAATTAATGAGAGACAATAGAAATCAATGGAATGGACTAGGGTTCTTATGTGCAATAAAAACAATTACTTTCTAAATATCATAATGCATTGAAATAGGAGTTATATTGATTCCAAAGATCTAGGGAGAAATGGCTAAAGGAAGAAGATAGAAATACCAAATATTTTCATGCTACACCAAAAATATTTTTTTCTTTTTGTTGCATAAAAAACATTTAACTCCATATGGAAGAAATATTTAAGAAGAAGAAAATATCAAGGAAGTAATTAATTATTTCAAAAATTGTATTTCACATACTAAGTAATATAAGGATGGACAAGGGGAGTGATTTCAATTGGAAATAAGTGTGAGCACGAGTTGAGAGTGAGTGTAGTTGGAAATAAGTGCGAGCGTGAGTTAGAAGTGAGTGCGAGCGCAAGTCAGGAGTAAGTGCAACCAAAAGCGAGTGCAAGCACGAGCTGAGAATGAGGAGGAAGTATGAGCAGGAAGTAGAAAGCAAAGTGTGATCCATTTGAAGAAAATATAGTTTGATCTAGGAGGGAGTGCGATCTAAGAGGAAGTGCAAGCCAAGATTCAATCATGGCGAAAGAGCAGTGGGTTCATTTATAGTGCATCAATGCTTCAAACCCTTACCACAAATGTATGGAATATTATTTCCAAAAAATGTTGAAGTGAAGGAACATCAAGAAAAATAAGAGACAAGGGCTATTGCGAGCCAAGAGGAAGTGCAAGTTGGAAGCGAGTACGAGGCAAGAGAGAGTGCAAGTTGGGATCGAGTGCAAGCCGAGAGGGAAGATGAGCCAAGAGGGAGTGCAATCCAATAGCAATCCCCATTAGCTAGTATGGAAGAAAAGTCATATTTGAAAGCCCTAATGGGAAGTCAAGATGCCCTAGTTGGAAGTATGGAGGCCCAAGAAAGAGATAAACAAAAGATTAAATATATGGCAAGTTCAATCCAAGTAGCAGATATTACAGTAGAAGTGAGTATAAAAAATGAAATGATTGAGCATGATATAATTATTCTTAAAAGTAGAGGGTTAATATGTAAGTTCCATAGATCATGGTCAAGATTTTTGGAGATTCAAAATTGGATCAAGTGGAAGTGAGGATTAAATTCAAATTACTCCATGACTTTTCTTCCTAAAGGTTTTTTTCTCATCATCTTTTTTAGTTCACAAATTAGGGATAAAATAATGGTTGGTGGTCCATGGTTTAGGGGAAGAGATGCACTTTATGTGAGACCATGGAATGAATTTTTTTCTATTGAGACAGAAACTATTAAGAATCTTCCAGTATGGGTTAGGCTTTTTGGACTTCCATAACAGCTTATAAATAAGGACGTTCTAAATAATATTGGAAATATACTAGGAGAATTCATCAAGGAAGGACTAACTACTAAGGATCAAAAGCATGCTATATATACTTGAATATGTGTTGTTATGGATATTTCAAAACCTTTTCCACAATCCATTAAGATAAAATATGAATCAAGAGAATGGTATCAACAAGTAGATTATGAAAATATCGTATTTTGTTGCCATAATTGTTATGAGATTGGACACATGGCAAGAGTTTGCAAAGTGAAAACTATGAAGAAAGAGACAAAAAATTCTAGCCATGAGATAAAATTCAAGATGAAGCAAGGAAATCATATAGTAATAGAAGCTAGATCTAATCAAGGATATTCCACTCCGAAAGAAGAGGTAAAGAAAGCCACTCTAAAAGAAGAGGAAAAGAAATCCTATCCATGGTATCATTCGATAAGTTCAAAAGGACTTAAAAGTGCAAAAGAAGACGTGGAGAGAAATATTAAAACAAAGACAACAAAAGAGGTCAAGTTTTTCTAGGTAAATCGTCTTTATTTTTCTCAAGTAGTACAAAATCCTCTCCATGTAATAAGAGTGAAATAGATGAATATGTTATCCCTTACACTTCAAGGTTCCAAGAGTAGCATAATTAAGAAATAAGGATGGAGTAAACCCATAACAATTTAGATTTTTTAGAGCAGAATAAGAAGGCAATTGCTACAGAAGAGCATTCTTGCACTTTAGAGTTCCTAAGAAAATATAAATAAGATCATGCTTTTGAGGTTATTCCTGGCACTTCAGATCCTTTAGAACAAAGAAAACCTAAAGATGATAAGTCTTATTATGAGCAGTGTGAGAAGATTGAAGAGATAGATGAAGATGAAAGTATTGCTAGGAATGAAAAAAAAAGAGGGATACCCAAGAAGCAAAAACAAAGAGAAAATGAAACCCAAAGGGATATTGATATGGGAAAGCAAAAGCAAATATCACAAGTGCTAACAAGAAATGGGACTAAATCCACAAATAAAATAAAACAATAACAATGAAAATAATATCTTGGAATACTAGGAGAATAGATAAGAACCCTAAAAAAAGGTATTAAGAAATTGTGAGGTTGTTATAGACAAGATATTTATAGATATAGAAGTTGGGCAACAAATATTTTAGCCATTAGCGGTGTTGAATTTCATCTTGGCAGAATTTAAATTTTAGGAGTTGATTGTGGAAACTTAGTAGTTTGAGGAAGATGGAGATTGATAGAAAGGCAAATGAAGAATATCTTTGATTGAAAGAAAAAGTTATATATGCTTTAATTAACTTGTTAGAAATGTAATGAGAGCAATGAAATGTTTTGTATTTGTGATGGGAGTGGCCCTTAATAGAATCCACATAGCTTATTAAAAAAAAAAGTTTCACAAGATAAGCTTTTAAAAAACATTCCATCAATTATCACACAAGCACAAAATGAAGGTTTGATTAAGAAGATATCCATGGAGGAGCTACATGAAGTAATTTTCTCTTTTCATCCTAACAAGGCACCTGGCCCAAATGGATTTTCTACAATTTTCATTCAAAATTTGTAGGATATATTGAAGAGTAATATATTGGTTGTGGTTGAAGAGGCCTAGAAAAGGAAAGCTACAATAAGTGATATTAATGACACTTTTATTACAATGGTTCTCAAGAAAGGCAAGACAAATTATTTTGATATTTTTTGTCCAACAAGCCTTTGTAATATAATTTATAAGATCATTTAAAAAATTATGGTAAACAAGTTGAAAAGCATTGTAGGTTGCATTATCTCATAGGAATAAGATGGTTTTGTTTGTGGTAAATAAATTATTGAGAGTGTAATCATTGCATAGGAGGCCATACACTCTCTTCATTCTATGAAAAGCTTAAGCATGCTTATGAAATCACATATGAACAAAGTATATGATAGGGTTTGTTAGAGTTTTTCTACATGATATTCTCAAAATAGTTGGTTTTAATCAAGGTTGGTGTGAATGGATTAAATATTGTTATAGCACTTTAAAATATTATATTTTGATCAATGGTTCTCTTGTTGGTTACTTTAAGTCATCTCATAGACTTTACCAAGGTGATCCATTATCTCCTTATCTATTAATTATTCTTGCAGAGGTATTAGGGAGAGCTTTCTCAAAGGAAAAAAAAATGGAAGTAAGAAACAATGGTATTTAGGTTGCAAAAAATGGTCCCTTTGAATCTCATCTCCAATTTGTTGATGATACATTTTTTTTTTATCATTCCTTAGTTCATGAGGCAATGGATTTTAAATCAATATTAGCATGTTATGAGAAGGTTATTGGAAAATTGGTTAATATTATAAAATCAAGGATTTTTCATTAACACTACCCTAGATTTACAATGAATTATTGTGGATATTTTAGGGTTTAAATTGAAAATTTTCCATCAACCTACTTGGGTATTCCTTTGTCTCATAAATAAAATAAAAAGGAGCTTTGGGTCTCTTTTTTGGATAGAATGAAAGCTTGTTTGGTAGGATGGAAAGGTAAGTTCTTAATGATGGTGGGAAGGCTACAACTTATGAATACTACATTGTAATCCATATATATTTATATAATTTCATATTCAATATTGCCAGTAGGTATAACATAAAAATTTGATAAAATTCAAAAATATATTCTTTGGAAAGTATATGAGGAAAACTTTAGGGTTCCTTTGTGTAAGTGGGATAGGGTTTGAAAAGGAAAGAATATTAGAGGGGCAAGCTTGTGGAATTGTAAACTTATGAGTTTGCCTTTAGGGACAAAACTTGGGTAGATATTATTTAGAGATCAAGGAAAGAGTTGACAAAAAATATTTCTTTAAAAATATATAGGTTCTCTTGATGCAATAAAATTATTTAGGAAAATAACCCTACCCAAAGGATCACCAACATGAAACTTCATATCAAATAGTTTACAATTGATCAAGAAACATATTAGATGGTTAATCAATGAGGGGAATTATGCATTTTTTTGGTATTATGCTTGGTTGAAGCCTTATCCTCTTATCTATGATTCAAAATGACAACCATTGGCTTAGGCATGTCTAGCTTGTAAAGGTCCAAAGGTAAAAAAATTATATCAATGTGAGCAATAACTCCATATCATGAATTTTTATTAGTAACCTACGTGAAGGAGAGGAACTAAAACAAGTTGCAGATGAGCTTCAAAAGATACTTCAAGAGTTTTATTTGTCATTTTTTACATAAAAGGATGAGTTCATTTAGAATTTATGAAAAGATGATACATAGTCAATCAAGTTAGGATATGAAGATTTAGAGCAATTGAAATCTCCATCTTCCAAAGATTTCCCTTAGAAGAATGATTGGTTTCTAGAGGCTCTCCCTTAAGCCTCAACATTCCTTTGGTTAGCAATTCAAAGTAAGAATCTTATAGGAGAGAGTCTACAAAGAAGATGATATCATGGACCTTTCATATGTAGGTTGTGTGAGAAGGATTTAGAAACATCGGACCATTTACTTTTTCATTGTCCCTTTGCTCATACCATTTGGGGTTACTTAAAAAAAAAATGAGAATATATTAGGTAGCACTATCAACATTGAAAGAGAATGAAATATTGGATTAATTATCTCAAAGCTAAAGCATTATGTATTCTATGAAGGATTTGTCTTACCATTATTTATTAGAATTTATAGCTTGAAAAGAATAATAATTTTTTAAAAAATAAATCCCAAAATCATGCCCAAGTTTGGAACCGTATTATTGCATTTCTTATATAATGTTTACATATATGAGACTCATCATGAGAAGTCTCATGTGTAAAAAAGAGGTGTTAGTCATCTGGTTATAGGATTTAAATGTGCATGGAAAAGTCATGGCATTAAAACAAAGGATCTACTTTGACTTATGGTAAAATAAAAATATGGATTTATTTTGATGGTGCTTCCAAAGAAATTTTGGGAAAAATCAATAGAGGTGGTTTTTTTTATGAAATAATGAAGACAAAATTCTCCTCACTTAATATGATATGGAACTTCAACTAACAACTATGGAGAGTCAAGAACACTTCTTAGCCGGATCAAAATTGCAATTGAAAAAAATGGAAATATATTTCAATTAAAGGTGATTCATAAATTACTATTAATACTATCAACAAAAATAAATGTGAAGATTGGATAAAAAATAATTTTCGAATTAATATTAATTATTATTATTTTTTTTTTAATAATACTTCTTATACACATCCACATCGAACATTGAACCCAGGTCACAATTATGCAAGTGACATCTTTAATTATTTATTATTAAATACAATCTCTTCAAAATGTAAACATATCTTTTAAAAATACAAAAAAAACAAATAACATATAATTTAACCAATTGCAATGTTGATCTCTTCTTTAAAAAAAAAATTAAAAGTATTAACTTTTAAAAAAATAACGCTGCAATCAGACTTATGGTCAGGCAAAGCCGTTGGTGTGCCTTCCAATTCCAACTTCCACTGGCTTAGTTGTCGTCCACCAAATCTTGTCCAAAACCGAATATTCCGCCAAAAAAGAATTTGGCAGAGCCGCTACAAACAGCAGGTGCAGTGGAACCCACCGAGTACAGCCTGTCGAAACATTCAACGAAAGAAATCGAGGTACGACAATCTGTCATGGGCCAACTGCCCCAAATCATCCTCCCTGCCATTTATTCCGACAGTGAAATTCCGCACGTGTGAAGAGGTCCGGCGCCGGATTTTGCTTGTCAGAGAACTTTTATTCCGTCCAGTGGTCAACAGGGATAGCGACAGCTAACGGTCCCTTAAATGAAGACAAACGCACTCTTTTTCAGCCAGATTTAGCAGAATATTCTTACAATTTATTTGCGCCCAGGACGGAGATTCTGCCAGCCGCGTACTTTCGGATTGTATGCCATATCTAGCGGAACTAAATCCTTCTTTACTTTCGCAGCTAATTTCTGCCCTAAATATTAAATACGTTTATCAACCGGAATATGAGGCTTGGTTTTATTTGTGGTTGTCATAACCGTTTTGTAGTGAAAAATGTCTTAAAGATCTTCTGGAACTTTCTAGAACCTTAAATGAATATAAATGATAGAGGTTGTAGTAAGTAAAAATGTTATGAACATTGTAAAACATCATCCAAACAATAGAGTGGTTAAGGTTTTAGGTTTTCTTTCTAAAATTTAGGATTTGAATCATGGTGTGGTATGTATATATGTTATCTTAATGCTTTTTAGTTTTTATAATGAAAAATCAACCATAAATATTGGCTTTTATAATAAAAAATCAACCATTATGATTGGTGTGGTGTATGTGGTGTGTACTATATTATTATAATGGTCTTACTTTTTATAATGAGAAATCAACCATAATCATTGGTTTTCATAATAAAAAATTAACCATGTATGTAGTGTGTACTATGTTATTGTAATGGTCTTTGGTTTTTATAATGAGAAATTAACCATAATAACTGATTTTCATAATAATGAAAATCAACTTGAAACTAAGAAGGTGTGTGAAAACATGTTAAAAAAAACTGTATTTAATAGTATATGTTCAACTTATTAAATTCAATTTCATATAATTAATCATAGATTTTTTATTTCATTTCCAAATAATATGAAGAAGTTAGAATATAATGTGTACAAACGTGAAAAAAAACTAAGTCGTTAAAATAATTATAAAATGTAAAATATTCAATATGATCTATTTTGATTGATTTTATCAAATTTCTTAGAAACGCCTAAGATTGCCTCCCTCAACTTCAATTTCTCCAAATCATTTTGCTTTTAAAATACAAGAATTTATTAGAAGGTAGGTTATTCTTCATTCAAAGAATAAATAAAATATTTGTCCAAAATTATTAAGATGAATTCAATTTAACTATAAATTTTGAAGTTTTGACGAAGCATCTCATGGTTATATGGTTTTGTTATAAAAATAAATGCCTTTTTCCAATACTTTTGATTTGTAAAAAATTTTAAAAGACACACTCATCCTGTTTTATATGATTTGATCAAATGGTCATGTTCAATGTTCACAACTAATTTGTTTATAATATCATTATAATATAATTTGGTAAATTATAATATATATTAAATTAATTAATTAAAAGTTATATTTTAATTTAGTTTATTTTATAAGTTTAATTTTTAAATTTGATTTTTTTTTATTTGATTAGTGTGAGAAACAGGGTTTAGCAATCTTATTCTAATTGTGATCTTTTAACTATGATCCCTCGAGAGTTATGTTTATCAATAGGGAATTTAACACAAACCCACTACACACCTACCCACTCACAGACTCGCCATGTCGCGGTTTAAACCTTGGACCTCTCGAAGAAGAGCCAAAGTCCGAACCATTGTGTTGTCCCCTTGGAACAAAACCTTATGTTAAAGAAAATTGTTCCCTGTATTTCCTGGGGACCAGGACTTTCTGTTTCACGGGACCTGTTCCATCCGGGTATACCCCTCAGGATAACCAGAGTTTTTTTTATATTTGGCGCAAGCCGTCACCTGGGGACCAGGACTTTCTGTTTCACGGGACCTGTTCCATCCGAGTATACTCCTCAGGATAACCAGAGTTTTTTTTTATATTTGGCGCAAGCCGTCAGGCTTAAACCCTGAACCTCCTTTCGAGGATTGAGGGAACTTGCCAGTAAGGTACTTGGTGTTTGGTGTGGATAAAACCTTAATTAAGGAAAATCATTTCCCATATCCCGTAGGGCCAAAACTTTCCGTTCCACGAGGCCTATCGCATTCGGGTATACCCCTTAGGCTAGCTAGGGATTTTTTGTATCCAGTGCAGACTTCCAGGCTTGAACCTCGGACCTCCTTCCAGGATTGAGGGAAATTGCTAGAAAGGTACCTGATGCGGGTTTTTTTTTAATTTAGCGAAAAACCCCTTACGGAGTCATCTTAGTTTGAGAAACCATGATCAAGGGGTTCTACACCGTCAAAATCACTTGGGAGTCACATCCGGCCTTGACCACACCAACATAATAAACTGGATTTTAGATACCTAATGTGCGTTTGGTAGGGTGGAGATTCGAACCAAGGACCTCCCTTGGAGGATTGCCCTACCCTCTCCAACTCACCTATAGTGCGGATTTTTTTAATTTAATTTTAATATTGTGTTTCATCTTATCCCAATCACCCAGGAGTCGTACCCGACCTTGACCACATCAGCATAATCAACTGAATTTTAGATACCCAATGTACATTTGGTAGTTTGGAGATTCGAACCAAAGATCTCCCTGAGGATTTTCCTACCCTCTCCAACTCACCTACAACATGTGGATAACCTTGTGCAAATTCTTTAAATTTAATTTTAACATTGTATTTCATCTTGTCCATCGTTATTGTTTTTACTAAATTTCAATATAAGTTTATTTTAAAAAGTTCGAAAAACATGTATCTCAATTTTCAATTTTTATTATATCATTTTTAAAATATATACATTAATTTTATTTTATTATAATTTAATTTAAATTTTAATAATTTACAAGACTTATAAGTTATTGTAATCTCTAATCAAATGTGGAAAATGTTATAAAATTACATTTTTAAATCAATGATATAATATAAAATAAAAAGTTTCCTTGCATTACTAAGTAATTTTATACATTTAAAAATTATGCTGGTCTATATGATCTAAAAAATTATCTTTACTTCATTTAAATAAGTTTTGAGTTTTAATCTTTACTTTAAAAAATAAAGATTTTATTTACCTCAACTTATTTTATTAAAGTTTTTTTTTAAAGCGAAAAACTCCTTGTGGAACCCCCTTGGTCTGAGAGACCACGAACAAGGGGTTCTACACCGTCAAAGTCACCCGGGAGTCACACCCGACCCTGCCCGCACCAACATTATCAATTGGATTTTGGATATCCAATTCAACTTTTTGATAGGATGGAGATTTGAACCTGAAACCTCCCTTGGAGGATTGCCCTCTCCTCTCCAACTCACCTACAACACCTAGGTGTGAATCTAATAAATTATAATATCATAAGTTTTATATCAATTATTTTATTTATATTAATTAATATATGCCATCATTGTATCTTATTCATAGAATCAGGCATATCAACAACTAATCTTCATGCAACTAAATTATAAAGATCTTTCTGTCATTTCTAGCATGAGAATTGACTACCCTTAAGTTGTTTCATGCTCTTTTTTTTCCATGTTTTGATCCCTGTGACCAAGGTGGTCCAACCCATATATAATGTTTTCACTCTCTTAATTGATGGCAATCTCTTTTCTAAGAATGTAAAATGTTTGAAATGTTTTTTTTGGCAACGATGTTCTGTCAAATGGTCACTAACTATATATGAGAAAATATCTTATATAATTGAACATATGTTAGGGAGATTCTAGGGAGATTCTAAGAAAAGGACCTACTTTCACTCGTGCCACTATCACATTTAGTAATAATAAAGAAAATAATAAGTCTCTCATAAATTATAATAAACATTTAGGGAGCAAGGGGAAGATTGTGTTGCAATGGAGTTAGGTGTCATTAACAAACACTTGCTAAATTAGAGGGCTAAAACCATGTGTTACATACTAAACGCCCCTTAGGAATTGTTAAGAATCATGTATTTGTACATCATACTAATAATAATAACGTTAATTTATTTTTAATTTTTTTAAACTCATTATATTTAAATGAGTGATTTTTCATGATGTATATAAGAATCAAAAGTTTGAACCACATAAAATTATACATGCACACATAGACGTGGTTTGAATCTTAAACCTCCAAAAAAAAAAGTTAAAGCCCTAACCAATGGATTGTCTTCACCAAGACCTTATTATCATTCTTTTTTATTGAGGTTAGTGTGAAAAACCCCTATAACCGATGCTCAAGGTTGGGCATCTCCATCCCAACCATGACCTCTCGTAAGGATGAGAGTAGAACTTATCAATAAGGACCAAACATGGGATGACCTTTCATAAGGGTGAGAGTTGAACTTATCAATAGGGGCCAAACACACATGGCATCTTCATTCCCACCATGACCTCTCATAAAGGCGAGAGTTGAACTTATCTAGAGACCAAACATGGAGTCCGTGGGTCTAGGTGGATTGGTAAGTTGGGGCACTTACCGAGAGGAGACTTAGGTTCCAATCCTACGAGCATGCCCATGCATAGCTAGTAGCTTGATCCGACTCCTCTGTGTGTTGCACCTGATTGATGACGATGATCTATTTTTTGCTTTTCCAACGACCCCCCTTCATGCCACGTGTTGAACTAGACTGACAAAGACGGTTGGAACCATGTGCATCCGACAATCCCCATCTCACGCTAGGTTACCATTAACGAGACGGTGGGTGTGTTGGAAGCCTTCGCTGATAGTTTGAACCCTGCCAGCTGCGTTAGCAGTTACTAAAAATTGTGATTGTAACCAATTCATCTATGTAACCAAAAAAAAAATAGGGACCAAACATGGGATGACATCTCATAAGGGTGAGAGTTGAACTTATAAATAGGGGCCAAACACACAACCATACACACACCCACCCCTCACACACTCACCCACGCTGCAATTTAACCCTTGGACCTTCCAAATAAGAGCCAAAGCCCACACCGTTTCGTTGTTGTCCCCTTGGGACTCAAATTAATTGTTAAGAATCATGTATTTGTACATCATACTAATAATAACGTTCATTTATTTTTATTTTTGTTCATTTTTTTTAAACACAATGCACATCATTGCATCAAAATAAGTGATTTTTCATGATATACACGAGAACCAAAGTTCAAACCACGTGAAATTACACATGCACACACGTTGTGGTTTGAACCTTGAACCTACCAAAAAGAGACCAAAGCCCTAACCAATGGGTTGTCCTCACTAAGACCTTATTACCATTTTTTTATTGAGGTTAGTATGAGAAATCTCTACGACTCACGCTCAAGGTTGGGCATCTCCATCCCAACCATGACCTCTCATAAGGGTGAGAGTTGAACTTATCAATAGAGGCCAAACACATAGCCATACCCACCCCCTCACACACTTGATGCAACAGCATAGACTTTGGCTCTTCTTTGGGAGGTCTAAGTTTCAAATTCTCACCCTTGGGACTCAAATTAATTGGTTAGTGTGAGAAGTCCCTATGATCAAGGCTTGGGGCTAGGTATTCCCATCCCACCATGACCTCTCATAAGGGAGAGAGATAAGCTTATCAATAGGGATTTAACAAACAACCACACATCGTGATTTGAACCTTGGACCTCCTAAAATTACACATGCACACACGTCGTAGTTTGAACCTTGAACCTCCAAAAAAGAGACCAAAGCCCTAACCAATGGATTGTTCCCACTGGAACCTTATTACCATTTTTTTTTATTGAGGTTAGTGTGAGAAACCTCTACGATCGACGTTCAAGGTTGGGCATTTCCATCCCAACCATGACCTCTCATAAGGGTGAGAGTTGAACTTATCAATAAGGGCCAAACACACACCCACCCCCTCACACACTCATCCACGTCGCAAATTAAACCTTGGATCTCCCAAAGAAGAGCCAAAGCCCGCGTCGTTGCACTGTCCCCTTGGGACTCAAATTAATTGATTAGTGTGAAAAACCCCTATGACCAACGCTTAGGGCTGAGCATCCCCATCCCACCATGACCTCTCATAAAGGGGAGAGTTGAGCTTATCAATAGAGAATTTAACACACAACCACACACAGTGGTTTGAACCTTGGACCTCCTGAAAAAAGAGTCAAACCATGAACTGTTGCATTGTCCCACCAAGACAATTAATGGGTAGTGTGATAAACCCCTATGATCGACCTATAGGGCTGAGCAGTCTCCTCCCAGCCATGACCCCTCATAAAGCCAAGAACTACACTTATCAATAGGGAATTAACACATAGCCAAATCCCATGGTTTGAACCTTGGACCTCTTGAAGAAGAGCCAAACCCCAAATTATTGCATTATCTCAATCGAAACTAAATTTATTTGGGTAGTGTGATAAACCCCTACAATCGACACATAAGGTTGAACAATATCCTCCCAACCATGACCCCTCATAAAGTAGAGAACTACATTTATCAATAGATAATTAACATAGCCATACACTACAGTTTGGACCAACCTTATTACCATTTATAATTTTCAATGGTTTTTTTTTTTTGAAAGGGGAAGTATAGTGGATGGCATAACTGGGACTACATTCTTCATGATTTAAATTAAGGCAATTCTGATGAAAAGTCAACCACATACAATTGAAATGTTTTTTAATTTTAAAAAATATAAATTTTATTATTTTTTAATTAAAAATATTATTTATACTTATAAAATATTTACTGTTTTTTTTTTTAAGTTTACACAAAATTTTTATGAAGGGTCACCGTCCTCATATTAAATGAGGTTTGAACCTTAAACCTTTTGAAAAAGGGGTCAAAACCCTTATAGTAAACTTGCAACTTTATATAAAATTTTTACTATTATATAAAATTAACTTTTTTATTATTATGCTTTTTAAAGTTAATTTAATAATTTAAATTATTATATATATATATATATATATATATAATAAAAGAATTTTGATAACAAATATATTTTTGGGATTAGTTAAAAGTGATTATGCCGATGTCTACTTTAACATGTACGGAAAAGATATCAATCCAATATCATGCATAAAAAGAGTATTGATAAAGAATATATATATATATATATATATATATATATATATATATATATATATATATATATATATATATATATATATATATATTACTCTTAAGGGTTAGGTGGATTGGTAAGTGTTTGTTTGGTCAAGCATTTACTAAGAAGAGATTTGGGTTCAAACATTAAGGGTGTCAATTTACAAAGGTATTAGTTTGTCTAAATTTTCTAAGTGCGCATCAAATCGATGATCACGATACGAACCTCGAGCGACCAATAGTTTATCTTTTAAGGCTATCCTCTAACCTTTCTTGTAAGGCTATCCTTAGCCTATCCTAAAAGGTATTTTTCATGTCTTTCCTCTGGATTTTGGTGTCCTTTTCTATGGCCTTGGGGCCTTGCTTATAGTCTTATGACTTTTTGTAATCAGGTTTTGGGATCCTTGATAAAAACCTATTTTTAATTTAATTTTAGTGACAAATTTTTTTTTTTTGAATGCGCACCATACCGACGATGACAGTACGAACCCCGAGCGACCGGTGGTCTCCCTCTCATGTTAAATCAACAACAACGAGATGAATATGCTTGTTGGAAGTAGCCCTTATGATTTGAACCCTGCGTTTGTCAATTACTAAAATAGTGTGTCTGTAACCAACTCCCCAATGTATCTTTAAAAAACATTTACTAGTACCAATGGTTAAATTTGTTTTTGTCTACATAACATGTAAAGAAAAATATTCAATCAATATCATAAGTAGAGTTTTTAAGATAGAACATTTATGGAATTAAAATAGCTCATTTAAATTAAATAGGTTTTGTAATAAAAATTCTTTAGTGGAGATTGCTTAGGATATGTATTCTATTGAACATTCCATCTAAAAAAATGGACTTGTCTACCATAAAAAGAAAAAATAAATATATGGTTATATGAGATGATGTTTATGGAGGATGTTGTTTATCCAATATATGGTTATCCAACCGCACTCTGGTTACCAAAGCATAGTGTACAAAAGAGAGAAAATAATAAAATATATAGTACTGACAATAACTACTTAGTAGCATAGGTAACATATAGTGCTAAGACTAATAAATGAAAGAATTTATGCATTAAACCATTTTGATCACAATTGAATAAATTTTAAACAATCCAAGTAGATTTCTTTTTACATAACACATGTTTCCATGATTTTTCACTAGCTCTGCCATCCTTAGTTATATGTAAAAGGCCTTGAGATGATGGGTATGGCCCAAAATATATCCCTTAAAACTTGCTACAGTGTTGGTAGATGTAATATCAAAATCAATTCCAAGGTCAATATGAGGTAAAAATTCCATCAAATCTACCATTTTCGAACTACCATCACTGAATTTCTCACCACTAGTATAAATATCCTTTGCACTAATATCACCTCTATTTTTAAAATGAATTTACCTTTCCTATTTGCTCACACCTCTAAAGACTTCCATCAACATAATATAAGATGCAAACACATATACATATTGAATTTTTACACCATTGCCACCAAGACCATGATTAATCCTACCATCATAACTACTCTAATCATAAAAAAATAATGTGACCATGCATTATATCAATTGTAGAAAGACCAAGGTTCTCTTCATCCCACTTAGCCTCTTCAATACCTCAAGTTAGGTCAACTTAATTTTATCATAAAAGTAATCTAACTTTGACCTCTATTTATTAAGCTCTTGTAAAGTTTAAAAAACTCTATCACTAGGGTTGTATATTCCTCAATATTGCTCAGATTCCTTCATATGACCACTCATTTTAAATCTCTTCAAATTTTGCACAAAGTGGTCCAAGAATTAGTTGAATCAGACAACTCTTCATGAAGATATGGCTCCTAAAATATGAGATGGTTTTCAAAAAAATTACCCTAATCTTTCGTGAAGTATCTCCAGAAATGCTTAATGCTATAGCTTTAAAACAATTTATCCACTATTTCATCAACTCTTCCAATGTTAATGGATCAACCCAATACGTTCTATTTTCTTTGAAAAATTATCTCCAAATGGTGGAAGCCATAGAACACTAAAGAAGTAGATTATTTAAAGCTTCTAGATCTTACTTATATAAGACACACCTAGTGGTCTATGATATCCTCTTCTTTACAAATTATCATATATAAGATTTTTTTTTGGACTACTGGCTAAAGGAAATGTGAGGCCTTAGATAGGACCTCAAATTACCAAATACTCTTTTAAGAAAAATCCTTCAGAGCAAGGAATTTTGATTGATTTAATGCTCTATACCTCAAGTTAATAGCATAGCCACTAGTTTTTGATATATTCTAAATAAAGTTGTACTTAAAAAAAAAAACAATAGAGTTCATATATTACTTATTTGAGGTCCTCTCCCTTGATCAAAATGCTAATAGAATTCTAATATCTAGAATTGTTGCTCCAATTGACATTATTTTTTTACTTTTGAATATTTATAAGACAAATAGGCCTATGCCAATGATTGTCATTTTATATTAGAAATACGAATATAATGTTTCAACCAAGCATAAAACCCAAAGTTTATAGAATTTGCCTCATTAAATTGCTAACCAATATGATTTTCATTAATTGTAAACCCTTTGATATGAATTTTCATCTAGCTAAACCATTAGGCAAGGTTTGCTTCTTGGACAATTTTATTCCATCAATAAAACCTATATATTTCTAAAGTAATAGTTTTACCTAGCTCTTTTATTGATATTTGAATAACCTCCATCTAGGTTTTTTCCCTAATGCCAAACTCATAAAATTATAATTTCGTAGCCTTTCCATTCCAAAATTCTTTCCTCTGCAAATCTTATTCCATTTGTAACGAGGAAACCTAAATTTCCCCTCACATCCTTCTAGAGAAAATCTCTTTGAATTTATCAAATTTGGATGCTATGCTTATTGGTAATATAAAAGTGATGTCATATATATAAAAAAAGATTGTCATGTATCCTTTATGGGCTAAATTTTTCTTTTCCATCATTAGGAACTTACCTTTTCAACTACCCAAACAAGATCTCATTCTATCTAAAATTGGATCCCATTTCTCAAACAAGGGAATACATAAGTATATTAATCGTAAAATTTTAATTTTTCTTTTGTTAAGCTGAAAAGGTGCATTTTTGAAAGGAATGTTAACCTTTTACATTAACAGATTTGGTCAATCACTATCCATTTCACCAAGAAGGATTTCCCACTGGCATAAAGCCTATACCAACCATGTAACAACAAACACATTTCAATAACCACATCCAAACCTAGAAAATCAGCATACACCTTACATATCTAGATATCATATACTCTATGCTTTCCTAGAAACCTTTTTCTACTGATCCCCATTGTCAATTCTTGTGGCATTATCGTTTTCAACTAAATTATTTATGTGCATTGGGATATCATTCCCCCATTCCTTTCTGACATTTGCCATAACTCCATTAGCAAGACCATTTGCTACCCTGTTGGCTTCTCTATAAATATGATTGATAGACACATTATTGAATCTGTCCAAAAGCGCTCAAGCTTCCACCATCATTAAATCAATAATCCAAGCGGTTGGTTGTTCTCCCTTTAAAATGGTCATAATATTTTGTCTCTTTCAACTATGAGCTTATCTAGATTGCAATTTATAGCCAAAGAAATTCCTATATAAGCTTCTCTTGCTTTAGTAAAATGACTTGTCTGTTCACATAGTGGTTAAACAAAGGCTTTGATTACCTTAACAAGATGATTCTTGATCACCCCTCCAGCTCCCGCCAACCCGAGATTACCTTTCAAGGCCCCATAAAAATTTAATTTGAACCATCCAACCAATGATGGTATCCATTTTGGATGAGTTCTGGTATGAACTCGAGGTATTGGTAATTTCTCTCTAACTCCCCAACATTCCAATATTTGTCTTCCTACTCTGATTCTCATCCCTCCTTGAAGTGGATAGTGTTAAAATTCTCTATCAAGAGATTTTTTGCTCGGTTCTAAACCATTTCCTAGTCCATATTCAAGTTCTCAAAGATTCTATGGTTTATTTCATTCCAAACTCTCCACCAGCTATGTGGAAGGCTTAGAAACCACAACTTCCTGATTCTTCTACCTTTAAAAGGAGGCTCCCATTGTAATTTTAAATTTGAGATAGTTCTAGTGAAAACCCACTGAACTTAGAATTCACTATAGAGCTGATCAAAAAAGTTTTTGGTAGAGGAGCACTTAAGAAGTAGATGATCAATGCTTTCCTCCTCTTTTTCACATAAAACACATCTATTTGGTTAGGAGAAATCATGTTTTTCACATCATCCTAGGTCATAATTTTACTATGCATAACCATCCACTAGAAAATAGTAATATTAGGGATGAGATATTTATCCCAAACCTTTACATGGGGCCACACTACCCCTACACCTTCAACCAGGTTATAACCAGATTTCACAGAATAATCTCCACTCTTTGTTTTCATCCAAAAAAGTATATCATTCGATCACCAATGTTTGAGGATGTAGGCATTAAGGCATCTAATAAGACTTTCCAAGTGTGGATGCAAGTCCTCATTGATGTTATCAACATAAAGTTGCTTCCACTTCTTGATGCCATTTTCTTCCATAATATAATCTTGAACCAACAATCCATAAATAGGAGTTAGAATTGTTCTTAGGTTTGCAAACCTTGGGATCTCACAAAGGGGAGAGTTAAAGAGCCAAGTATCTTGCCAAAATCTCATGTTATCACCATCTCCAATCTACCATCTACAACACTACTAGATCAGAGGTATTACCTATTGAAGGCTATTCCAGTGTATCACCCAAATTTTTTGCACCCTTACCTTCAGGCTAAAGGATCCGTGCCCGAAAGGGGGATGCGAAAAGGATGGAACAATACCTCGGACGGAGAGGCCCTTTGAAGGTCGCGCCTCTCGGGGGAGGGGTATAAAGGTGAATTTTCGACGGATGGTGGGGTTCACCAGGAAACTTTGAGTGGTAGTTTCCATGCCTAGGTTGAGAATGGGTTTGATTTGTTCATTTTATGTTCAATCATTCAGATTCCTAGGTTGGCCAAAATGAAGCTAAGCTATTCTATATGACAATTCTGATTTATATGAAGACAACAAACATAAATGAATCCTAATGCGATTAAATGCAGAGAATATGTTAAATGGAGAAGAGTACACCTGATTTCTGATGTCTGATGAAGATTCTAAAGCTTGTAGGAGTCCAGATCATCCCGGATATGACATGATCATCTGTAATTGTATAGAATCATCCCAAATCACAGGTGATCATCTGAGATCACCCAGGATCATCAGCGACCTGACGAATTTGTCAGACAAATTTGTCAGAAACCTACAATCAAGAAAACAGACACCAAAAACCAAAAATACTATTGCAATAATGATGCAAAGTGATAGAAATAAGAGTGTAGATGCTTAAATAACAAATCCAGATATCAATTTAAATGAGATGCAATGTTTTGGTAACTTATTTTGAATTTTATCATGCAATTATGCTAAATGAGGTGAACTCCAAGATGCAAAACATAAGTAAATTAATCTAATGCACCAATAAATAAAGAAACGAGGTAGAAAATGCAAACTCGGGACTCTGATTGCCCCCAAGCTGAATTGCAGTCAAGATCATCTGCAATCGTACGAGATCATCGTCGATCTTGACAAGATCGTCCAAAATTGTGGTTGAATCGCCTGCGACGATCCGAGCTATCTTCGACTGAAACACAGTGAAATCCTGCAACAAAAACTTGAAAACATGAACGCAAATGATGGGAGATCAGGGAGTCAGAGGGATCCAGGGAATCAGCTAGGGGGATAAACTGAAAAAATCCTAGTTTATATAGGATTAGGGGGAGGTTAGGAGGTTGGGGATCATCCCAATCTGGGAGATCCTCAACGTGGGAATCTCCAACCGCGTAGACACGCTTTTGCCCAAGTTGGAGAGGTCATTGAAATAGAAGCTAATTATGAAAATTTGATTTTGGGACGAAATCGTCTAGATGTTCTGTCCTAGACGAATTCATCCGATTTGGGACGATATCGTCAGATCGGCGATGATATCGTCCAACGGTCAAAACAACTTCTAAAAATGGCACAAAAAATGAGGTGAGCGGTTAACGAGCAGTTTTGGGGTTAAAATTCAAATTTTTACTTTTTACTGATGGTTTAACTGCGCCAATTTTAGGGTGCTACATTTTGCCCCCTCTTTAGCGAATTTTCTGAAGAAAATGCGTTAAAGACGAGTTCTTTACGCTTTACGAGAAAGCAAAAATTTATTCCATTTTTTAGACGACGATTCTAGGTCGAATCATACGACTGTTTACTATGGTGCCCCCTCCGAGTTTTTACCCAAATCGAACGTTTGAGGTAAAAGCACGAAAAAGCAAAAATTGAAAAAAATGTCATTTTAAAATAAAAATAAGAAAAATAGGGTAAAACCCTAATTCATTTTTACTGTTCACTTTTCGTTGTTTCAGAGCTCTATAGGCGAAATGGTGGAAACGACGCACAGATCGACAGAGGTCCGGCGCGGGTTGCGGGTAAGGATCTAAACCTAGTGTACTATGTTTTTAACTTGATTTACTTGATTTTTTATTTGAATTTTAATTGTTTTTGGGCATCGTGGCCATTTTTAGGCCATCGACAACATCGGGATGAAATCGTCCCAATTTCATCGAAATCGTCCCTATATCGCCGATTTCATCTAAGGATGAAATCGAAGAAATAGGGGCGATCCCGTCCAATAAGGGGCGATCCCCAAATTGAAGAACGAAGACGATTTCATCCTATTAAGGACGATTTTGTCTAGATTTTGGTACGATATCATCCAATAATGGGCGATATCAACTTTTATGGGATGATTTTAATTTTAATTGATTTTTTAATGATTATGTACTAATGATTTTTTTTTTTGTTATTGTTTATTTTGTAGAGGGGATTACTAAAGAGTCGGGAGTGGAAATACGATGGTCTAAGGGATGATTTAGCCGCGCTCGATTAGGCCGAGCGAGATGGATTGGCAAAGGTAGGACTGCAGCATGTGGCAGAGATGCCACAAATTCCTATAGACATGGGGCTACTGACAGCCCTAGCAGAGAGATGGTATCCGGAGTCGTCTTGCTTCCAAGTACCGACAGGGGAGATGACTCCCACTCTAGAGGATGTATGGAGGATCTTGAGGATCCCCATACATGGTCGATTCATGATGCCTTTGGCCAATCAGGGCCACGCCATGATGAGATTGTGCAGTGACCCAAGCTTCGCCCTAGAGAAGGGCGAAGTGAACATCGAGGCTTTGAGGTAGATGCCTGGGGCATCTCGGTTGACCCAAGTTTTGGCAGGGGTGGTGGGTGGCCTTCTTCTATGCCACCAGAGTGGATGCAGATTACCGTGGCTACTCTCAGATGTGGTCTATGACATGAGAGACCACGAATACAGGTTTTCTTGGGGTAGCTATGTACTATGTCGGTTGTATAGGATCCTTTACGGGGTCGTATACAAGGGAGGTCGATGTCTGGTGCTGACATCACTGCTACAGATTTGGTGTTGGGAGCACATTATGGTGCGAAGGCCGATAGGGCTTCCACTGACATGAGTTGATCGGGAGAGACCCCGAGTTTTCTATTGGTGGCTCCAGAGAGGGTCACAATGACGGATAGATCTATCGACATCCTAGAGGTTGTTGGATGACCTCACCCCAGATCGGATCACCTGGAGACCATGGAGAGAGCATCCAGGGTGGGCAGAGGATGGATAGGAGTTGGCTCGCATCAGGCGAGTCATATGGTTGAGGACAGAGCGGGGAGAGGTAGAGCTCCACCGCTATGACCGAGTTTTGAGGTAGTTCGGTCTACAGCAGGGGATCCCTTCTCTTAGGGATTATGAGTACTCCCAAACTATGCGGGATAACACCACACTGAGTGGGGCTCCAGACATGCAGCGGTTCTGGAGTCAGGATGCTGATGATGCCCCCATTCAGCCAGTGGATGGGGATGATGTAGGGGTAGCAGACGGGTATGATGCCTGGTATGCAGGCATCCACCCTCCTCGGATGACGAGGGCACAGGGTCCGATGCATGTTGTAGTGCAATGGATGGAGAGGCGATGCCAGGCTGCCATCGATGCAGTGAGGAGTCACGGAGGGAGGGATCAACGATGACCTCCTCAGGAGAGACATCGGAGAACACCATAGGCTCCGAAGAGACAACATCAGTCAGAGAGGAGGGGGGAGAGGAGAGAGAGACTCCCTTCTCAACATAGGGATAGGCCACCATCGCCCGATAGGGGCAAGGGTGTCGAGGTGGGGGAGAGCAGGGAGATGGCAACTCTCCGGGCAAAGAATGCCCACCTACGAGCTCAGGTGTAGACTCTATAGGATGAGGCTACACGGCTCAGGGCTCGAAGCGGAGGGGTGAGCATTCTGGAGCTGGCACGGTCGGTTGCTCAGACCGCATTCTATTAGGGAGTGTACTACCAGCTGGTTCCAGAGGGCCAAAGGATATAGTTGCCAGTCGGCATTGCGGAGCCGATCAGGATGGGGTCATCGAGGACATCATCATGATCGACGTCGAGGACCCATGACACAGGACGGGCTTCGATGGGACCACCTCCTCCACCTCAGGGTGGGAGAGGAGATGAGGCTGAGAGCTCGAGGTCTTCTCGAGGCTAGATGCACATTGTACATAAACTATTTTTGAGAGGATTGAGTATGCCAGGGTATAGATTGTGGCATACCAATCCGTTTTGATATGATGTATATACTTCTTGATATATATATGATGTTATTTTTGTGATATGACTTGTGCATATGTTTTATGATGCTTTAATATTTCAATTGTTGATTGACTATTCATGTAATTATGTCATTGAAAATATTATAATTTTATGTCATGCTATAAAATTAAATGAAATAATCTGATGTAAACAAACTGGTTGTTGTGGTGTGTTTTGATGAAAATAAAATGACTTCTAACAATAATTTCAAAGGACATTGTCATTGTTACATGACCATTTCATGGAGTCATCGCTCGCTAGGTCATTAAGCTAATCCCGGTATGAGAGAAATATTGCTAAAAGTAAAAGGGTGCTTAAGAGACTTTCTTAAGACTTTGTGTTGTGATGATGAAAAATGATGATAGTGATGATTTGTTTTTAGATTTCCATGAAAGTATTATGCATGAAATATTAAAAATATGATTTTTTCTAGGCATAAAATTCCTAAGTATGATAGAAATTTGAACAATTCCCTAGGAATTATACCATCATCGCAAAAAATGAATGTTGACATAATGAAATGAAATAGGAAAGTTTTCGTTCTTTTTAAAGCACAATTGTGTAACATAATGATTTAAGCCATATGCTTTTATGGATTAAATAAATGGGAAATAAAATTAGAACGATGGTTTGCGCTAGGCATAGAATTTTAGGTATAGACTTATACCATCATCGCGAAATCCAAAGAAGAAATTGATATAATAGTTTTATTGCATAGTTGATTTTTGATTTTGAGATAAACAAAAAATATAAAAATGAGGACTTGCATTAGGCATAAAATTCCAATTTAGGTTTTGGAACTATACCATCGTCACGAAAGTCAAAAATATAAATGTGACTTTATTGCTAGCTTTTGAACATGTTTTGCAAGAAAATTTTGGATTTTTGAAAAAAAATGTATTTAATTGATTTTACGCTAAGCAGATATTCTCAAGTAAGAAAGTCAAATTATTCTAGAAGATTTGCATAAATATTTTAAATTATCTCAAAGACAAATTTGACATTTATAAGGAACCCCGTGTGCATATGTGAGTTCATTGCCGATCTTGATCTATCATAATGATACAAAATCTCTCAAACACAAATGTGTGTGCAATTGTAATGTTCATTTACCAATTTTGAGCAAGATAATTTGATACAAGTAATTTGAATTAACCAAATGAGTGTTCGTTGACCATGATTTATATGCATGTAACCATACCAGACTACTATGTAAGTCGGGTCATCAAGAGCTAGCTGATCCATGAGCGGACATAGGTCTGTACAAAAGAAGGTCGCTAATGTGATAGACATGTCACCATGCAAAAAGGAGTTACCCAAGGCCAAGCGGGTTGGGCACAAACCACCTGTTATGGGGCTTACCTCATGATTTTCGAATAATTGAGAATTCCAGGGATTCAAGCTCATTCACCCTTCTTTTCTTTCAAAAGGGGGGGGGGAAGGGATTTATTGCTTTTTGCTTTTTCTTTTCTTTTCTTTGCCTTTTCTATTATATTTTTTTTGTATTTGCTTGACATTGAGATAATGCTGAAATATTGCTGAGATGGTACAAAATGATAATGCTTCTGAATAATTTCTCTTTTTCTCATGATTTTTCTTGCTTTTTTTTTTTTCTTCCTATACTAGGGATACTTGCTCGGATTGGTTGTAGAGCAAGGGATTTTTATTCTGGGCAGGGGTGAGCTTGTCCTTTTGTCAATTCTCAAAGATTCTAGACCATGTGCATGATAGGATAGCAGGGGAAACTTTTTACTCAAGAGACCACTTCTACTATGTAGCATCATTTTGGAATTTGCAATGAAATCATTTTAATGTGAAAAGGTGTACTTGGTTCAAGTAAATAACAAGATCAGTTCTCTATGCTCAAAACTTTATTTAATTCAACTATGGACTTCGATATAAGAGAGATTAATAATCATACCAAATAAGATCAAGATATTTATTCATGTGAGTGTGAAAGTGAGGGATTCCAGATAAATGCTAATTTATCCAAAATAACTGAAAATATAAATGCAATACTTCAAGAATTGACAGGTGCAAAATAGAAAATGTTTTTGAGGATTTTGATGATTTTGATTTTTTTTATATTTTGATTTTTAATTTATGAATTGAGAGAATACATAATATTACTATTTTTTGAAATTTTTATATGAATTACTAATATGAGACAATATGTATAATATATACAGTGATGATATTACTAGATTTATGCATAATAGCGCTTAAGATGCATAATGTTCATAGGTTCTTTAAGATATTTACCATCTAAGGTAGCTAATCTGTATGCTCCCGATCCAAATTTAGCAATGATAATATATGGCCCAAGCCAGTTAGGCTCGAATTTGCCTTTAAGGTCTTTAGTTGCATTAGTATTTTTTTGATTTTCTTTTAAGACGAGGTCATCGATCTCAAAGGATCGATTATGAACTTTCTTGAGATATGCTCGTTTGAGCTTGTTCTAGTAGGCACGAAGATGCTCCAAAGCATTAATGCACTTCTCATCTAGGAGTTCCAACTGACTAAATCTGCCAACATGATATTCATCTCCTACTTCAGTATCTTGAAGTAGCAGAGCCAAAGAAGGAACTTCTAATTCAAAGGGAAAAACAACTTCAGCGCCATAAACCAAAACAAAAGGTGAAGTGCCCGTGGGAGTACGAATGCTAGTTCGATAAGCCCACAAAGTAGGATATAATTGAATGTGCCAATCATGGCCATATTTATTGACCAGTCTCTTGAGGATTTTAATTAATGTTTTATTAGATGCTTCTGCTTGGCCATTACCCTGAGGATAATAGGGAGTGGACCAACGATGTTGAATTTTATATTTTTGACATAGTTTCTTTACATATTTGTTTTTGAAACAAGTTCCATTATCCGAGATGAGATTTGCAGGAATTCCAAACCTACAAATAATTTGATTAAGAATAAACTTGGAAACTTGCGTTCCAGTGCAAGAAGCTAAGGGCATAGCTTCGACCCACTTCGTAAAATACTCGATGGTGGTTATGATGAATTTATGTCCATCAGATGACACAGGATTGATTTTTTTGATGATGTCTAAGCCCCATTTTGAAAAGGGCCAAGGAGATGAAATAGCATGTAGTTCTTGTGCAGGCGCATGGACAAGGTCAGCGTGTTTCTGGCACTTGTCGCAATGGCGCACGTAATCATGTGCATCATTCTCCATGGTAGGCCAAAAATATCCTATCCTAAGGAGCTTCTTAGCAATGGCGCTACCACTAAAGTGTCCCCCACAAGATCCATCGTGGGCTTCACTCAAAGCTGATCTAGACTCTTCTAGATTCAAACATCTTAATAGGATACCTTCAAAAGATCTCCTATATAATGTATTGCCAATTATTACGAAGCGACTTGCTCGTCTACGTAATAACCGGCGTTGGTTTCTATTAAAACCTTCAGGGAAGGTCCCATTTTGAAGAAAATTGAGGATGTCAGTGTACCAAAGTTCAAGAATAGTTTCATTGATTAGAAACACGTCCAAAGGTTCCAAGCATGATTTAGTTGAAGCGGGTTCCTGGAGTCGACGAATAATGATGGTAGCATATTCGTCATCTAACTCCAAGGGTAAAAGAGATGCAGCTACGGCCATAGCATCAACCGCACGATTGCTAGTTTTAGGAATAGCTTCCAAGGTAACTTGATCAAATAAAGATATTAATTGTAATACATATGCTTTATATGGATGCAATTTATCATCTCTGGTCTGATAAACATCGTTAATTTTATTTATAACAAGTTGAGAATCACCGAAAACTAATAGATTTTTAATTTTTAGTGCCAAGGCAGCTCGTAATCCAAGGATTAGAGCCTCATATTCAACAGTGTTATTAGTACAGGCAAACGTTAATTTAAAGGATAGAGGTATGAGATGTTTCTATGGAGATATCAAAATAATACCTACACCAGCCCCACTCATGCATCGGGCTCCATCAAAGTATAGGGACCATTGCTCTGAATGATCCGCCTCTAGGTTAAGGCATTCGTCAGGAAACTCAATGACGAGGGGATGGGTGGATTCTAAGGGTGCAACAGCTAATTGATCTGCTATGATTTGACCCTTAACAAAATTTTGTCCTATAAATGTGAGTTCAAACTCGCTTAGAGCAAGAACCCACTTCGTTGTGCGACCCGATAAATAAGGTCAACTCATGAGATACCGCAAGGGATAGAATTTAGCAATAACGTATGTTTTTTGATTGAGCATATAATGGCGTAGTTTCTATGTAGAAAATATGACTGCTAGACATAACTTCTCTAATGTTGTGTAGCGGGTTTCATAACTAATTAATGTTTTGCTAATGTAATAATTAGCATGCTCTCTTTTCTCATCATCAAGTTGAGCTAACATAGCTCCTAAAGCAAAATCTAAAGCAAAAATATACAAGATAAATGGGCGATCAGGTTTAGGTGGTGAAAGTATAGGTGGGTTAAGAAGATATTGTTTGAGGAGTTCAAATGCTTCCTTACATTCATCGTCCCAATGGAAAGAGACATCCTTCTTAAGAAGCTTAAGAAAGGGTCCAGTTTTATCCGCCAGCTTATCGATGAAGCGATGGATAGCTTGAAGCTTACCTTGTAGACTCCATAATTCAGATATATTTGTAGGTGCGGGCATATCAATGATAGCCGTAATCTTGAGAGGGTCAATTTTGATGCCACGTAAAGAAACTATAACCCCCAATAATTTACCAGACTTAACTCCGAATATACATTTGGCTAGATTCAATCGGATAAGATATTCCCTTAACCGATCAAATACTTTTCTCAAGTCATCTAAATGGTCATCTTCTTCGATAGAACGTGCTATAATGTCATCTACATAATCATGTAGTATATCATGCATCATATCATGAAAGATATAAGTCATGGCTCGTTGATAGGTTGCACCTGCATTCTTCAAACCGAATGGCATCACTTTCCAATAGAAAGTCCCCCAAGGGGTAATAAAGGCTATTTTAGCTTGATCTTCAGGAGCTATCCTGATCTGATTATAACCAAAAAATCCATCCATTAAGGATATCATTCCACTCCCAGCAGTAAAATCAATGATCTGATCCATATTGGGAAGGGAAAAATCATCTTTAGGGCATGCAACATTAATATCTCTAAAGTCTATACAAACCCTAATCTTAGTAGCTTCTTTCTTAGTTACTGGAACTACATTCGAGATCCATTCAGCATAATCAATGGCTTGTATAAAAATAACATTCGAGAGTTTTTCTAACTCCCCTTTGACTAGTAAGGCCACTTTAGGATGCATTTTTCTAAGCTTACGCTTAACAGGTTTAGCATCCGGATGCACTACTAGGTGATGCATAACTACAGAAGGGTCTAAACCTGGCATATCTTCATATGTCCAAGCAAAAATATCTTCATATTCTTAAAGAAAAACAATGTATTTATCTTATTTTTCTTGACTCAATTTTGATCCAATGTTGATTATGTGAGGGTTATTGTCGGTTCCAATGTTAATTTTTATGACATTTTCTACTTCCATGTGTAGATCTCTCTCAAAATTAGGTGGTGGACGCCATTCTTGTAATTCTTCCATGACGTTTATAGCTAGCTCATTAGAAAGTAATTGGTAAGATGATGGTCTGGTAGTGACTCTTCTTGGTAAATGGCCATCTTATGGAATCCATATATAACTTGTGATAGGGTGAATAGGATCCGATTCATCATTAGGAACTATCCAATTGATTTGATGTGATTTCCATATCACTCTCAGTCTCGTATTCTGTATCACTAAGATAAGGTATCTGAATATTATATAGAGGTCTGGTTATAACCACGGATAAAGTTGTGTCAAATATTTCCAGATCATGAACAGGTAAATGCCCACTAATAGTTCCTACATATCGGGCAGGAGGAGGGACATTATGATGTTCAATTTGATTAGCCACCTCCTTACCATGTTTTGGTAAGGGATGTTGAAATATGTCCAATGACTGATTGGCATTCTGATTCTAGTTTTGTGGGGTATTCTTTTGAACATTATTAGGAGGATTTTGCTTAGGTTGAAAGGCTTGCACCTCCATCTCATTGTTATCAATCAAGTCCTGTATTTTATGTTTTAATATTTTACAAGAGTTGGTAGTGTGTCCAAGTCCTCTATGGAAGTCACAGTGTAAATATGCTCTGTATCCGGGTATAGTTGGATCAGGTTCCCAAATATTTGGTAATTGAATTAAACCTCGTTCTAATAATTGCGATAGAATAGTTGATAAAGGTTGATTTAACCTAGTAAATTCTTGAGGAGGTTTATCAAGAAGTTTCAATACAAACTTCTCCGCTGTCTTCACAGCATTAACATTAGCAATATTTCTACTATCGGTGACTCCATCACCCACAACTTGTTTATTCTTATATTGATTTTTGGATGTTTTCTCATCGTATCTCTTTTTAAGTTGGCCTCTCCTAATGAGAGCATCTTCCACTCTTCGGGCTAAGTCTATAGCCTGATCGAAGGTGGTCAAGGTAGCAGTTGATAATTTGTAAGATAGTTGCTCTTGCAAATTATTAATAAAGATGTCCAACATCTCCCTATAAGGTAACACAAAGTGCAATTTTCCTATCAACTGTCTCCACCTAGCTAGGAAATCAGCAAAGCATTCATCTTTGCCCTATTTTAAGTTATACAAATCTTTAATGGTCACATCTCTTTCGATGTAGGCACTAAATTGATGAACAAAAGACTCGGCAATTTCTTTGAAATTCCTCAAAGAATTAGTGGGCAATTGATAATACCACTCTAATGCCATTCCTCCCAATATTTTTGGGAACATTTTTAGTAATAACAAGTCATCATGTGATATATCATGACATGCTATCCTAAACATACGAAGATGCTCTATGGGATCTTCGATTCCTTTATATATGGGAAGAACAGGCATAGGAAAATGTTTAGGATACGGCTATGCTACGACTATAGGATCTAAAGGTTGACTACACATCTCTCAATAATTGTATGAGGGACGATAGGGATCTATCTGGTCCATGCGGGAAACTAACTATTTCACCACGGCTTCCAGATTGCTAGTTTGTCCACCATATTGGTTCGATGGCACATAGGTATGGGATCTATGAGCGTATGATGGTGTGACACAAGGATTAGATGTTATATTGCTATTATGCAAAGTGTTGGTAGGAAGAGTATTATGAAGGGGATTTGTAATAGTATTATGTTGTACCTTAGATTGTTGGTAATTTGTGTTTGGTTTTGTTTTGGGTTTTTGTTGATTTGAGGTATGTTGGTCAAGAGCTTGGCAAAATAGAGCAGTAAATGATGGTTTCTTTTGTGCGGGAATGACCCTAGGCTTGTTAACATGCACTTTAGATGGTTGGGTAACCTGTTGTTGTTGCATGTTCTGGATCATAGCTACTATATCCAAATTGGATGGTCCAGCTTGATCACTCTCTTGGTCAATAAAGGACAAGGGATTAGTGTGTGTTTGAAATACTTCTTCTAGAGTTGCTTGAGTGTCACTAATTCGATCCTTGTCCATATGGGCTGCTCTATTAAAAACACCAATATTAGTGTTAATGAACTTCTAGAATTGTTCCATGTTCTCAAAAGTGATAGCTCCTCCCGGAGACATTTTAGGGGATGAGGATCCTTCCTCTCTAACAGTTTCTTCTTGTTCATTTCCTACAACAAGCTCTTCTTCTTGTTGGTCTAGGATTTCTTCTTCCTAAACTTGGTCCTCAGGAGGGACATTTTGGTCAATTAATGGTCTTCCTAACCAATCCTCATCTTCTTTGGTTTGTTTTCCATTCCTAAGTCTAGGCATTGTGCTAAACTTAGGTTTTAGCAAATATATATACTTAAATATATATATATATATATATATATATATATATATATATGCGATAGGGTTGAGAGGTATATATTTTAACTATATACCTACTATAATATTTTAAAGGAAATGTTTTGTTATTATTTTTTTGTTTTTTTGTGTTTTTTTTTGTGTGATTTTATTATATTATTATTTTACGAGAATAAAAATAACAAACAACATGCTAGTTATAAGAAACAATAGTAGAAAGAATCACTTAGTTTTCTATGAATAGTTTATGGATATCATTGATAGGGTCAAGTTCATCAAGAGTCATGAAATGCTCCTCTTCAAATTGGAAGTTGTTTTTCAAGAACTTGACAAAGTGTGCTATGGTAATATGATCTATTTCAAACTCTGACATGTAAAAATAAAGTTCATGGCAATACTCTCGATACAACACAGCTCTAGGAACTCTATTCCATCTCTTTCTATCTATAAGAACGACTTCTTGATCCTCTATACGAGATAGAAATTTATGTACTACAACTACGTTCTCAAGGTATTCCTCAAAGGTGTATAATTCAGAAGACACAAGTGCTCTTTTATCGGCTAACCACCTATGGAAAGCTCTCTGAAGTTCATGATACAAAGTCACCTGATCAGGATCCAAGATTCTATCTAGGACAAACCTCTTAATTTGCCTAAGTTCTGTAGATCTAGATTCAATAATACCCAATCTCCTATCAAGTTCGTCCCACAAAGGTTGGGCTCTATATGTTTGAGGTACTCTAAGACCATAAGTAATCTACCATCTAAGTATGATATGCAAATTTAACAGTTTTCTAATGATTCTAGATGTTCTTAATAATGTGTTTTTTTTTTTTGGATTGTTTTCAAAAGGTGTTTTTAGTTTCACGTCGGGTTCACCAAAATGTATCACCCAAATTTTTTGCACCCTTACCTTCAGGCTAAAGGATCCGTGCCCGAAAGGGGGATGCGAAAAGGATGGAACAATACCTCGGACGGAGAGGCCCTTTGAAGGTCACGCCTCTCAGGGGAGGGGTATAAAGGTGAATTTTCGACGGATGGTGGGGTTCACTAGGAAACTTTGAGTGGCAGTTTCCATGCCTAGGTTGAGAATGGGTTTGATTTGTTCATTTTATGTTCAATCATTTAGATTCCTAGGTTGGCCAAAATGAAGCTAAGCTATTCTATATGAAAATTCTAATTTATATGAAGACAACAAACATAAATGAATCCTAATGCGATTAAATGCAGAGAATATGTTAAATGGAGAAGAGTACACCTAATTTTTGATGTCTGATGAAGATTCTAAAGCTTGTAGGAGTCCAGATCATCTCGGATATGACAGGATTATCTGTAATTGTATAGAATCATCCCAAATCATAGGCGATCGTTTGAGATCACCCAAGATCGTTAGAAACCTGCAATCAAGAAAATAGACACCAAAAACCAAAAATACTATTGCAAGAATGATGCAAAGTGATAGAAATAAGAGTGTAGATGCTTAAATAACAAATCTAGATATCAATTTAAATGAGATGCAATGTTTTGGTAACTTATTTTGAATTTTATCATGCAATTATGCTAAATGAGGTGAACTCCAAGATGCAAAATAAAAGTAAATTAATCTAATGCACCAATAAATAAAGAAACAAGGTAGAAAATGCAAACTCGGGACTCTGATTGCCCCCAAGCTGAATTGCAGTCAAGATCGTCTGCAATCGTATGAGATCATCGCCGATCTTGATAGGATCATTCGAAATTGTGGTTGAATCACCTACGATGATCCGAGCTATCTCTGATTGAAACATAGTGAAATCCTTCAACAAAAACTTGAAAACACGAATGCAAAATCTTATAGGGAGATCAGGGAGTCAGAGGGATCCAGGGGGATAAACTGGAAAAATCCCAATTTATATAGGATTAGGGGGAGGTTAGGAGGTTGGGGATCATCCCAATCTGGGAGATCCTCAATGTGGAAATCTCCAACCATGCAGACACGCTTCTGCCCAAGTTGGAGAGGTCGTTGAAACAAAAGCTAATTATGAAAATTTAATTTTGGGACGAAATCATCTGGACGTTCTGTCCTAGATGAATTCGTTTGATTTGGGACGATATCGTCAGATCGGCGACGATATCGTCCAACGGTCAAAACAACTTCTAAAAATGGCATGAAAAATGAGGTGAGCGGTTAACGGGCGGTTTCGGGGTTAAAATTCAAATTTTTTACTTTTTATTGATGGTTTAACTATGCCAATTTTAGGGTGCTACATCCAAAAAATAGACCTCTTAGGGGGTTGAGGTTTTCCAATAAGGAGGAATCATGTAAATACTTAGATTTTACAATTTTAACCCAAGGAGTGTCTTCTTCCTTCGCCAACTTCCAACCCAACTTTTTCATTAGAGATTTGTTCATTTTGGGAAGAGTTCTTAGTCCTAATCCCCCATATTGTTTAGAGGTATCGACTTTGTTCCAAGCAAGTAAAGGTATCCTCTTCTTTTCCTCATTATCAAACCACAAAAAAATGCTTTGGATTTGTTCAATAGTTTTGAAGACCGATATTGTCATTTTAAAAATTGACATGAAGTAAATAGGTATACTTTGAAGGTAGGATTTCACAAGCTGGGCCTTTTCTACCTCACTAAGAAGAAAGTCTTTGCAATATGACAGTTTATTTGTAACACGTTCAATAATCATATCCCACAAGGATTATTTCATACTCCCATGGAATAAAGGCATCCCTAGATAGGTTGTTGGTAAATAACCTATGCCACAGTTGAAGATTCTTGCTATCTACAATTGGAGAGCTCTAGAGGAATTCAAGAAAAAAACTTTTATTAAAATTTACCTTTTGGCCTGTTGCATGCTCATAGAAATGCAAAATCATCTTAATATGTCTTGCTTGTGGAAGATATGATCTTGTCGAAATTAGAGTATCATCCATAAACTATTGAAAAGAGACTGATTCTAGAGTGGAATTTGGCCTGATACCTTCTATGTTTCCTCTATATTTGGATGCTATGAAGGCTCTACCCATAGCTTCAACTAAAATTATAAATAGATAAGGAGATAGGGGGTCCCATTGTATTAACCCCCTCTTGCTAGGAAAATAACCCACTGCAGATCCATTAACTAAGATGGAGATCATCACTATGGAGATGCAATTTTTCATCATAGATATCCAATCCTCATGAAAACCAAAATATTGGAACACTTTGATCATGAAATCACAAGAAAATCTATCTATGCTTTACTCATATCTAATTTAAGAAACATACCTTCATTTTTTATTTAGAGATAGAGTGCAGGATCTCATGGATTGAAATGATCCCATAAAGAATTTATCGTCCCTAAACAAAACTCCTTTGGTGTTTGTCAATGACAAAAGGGAGAGTCATCTTTAGCCGGTTTGCAAGGACTTTGGACACAATTTTGTAGAGAGTATTACACAAGCTAATTGGGTGGTAGTCTACAAAATATTTAGCATCTACATTATTCAGGATGAGAGCTAAGAATGTATAGTTCACATTAGAAGGGATCATTTTAGAGGTCTAAAACTCTATAACTGCTAAGGTGACCTCATTACCAATGATGTGCCAAAACTTGTGATAAAAGAGCACCAGAAAACCATATGGACCAGGAGATTTATCTCCCTTCATGGAGAAGACCACCTCTTTAATTTCCTCATTTGTAAAGGGGTCGAGGAGATAGTCATTTATCTAGTTTGTAATATTTAAGAGAATATGGCCTAACAACAAGTTCATTGCCTCTTCATCTAGCTCCAAATCCACTCCTAATATATCTTGGAAAAATAGAACAACTTCCCCTCTAATTTGGAAATGATGCCTTGTAGAAGAACCATCAACAATCTTGATCTCTTGGACTTTATTAAAACTTCTATACCTGAGAGTTGAAACATGGAAAAACCTTGTATTCATTTCCTCTTCCTTTAACCACAAAGCTCTTGATTTTTTCTGCTAGAAATCCTCCTCACATGGTAGAGTATTGTGCCAATCACATAGAAGATCATTTTCTCTAGTTTGAACTTCCTCTGAATACTCTCCCAAATGCAAAGAGTTTTCTAACTCCATGAGTTGTTGTAAAGTTGCCTTTTTAACCATAATGTATCCAAACACCTCTTTATTCCATATTTTTAAGTTCCACTTAACAAATCTTAGTTTCTTTGCTACTTGAGTCAATCTATCCCCAGAAAAATATTGTTGCCACCAAGATTGAATCATGCTCTCTAAATCAGAATGAAGGATCCACATATTTTAAAATCAGAAAGGGGTAGCAAAGAGCCTTCTCTTTTTCGCTATTTCCAAAATCAAAGGATTACGATATGAGCTAGTTTTTAGGAGGGCCATGAGAGCAGTGTCCCCAAACAACACTAAGCTTTACCGATAAATCAACACCCTATCCATTTTGATCTAA
The DNA here is from genome assembly GCA_028583015.1 of Wollemia nobilis. Lineage (NCBI taxonomy): Eukaryota > Viridiplantae > Streptophyta > Pinopsida > Araucariales > Araucariaceae > Wollemia > Wollemia nobilis. Next base: position 7,557,695 of record JAQPPZ010000440.1, read on the forward strand.
ATCAATTGACTCCCCAATTTCCTATTAGTCTAGGTAAACTTTGCTTGTCTAAGCTCCAAGTCCATCAAAATATTTGAATTTATAAAATCATCAAACTTAGTCATACTCTCTGAATATCCTTCAATTCCTTCTTTCTTATCAGGCGAATATAGAGGGGTACTGAAGTCCCCTGCAATGATCCATGGGATGCCTACAAAGACATGCCTGAGTTCACTCAATTCCCTCCATAACCTTTATCTTCCAACCATAGTAGTGGGTGCATAGACATTTGTAATAATCCAGTGGGAATTATCCTCCTTCGAAAAGAAATGGATAGCACAAAATCTGTTATTTGAGATAATATTTTGTCCTTCCAATTTATTTGGGTCTCAAATACACATCGTTCCTCCTAAGGAGCTCATTGAGGGTTGAGCAACAAAGTCTTCTCCTCTCCAAATCTTGTCTTTAACCATTGCTAAGTTTGCTTCTACCACCTTTGTCTCTTGTAATAGCAAAATGTCTAGGTGATTATATCTTCTCAACATTTGTACTGATCTATGTCTTCTAGTCCCGTTGAGACCTCGTACATTCCATGATAAAACCTTCATTTTTTAGATTTAGTTGATTTCTTCCCTCTCCCACCCAGATTGATGATGGGTTGTGTTCCTTTGGCTATCTCTGCTGTTGTAAAATTTTAACTTTAGACCTAGAATATATGCAATAATTTAGTGCAAATCAAGGGTAGAGTTCATTAAAAGGGATCTTGCATTTCTCATATTAAATAATTGTCAAAAAATTTCTCGTAGCATGATAACATTGATTTAAATTCCATGGCCTTACTAACTAAAGAGTAACCTAAATAAAGCATATCATCAATAAATTACAGATGAGATTCAAAGGTATTGTTTGTCACAACCCAAATACTTTTACTTTTCCTTTAAGTCTCGCCTTTGAGAAATCTCTTCTCAAATCCTTAGTAAGGATAATAAAAAATATGAAGATAATTGATCACCCCAATGAAGACATGGGTTGATTAAAATACTAGGGAGAGATTCATAGCATCCAACATGGGGTCCATTGATGAAAATAAAATATTTTGGAGTGTTGTAATATATAATTCATTCATACCAACTTTTATCAATACCATTTTTTAAGTATATCATTTTGAAAAATCTAACAAACACTATCATATGCATTATACCTAGATTTGATGGACTAAAGAAAATGTGCAACCTCTTGTGCATTTATTATATAATCAAAGGATTTGCTTCTAATGAAGAAAACCACCTTGTTCTTCCAAGATTAAAAAATATATAACATTTTCAATCTATTGCCACAATTTTTGAAACTATCTTGTAAATCATGTTATAAATAGTGTAAATATTACATCTTGATGACCTATCACAAGATAATTATAACAATTATGGATAGTTGGAAGAGTGGTTGTAACTATTGATCTTGTACCTCCTTGATGACACTTATTTATTCTTCTATCACATCAATGCCAAGGTTGATCATATTTCATGAATGTATTCTCTATATTTAAAACTTGGTATCAAAGCAAAGTGACATTAGAGTAGCTTCAAATTGTGAAGGTCGCCCAATTGTTGAGAAGTAGGAGACACCTATTGAAGTTCATGAAAGTGTGCTCCCATTAACGAATCTAGAAAGATATAGGCATAAGTTTTAAGTGGGGAGATGACCTTACCATTTGAAGAACAAAGTTTCTTCTTCTATTTCTTCTTTTTTATTATTGTTTTTCTTCTTCTATTTCTTCTTTTTTATTATTGTTTGTGTTTGCAAGTGTTTGTTTGATCTCAAAGACGATTAGCCAACATTTGAAGTTGAAAACGTAGAGAAATCGTTGTCTAGTGATGTTAGGAATGGAGCCTAATTATGAGGAGGCTAAACAGAGAAAGTTTCTGGATTTACTGCAGGACGGGCAGGGAAAGTTTCCAGATTTACAGTCTGTTAGTCTACCAGAGAAAGTTTTCGGATTTACAACAGGACAACCAGGGAAAGTTTTTTTGTTTTTATCCCAAAATTAGATGTTGGGAACTCAATGTTAATCTTGGAATGTATTAAGAAAAGCAGTTTGTTTTTTCTATTTTTTTCTTATATATAGTTGTGAGGAAAAACAAAGAAGACTATGACAAAGAAAATTATTGTGTTGATTCCTTGGAAAAATAGAGAGGAAATTACAGCGAGATGTTTGTTGTAGGTTGTAACCCTCTATTGCTTGGATTGAGAAAATGAAGGACTGAAAATTCTCGGTGGATGTAACCCGCATTGGGTGAACCACGTTAAAATCGTTGTCTCTTCTTCTGTGTGTGTTTGTCTAATTTTTCTTTAATTCTTCCGTTAAAGTTTGAAACACTATAATTTCTTTTCTATATAAATATATTTTATATAGTGATTTACTCTAACAAGTGGTATCATAGCGGTTGTTTTGTTGGGTGCACTTGACAAAAGGAGAATTTTTGGATCAAGTGGGAGCAATGGCAGAAGAAGGGAGGTTTAGAGTTCAAAAATTCAATGGCCAAAACTTTCAATTCTGGAAGATGCAGATGGAGGATTACTTGTACCAGAAGGATCTTTACTTACCTCTTGAGGGGGAAATAGAGAGACCTTCATCTATGTCCGATGAGGAGTGGAGTCTCCTTGATAGAAAGGCATTAGGTACTGTGAGGTTGTGCTTGGGAGCCACCGTAGCCTTCAACATCTCTGATGAAAAGACTACCAAGGGAGTCATGGATAAGTTGGCCAAGATGTATGAGAAACCATCAACATCAAATAAGGTATTCTTAATGAAAAGGTTATTTAACATGAAAATGAGTGAAGGAGGATCTCTGCATGATCATTTAAATGAATTTAATACTGTCACTAATCAATTGCATTCAGTAGGATTGGATTTTGATGATGAGCTTAGGGCCTTATTAATCTTATGCTCTCTTTCGAAAAGTTGGAACTATTTGGTAATGGCGGTAAGTAACTCTGTTTCGAGTTCAAATAAATTAGAATTTGATGATGTGGTTGGTGTGATACTCAGTGAGGACATGAGAAGAAAAACCACAGGAGAATCATCTAGCACCGCCTTAACTCTTGAGAATAGAGGAAGAGGAAGAGAAAGAGGCAAGAGTTCACATCGTGGCAAATCCAAAGGCAGATCCAAATCACGTGGAAAAGGAAAGCTACAGTGTTGGCACTGTGGCAAAAAGGGTCATCTCAAGAAGGACTATTGGCAAAGAAAGGGTGATGGAAATGAAGGTAATGATAATAATGGTAACACTTCATAAGCCAATATTACTGGACAAATTCTACAAGATGCTTTAATCTTATCTCTTGATAGAAATAGTGATTATTGGGTAATTGATAGTGGTGCTTCATTCCATGCTACCTCACATAGGGAATACTTCATAGATTATGTTTCTGGAGATTATGGACAGGTTCTATTGGGAAATGACCAACCATGTAAAATCGTGGGTATTGGAAATATTTTGATTAAATCCCCAAATGGATGTCAATGGACTCTTAAAGAGGTGAGACACATACCAGATTTAAAGAGAAATCTTATATCGGCAAGTAAGCTTGATGGTGAAGGATACACGGTTGCATTCGAAGAAAATGCTTGGAAAGTTACTAAAGGTTCATTGATAGTAGCTAGAGGTAAATTGGTGGGTACTCTTTATTTACTTACTGATTTTTCTCATTGCTCCATGAATTTAGTTTCTACAGGTGAGAGTGCATCTTTGTGGCACCAAAGACTTGGCCATATGAGTGGAAAAGGTATGGAAATTTTACATTCAAGAAATTTATTGCCTAAGTTAAAAGAGATTGATTTGGAATTCTGTGAGGATTGTGTTTATGGTAAAGCAAAGAGAGTTAGATTTCTCAAGGATGGCAAGGAAAGGAAGAAAGAGAAATTGGAGCTTGTGCACTCACATGTTTGGGGCCCAGCTCAGGTAACTTTTCTTGGAGGTTCCTCTTACTATGTACTTTTTATTGATGATGCAACAAGGAAAACATGGATATATTGCATTAAGAATAAAATTGATGTTTTTAATACCTTCAAGAATTGGAAAGCATTAGTTGAAAATGAAACTGGAAAAAGGTTAAAGTGTCTAAAGTCGGATAATGATGGAGAATATTGTAGTAGAGAATTTGATGTGTTTTGTTCTAAAAATGGAATTAGAAGAATCAAGGTAGTTCCAAGAACACCTCAAGAAAATGGGGTTGCAGAAAGAATGAATAGAACCATCATGGAGCGTGCTAGGAGCATGACAATACATGCAAGCTTACCATTATTTTTATGGGCTCATGCTATTGATACTAGCAGATATCTCGATTAATAGAGGACCGTCTAGTGCCTTGGATGGAGGAATTCCGGAAGAGCTTTGGACGAGTAAACCAAGAAATTATTCTTTCCTTAAGGTATTTGGATGTGAGGCTTTTATGCATATAGACAAAGAGAACAGAAATAAGTTAGATGCTAAGGCCCAAAAGTGCTATTTTATTGGTTACGGTATTGATGGCTTGGGTTACAGATTATGGGATTGTGATAACCGAAAAATCATTAGAAGTAGGGATGTCATATTTAATGAAAAAAACTTGTATAAAGATCGGTTGCAGGGAAAGAAACAGAAAGAGGAAAATGCTGAATACATAGACCTTGATGGACACATAGAAAAGGTAACTCCAAAGGTGGTAGAAGATCAAAATGTTCAGCAACAACAACAAGCACCTCAATCTCTAGAAAGTGTTGTTAGACGTTCTACCAGGATAAGTAAAATTCCTCAACGTTTCTCTGATTATGTTTTGTATACTGATGTTGGTGAGCCAGAATGTTTTCAGGAAGCATTACAAATGGATACCAGGAATAAGTGGGAGCTTGCAATGAATGAAGAAATGGACTCTTTATTTCACAACCAAACTTGGGATTTGGTTGAGCTACCCAAAGGTAAAAGAGCTTTGACCAATAAATGGGTGTAGAGGATTAAATAGGAGAATGAAGGGCATAAGAGATACAAAGCAAGACTAGTGGTCAAGGGATTCATTCAGAAAAAAGGTATTGATTTTGATGAGATTTTTTCTCCGGTTGTAAAAATGACCTCTATTAGAGCTATTTTGAGTCTTGTAGCTATAGAAAATTTGTTTCCGGAGCAATTGGATGTGAAGACAGAATTTCTTCATGGTGATTTGGAGGAGGAAATTTATATGCACCAACCGGAAGGCTTTCAGGTGAAAGGTAAAGAGGATTGGGTATGTAAACTGAAAAAGAGCTTGTATGGGTTAAAACAACCTCCTAGATAGTGGTATTTAAAATTTGATAAGTTCATGGCTAATAAAAGGTTTGAAAGATGTCAAAGTGATCATTGTGTATATTTTAAGCAAAGCTGGAAATGGTAACTATGTTATTTTGCTATTGTATGTGGATGACATGTTAGTTGCGGGAACAAATATGCAAGATATAAACATGCTCAAGAAGAAGTTGGCTAAATCCTTTTCCATGAAGGATTTGGGAGAAGCCAAACAAATCCTTGGTATGAGAATAACAAGAGACAAGGAGAGTCACACTCGAAATTATCATAAGCAAAATACATTGAAAAAGTGCTTAAGAGATTCAACATGAACAATGCAAAGTCTGTTGCTACTCCATTGGCAAAGCATTTCAAACTCACCAAAGATTTGTGTCCCAAGACACAAAAGGAACAAGATCATATGGCTAAGGTTCCCTATTCATCAGCGGTTGGAAGCTTGATGTATGCAATGGTTTGTACAAGACCAGATATTGCCCATGCAGTGGGAGTAGTGAGTAGATTTATGAGTAATCCAAGAAAAGGACATTGGCAAGCGGTAAAATGGATACTCAGGTACTTGAGAGGAACTTCAAATTATTCTTTGAATTTTGGAGGCTCTAATATATGCTTGAAAGGTTTTGTAGATTCCGATATGGCGAGGTGATCTTGATGGTGGAAGGAGCACTACTGGCTACATATTTACTATAGGAGGAGGAGCGGTTAGTTGGATTTCTAAACTCCAACACGTAGTTGCCCTTTCAACCATTGAAGCTGAATATGTTGCTACTACAGAAGCAAGCAAAGAGATGGTTTGGTTGCAAAGACTAATGTAAGAACTGGGGAAGAAGCAAGAGGATAATAGGTTGTGGAGTGATAGCCAGAGTGCTATACACCTTGCAAAGAATTCAGCATTCCATTCAAAAACTAAACACATCAAACTCAGGTATCATTTCATTAGATCAGTAGTGGAAGATGGATCTTTGAAATTAGGGAAGGTTCACACATCACAAAATCCTGCTGATATGCTTACAAAAGTGGTGTCAAGAGAAAAGTTGAGCTTTTGCTCAACTTCAGTTGGCCTTAAGGAATAAGAGGCCATGATGAGAATTTTTCAGTCTTTGGTTGCAGTATGGTGCAATGGAATTAGTCTCCAAGTGGGAGATTGTTAGGAATGGAGCCTAATTATGAGGAGGCTAAACAGAGAAAGTTTCGGGATTTACTGCAGGACGGGCAGGGAAAGTTTCCAGATTTACAGTCTGTTAGTCTACCAGAGAAAGTTTTCGGATTTACAACAGGACAACTAGGGAAAGTTTTTTTGTTTTTATCCCAAAATTAGATGTTGGGAACTCAATGTTAATCTTGGAATGTATTAAGAAAAGCAGTTTGTTTTTTCTATTTTTTTCTTATATATAGTTGTGAGGAAAAACAAAGAAGACTATGACAAAGAAAATTACTGTGTTGATTCCTTGGAAAAATAGAGAGGAAATTACAGCAGATGTTTGCTTGTAGGTTGTAACCCTCTATTGCTTGGATTGAGAAAATGAAGGACTGAAAATTCTCGGTGGATGTAACCCGCATTGGGTGAACCACGTTAAAATCGTTGTCTCTTCTTCTGTGTGTGTTTGTCTAATTTTTCTTTAATTCTGCCGTTAAAGTTTGAAACACTATAATTGCTTTTCTATATAAATATATTTTATATAGTGATTTACTCTAACAAGTGCAAGGAATGTGTTGTATGAAAGAAAATAACATGTCGTTTAGAGCATTGCATTGAAGATTTGATCGAGGTTTGAAGAAATCATCCTATTCTTATCTTGTTCTCCTTATTTGTGCGCTGAAGTTGCACAACAACGAAGCAAGATAAAAATCACATGTAGAGCCGTCTAAAGAACCTTGAGTTTGTGTTTTTTTTTTCCTAAGGAAACATGTATAGAAGTCTGAGTTCATGCCCGGAACCAGAGTTCGTGTTTGTTTTTGGAGAAGGTGTAAATACACAAAGGAAATGTAGTCGACCGATTATAGTGTGGATCGTTTTCTAAAGACAGGTAAAGCGTCAGTGTGAAAAAAAAAGGTTCCTATTGCAAGATGGAGAAGACATCTAAATCAAATTCTAAGCATTGTTCCATCATGTTCACAGTGCAGAGCCATGTCTACGCTATTTAGTGATCACAGTTCATGAAAGAAGCCCATGGAGTTTAAACATGATGCCTGTAGTAACCAGAAGGAGCATAAACCTGTTCTGGATTTCAAACATAGGCACCTTATGTGTTGCATGCTGAAGGGTGCTACATCGTAAGTGCCATAGCAGAGACATAGAATTGACCAGCTGAAGCGGAAGGAAACTGCTATGCTCAGTGCATACTTGTGAACATTGGATGTGTCGTCCAAAAAGAAAAAGAAGTGGTAAATTAAAATACAAATCAATTTAATTTCAGTCTTTAAGAGTGTTTGTCTAATCACCACTTATCAAGAAGAGATTTAGGTTCAAAATTTGGGGTGCCATTTTGTAAAAGTAGTAGTCTGATCTGAATCCTCTTAGTGTGCCCCCACATAGACGACGATGGTGCGAACCAGATAATGATAGTACGAATCACCCAGATAAACAACGATAGTACGAATCCCAAGCCACCGGTGTGGTCTCCATCTCTAGCCGGGTCAACAACAACAAGAATAAAGGTTATAGAGGCAGGCCTAACCCCAACCCTAACCCTAAGCTATTAATGTGAAATAAGGGTTATAAAAAACAGCTCTAAAATTTAACCTTGTTTGCTCTAAATGTACCCTATATAAAAAAAATTAATTTCAATTACATGCATTCTGATTAATCAGGCCATCGAACGTTAGATGTATCTCTTGTCGATTAGTTGACTGAGGATGGAGCTGTTGTTCAACCGAGCGCAAGTGTTTCTGTTTTGGAAAGGAGTTGAGGAAACGTGATGGGAAGGTTCCTGTCATTGACTGTTGACTGTTTCAAAGAAGGCGTGTCACGTGAATTCATTGCTTTTTTAAAATCAAACTCTTCAAATTATCCCACATGCTCAGGGGGAAAATTTACGATGCCTGAATATATGTTTTGATTCCTACGTATCGACGTTTAGTGATTAGATGCTGGTTTCTTCGTTACTTTGTTGCCTTGCAACTTTGAAAAGAATATTTGGAGAGAATATTTATTGAGAGACTAGGGTTGGAGGGAAAAGCACCAATCATCCCAACCATGGGTTGATGTGAAGATTTTCATACGTATTAAAGAGAATATTTGGAGAGAATATTTATTGAGAGACTAGGGTTGGAGGGAAAAGCACCAATCATCCCAACCATGGGTTGATGTGAAGATTTTCATACGTATTAAAGAGAATATTTGTTTAGAGACAAAGGGGTGGGAGACAGAGACAAATTGGTAGGAAAACATCAATTTTTGAGTGTGATAATTTTTTACGATTAATGTATAGGGCTGAGCAGTCTCCTCCCAACTGTGATCTTTCATAAAGCCAAGAGCTATGTTTATTAATAGGGAATTTTACACACAACCACCACACACCGACCTGTTACACACTCACCCACGTCGCAGTTTGAACCTTGGATCACCTATTTTCCTTGGAGATAAAATTGAAGATTCACCTTATTCATCCAAAGATTGATAAAAGTTTGAAGAAAAAAGTAAAGATTCACCAAAATAAAAGTTGGAAGAGATGAAATTGAAGATCCTATTAGGAGATGAAGTTGAAGATTCATCAAAATTTTAAGGGACGAAATTAAATATTCATCCAAGATTCACTTGAAGTGATGAAGTTGAAGATTCACCCAAATTTTAAAGATAACTTTAAAGATTCATCCAAGATTCACATTCGATATAAGTTCGGTCACCTATTTGCCTTAGATTCAAAATCAACTTCATCTAAAGTTTGAATATGAAATTGAAGATTCATTCAAGATTCACGTTTGATATAAGTTCGGTCACTAATGGGGGACGAAAAACGCAAACAGGAAATCCAATAAAATTTCATTCAAATACTGGAAGTTCTCTTTACAGATACAGCCCAAGGCTTTACAACAACCAGTGCTCGGCTTGGTTCTCTCCAACTTACTCAAAGTGCGTTCCCTAATCCACCACCCCTATTCTATTACAACGATTGGGTTTTTATAGAGGTCTCGACCCTCTGAATCATTATTGCACGAAATGTGGATTACCATAACCACTCCATGCTTTCGCTCTGCACGGCATCTGTTACTGCCGTCTAACTCCTGTTCACTGTCAGATTTCTTCGCATGATCCTTCGTTTCCATTCCTTGACTGATCGTTTCGTCTTCCCGCGCATCTTTGTGGCCCCGAATTTTTGAAACGGTTTTCCGCACGACTCTTCGTCTTCGCCCGCTTTCACCGCACCTTGGTGCCACGTGTCGTCCCGTGCTGCCACGTGTCCTTCTGTAACGGTCCTCGAAAATACCACCTGTCGCGGTTTTGCGACGTCTCCTCCTTTTGCGTCTTCTTCTCCTGTCGCGATATCGCGACGTTTTGGCTTCCCTGCGTTCCTTCTCTCTTTTGGTCACGATATCGTGACATGTCGTGATATCGCGACGTGTTCTCTTCATCTCCGCCTTTCTTATCTTCAAGTCGTGATATCACGACATTTACCTTTTGATGCCCTCGCTTTTCTGCTCTGGTTGCGATTTTGCGACAGTCGCAATTTCACGACATGTCTCAAAATCATGACATTCCCAAGACTCCCCCTCGGCTACCTGCTCCTTGTCGCGATTTCACGACATGTCGCGAAATCGCGACATTCCATAAGTCTTCACTCGACCGCTGCTCTTTGTCGCGATTTTGCGACATGTCGTGAAATCGTAACATTCCACAAGTCTTCACCCAGTCGCTGCTTTTTATCGCGATTTCGCGCTAGTCTTGATTTCATGACATGTTGCGAAATCGCGACATTCCACAAGCTCTTCCCTTTGGCTGCTCCAATGTCGCGATTTCGCGACATGTCATGAAATCGCGACATTAACATACGCTCTTCTCTTTGTCTGCCTCCCATGTCGCAATTTCGTGACATGTCATGAAATCATGACAATAACATAAGCGTCTCCCCTTAGCTGTTTTTCGTCACGATTTCATGATGGTCATGATTTCATGACACGTCGCGAAATTGCGACCTCCTTAGTGACTTTCTCTCCCTCCTGTCGACTATCGCGATTTCGCGACGTCGCGAAATCGTGACAGTTTTTGTTCTGCATTTTCTCTCCCTCCTTTAAGAGTTGCGAAAACTTAGAAAAATTTTTGTTGATGCAATATTGCGCTGCTACCACCGGATGCTCCTGCATCAGACACCCGGGGTTGATGGAGAAGTGACCTTCACTTCTGTGCTGTTCAATCAGCGTCTTCTGCAACATTTCCAAACGTGCACCTGCCTCTGCAGCCTGCTCAAACCCCGTCTCTTGGCCAAAAGAACTGTCTACTTCCAGACAGATTCTTCCACTGCTGCACACTTCCTCGTCTGCAACCTTCAATGGCTTCATCTTCTAATGAACTCCATATTTTCTCCTTTTCTGTTTCTCCTCACGCCTTTTGCGCTGCTCCTCTTGCTTCCACAATTTTATTCCAAGCCACTCCTCTTGCAGGGCTTTCAATTGCCTCTGCAAAGCTTTGAAGTCTTTCATTGTCATCATATCTCCCACAGATCCTAAACTCTCTCTTCTCTCTCAGAACCCTACCACAGATCCTGGCGCAAACTGCCTCACAGCCGGTGATCTGCTTGCGCACTCAGGAACACTAGCTCTGATACCACTTGATGGGGGACGAAAAACGCAAACAAAAAATCCAATAAAATTTCATTCACTTGATGGGGGACAGAAAATGCATACTGGAAGTTCTCTTTATAGATACAACCCGCAAGCTTTACAACAACGAGCGCTCGGCTTGATTCTCTCCAACTTACTCATAATGCGTTCCCTAATCCACCACCCCTATTCTATTACAACGCTTGGGTTTTTATAGAGGTCTCGACCCTCTGAATCATTATTGCACAACATGTGGATTACCATAACCGCTCCATGCTTTCACTTTGCACGGATTCTATTACTGTCGTCTAACTCCTGTTCACTGTCAGATTTCTTCGCATGATCCTTCGTTTCCATTCCTCGACTGATCGTTTCGTCTTCCCACGCATCTTCGTGGCCCCGACTTTTCAAAACAGTTTTTCGCATGACTCTTCGTCTTCGCCCACTTTCACAACCCCTTGGTGCCACGTGTCGTCCCGTGCTGCCACGTGTCCTTTTGTAACGGTCCCTGAAAATACTGCCTATCATGGTTTCACGACGTCTCCTCCTTCTTCTGCGTCTTCTTCTCCTCCTGTCGCGATATCACGACATTTTGGCTTCCCTACGTTCCTTCTCTCTTTTGGTCGCGATATTGCGACATGTCGCGATATCGCGATGTTTTCTCTTCATCTCCGCCTTTCTTATCTTCAAGTCACGATATCGCGACATTTGCCTTCTGATGCCCTCGCTTTTCTGCTCTGGTCGTGATTTTGCGATAGTCGCGATTTCGCGACATGTCACAAAATCGTGACATTCCCAAGACTCCCCCTCGGCTGCTTGCTTCTTGTCACGATTTCACGACATGTCACGAAATCGCGACATTCCATAAGTCTTCACCCGACCGCTACTCTTTGTCACGATTTCGCGACATGTCACGAAATCGTGACATTCCACAAGTCTTCACCCGACCGCTGCTTTTTTTCGCGATTTCGTGCCAGTCGCGATTTTGTGACATGTCACGAAATTACGACATTCCACAAGCTCTTCCCTTTGGCTGCTCCAATGTCACGATTTCACGACGTGTCGCGAAATCACGACATTAACATACACTCTTCTCTTTGTCTGCCTCCCATGTCGTGATTTCGTGACATGTCGTGATTTCGTGACAATAACATAAGCGTCTCCCCTTGGCTGTTTTTCGTTGTGATTTTGTGACACGTCGTGAAATTGCGACCTCCTCAGTGACTTTCTCTCTCTCCTGCCGACTGTCGCGATTTCGCGCGTGACAGTTTTTGCTCTGCATTTTCTCTCCCTCCTTTTTGAGTTGCGAAAACTTAGAAATTTTTTTGTTGACGCAAGATTGCGCTGCTGCCACCGGATGCTCCTGCATCAGTCACCTATTTGCTTTGGGGATAAAATTGAAGATCTTGTTCGAAGAAGTTGAAGATTTACCCAACGTCGCGAAATCGCGACAGTTTTTGCTCTGCATTTTCTCTCTCTCCTTTCTGAGTTGCGAAAACTTAGAAAAATTTTTGTTGACGCAAGATTGCGCTGCTGCCACCGGATGCTCCTCGCATCAGTCACCTATTTGCTTTGGGGATAAAATTGAAGATCTTGTTCGAAGAAATTGAAGATTTACCCAAAGTTCTCGTTCAAAGTTTGAAGATCTATTAGATTCACCCAAAGTTCCTCTTAGGGGATGAAGTTGAAGATTCACTCAAATTTTGATAGAAGTTTGAAAATGTAGTTCACTGGAAGTAAGTTCTTGTTAGGAGACAAAATTTAAGATTCATTTTTGATATAAAGATGATAAGAAAGCCATACAAACACAAAAAATTGATAAAGTAGATAAAAAATCTAAATTGATAATAATATTTGGCATGATAGATGAGATTCGTCACTTTTTATTTATTTATTTGAAGTTTGATAGAAGTTTGAAGATCCATCTAGCACTATGCAAAGACATGCTACTAACCTAGACAGACAAAAATTTGATAAAGTTGATCAAAAATCCAGATTGATCACAATGTTTGTCATGACAAATGAAATCCATCGCTACACTCATGATGTTATAACCATAGAGGATGCATGGGATAAACTTTGCCTTGGAGATGAAGTTGAAGATTCACCCAAAGTTCTCACTTAGAGACGAAGTTGAAGATTCACCCAAAGTTCGAAGATCTATATGAAGTGTTATTTGGCATTGTGCAAAGACATGCCATTGCCTTAGACAAACATAAAATCACTTGGATACAAAGTTAAATATCCACCCAAAGTTTGAATATCTATGGTGAGCGGTATTTGACTTTGTGCAAAGACATGCCACTGACCTAAATAAATACAAAATTGCTTGGAGCCAAAGTCGAATATTCACCCAAATTTGACATTGTGCAAAGACATGCCATTGACCTAGACAAACAAAAAATCATTTGGAGACATAGTTGAATATTTACTTGAAGTTCGAAGAGCTATGGGGAGTGGTATTTGGCATTGTGCAAATACATGCCACAGACCTAGATAAACATAAAAATTTGATAAAGTTGATTAAAAATCTAGATTGATCATTATATTTGGCATAACAAATGATATCCATTGCTACATTTATGATGTTATAACCATGGAGGATGCATGGGATAAACTTAGTACAATGTTTAAGTCCAAGAACAAAAATCAAATTCTACACCTACAAAGCCAATTACATTTCTTTTTACAGTAAAATGCTGAATTATGAGCCTCATTACAAGTGTTAGAAAAATTATTATTAATTATGCGCTTGTTCTAATAGTGTTGCATGCACTAACACCTACGTTCAACACTTTGGTAACAAATTTGAATGTGACTAATTAGAGTCCTACTTTTGAGACTCATGAATTTGCTTTTGTAGGAGGAAACAATTTGAGAGACAAAGACTAAAGATGAATATGCTTTGCTTATGCATCAAAAAGGCAAGAAGACATGTAGTCAAAGAAAATGGTGGACCCCCAATAAGCACAAGAATCAATAAAAAGACAAAGGACCAAAATAACAACATCAAGGACAAAGGAATTCTTCAAGTTCTAATATCACATGTTTGACTATGGGAAACCATGACATGTACTTCAAGAATGTTGCTACAACATATTCTCACAAGGGTCATAAAAGAACTAACTAAAGCATTTAAAAGGAAAGTAAAATAGTTCTTATTGAAAAATGAAGAATATACCTCAATGCCAACATGGCAATATAGCTAAGGTTTTGATGCAAAAGAACAAGACTGTCTATATTGTTCAATATCATGATATTATTTTGAAGTTTGAACCAATTTGCTACATTGATTTAGGAGCTATTAGACACCTGATAGGTTAGAACGAATGGTGATCCTTGACCATTCATATTATAATGAGCAAGTAACACTTGACAACAATTCAATATTTACTATTTCTAGAATCAATAATGTTCATTTGCATCTTGGAGAGATACCTATTACCTAGCTCTAGTTCTTTACATTCCTAGCCTCACAAAGAACTTACTTACTCTGAATCAATTACTTGATCACAAATTGCATGTTAAATTTTTTAAAATATATGCATAAATACTCTATCTCAATCAAGAGAAATCAAGAGGTTCGATAATCTTTGCTTATACTACTAGAAGTGATAAGATGTTTATGCTTGTGGTAGTGATGCAAGATAACCAAGCTTTAACAACCAAGGTAGATGAATCTACCTCACTATGGAATAAATAATTTTAACATATTAGATTTGACCATCTAACTTCTCTCCTACATCATAACATAGTATGTGGACTTCCATCTTTGATGAAGCCTCGTAAACTTTGTATGAATTGTTTAGTTGGAAAGCAACATCAATCCTCATTTGGCTCAAGTAGTCACAAAGTGGTTAGACCACTTGACCTAGTGTATACCAATTTATGTAGACCCATGGATTCAAGTTTTGATGGATGTAGATACTTTCAACTATTCATTGATGATCATACAAGAAGAATGTGAGCATGTTTTCTAAATATAAACGATGAAAATTTCCACTATTTCAAGGAGTTCAAAGCTCATGTGGAGAAGGTTATTGGTAATCCCCTTCATATAATCCACTTAGATCAAGAGGGAGTACACCAATAATCAATATTTTATTTCCCCAAAGCATATGATATCAAAAGATAAATCATGACTACTCATATGCCTCAATAAAATGGAGTTATAGAGAGGCAAAATAAGACTATTTAGGATATGGTGCAATGCATGTTGAGTGATGCTAATTTGGAGCTATTTTTTTAGGTAGAAGCTATTCATACTATGGTCTACTTGTTGAATTGTGCACCTACACTTCCATTGAATGGTGTCACACCTAAATAAGCATGGGCAAGAAATGGACAATTTGTGTCATGTATCCATGTGTTTGGATGCACTGCATTCATGCATATTCTAGAGCAAAATTGAATGAAGTTGGAGGAGAAATCCAAGTGATATATCTTCATTGGATACAATAGTGAGTCAAAGGGATATAATCTCATGGATCCTAACACCAAGAAGCTATATATTAACAAGATATTATGTTTGATTAGAATAATCAGTGTACTTCCTCTTTTAAGCCATGCACTATTGACAAGGCATCTATTATTTTTCTATATTATAATGATGATGACAAAGCCTCTAAGAGAGAGGATGTTGATTTTGATGAAGATGACGAATATGTTCTTGATAGAGCTAATGACTTGGGACCATCTACTTTGAGTACCACTTGTAAACCCAAGTGGTATCTCAATAGAGTGTATAATGCAAACTTAGATCATGTTCCAAACACATCAAGTTCTAGATCAAGAATTCAAAGCAGAGCTTGAAATGAGGTCAACCCGACCTTCATGAGCATAGTGGTACAAACATATGAACCTTCAATTATTTTTTAATCTCTTAAATCAAAGGAGTGGAAGAATGTTATTGAATGTCAAGTATCAAGCATTTGTGATGAATAAGACATGCCAACTTATTGATATTCCACCTAGCAAGAAATTCATTAGTTACAAGTGAATATTCAAGACCAAATACAAAGCTAATGGTAGAATCAATAAATATAAAACATTATTGTCTTGGATTGGAGATGTGGTAGATTGAGAACCATGTATTCATGTCATAAATAAAGTATATCAGGACATTGCTTGAGAAATTTTGGATGACGAATTACAATCACATGGATACTATAATGGAGGTAGAATACAACTATATCAATATGATCCATCTCGATAGGTGAAATAACCTATAGAAATCCAATTTTGTGTGCTAGTTACATCATCAACCAGTCATTTTTTCCAATTCAATGAAATCAACCCGAATTTGGGAAAAATGCAGCCTAACCTTTGAAAATCACAAAAATCTATCAACCATTTACAAAATATTATAAACATGTCTATGTTTTATTGAGGTTTGACACCTCAAAATTACCCTAAACAAAAGCATTGTATGCCTGCTATAGCACTATGATGCTTTTGTTAGTCCAACATTGAGGATCCCAAAACCATATTAGATCTTTACAAAAATCCTATAAAATTGGTACCATTAGAGATATCTTAAAAATAGTTATCCAATAAGTATGAACATGTCTATGTTTCATTGAGGTTTGATGCCTCACAAACCCCAATAATAATGCCTATATCTCTATGATAGTGTCGTACAACCTGTACAAGGCTTCTATCATAAACAATTATGTCATATGTACTATTTAGTGCTTTTGTTTCTAATGGTAGCATAATACAACCCATTTAGTGCTTTTGTACATCCACCTCTAGTTCATTTTGTGTCTTGCATGATCTATAGTAAAATGATTTATGGTGTTTAACTAGTAATTAGTCTAGTTGCATGGTTGAGTTCTCCATTTATCTCTCTAATCTCTTGAAACTGCCAATCAATTACCTACCACTTCTCAATTTTTCATGCCACCTCACCTTTTTTGTTGCCATCTATCTTGATCATGCAACCACTTACCTACCAATTCATCTTCTTTGTTTTCGCCTCTCTCGATCATGCAACCACTTACCTTCCAACTCATCTTTCTTTCTACCACCTCTCAAACTTTGTGCCAATCTTCCAATAGGCTTCAATAGATCTTATAAAAATACCCCATTGGGGTAGCTCCAAAAATAAGTGTAGACACCTAAAATGCATCATCTTGAGGAGACTACTAGAAGGACTCCTTTCTAAATCACACAATTCACATTGGTTAGCCTTAGGGCTAATTTAGTGGTTTTTACCACCAATATACACTTTTCTCCATGGGAATCGTAACCGTCCTGACCTGAGATGATCTTAGGATTGTGACCGTTTGGACCCAAAAAGATCATTCAAAAAAAAAATAAAACATAACTAGTAACCAAAACTACCAGTTAGCACCGTGCATAATCTTACACCAACATTGAATGCCCTGCATGAGGTAAATTTAAAATCACATGCAAACATTCAATCACATGAAGTTTTTTAGGGATATGCATCTACTTTTTCATACAGACTGCCCCTCTAATTTTTCATGCAGACTTCCCTTGCTACATTTAGCCTCTGGCCAAGAGATATATATATTGACACTCCCCATCAGTTTTAAAGATCCCACTTTTGAGTTTTTATGCAATGAAGTGCTATCAAAATCAATCCACCAGGTTTTCCTACTACCAAGACTATTCTACTGGATTGCCATACAAGATTGGAAGTTGCACTCTTGTAACTTGCATAACCAATACCCTCGATCTGATTATTGATCTAGCTCGCTAATTCACCTCCCCACTATGAGAATCCATTGACAATACCAATCTATATATCTCAAATGTTGCTCAAATATGGTTATGTAGAAAAATAGGATCGCAACAACCATTTCACATCGAGATGATCCATAGATAAAACTGTCTTGACCCAAGACAATCTCGATCAAACCAACTATTTTGCTATTTTATTTCCAATTTAGCTTAGATCTATCTCTTTCTAGTTTATGCACTAGCTTAGATTTTAGTTTACACATGCACACATCTATATTTCATTTTGTTTATCATTTTCATATTCCATACGGGTCCAACTTTGGTGGGCCCTGCATATGCTATTGATACACTTTTGTTTTCTTTGTGTGTAGGCAATAGGACTTGAGGACAACAAAAGGGTTTAGATCCATATCAAATTCAATGTGGTGGTCTCGAAAAACCTGTTCCCCCATAAACTATGCTAGCATGGAGATTTTGATATTGCACCTGGAGATCACATTTTGATATATTATAATCATTATATCATTGGTAGTGAAGGGATTATGATATGAATTAGGTTTGTAATTTAATAAATGTTAGTTGTTGCAATAGATTAAGGTGGATCATAAATATTGAATGCAACCTTATCCAAAATATATTTTGTAATGCCTATTTATAGGTGTATGTTGTCAGTGGAATACAAGTTTTAGTGATTATCTTCTAATATCATTTGTCTGTTGTAATTGATCCCATATCATTGGTATCCGAGAAATTTATGGGTTACAGGCTAGTAACCTCTTCTCCTAGGTCGAGTTTGGTTTAGATGGGGGATGAGAACACCTCTATAGATCTGTTTGAGGAGAAATTTACCATGTTTTTGGTATTCTCAGATGTTACCTCATATTTTCAGTGATTATCTACATAACTCGGGTACGTTTCTACCTGTAACTAGTCGATATACATGTTGTTCAAGCAAATACTACATTATTCGGCATCTTCCAATGCTTCTCTACTTGTAATCCTACAATTTTTGGTGATCACTCATTTTTACGATGATAAAAATTAAAAGAAATGCTAAGGTTCATAACCAATCATGACAACTTCTATTTTATGACAGCTCAAGCTTTCTGATCTCGGCTTTAGTTTTTGGTGGACCTCCTATTTTCGATGTTTAGCACAAAGGTGTTAGTTTTCACCAAGTGTTTGTAGGTTTATCCCACATTTACTATGTGTGATATTTTTTTGTTTTTAAATATGCCCTTGCCCCACATATTTAGCCAATGCTAGCTTGCTCTTCACCTTGGTAACCCTGCTGCCACCAGCCTTGGCTGTTGTACCGTCCAACCTATTCACCCCATGCCAACCCGAGGATTTCCACTCATTGTACCATCATGCCCGACCACATCATCCACAAAGCTCTTCCTGTGCCACAACTTATCATCTCCTTGCTATCCGATCAAAACCCCCATGTCTATCATCACCCAATCAGGTCCACTACTCACGTGCATCCGTTCCAAGCCTACCCCCTATCTAGGAGTTTCGATCGAGTCATCCAAGTTGGTTGTAGGGTCCATGTTGCATCGTCTAATGTTCAACCTTCTCTTCGTTAGTCCCCAAGCTACCACATCATCCTAATGGTTCGTGTCTACCCTTATGAAAGGTACATTAGTTAACTGTTGGAATTAATGATGTCATCCTATCATAATCCATGTGTCATCTTCATTGGTCATGGTGTTGATTTTATTGCATCCAATTTAATAAATTTTCATAATTAAATGCAAGCAACCATCTTCATTAATTCAATTCAATTAAATTATTTTTAATTTAATTTAATGTTTCCACTCTTCATTAATGCCACTTTGTGGTCTTCATTAAATGTTGCCCTCCTCGTTGTTTAATTTACGTGGCCCAACATTCAAAACTAAAATTAAATGCAGCCACATTTTTTGTTGGCATATTTTGGCACGTTGTTCAAGGTATTTTTCTTTGAAATCAGTTGCTGTTTTAGTTTATCGTTTCGAGGGACCATATTTTAGCTATCCGTTGGCATAACAATGTTTACAGTCATTGGAGAGCATTTTCTGAGCTCGACTCAGATCCAGTGCTAGTTTTTGATGAGGCAAAAAATTGCCTCATAAAAGACTACTTTGATAAACTTTTAAACCCATTTGGAACTGCTTATGTTGTGATTTTATGTTAATCTTAGAGATACTATGCATTATGTGATGGTATTTACATGTTAAGATGATGAAAGTGCATATACTCTGTTTTGACTAATTTGTCCATGTTTTATATTCTGTTTTGGTTGTTTATTTCAGTATATTCTGCATTAATTTAGGTATTACAATATTTAGGTACTTCATTCATAAGGTTTATGTTTCTTCCATAAGTGTATTTCACCATTTGCCCATTTTTTTAAATTACTTTAAGGCACCAAGAACTCTATCAATAGTTGACTGTGCAAGAAACTGGACTTTTTCCATACAAATTCCAGCCAGTTGTACATATACAACATGGCATGGAATTTGTCCACTCCAACTCAAACCAAAAGTGGAATTAGTCATCTAGGTGCTCAGAGAAACCATATCCGCCACCACAGTTGGTCGCATGTGCTTCTGTTGCCAGATATAACAACAACCTTGTTCTGTTGCCTGATATTTTGGAGCTGCTCCAGAATAAGTGTAGAGGGTTTAAAACTGACTGAATGCATCTTTAATCACCATAAACAAGAGGTAAACGGTGACTGCAATCATTTTAGGAGTATCCTTATCCATTCTTACACCTATCCCTCATCGGTGGAAGCCAACAGCTTGAGTGGAGAAGGCCTGAAGGGTCAAAACCCTGCATTTGTGGAAGAACATAATTGAAACAGTTGTAACAGTCCTATGTAACAACATTAAACCTTATCTTTAATGTACCTTATTTGTATAAATAAAGTGCTCCCATCTGGTTGAGAAGGGAGAGAAGGGAGGAAGTAAGTAATAGGAGTTTTAGATATTGTAATTGTGTATTACAACAACACAGTAGTCTGCAGGTCTTTCCTTGCACTACTGTTATGTTGTTGGGAATGAAATAAAGGTGCATCATTTGTCATTTATTTATGTTCAATTCTGCATTGAGTGTGAGGACTTAATAGTTTAGAGCAAGTTTATTTGCCCTCTTTTGGTTCAGGAAGCAAGGGCCACTTCCAGGTCTAGAGGAGGGTTTTTACCTGACAAAATTCTGCTATTTTTGGCTGCAGCAGGTCAACAGAGATCTGACAGTTTTTGCATGGTTAGTGATTAGGATAATGTGGCATTTGAATGCATGGTAGGTAACTCATCTAGAATAGATTTTATAGCATAACATTTTTTGTTTTAGCTTCAGCATTTCCAGTCTGTATTTCCAGTTTGCATCAGAGAATTTTTGGTTAATTCAGTTTGCTACAGATTTGCAATATTTGCTTACCAACCTTTGAATTTCATCATTGTCTTAGGTTTCATTTTATGCAGGTGTGAAGTTTCAATTCTAAAAAGTTTCATTGTTGTTATAGTTAATTATGTGATTTCAATTTTGTTATTTTAAATTCTGTCAATTAAATTCTGCTATTTTCAGCTTTGCAATAGTTTAGTTTGATTTTTTCTGCAATAGTGTGAATTTCAATTCTGCAAGGATAAGTAGGAGTTTGGTTTTAGTTTTTAGGAGTAAGAAAGGAGACCCCAAACACCCCAATCTCTAACTGTTCCATGAATAAATCCATGATCTAAATGAACTAAAAATCAGTCTGTTAACCCCTGCTTTCGTATATAGCCTTGGACACCGCCCTGGATTGACACATAATGATTAAATGATGAAGATTTGATGACACTCATCATTTTTGGCACCATTTTCGAGGACACTTAGGTGTTGTTAGGAGAGGTCTAGCAGTCCAGAAACTGTCATGTTTTAGGAAACAATTTTTGGAAACCTGAGGTTTAGTTTATTTAGTAAATAGGCATGAATGCATAGGCCAAGAGACGAAAGAGGAAGGTTTATCAGAACTGGCTCTTTTCCACCAAGGCGTTCTTCACGATCAAGTGAAGATCTGCCTGTGTATGAACTTCCTGAAAGACTTAAAAGAGAATCATCTTCTTCATCAACTAAAATTGTAGGATCTTTGCAAGAAGAGCTCTTAGAGGCACTTGCTTCTAGACATACCCATAGGGCTGATCCATCTGA
Organism: Wollemia nobilis; assembly: GCA_028583015.1. Taxonomy (NCBI): domain Eukaryota; kingdom Viridiplantae; phylum Streptophyta; class Pinopsida; order Araucariales; family Araucariaceae; genus Wollemia; species Wollemia nobilis. The sequence goes on from JAQPPZ010000440.1 coordinate 7,579,630, forward strand.
ACCAGTTGAACAAATTAAAGATGAGGAAGCACCTATGGCAGAACAAGGAGAACATGATAGGGATATTGTTGGTCATGATGCTGAAAATCCTCCTGTTAGAACTTTTGAATACCCTATTCGTCTGAATCCTACTCAGAATGCTCCTATGAAAACAATTTCACCCTCAGTATTACCAATATTTAGGGGAGTTGTTTCTGAAGATCCTGATCAATTTCTGTTTGAATTCAAGGTCCTGTGTCAGACTTATGACTATGTCAATGATAACCAGAAACTAAAGTTATTTCCCTCTACACTTAAAGATGCAGCCTTACGGTGGTTTATGAGCCTTGAACCAGATTCAATCCGCACTTGGGATCAAATGGAAACTGCATTTTTAGATAAGTATCAGGAGTATTGTAGAGTGAGAAATAGGAAGGATGAGTTATTTCGGATAAGACAAGAAGAGGATGAAAACTTAGAGGATTATCTTGATAGATTTACCTTTATCCAAAAGAGATGTGGTCCTGTGGAAACCGACTTATTAAAAACTATATTTTTGAGAGGTTTGCAGGATGATTCTAGAGAAGTATTAGACTTAATGGGAAAAGGAGATATAAACCAGATTGATATTAATGATATTGTAGAGTTGTGCAAAAATTATTCCCGCACTAGGCAAAGAAGAAGGAAAAGGAATCCTGGTAATACTGATATAAAATATTTGATGGAGGAAATGGCTAATATGAAAACCGATATACTTGTTCAACTAAACACTGCTTTAGGAGAAAGGAATACAAGAGCCAATTCTTCACCACCCCTATCTATCTATTGTCCTAGGTGCAGAAATAAGCATGCTCTGCAAGATTATCCTTTGGACAAGACCTCAATTTCAGCAATTTGTGGCATTTGCTCAAAGGATCATAAAACTGATAAATGTCACCTTTTGCCCCATCTTCGGAGTGTTTTAGAAACCCAAGTTGAAGAACTTCATGCTATTGGGCAAAGGCCAGGAGGAAACTTCATACAAAACCAAAATGCCCCTCGCTTTTCTTCAAATTGGGGACAAAATCCTTGGAATATGCCATGGGCATATACCGAACCTCCTCCCCAAACTTGGAATCAATCTTGGGCAGCCCCTCAAGATTGGTCACATTCTAGTTGGAATCAACCATGGCATTCAGTTAATCCATCTTGGGTACCAAATCAGTCAGGGCAAATATGGGGGCCACAATACCCATCCTATCAAGGGCAGCAGAGGTATCAATCACCAAATCAACACTTGCTGCCAGCCCCTAATAAAAATTTTTAGGGAAGAGTTCAACCACAACAAACACAACTAGTTAAGCAACCTCCACTTCCAGCTCAGCCTATGGCTAACCCCAATAACAATAGACAAGCAGCCCCTATTTATGGAGCTGAGTCTGAAGAGACTACTGTAGTCCATGTCCTTGACTATAGTAACATCCAATTACATTCAGGGAAGGTTTTACCTGACCTTGCACCACCCACTATTGAAGAAATTGATGGAAAGCAAGAATTTTCAAGTCCAAAAAAACCACAAACAGAGCAAAAAGAAGAAAAAATAGAAAGTTTACAAGGAAAAATTGAACCTGCCTCGACAGACCTACCGTATCCTGAAAGGTTTGACCACACTATCACTACTCCTGAATCAGAATTAATCACAGAATTGAGGAAAATGTCTATCTCACTCCCTTTGTTGTAGGCAATAAAGGATGTACCTCTGATTAGGAAAACCATTCAGGAGCTGTGTATTAGGAAACCTAGCAGGAAGAAGAAAGCCTTTCCTAAGACTGTACAAGTAGAAGGTAAGTTGGCTGACCTACTTTTTGGAAAACTAGTACCCCCTAAATATGGTGATCCAGGGAGTCCAATAGTTACAATTACTGTTGGGTTAGTTCAAATTCCAAATGTACTTATCGATTTAGGAGCTGCAATCAACGTGATGACTAAGGAAACCATGCAAAAATTGTAGCTCAATAACCTTAGTCCTACTACCATAGTTTTGGAAATGGCAGATAGGTCAGTGGCTAAACCGAAAGGAATTCTGGAGGATGTTGCCATTGAAGTGTCTTCTTGGGAATACCCTATAGATTTCTTAGTGTTGCAGCCTAGAAACTCAACTAATGGCTATCCTATTATTCTAGGACGACCTTGGCTTGCCACTACAGCTGCATTTATAGACTGCAGGTCAGGTGAGATGACCATTTCAAATGGTGTAGACCTAAAAAATATTTCCTTGTATCCACCAACCCAACCTTCAGCCAAATTTTCTTGGACAGATATGGTATCCCGAGTTTGATGAAGAACAAGAAACTATTGTCACCTTGGCCACCATTGTAGTAAAAGAACATATTGAAGAACTTAATTCACCGAAAAGAGAAATCTTTGAACATGAAACAATTTTGGTGAAAACATTGCAAGAAGAAGGCCTTAGGGATGATCAAATTCTTGTCCATCGTTTGTTATGGAAATATGAAGAACAAACTGCTGAAAATTTGTCATCTATTCCACTACAAGAAAGCTCCTTCACATTGCCACATGGATGGCATCATCATCTTCTGACTTCTTTCATCTGTCCTATGCAAATGATCCCATCAAGTATCACATTTACACTAGAATCAAGAGTATTTCATACTCTGCAGCCACATCATTGTCCCTTAAATGCTTTAATCAGTAAATATGAGGTTGTCAACTCTGTTTATCCAGGGATTAAGCAGATTGAGATACAACCAGGAAAATTTTTGAACATTAATAGCTGGTTGACTAATGAGCAAGAAGCCAAATTATTTGTTGTTTTATAGAGACATGTTCAAGCTTTTTCTTGGAGTTATAAGGACATGACTGGAATTCACCCTGATGTGTGTACACATAGGATATACATTGAAGATGTCAAACCAGTAAGACAACCACAAAGGCGTCTGAATCCCACTCTGAAGGATATTGTTAAGGAAGAAATAAAAAAACTATTGGATGTAGGATTCATTTATCCAATTTTAGATAGTAGGTGGGTTTCACCATTGGTCATTGTTCCAAAGAAAAATGGGAAGATGAGAGTATGTGTGGACTACAGGGAATTGAATAAGGTCACACATAAAGATCACTTTCCATTACCATTTATAGACCAAGTGTTGGACACCCTTGCTTGTAAGAAATTTTTCTGTTTCCTTGATGGTTTTAGTGGTTATAATCAGATCCAGGTTGCACTAGAAGACCAGGAAAAGACAACTTTCACATGTCCTTGGGGAACATTTGCTTACAGAGTATTACCCTTCGGTTTGTGCAATGCACCAACAACATTTCAGAGAGCTGTTTTGGCTATCTTTTCTGATCTAACAAATGAAAGTGTAGATATTTATATGGATGACTTCACAGTGTTTGGAGATACATTTGAATATACTTTAGAACAACTTGAAAAAGTTTTAATACGCTGTGAAACATATCATTTGTCTCCGAATCCTGATAAATGTTTCTTGATGATGGAAGAAGGAATTGTTCTTGGACATCATATTTCTGCTTATGGAATTAAAGTTGATCCTAAAAAGGTAGAGGTCATCAAGAACCTTCCTCCTCCAAAAACTCAAACTGATGTCCATAGTTTCTTAGGACATATTGGCTTTTATCGCAGATTTATTGCTAATTTTAGTACCATTGCTAATCCAATGTTCGCATTGTTAACAAAGGATTCTGAATTTGTTTGGTCTACTGGGTGTCAATAGTCCTTTGAAGTTTTAAAGGAAAAGTTAACAACTCCGTATGTATTGAGATGTCCTAATTGGGAGTTACCCTTCCATATTCAAACTGATGCTTCCAATACTGCTATTGGAGCTGCATTAGGGCAGATTGAAGATGGACAACACTATGCCATATACTACATTAGTAAAAATTTGATTGGAGCTGAAAATAATTACACCACAACCGAGAAGGAATTTTTAGCTATGGTGTATGCTATTAACAAATTCTGACACTATATCACAGGATATCCCATATTCATCCACACAGACCATGTTGCTATAAAGTATTTGATGAATAAACCCTTGGTTAGTGCATGAATTATTCACTGGTTAATACTATTGCAGGAATTTGATATTACTATAGTCAATAAACCAGGGAAGTCTAATGTAGTGGCAGATTTCTTGTCAAGATTGTCAAATGCAGATACTGAGGAATTTGTTGAGGATGCGTTTCCTGATGAGAAATTATTTGTTGTTTTTGTACAATCTCCATGGTTTGCAGATATAGCTAATTATTTAGCTACAGGGAAGATTCCTCTTCACTTTACTCCTAAACAAAAGAAACAGTTGATCAAGAAAAGTTCTTCTTTTGAATGGATAGGAGGTTTATTGTTTAAATGCAGTCCTGACCATGTTTTGCGTAGGTGTGTTCGCAAGGATGAGGTATATGACATCCTGTGAGCATGTCATGATGAACCATCAAGAGGGCATTATTCGATGAAAAGTACCATTCGAAAGATTTTGGGTATCTGGTTACTACTGGCCATCCTTGCACAAAGATGTCAAAAGGTATGTCAAAAATTGTGATGCATGCCAAAGGATGGGTAAGCCTACTTTTACTAGTGAAATGCCTTTACAACCTCAATTAGGTACAAAACCATTTGAAAGGTGGGGGCTAGATTTTGTAGGACCCATTGATCCACCTTCCCAAGGGAAAGTGCATATCTTGGTATGTACTGATTATGTAACCAAGTGGGTAGAAGCTCATGCTTTTAAGCATGCCCAAGAAGAGAAAGTTGTTGATTTCTTGTATTCACAAATATTTCTATGATTTGGAGCCCCACATTCTATCACCACTGATCAGGGACCTCAGTTTACCTCAAAATTTGTTGAAGCCTTTACAAAGTTGTATGAAATCAAACACCGAAAATCCTCACCTTACCATCCACAAGCCAATGGCCAAGTTGAAGTGACAAATAGGGAATTAGAGAGGATCTTAACCAAAACTGTAGCAACCCATAGGAGGAATTGGGTGGAGAAGTTACCTGAAGCAATTTGGGCTTATAACACCACTTGGAAATCCACTACTGGATTTACTCCCTATGAATTGGTTTATGGTAAAAAGCCTCTTTTGCCTATTGAGTTTGAATTACTAACTCTTCGAACTGCTTTGGAAGTTGGTATTGATTTGTCACAGGCACAAACGGACCAGATTTTGTAGCTCAATGCATTGGATGAGCTAAGGAGGGATGCATTGCACCAGACCGAGGTGATCTAGTCACAACGCAAGTTGTGGCATGATAGTCATATCCAACAACAAAAATTTCAACAAGGCGATTGGGCTTTGTTGTTTGACTCACGATATGAAGACTATCTTGGCAAGTTGCAGACTCGGTGGCTCGGACCTTATGAGATTGAGGAGGTGTTTGCAAATGGAGTTGTACGTCTTTCACCAATAGATGATTCAAGAAGGAAATTGGTGGTCAACGGTCATCGTCTCCGAGTCTATCACAAACCGTTAACCAAGGAGGAGTTTCTCAAACAAGTGGGAAACTTGGATGTATTAGTATTGGAAGAAAACATTTCTTCCAAGATGAATTCCATCAAGTGACATGAACAATTTGTCATTTAAAAAAAAAAATGAAAGAAAATAAAAAAATATAGAAAAATGAAAACAAACATGACAAAAACAAATAAATCAGAATGTGAAAACCTCTTTGAGGCACATCTGAGTTGAGTTTACCTGAAAACAAGGTTGTCCGACATGTTTGCCTCACTCTCCACCATTATTCCATTCACTCTTCATCATTCCATTATTCCATTCACTCTCACTATTACTCACCTTTGGTCCATTCATTTTCACTTCACTCCATCATTGTTAACGTTTGTTCCACTCATTTTCCCCTTTGTTTCACTATAGTTTAGATTGCACCATGTAAAGAGTTAGCACAGAATCAACCAAAAATAACATTTGTACAAAATGTGGATAAACAAGTTTCTTCAGGTATGTGCCTTTTTCTATTTTAATAGTGTGAATACTTCTTGTATGATGTATGATATCCCTAACTGGCATAAAAGCATACATAAGTTAGTTTCGAAAGGTTATCAAAAGAAATCCTCTTGAAACGATAAAACTGCTCTGGAATAAACCTGCTGCATACAAATACTCTCGAATGAAAACTCTAGAAGATGTCTTGCTCAAGAATAAAGCTAATGATAAAAGTTGGTAAAATGAATTAACAAACCGGAAGGGGAGATGGAGAGGGAAGAAAGTAGAGAGGGGAGGGCTCTGGTCCCTCCCCTGCTCCCCTCCCATGGCTCCTGGTTCTTGCCCAGTTCCTGGCTCAACCCAGGTCATCCCTCTCGGGGAGTGGTTGTTTGCAGATGATCTCCTGGGGGAGATCTTTCTCCACTATCTGTGCCCCTCCCGGCCGGCTAGGGTTTCCTTGGTTGTTTTTTTGGACTGGTGCTTCCCAGGGATCCCTGTTTGGTTGGGGATCCCTTCCTTTTTTCCCTCAGGCTTCCCCCTGGGGTTTTTTGCAGGTTATTCACGTGGATCTGGTCCCCTGCATTTCTCGATGCGGTGGAGGTGACGATTTAGGGTTTGGACAGCTTCCCCATTTTTCTTGTGAATCCTCGGTGGGCTCTGTGCTTGGACGGGATTCTTGGTCCCTCGGTGGGCTCTGTGCTTGGACGGGATTCTTGGTCCCTTGGCTGGGATCCTCTTTTGTTTTCCCGAGGCGGGTTCCTTGTGGTGCAACTCTCTGGTCACTTCTTGATGGGCTGGATCCTCTCTGTGCTGGCTGTCGGCTTCCTACAGGATGGCTCTCGCTGAACTGAATGTTTTACCGGTGGGCGGGATGGTTTCTCCACAAGGCGGGATCCGCCAAATCCGCCGGTTTTCCTGCGAGGCGGGATCCTTTATTTTTCTGGTTTCCCGGATGGTGGGATTTCCGTTGCTTCCCGCTAGGCGGGATGTTTGTGGTGGTTTTGATTACTTCCGCGAGGCGGGATTTTATTGTAACGGTTTTTCTGTGCTTCCTGCTGGATGGGATCTTCTCGATGGTGGTTTTTGGCTACTCCCCGCTGGGCGGGATCTCCAAAACTACTTTCTTTCTTATTTGTTTGTTTCCTGCTAAGATGGATTGTTTCATGCTTCTTTTTCGGGGGATTTGCATTTTGGTGTTCAGTTTCAAGGGATTGATGCCCTAGGCCCATTGCTTATGTAATCAAGTTTTGGGATCCTTGTTAAAACCAGCTATAAATACAAACACTTATAACTATATAAAAAAAAAATGAATTAACAAACGGTTAATTCATTTTAAAATCTAGAACCACGAGGCTCAGGCCCAAAATTCAATTAAATTTTTTGTGGGTTTGTAAAAGTTATGCCAATCAGGATTGGAAGTTGTACCAAGGTGTAGGTTTCATATTGGAGGTTCCAAGGCACAAATTCTATGAAAATATTTTATCGCATGCAATTTGTTGTCACACAACTCAATGGGAGGTTATTTTAAACCAAGCAGTTTCCATTAATAACTGTTTGCCATATCACCACAAACGTCATAACAAATTAATTGCATGCAGGAAGAACAGGAGTAATGATGAATTATGTGTTGCCACCTGCCAAGCTTTACCTCATGTCACACAATTTCTCATCATTCTAGTGTTGCTTGCATGCGTTTATCATCCTCAATTTTCATTCTTTACCTGACAGAAGTATTCCAGAATGAGAGAGAAAAAAACCTGTGACATATTTTCAAATTAAAGCAAATAGGATACGAGAAAATTCACCATGGGTGGACAAAAGAACAAAATTGAACCAAGAAATATAGAGTTTTTGCAGAGGGACGAGGAGTGTATGCGAATCTTCATGGAAGGGGGTTTTCTTCCCTTCTTGTGCAAATTTTATGGGCATTCAGAAGGTTTAACAACAGAGTTTACGCGCACTTTTCCCAACAACAGAGTTCAAATTAGCGACATGACTATTCAAGTAAGTCCTAAAATTCTTAGCTAAGTCACTGAATTGCCTCTGCAAGGGATTCACATAGTAAAATATGGAAAAAATACATTAATAGAATTAGTTAATCAATTTAGAGGGGAAAATGACAGACCTATGGAGTTCATAATAAGCAACAATATTTGCAAAGGAGTTAAGAGAACCAGTCTGCAACCACTGTGGGATGAAGTTGTAGTCTGGGTCATTAGGTTTCTAACCTATGATGGTCAATTTCCTGTTCTTTCTGGTCATCATTTATGAATTTTAACTCACCTCCGCTATGGTCATTTAAACACTGAACTAAGAGTCAATTTGCCTCTGTATTTGTACCAAGAACTTGCAAATATGGCTAAAAAGTATCAGGCAGGCAAGAGGTCACCCAAGCATATGGGTTAGTCAAAATTGTTTGCAAACATCACTTTAGGGGGAATCCTAGGAGTTTTGACTACTTTTTCCATACTTGGGATGAGTTTGCTGAAGAAAACATTATTGAGAGTCCCACTTATGGAGAAGATATAGAGGAGGCCAACCCTAACCCTGATCATAAACTTGGAACTTCTATCAGCACATCCCCTTCATCTCTAGAAGGACCTCCCTCATCACGAACGAGAGCACAAAGGAATGCTAGCTCTGAACAAAAGAGAAAGGTCACATTTTCAGAGGATGTACAAAAATTCCACACTTCTAAAGAAAGGGAACCCTCTAATCAGCAAGAAAATAGAATTTTTGAGTCTAGGTCTCCTAGTTCTAAAAGAAATAGGAAGTAATCTATTTCAATGTTGAGGAGATCCTCAAGGCTTCAAAAATATGATGATACAAAGGATATGCAAACATAGGAGAAGATGGAACAAAATGATGTTTATGAAACCAATACTCAACTTATGGAGGAAACTATGAAAGAAGCTAAGGCTATCATCGTCCAAGATGTAGATATCTATGGATAGAATGTGGACACTGTAGTAGAAGAGGAAATGCCTTCCATTTCTCTCAATTATTCATCATATTTTGAGGAAAAAACTAAAACAGGGGAAGCACACGAAGACACAACTATTACTGGTCTACCAAGATCCCTTGTAGATTACCCTGACTTTGAAGAAGAGCTTGAGGTAGCAGCAAATGAGAAATATGATTCAAGTGCAGAGGAAGAGGAGGAAGTTGATATTAAATCTTAGTTACATGCAGCCAAAAGTGTGATCAAGACCCAAACAGGCTAGATTGAGAAAAATGAATCCTCCTTAAAAAATAAGGACAATATCATTGCCAAGTTATGGCAAAAGATAGAAGCTCACACTTTTGGAAAATCAGCCTTCTCAAACTGACTTAGGGGATGAATTGACTAGTTTGTTAATGAATTTAGTAGGAAATACAAAAAGAAGTTCACCTGGCAGAGTTGCACCTGATGAAGCACAAGAGGCACACCAGAATTTAGGGGATGAGTAACCAGGGGCACTTGTGAATGTGTCCAAGGAGCCACAACAGATGACCATGACAACAACACCCCCAAAAGTAGCCATAATAGTCCAGGAATATGTAAATCCACAAATTCCCCAAAATATTGTTAATGTGAACATTCTTGAAATTAAGCTAGTTGAAGTTGGGATACAAAAAGAATCCCCTGTAGTAGAAAATGTAAATGTTGACATTCAGGTTAATACCGTACCTCAGATGCAACCTATGAATAGATCACCTAAAATAATTTCATTAGTAAAATATAATAAGGATATAGCATATTGGATGACCAAATGCCATCAATTGGTGGGAAAGGTCTCCTCATTGCAGACCTTAACAGAAGAAATAAAGCAGAAAGAATCTAAAATTGAGAAATTAAAGGGGTAAGTAGAGGACATATGTCAGCTTGCTGAATACATGGTTCAATGTTGGAGGCCTGCCAGATTTTATAGTTTAATTTTGAAGGAGAGGTACCTCCGATGGCAAACAATGAGAATTACCTCTGGTCTCTCCCACACATTTGAGACACTAGGTGAATTATTGGAAGATTTCTGGCAGAACTCTAGAGAACACCAAAATTTACTATGTGAGTTGTTTCTTCATAATTTCATTCTGCCAACTGAAGTTATTTTCCTCCACCACATACTTACTGGCGATATTCAGCTGAGGGCTTTTCAATAAATGCTTCAGAATCTGATTTACTGGGAGTAGGAGAAAAGGGCTAGTAAATCCATAGAATCCCAAGTTGTTTTGCTCATTAGACCTATCCACTTAAATCACAAAAATTCCACCAATAAGCATTATACACTAATGAGAAATGACATGGTAAGGAAAATGTAACTGAGAAATTTACAGGCGTGCATAGATGGTTTTCAAATATTTTGTGCAACATCATTTGCTAATGCTTTGTTAGCCTGCAAAAGTAGATGGGGTGAGTTACCCATATATTTGCAGAAAAGAGAACCTATCACACCTAACAATTTAATATGGTCAAGAAGGGATAAAAGCATAATCCAAACCATATTTGAGGTCAGACATCAGTGGATTGGACTCAGGTATAGAATGCCAACTATAATCACTCCTGTTCCAGAATACTTTGATAATGATTCTCAACCGAAAGAACAGTTTCAGGAATGGTTAGGGGAGATTCAGATGCAGAAAGGATACTATCAGGTTGCAAGAAGATTGTGGAAGTATGATGAGCAATACCTGGATGTGGATATTTGTGCTATTATGGCAGAACAAAATGCATGAGGACATGCATTAGAATAGGCTAAGGGGAAATGGTGAGGCAGAAAATTGCCTCATAAAAGACTACTTTGATAAACTTTTATATCTATTTGGAACTTCTTATGTTGTGATTTTATGTTAATCTTAGAGATACTATGCATTATGTGATGGTATTTACATGTTAAGATGATGAAAGTGCATATACTCTGTTTTGATTAATTTGTCAATGTTTTATATTCTGTTTTGGTTGTTTATTTCACTATATTCTGCATTAATTTAGGTATTACAATATTTAGGTACTTCATTAATAAGGTTTATGTTTCTTCCATAAGTGTATTTCACTGTTTACCCATTTTTTTAATATTACTTTAAGGCGCCAAGAACTCTGTCAACAGTTGACTGTGCAGGAAACTAAAATTTTTCCATACAAATTCTAGCCAGCTATACATATACAACATGGCATGGAATTTGTCCACTCCATATCAAACCAAAAGTGGAATTAGTCATCTATGTGCTCAGAGAAAGAATATCCACCACCACATTTGGTCGCATGTGCTTCTATTGCTAGATATAACATCAACCTTGTTCTGCTGCTTGATATTCTGGAGTTGCTCCGAAATAAGCGCAAAAGGTTTAAAACTAAATGAATGCATATTTAATCACCATAAACATGAGGTAAATAGTGGCTGCAATCATTTTAGGAGTATCCTTATCCATTCTTACACTTGTCCCTCACCTATGGAAGCCAATAGCTTGAGTGGAGAAGGCTTGAAGGGTCAAAATCCTACATTTATGGAAGAACAGAATTGAAACAGTTCTAACAGTCCTATGTAATAGCATTAAACCTTATCTTTAATGTACCTTATTTGTATAAATGAAGTTCTCCCATATGGTTGAGAGGGGAGAGAAGGGAGGAAGTAAGTAATAGAAGTTTTAGATATTGTAATTGTGTATTACAACAACACAATAGTCTGCAGGTCTTTCCCCTCACTACTGTTATGTTGTTGGGAATGAAATAAAGGTGCATCATTTGTAATTTATTTATGTTCAATTCTGCATTGAGTGTGAGGACTTAATAGTTTAGAGCAAGTTTATTTTCCCTCTTTTGGTTTAGGAAGCAAGGGCCACTTCCAGGTCTAGAGGAGGGTTTTTACCTGATAGAATTCTGCTATTTTTGGCTGCAGTAGGTCAGTAGAGACCTGACAGTTTTTGCATGGTTAGTGATTAGGATAATGTGGCATTTGAATGCATGGTAGGTAACTCATATAGAATAGATTTGATAGCATAACATTTTTTGTTTCAGCTTCAGCATTTCTAGTTCGTATTTCCAGTTTGCATCAGAAATTTTTTGGTTAATTCAGTTTTCTACAGATTTGCAATATTTGCTTACCAACATTTGAATTTCATCATTGTTTTAGGTTTCATTTTCTGTAGGTGTGAAGTTTCAATTCTGAAAAGTTTCAAAGTTGTTATAGTTAATTATGTGATTTCAATTTTGTTATTTTAAATTTTGTCAATTAAATTCTGCTATTTTTAGCTTTGCAATAGTTTAGTTTGATTTTTTTTGCAACAGTATGGATTTCAATTCTGCAAGGATAAGTAGGAGTTTGGTTTTAGTTTTTAGGAGTAAGAAAGGAAACCCCAAACACACCAATATCTAACTGTTCCATGAATAAAGCCATGATCTAAATGAACTAAAAATCAGTATGTTAACCCCTGCTTTCGTATATAGCCTTGGAAATCGCCATGGATTGACACATAATGATTAAATGATGAAGATTTAACGACACTCATCAATTTTTGGTTTTATGATAACATGCAAAAGTTTATCCTTTTGGTCTTCATTTGTTGTAACAAGAGTGCATTTTTGATTTTACCCGACACTCTTAAGTTACCCACTTTCTCTTCCACATTTGTACGCATTGGGGACCAATGCTTCTTTAGTGGGGAGGAATGATAGGGATTAGGATATGAATTAGGTGTGTAATTTAATAAATGTTAGTTGTTGCAATGGATTAAGGTGCACCATAAACATTGAATGCAACCTTATCCAAAATATGTCTTGTAATGCCTATTTATAGGCATATGTTGTCAATGGAATACAAGTTATAGTTATTGTCTTCTAATATCCTTTATCTGTTGTAATTGGTCCCATATCAGGTAGCATCCCTAAGATGGGATCCTATTGTAACACCTTAAAAATATGAGAATAAATATATAAAAGAATCCATTTTAACTTATCTTGTTCAATCATTGTGTTCCATTACTGCTTTCATTTTTATGGTATAAATTTTTGGCTTTCAAACGATGATCACAGTGGGAGGTAGTCCCTATTTTTGTAAATGCAACTTTTTTTACTAACTATTATTTATTTCTGTGATTTGTAGGTACTTAGGCTCAACCATATCGACCCGAGATGGTTCCTATATTGCAATCATTTTAGCTTGAGATGATCTTTGATCAAAGGCTAAACAGTAGTAGAGCTATAAAACCCCATAAAACATAGGCTTTCAAGGTTAGATTTCTATATATTTTCCTTTTTAATTCTTGAAAAGAATGATAGAAAAATATTCATTTATGTCATACATGCAATACTTTTAGTTTTTAAGTCAGTCAAACTACAACCATATCAGGTTGAGACAATTTCTATATATGATCATCTCAAGTCGAGACGGTCCTCTGTCTATGATCGGCTCAGTGAGAGATGATCCTTGTATGCTATTTTATGGTTTACCTGTGTTGCTATCTACTAAAAGGATGATCATCATCTAGGAAATACTTCATCTCAAAGTTGAAATTTGTGTTAGAAAAAGTCATTTTGATTTTATTTTTATGAAAAAATAAAAAGAACCCACATATACTCACAAGGCACATTAAACATTGACTAGTTGGATTTCATCACCAATGGATGATATAAATCATGCAACGTGGGCATTCATATCCCACCATAGATTGCCCCCCTACACAACATAGTATCCCCCGTGAGTGGATTTTTAGACTTCATCACCAAAAAGTCCCATACTTTTGGGTGCATCCTAAAGTAGGATAGGTTTATATGCCCTTCATTCCCAAGGCTTAATAATTTGTAGAATTGTAGCTATCATTTATGCCCAATCTCATACAAGGATGAAGTGAAATCCCATATGGACCGATAGTAAGGTACTAGATAGCATGGCCCCTTTCAGGGGTATTTTATTCCCATAAGGTTACCATAAAATGCATCCATTTAGGAATCCATTTTTAGCCATTTTTGTATTACTTATCATTAGAGAGGTGGACATAAACACACCTAATTAGATTACACTCCATCATCCCATCTATAGTTCTAGGTTCAATTTCATCAAAACACACAAAATCAAAAATAAAGAAAAAAGAATATAAAAATTAAAATCAAATCAAAAACCAAAAACAAAAGAAGAAGATTGCACAAACAGATAACATCAATGATTACAACAAAAACACATTATTTGTTTTTCTTACTTTGTTTGTGTGATTTAGAAAATGTACACCATCTACTTATCTTATGATTGAGATATGCAATCAAGCTCAATCACAAGCAAACACTGCTAAATCAACATAAGGAAACATGGATCACTTTCAAATTGATCCACAAGACCTTGTAATACCTGAGTGGCAACCTAACCCCCAAGATGCAGATATTATTAGTCATCCCATTGACCCTGAAATATCAAGTGTTGCCACTCAGAATAAACCTATAGGTCTTGATTATGATCAGGATATATAATATCCAAACCAAGCCACCTTACGTGCTACATATAGCAATAATTACCTTCAAGCTAAAATATCTAGGAAGTCCCTACCATGCATACACATCCTATCTTGATCTACAACTCCCTTAGATTAGGATCAAGAGTACATTCCCTAATAAGACAAGGACACTCAAGCTACCCCAGCCGATCTCCCATAGATGAGCTGTAAATATGATCACATGGACATGTACACTATTAGAGGTCATAATAGGCCTGCCATATCGGCTCATGCATGGAGGGAGGGTGATTTTGATATTTCCTCAGACTTTCCAGCAACTATCTAGTTAGGTACAATATGTTTCAGCACCCCATAATTACACATAATCTATTTTGCACCACAAATATCAAGTTAATGCTACCTCTTGCAACCAAAAAAATGAATTGTAGATATTTCTAGGGATAAGGCACAAATCACACTCGATCACATTACCAACACACGTGTAAACCACCCTCACACAGTAGATTAGATGAACTGATTGTATCAAGCACCTAGACCAAACCCTAATTACCAATGGTAGATGTAGAGGATAAGGCAACAAATATTGACCATGCCTATGCATCAAAGGCGACCTATCCAAAACCAAATACCTTGCCCAACCCAACACCATAAGCTTCCATCATGACCAAACTAGAACCTTCCCCCTCACCTACATCCAAATATACCTTGCACCCAACATTAGAGACCACCTTTCATCCACATCAAGAACCTCCTACACCTCAACAATACCAATATCAATAGGAGGAGGAACTCTATGAAGAACCCCAACAAGAATATCAGGAACAAGTTGATACCTATCTTGAATCAAATTATGGTGAAGTACCTATTGATCACACTTATCGCCCACCACCTCAACATCAAATTCTGCCACCTCCACCTAATCAAGTATAGAGGCAAGAAAATTACATCATCTCATCGAAGGACTACAAAGTGTTGACTAACCAAATAAATTCACTAGAAAAAATAAGCCTTGGGTATGGGTTACCAAAAACCCATATTAAGGAAGATTAGCAATCAACCCCTCCATTCATTGGTCCCTTCACCACCATACCCACCGCATTTAGAGATGCCTAAACTTGAAAAGAAGGTGATGAAGACACACAAGAGCATGTGACTAGCTTCATGAATATCTACTTTCATCTTCAAGACAATGACCCCTTAATGTTAAGAATATTTCTTATAACATTGGTTGGGGGTGCTTTGGAGTGGTATAATCATCTACCACACCATAGCATATACACCTTTGAGAAATTAGAGAATGTATTTTTGGAATGCTTCACTTTTAGCATTAGAAAAAATGCAACCTTGATTGACTTGTATAACCTTTGTCAATTTGAAAATGATCTAGTCATGGAATATGACAATAGGTGGAGAGTGATTATTAAAAAATTTCTCTTCACCCTACCCATCATGGAGCTAAATCTCTTTTTCACTAGAAGTTGCTCGAAATAGATATCACTCTTATTGCAACTTCAACAATATAGGACTTTTGAGGAAGCCCTAGCCCAAGCCAAGGTAATTGAGGACATCAAGGTCCAAGAAGGAGACATTAAGATCCAAAAGAAAGAATGGCCTGGAAAAAATTCTAAGGGTAATCAAACCCCAAAATAGGAAGCTCCAGTAAACCAAGTCATTTTGAGTGTTCCTAGACCCTCAAATAGGACCATGCCTCAAGCACCAAATTATCAATCCCAACCACCTCAACCACTAAATTATTAGGCCTAGCTGCCACTTGCATAATATCATCCTCCACAACTGCAAAATCAACAACCAGTGCAACAACAGTACCCACCTCACCAATATACTCCATTACCAAAACCCTTGGCAATAATATTTCATCGATTGTGTGAGGCACAAGCTATTATTCTCCCTAATATTCACCCCTTGGACCCAAATCGACCAAAACCTAGGAGTTATAGGGAGGATATCTATTGTATATATCATATATAAAAGAGGTATGATTTCCAATCATGCTATTCATTCAAGAACATAGTGCAAGACATGATAGAACAATAGGAAATCAAAAATTGGCAATTCCCTTGCCACTTCCAACCAAAACATTGGTATCTTCCAAGATCCATTACCAAGATTTTTTTGGGATGATCAACATTGTGACAAGGAATCAAATGTATCCAAATCAACCTACCCACCCTATAATTCCTTCCACATCACAAACACCTCCACAACTAAATTCGGTCACACCTTCTCCACCATGCTCTGTGCTCACAATAAGTAGACTTACTCAAAGTATTAAAATGACATCGAAAAAACTCTCCATATATGAGCTTATACAAAAATCAACTCCACATTGAGAAGCTTTGATGGAAATTTTGAAATCAATTGAACTACAACCCCAAGATCCCAATTCTTTCATCAACTTTGTGGGGCATGTTCAAACTTGCAAAGAGCCTATGATAACATTCCATGATCATGAAATCAAGATAATACCTACTGAAATAGTTGATCCACCACTACACATCATCGCTAGTGTGGATAGGATCCCTTACAAATGTATCTTGATAGATACAAGCTCCTCAATTAACATCATCACCACCATGGCCCTCCAACATCTCAATCTACCACCATCACACATTGCATCTTCCACTTTCACCCTTCATGCCTTCAATGATGCATTGTGTTCTACCATTGGCACAATCATCCTCCCTATTTAGGTTGGACTAAAGACTATTCATACATTGTGCCATATCTTGGAAGGTGCTATGCAGTACAACTTGTTACTTGGTAGGCCCTGGATTTGAGACATGAAATGTGTACCTTCCATATTGCATCAATGCATCAAGTATATACATGAAGGCCAAGTTCATTGCATCCCTGTAGACTTAGAGCCCTTCAAATTTTACAATATGGTTGAGCATCCACAAGAGTCCACCTTACCTTCCACCCATCTAGACATTCGATCCAATGATCCCATTCAACCTCTAGATTTACCACCACCATCATCCATCACTCCAACACCACCACCTCCATCCCAACCTTCATCATCAATTTCCTTGGAAGTTCCTTCTTCATCATCAGATCCCCCAACTTGAAATCCATCTAAGGCACCAATCAACACAACCCCACCATCCATCACATCCACATCGCAATCACCCAGGACACCATCCACACCTTCAATCCCAAAAATATTTGCCACATCCATCAACACCTCCCCTGTAGGAGAAGAACCACCATTCACCATAGATATTCCATCACAACCCATATTTCCATCATCATCATCCACCCCTCCACAAATCACTATCCACATGACCAACCTAGGACTTGGTGAGTATCTAGTACAAAATATCATATTTACCCCTCTTATCGAGTCAGTTAGAGACTTGGGTCGACCTCATAGCACATCGTTACCTATTGGCACCATAATTCCCCTTGGGATTCCCCCAAACCAAATGAATTTTATTTATGGGGGTATTGATGTTTCCACAAACACACCTCTCCTACTAGAAGAGGATGAACTATTTTAGGTAAATATTGACTATATGTCAAATCTATCCTTTGCTCTATGATACTTTTATCATTACCATTGGTGCGTAAATGGCTTAGGTCAATATGAACAAGGTCTTTAGATCCCTTTAGAGCCATACTATCAGTTGCCTATGGATAAGTTTGGATTAGGATACTTTGTATATATGCCTGATGAGCTACTTGTAGATTCTCTCCAATGCCTTACCCTAGGCCTCAAGGAGGATATCGACGTTAATGAGTATGCTGATCCTGGCTATACTCATTTGCTTTGTGATCATTTTCAAATCGCTATGCTATCAATGGATCATCTTGATTCATCATATGATGAGTATGAAAATGATTTCATTTCATCAAATGATGAGTATGAAGATGATTTCATTGGTTCATCAGATGAGGAGTATGAAGTTGATTTCATTGATGCTCTATCCATCACTTTAGATAGTTTGAAGGAGGAGTCCTCCCCCATTGTCCCACTCATGAGAGTAGATGAGTTTTATCTTTGTATTTTCCCTATGCATTAGCCCATCTAGTTGTAGCTACTTTTGCTAGAGGATCCTATCATCTCTACTCCACCTTGTGCCCATCCGATCATCCCAATTCCACCCCAACCACCTCCTATACATTTGCACCTACTGATCATCAACCACATGCTACCACCCAAGAATGGATTTCATCCACCATCCATAAACATGATCTCCATTGACCTCACCATACCACTCCATTATCCAGGCAACCCTTCATAATATTTGCACCTCAACCTTGAGGCCATTGATTTTGATCGTGTTGCATTTCCACCATCATCATTCGAGTTCCTACCCTGTGAGGACATGTTACAACCATTTCATTTTTCCTCGTATCCATTCGAAGATGTTCTTCAAGCTGAGATAGAGCCTAATGACACATTTGATTCTCCTAATCCAGCTGATGATATTCATTTGATCCCTACTCCTCATCAATTGGAAGAGGGATCCCATATGTCAATTGAAGAAATAATTGATGTTGATATCAACACTGATCCTGAAAATCCTTAGGTCATAAAATTGGGACAAAGCCTCTCAACTACGAAACATGTTGATTTCACTACTTTCCTAACAAAATATAAGAGAGTTTTTGCTTGGTCATACAAAGACATGTCAGGTCTTGACCCAAACTTAGTTGTTCACAACTTAACGCTCAATCCAACTATCAAGCTGATCAAGCAGAAGCTTCAAAAGATGCATCCAACAATAGCACTAATGGTTAAATATGAACTACAAAAATTGTTGGATGTAGGATTCATCCAACCCATCGATTATCCTGAATGGGTTTCCAACATGGTACCTATCGAGAAACCGAATGGGGGGATTCACATATGCACCAATTTTTGAGATCTTAACAAAGTGAGTCCTAAGGATGAGTTTCCCCTCCCTAACATTGATGCACTTGTAGACGCAATTGTAGGTCATGAAATGCTTTCCCTTATGGATGGTTTCTTAGGCTATAATAAAATTCGTGTTAATCCTGAGGATCAACCCAAAATGACCTTTACCACACCATGGGGGACTTTTTGCTACAAATTCATGCCTTTTGGACTCAAAAATGTTGGTGCTACTTATCAACGGGCTATGACATACATCTTTCATGACTATATGCATAAGATTCTCGAAGACTATGTCGATGATTTTTTGGAAAAATCTTTATTGCATCATGAGCATCTCGATGTGTTATGTAAGGTCTTTGATCACCTCTTGGAGCACAACATTCGATTAAATCCTAAAAAGTGTGTTTTCAGAGTAACATTTAGAAAAATTTTAGGCTTTATCATTTCTAAATGAGGCATTGAAGTAGATCCAAACAAGGTCAAGGCAATCATGGACATGCCTCCCCCAACCAACCTTAAGAAACTCCATATCTTACAAGGGAATATTTAAGCCATTCAACACTTCATAGCGCAACTCTCGGATAAATGTCGACCACTCAATCATCTTCTACAAAAGGGGGTCACCTTTGATTGGAATCAAGAATGTCAGAAAGCATTTGAGGACATAAAACAATACTTGGCATCTCCACCAGTATTAGCTCCTCCTCAACCAGGTGTACCATTTTTATTATACATTTTGACCACTAACTTTACCTTAGGGACCATGTTGGCTCAAAATAATGAGGTAAATAAGGAGTAGGTCATTTATTACATTAGTCACACCTTGGTCAGCTATGAAATCAAATATGCTTATGTCGAGAAGCTCTACTTAGCGGTGGTCTTTACCACCAAGAAAATTTATCATTACATGATCAATCAGACCACGTATGTTATATCTAAAGAAAACCCCTTGTGGTATATGATGAGTCACACATATCATAATAGTCGTACCACAAAGTGGATCATGCTTCTAATGGATTTTGACCTTGATTTTATCAGTCAAAAATCTATCAAAGGTCAGGTCATCATTGACCAACTAGTAGAGGCACCTCTTCTCGATGATAAGCCTCTTACCATCGAGTTACTTGATGATGCAATATTTGCATTATCAAACTTGGGAGAACTAGATGAACCAAAAAATAAAGTTGATCTAATGTTTTTCTTTGATGGTTCCAAGTGTGAGCAAGGGGGTGGTGTAGAAATTATGTTTTTCACATCGTAAGGGGCTCCTATTCCCCTTTCATTCAAACTCAACTTTCCATGCACCAAAAACAATGTTGAATATGAAGCCCTCATTTTGGGTCTTCAAATGACCCTCACCATGAATATCAAGAAGCTTAACATCTTTGGTGATTCCTTGCTCATTGTTAACCAAGTCAAGGAAATCTATCAATGCAAATGCCCAGTCTTGAAATCTTACAAGGCCCTTGTGGATAAATTACTTGCTAAATTTGAATGGTATGACATCGAGGTTGTCCCTCATTCCTCCAACTATTTTGTAGATACAATGGCTTCCTTGGGATCCCTAATTTTATAGAACCCATCAGATAATGTCACCACCATTCATGTCAAAATGCTCTCTCAATCCACAATTTCACAAGATACTTCTAGATAAGAGCAAAGCATCCACATGGTACAGATTAAACCATACCAAGATTGGTTCTCTCAAATTCAAGATTTTTTGAAACTTGCTTCTTAGGGGTCCCTAGTCCCGTAGAACCCTTTTGATAACGACACAACCATTTATCTTAAGGTTCTCTCTCAATCCGCATTTGTGTGAGATGCTTCTAGAGAGGAGCAAGTTGTTCATTTAGTCCAAACTGAGCCATATCAAGACTAGTTCTCACAACTCAGAGATTTCTTAAAACTTGGTAACCTTCCTTCTGGATTGTCACATGCTACCAAATGCACATTTAAGAAAAAAGTGATAAAATATGTCTTACTAGGAGATATACTTTACCATCGAAGCTATGATGGTCTTCTCCTTCGTTGCTTAGAGCCCCAAGAATCTACTTGGGTCATTTCTCAAGCTCATGATGGTACTTGTGATGGCCATTTTAGTGGCATGGCTATCACCAAGCACATCCTCTGAATGGGCTATTATTGGCCTACCATGGAGCAAGACTATTGCGCTTATGTCAAAAGGTGCATTAAGTGTCAACATCATGCTAATCTATCACATGTACCTTTGCAGGCTTACAATTGATTCATTCATTATGGCCTTTTTGCCAATGGGGCTTTGATCTAATTGGAAAAATTTTACCCCCATCTTTGGGCTAACACATGTTCATTCTAATGGCCACTTAATACTTCACAAAGTGGGTGGAAGCTATTCCCCTTACCACTATGATAGGAGCATGCATATTATGGAGTTCATACTCCATAACATCATATGTCATTTTGGTATTCCATCAAAGATAATCTTGGATAATGGGCCACCATTTAAAAATAAGGATGTTCGATATTTATGCAACAAGTATCATATCCAACACAACTTTTCAACTCCTTATTATCCACAGACTAATGGGCAGGTTGAGGCATTGAACAAAATGATTATTGTCATTCTTAAGAAAATAGTAAATAATCATCACAAGGATTGGCATCTTCAATTACCTCTAGCACTTTGGGCTTATAGAACTAGCATTCGAACACCAACTGGGGCAACTCCATTTTTGCTAGTATATGGTGTTGAGGCCATCATGCCCTTGGAGCTTGAAATTCCTTTATTGTGCATCTCATTACAAGAATTCATCGATGATGACATTGCATGATAGGCTCACCTAGATCAACTCACTCTTCTTGATGAACGACGCATTAATGCTCTTGAGCATATTTGCATTTATCAAGATCGTATTAAGTGAGCCTACGATACAAAGGTACATCTTAGAGAATTTCAATTTGGTGATCTAGTGTTAAAAGAGAACCAAAAAAATTCTAACTTGCTACCCCATTTGTGTGATAAATTTGTAGCAAACTGGTTAGGCCCATTCATCATCACACAAAATATAGGTTGGGCCCAGAAACTTATCGATTAGCTTCACTTGAGGGTGTTGAGGAACCTGAACCACTTAATATTCTCCACCTACGGGTATTTTATGCATAAAAAAACAAACAAAAAATTAACAAAAACAAAAAAAACAAAAAAAAACAAAAAAATAACATTTGCATACCACTGCCATTGCATATTTGCATCACACATCATTGCATATAATCATGTATTACATTTTGCATTTTATCAACATTACATCTTCATAATTTTGGCTAGTTGCATGATTAGTTACATTGCATTAGGTATTTTTTTCACCATAGTTGCATTCATCATGCATAGAGTGTTTCACACAGCATCACGTTTTTAGGAGAGTCACTTGTCTTGATGTAACCTCATTTATCTTGGGTATACACCCTATTTCATTATTCATACACATTCACATTCCATGATTATCTACCAATCATTTATTGACTCCCTTCATAGTAGTGTGTTTCAAGGTGTCCAATAGGGTATTTCGATCATTCAACCATTCCTAGTTTTTCTTTTAGATTTTGTTGCAAACCATCTTGATGTTTGGTGATAGAATCTTACTTTGGTCATACTTTGTTTATTTCAAAATCCCAACACATGCTCATAATCTTAATTATGATTTTGTACAAGGAAAGATGACACTACAAAGTATGTCTTGCCTCAAAAGCAAAAAGTTTCCCTTGCTCTTCCTATTATGCGCATGGTCTAAAAAGCTGAGAATTGACAAAAGGACAAGCTCCCCCTCCCCCCAAAAAAAAATCCCCTTTCTCCTCCACAAAATGAGCAAGTCCCCCCCCAAAAAAGCAATAAAATCCCCTTGCTCCTCCACAAAACGAGCAAGTTCCCAAAAAAAATCCCTTTGCTCCTCCACAAAACGAGCAAAAATCCCCAAAAAAGAAAAATCCTCAAAATCCCAAAGAAAAAGAAGAAAAAGAGCTTGAATCCCTGGAATTCTTAGTTTTTGACAACCATGGGGTGATCTCCATTGCCAACAATAGGCTATAGATGCTGGCCTGGTAGTGGAGTAGCCTTATGCATGGTGACACATCTATCACATTAGTGACCTTATTTTGTATAGACCAATGTCAACTTGTGGTTGAGCTAGATTTTTATGGCTTGCATTTAGAGTAGTTAAGTCCAACCGAGTCCAAAGTTGAGGTAATGAACTTCACTATGCACACATAGGGATATTGAATATCTTGGTCTTTCTAGCATAATTTTATCTTTCAGACGCTTGCATGGTCAATACATAACTTTTGATTGGTCAACTAGGGTGTTTGAGTCTCATGAAATCCTTATTGTTCCCTTGTGACCTCTCACTATTTGTAATACATTATCATTGTACTTATCCATTGCATATCATTTTTTGCTTATCCATTACTTATCCTATAAGCATACCTAGTTCTATGCATACATAATAGCTCTATCATATAAAAAACATTCATTCATATACCATTAATGCATAATCATATCTAAAAATCTAGGAATAAATCTATAAGCATATACTATTACATCCATGCATCCACAATTACACATACATTTCCATAAATACACAACACAATAAGCATCAAAAAAATATCCATCTCATATATATCAAAAGTAATGTACATCAAAATACCATAGGCTACAATATGGTGAGTCCTTAGACCTCACATCCCAAAATATCTAATACAAAGTGGCCCAAATTAGGCTGGCCCTACTATGTCGCTCTCCCACTACCATTTACCTCATCTCTATGAGGCTGCCTAGACCTGATAGCACCTGACATCTAAGAGGAACCTGGTGATATAAATTGTGGAACAAGTGATCTCATTGAGGGATCTTCTAAAGCTATTCTTTGTCAAATCCATTGAGACTAAGAGGATGAGGGTTGTGTAGGAAGTACTCCACCTAGTTTGTATACTAAATTCTAAAAAAGCCCCACATAATATCATTTGGTTTAATACTGATCATGATATATGGCCACCTTAGCTTACAATAAGTCAATTCATTTGCAACCTATCCACCTGATGAATCTTGAGCTTGTCCAGCTATTGAACCTACCACCTAGGTATGCAAAGCATCTTGCTCTATGATAAGTCTCTACTACTCCTCTTGAAGTCTTAGAACCTAAGCTCATAGGGTGTCCCTCTCATCTAACCAACCTCACCATATCTGCAAATTAGTATCCCACTAGCTATACATTATAGCATGGCTTGTGTCCATGTCGATCAACTAACCCTAGAGGATGTGCACCTGCTCTCTTAGGGTGGTGATCTACTTCTGTGGTTCATCCTCATCTAGACCATTTTTTCCACTCCTCATGGGAGTCTCTGAGCCCTTAGTGCCTCCCTATGATGATGATACCCCAACCTCCCTCTCCACTTGGTGATGAACTCATCATTGTGAGAGATCCTCAACTACACTAGCCCCTACCTCTCCAGCTATTATCCCTTCCTAAAATAGTCAAGCCACCAAACAAGAATCATACTTAGTTATGGTCTTGGGATCCTCTGTATCAACATCTATCAAAGGTGCATCCGTATCACTACCTAGAGGCTCAACTTGTGGCCATGTGATTTGAGTCGTACTTATCCTTTACCTGTAGACCACTAGATCATCTAACACATCCTAATGTACCCTAAGCTAGTGGGTCACCATGAGTAATAAAAGTACTCATGCTCTATCTCGTGGTAGCCCATCAACCATCTACCATGTCACACCTTCCTAAGGTGCTCACCCTTTGCAACCCAGGTTGGAGCTCCCCTCCACGACCACCATGTCATATGCTCCAAATTTAATCTAGCCAATGATTCTACATAGTGCTCAATTATACCCTATAAGGGGAAGATCTTACCCCACTCTTGATCATGAG
Source organism: Wollemia nobilis (assembly GCA_028583015.1). Lineage (NCBI taxonomy): Eukaryota > Viridiplantae > Streptophyta > Pinopsida > Araucariales > Araucariaceae > Wollemia > Wollemia nobilis. Next base: position 7,604,779 of record JAQPPZ010000440.1, read on the forward strand.
TCCACCACATAGCATAAGAAATATCTTTATCTACCATATCCTATCGTGTAGCCCACAAAAACCCAATCATCTTGTCCACCTTGATGTGCTCCCATTCCTATATATGAAAGAGGAAGTTGCACCCTAACCCCAATTGACCATGTTTTAAAATCTCATAAAGCTCCCTATAGAGCTATCCCAGTAGAGTAGTACCCCACACCATAATCCTTGAATGCTCTACCAAGTCCTAAACAAGATCTAGTAGGTTCCAAGGGAACCTTGTGCTTGAAGAGTTAGGCAATATCAAGTTAGACATCAATGAAATAAGCACTGCATTTCTAGCTATCACCACGTGGATATTATATCCAGCCTCCATCCTCACACCATCATTGTCAACATTGTAGTCAACATGTTGCCAATGTTATCGATAAACTCATAGTATAACTACCTCTCACTAGCTTGTTTGGGCAATCACAATAGGCTCTCTCTCTATAGGGATTTGTAAAATCTTGTAGACATCCCCTACCATAATAATGATCTAATCAATGGGTAATTCAAATGTGTTGGTTCAGCTATCCTATCTATCAATCAAGGCCATCAAGTAGGCCTGATCCATGTGCACAGACTCCAATATAGTTGTGTGTTGAAGACCAAGGTCCTTCAGCCATGTCCAATAATCCTGACTCAGTACACCACAATATATATTGAAGACGTTCATGAATCAATGACCCACTCTAACATGTTATCACATACATCAAATTCAATTTTTTTTTCAAAAAACTACAAAAAGATAAAAAATATGCAAAAAAAATCCAAACCACAATCATCTCAAGTTGATATGGTCTCCAAGCGCAACCATATCGAGTCAAGACAGTCATAGCATCCAATATTGGATCGAGATAGTCCCCAAATGAGGCTGTCTTGAGCGAGATGATCACAAAATGGAATCATCTCTACATGAGATGATCCCCATTACACATAATAAAGCATAAACAAAAAAAAATACACACACACAAAGAGAAGAGAAGATGAGAAGAAGAAAGCAATAAATACTATCTACCCATCCCCACCCATATTTTCATTTTACCTAAAGCTACCCAGTTCACCCATCCTATCCATTCATTTCCATTTTCATTTAATGTGGTTCATTCCATTAATAAAGGAAAAGTTAGAATTTTGGTCATTACCTTCCTCACATTGGCTGCTTCATTCGTCGATGCACCATATGGATCCATCAAAATGGTAGGTGGGTTTTTAGTAGTGCTTTGCTTCAAAAAATTAGCTCTCCTCCTCTTTGTATTGCTCTTTTTCCATCTCACACAGTGAAAATAAATCCAATTTTATGAATTTTTCCTATATATAATTTTTGTCAACCCCATAAGGGGGGCGGAGGTCCAAGGTTCAAATATCGGGGCTCGTTGGACTGAACGCTTATCCATTTCCTAGTGCTTTCAACGGTGTAAAAGGTTTAAAATGATTGTGGCATGGTGGTTATAGGGGTGGACTGCGTGAAGATTTGTGTGGCGGTTTTCGAGGTGGACAAAGCAGAATCCTGTGGCGGCCATAAAAGTTGGACAGCCTGCCCAGATTTGTGGCGGCTACCGATTCCACCATGTAAAAAAAAAAAAATTGTCAAGCACACCCATCCAGGATAGTTACGTGGTGCAACTTGGTCATCCCAAATGGCCATGATTTTATAAAAAAAATAAGAGCTAAAAAAATCATTTACACCGAAACTATCCTGGGTCGAGATGGTCTTAAAATTTCATTATTTTCTAGAGCACCCAAGCTAATCACCACATTTTGATCAAGTGACTCATCGCTATCCTCAATTTATATCTCTTCCATTGACTCATTGCTTGAGGGGGTAGTCAATAAATGTAAAATTCATGTTTTAAAGTCAAGTCAATAATCAAACACTCAAAAGTGCAAATTGTGTTCGTTCAAGAATCATTACCGAAAATGATCATACACCCTCTTTGTTGGGGTAAAATCAAAAGAATATCAACCAAACAAGCTCTTGGTATACCTAAAGTCGATAGACTAATAACGTCTCCCATTGGATGAAAGGTTACCAAGATCAGATCAATGGTGTACCTAAAGCTTAAGGCCTATAGACTAATAACATCTACCCATGACTAAAAAGTCACCAAGATCAAACCTAAGTCCATTAATGTGTTGGAAGCAATGATTATATAATGTGCACTCTTTCCATGATTGGGATATATCATATTGACTTGTTCAACTAACATCATCCATCATCAACTCAACCATTTTAGATCATCATATTTGCTTCGCATTGTGCTTACATACAAAGCATCCCAAAAAGGGGTATCTATAGACACCTAAAATGTGTCATCTTGAGGAGACTACCAGAAGGACTCCTTTCTAAATCACACAATTCATCTTGGGCAATCTTAGAGCTAATTTAGTGGTTTTTACCATCAATAGGTACTTTTCCCCATGGGAATCGTAACAGTCTTATCTTGAGATAGTCTCAGGATCGTGACCGTATTAACCTGAGATGATCATGCAAATAAAAATAAAAATAAAATAAAATATAACTGGCAATAGAAACTACCAGTTAGCATCGTGCATGATGTCGCATTGAAATTGAATATCCTGCATGAGGTAAATTCAAAATCACATGCAAACATTCAATTGCATGAAGTTTTTTAGGGATATGCATTTTCTTTTTCATGCATAATGCCCTTTTACTTTTTCATGTAGAGTGCCCTTGCCACACTTAACATCTGGCCAAGAAGTCTATAATTGACATTCCTCCCTTAGTTTTAAAGATCCTACTTTCAAGTTTTTATGCAATGAAGTGCTATCGAAATCAATCCTCTATATTTTTGCGTTACCAAGACTATGCTACTGGATTGCTATATAGGATTGGAAGCTATGCTCTTGTGCATTGCATAACCAATACCATCACTTTGGTGACTTCTCCAGCTTGCTAATTTGTCTCCCATCATGAAAATCCATTGACAATACCAATATATGTATCTCAAATGCCACCCAGATTTGGCTACGTAGAAAAGTAGTCTTTCAACAACGATCATCTCACCCCGATATGGTCCGTAGATGAAATCATCTTGACCTGATATGGTCTTGGTCAGACAAATTATTTTATTGTTTTATTTCTAGTTCAACTTAGATCTATTGCTTTTTGGTTTCTACACTTAGATTTTAGTTTACACATGCATGCATATGTATTTCATTTTGATTATCAGTTTTCATTCCATACGGGTCCAACTTTAGTGGGCCCCTCATATTCTATTTATATGATTTTGTTTTATTTATTTGTAGGCAACAAGACTCAAGTATAGCAAAATAATTTAGATCCATATTAATATTCGATACAATTGTCTTGGAATACCTGCTCCCCCACGAACTGCGCTAGCATGAAGAATTTTGATATTGCACCTGGAGACCTCATTTTGATATATTGTAATTATTGTATCATTGGTAGCATCCCCTAATAGAGGATCCTATTGTAACACCTTGAGAAGAAAAGAATAAATATATAAAATGATCCATTTTATCTTATCTTGTTTGATCATTGTGTTTCATTGTTACTTTCCTTTTTATGCTGCAAATTTCTAGATTTCAAGAAGAAAAAATAATAATTTTCTATAGGTGAATGTTGTTATAGTTATTCCTCAACTAGGAATTCAACAAAGAGAAAAAAAAGGTAATAAAACACAAATAATTACATGCTACCAAGACATCCAAGGAAGAGCTTTTTTGCATTCACATGCTATTATCATTTTGGAAGCCATATATAGATCTAAGAGCATAATAAACTAACATAAGCTTCTCCAAGAATAATATAGAACATCAAGGGGCATCATCCAAGACATTTGGTAAGCATTTCCAACAAGCAACAAAAAGGTGTTTTGTATCTTAATATTGTGAATTTGTTTTGCATCCTTTTAGCATTGCTCTTACATTTTGAATTAACATTTTTTATATGCATTCATTTGATATCTTGAGCATTTTGTTTCTCTTTTTTATCCACAATAAAAAGGGTAGGTTTTTGAGCCATATACCAAGAAATATCAACATTCTTGGAGATATTGGATAAAACCCTTTGTACTAGCAAAAATATTATTTTAGTTTTTGTTTGCAACTTTCTTCCCTTTTTGTAGGTATGGAAGTAGAGATTAGGGTCATATTTGAAGCCTATGAAATTAGACCAAAAATAATTAAAATTTGATAGAATTGGTATTGTTGGAAGGCCCTCAAAAAGTGATTTCTAATGAGTGTGAATACAACCATGTTTTGTAAAGTTTTAATGTAGATATTAAATTATTTGGTGTCATTGAGTATCCTGAAGTACCATTGAGTACTATTGTAAATATTATATTAGGAGTGTATTTAATATTTGTGTCCAAAGTATGTGTCTATAAAAGTGTAGAGAGTGTTATGTGTTATATAATAAAGTGTGAAATGTGTCAAGTGTAGAAGTTACGAGTCATAAGTGATGGGTGTCAAGTGTGGAAATGAAAAATCATAGGTGATGGGTGCCAAGTATGGAAATAAAGAGTCATATGAGATGTGTCAAGATGTCAAGTAGAAGGAAATGGAATCATGAGAATATTTATTATAATGTGAGGCATGTGAAAGGTTGCATCTCCTGTGAGGAGAGCAAATTCATGAGAATTATTATATATTGGATACAAAGCTCCATGTAATGTAGTTGGATGATTTTGTAATGTGAGATATTATGATTTATGAATGTAATAGAGTATTTTGTTATGCAATACTTGTGTTACTTGTGAATGTGATTTTATGTGAGTGATATTTGATCTTGGAGAAATTTACCTATGATATATTAAGGCATATTTTCCAACAGGTTTTTGTGCCTCAAAATGCTTGAAAATGATAACACTATCGCATGTGGTGTTTCCACCTATTATCGAACTTCCATCTATTGTGGCACTTCTATCTCGAGTGGTTGTTTTATTTGTTGTGGCACATCTGTCTAGAGTAGCATTTCCATATATTGTGGTAGTTATGTTGAGAGTGGCACTTTCATTTGCTATGGCTCTTCCATCTAGAGTGGCACTTCTATCTATTATGAGACTTCTGTCAATATGGTGCTTCCATTCAGTTATTGATCAATTAAGTGTTCAGTGTCCTATGACTAGTTTATACATTTTTATCTATTATGTTTATACTTAAGGTATTATATTTAGGCCATTTAGGTTATCTCCCAATATTTGTTAGGATTTTTATAGATTTTATCATCAAAATAAACCAGATGCATTTTTTGTTATAAAATCATTAGTGTCCCTTTAGATCACTGCATTTTGTGTTGAAAATCACTGATTTAGGGAGATAATATCATCAAGAGATAAGGTTTTATGATTTTTTTTCTGGAAAAGTAGCTTTTGTAAAGAACTTTTATAACTTTAGGACTCATTTAAAACTTGCATTTTCCTTTGAATTTGTAAGCATTGAAAATTTAAATAAAAAAGGCATATAGTGATCCCTTAGGGTAGCCTTTGTCCATTATTTTATACCTTCTTTACTTTTCCATAAAGAAAATAACAATAAAAAGGAATTTCATGACTTAAGTCTTTATGTTTCATTTTGCATTTTACATATTTGTATAGTGGGATTAAAGAAATGGTTGCATCATAGATCTTTACTTTTGAGAAGATTCCTACTTCTTGTCAACATTAAAACAAAAGGTGCCTATACACTTAGGGTTCTTTTTTTATGCATTAAGATCTCTTTAGAAAATTATCATAGATCTTGGTTTTTATATTTTTTGTAAAATACTTAGGTGTTGAAAATACAAAATAAATGAAATTTGAATCTTAGTCTAATCTCACTTGTATTACATGCATTGATTATTGATCTCTTATCCACAAAGAAAAAAGAAAAGAAAAATATTTTCATTGTAGGCATTAAAAATAGAAAAGCATTTATATTAGAGGACTTGTATTCTTATATTATTTGTATGCATATGCATTGAATTTTTATTATAGCAAGCATTTAGGATAGACTAGGATTTTGGAACCTTTAGGTGCCCTTTAACAAACACATCAAACATAAAATAGGAAGGCTACACACTTCAAGACTTCCAAAATATAACTGTGGGGGTACATGCTATTTCGTGGCCCCACACATTTGGTGAACCCAATGTGAATACCACATAGGTCCAAAACCTTTGCCTATCCTTGCCTTAATAAATCATAAAAATTAATCAAAACTTAATCAAAACCGCCTAAATTATGTGTTTAGTTAGCCAAGATTAATAAGAATATAACAAAAGGTTAATCTCATGGGCTAATGATATTTATAAGGAGGCGCTTATTACCTCTCATGTAACAATCTTGGGTCATGTATCTATGTGTGGCCATCCTCAATGCCATTTTCTTCTAGTACCTCAAGGTCTTCCCTCACGTACAATTACATATATCAATGGGACCAAGATTCCTCCCATTTACCAATGGGTATATAGGGAGAGTGGGTATATCAATTAGTTCAAGTTTATTAGGGATCCCCCTAAGGTATATAGATATTAGGTATTTAGAGAGGATAAGGTGATATAAGGATTTTGAAACACTCTTCTTATTATTATTTAACAAATGCTTGAAATAAATTTTAATAAAATCCAATATCCCTCTTCTAAAACCATGGTTGAACCTCCTTATATTACCCACAATATTGCACATCAATTAACAAAAAATTCTAATTTCTTACCATCACTACATGAGGTTCAATGGGACCAAGTAATGTTTGAGAATCCTATTGTGGTTCGGTTTTTCATAGATAGTGAACTTGAAATGTTACTATTATTTGTAAGGATTTTAAAGGTGAGCACCCACAAATCACATCCCAAACCACACATTGGATGAACTAAATTTCTTTAATTCAACCTCAAAAGTAGGTTGGTATACCTTGTCAACTTATTGAATGTTAACTATTTTAGCTCAAAATAATAAAATGTTAGGGATAGAGATGAAAAGGTTAAGAAATGAATGAATTATGGACATATAAATCTAACAACATAGACATCCATATAGAACTCTTGATAAACTAGATTGTAGAAAATAATACTTGAGACTAACAACATTTAAAATTCAGTAATCTTCCACATTAAGAACATATACACACTTCAAGAATTATTCCAAACATCTAGAGTATCAATAATCCAAATTAGTAGAGTAAGAATAACACTCTGACTAAAAAAATAAGAATCCTTTTCAAGCATACATTTAGAAATGAAGTATTCCAATTTGCTCTAGGTTAGCAATCTAATTTAGTAGAATAGACTAACCATTGAAGAACATGAGCTTATACTGAGAGGGGGTGAATAGTATAAGATAAAACTTTTTGCTTTTCAATCCATATGATAACATCAACAATATTAAAGTAGTAATAATTACACAAAGCATCACACACATGAGAGACATGATTTAACGTGGTTCACCCAATGTGGGCTACTCCACGGAGAAAATATTTCTTATAAATTTTCTCAATAAATTCTCTTGGGAATCCTTCCCTATTACAATATTTATGGACCTCTATCCAAAGGAGACACCAATCCCCTAATCAAATTTATGGATCTCTATCCACAGGAGAACTCTTTCTCCTCTAGCTAGTGATCTTCTAGAAGACTACTACCTCCACTACATTGGCTTGTGGATCTCTCTCCACTGAAGACCTCTGTCCTCACTCAGAAGACCTATATCCTCACTACCCTGGCTAATGGATCTCTATCCACTAGAGACTATTATCCTCTACTCTATCACCTCCAAATCCTATTCTAAACTCTGCTCAATCTCTATCTCAAATCTATACTAAACACTATCCTCTGACTAGCACAAATCTGCTCATAAATCTATCTCTGCTCTGCATAAATCTACTCTCAAATATGTACCAAATCTCTCTATTCCATTCTAAATCTATCCCAAATCTATCCTCAAGCCTTAACACAAAGCTTGATCAAATCAAATCAAATCTGCTCAGATTTACCCCAAGCCTTAACACAAGGCTTGAACAAATGAATCAACTCTGCTCTCAAGTCTTCACAAAGACTTACCTCTAATATATCCTTAAACTTTCACACAAGCTCATTAAAATTTTAAAAACACAACTTAATTCTCTTTCATAAAACCTCTTCAACACAACAAGTTTCACTCAAAATCTTGTTTAACCATAAAACATATAGAGAATGATTAAAGACTCAATATGTTTCACACTCACAAAACACTCTATCACTTTCAAACTCTCTTTCAAATCAATTCAAAAATAAAGTATAATTTGTTTCACAAAACTTGAACTATCACTCCAATACTTTCAATCAATAATGCTCAATCAACTTCACTCAAATAAACGAACCATCCACAAATCATGCACATAAAAACTCACTCAAACATTTCCAACAATGCTTATCAAACAATCCTTTTCACTCCAACTTTGCATTTCACAACATTCAATCCAACAATATTTCACTCATAAGGAAGATGTGCCCATACCTTTTATTTTGATGGAGATATGTCTTCAAAACCTATCTTAATCACAATCAAATCCTCTTTGCCAATTTCAAGGTTAGATAGCAACAACCTATCTCAAAATCTCCACACAAATATTCTCCCCAATAATTATTTCACCATACAAAAATATCAAGTCTCAAGTACACCTTATAATCTCCAAACTCTCAAAATAATATTCAAAAATCAAGTTCCTTTACTAACACCTTATAAACTCCAACCTAAAATAATATTCAACTTATAAAAATTAATTCCTTATTTAACCCTTATTACTCCAACCTTTATTTATTTTTCCAAGCAAAAAAATATAAAATATTTTTAATTAACCTTATAACTCCCTAACAAACTCACTACTTTAAATATCACTAACCTTTACATTTCAATATCAAAACCTTTAAAAATTAAATATAAATGCATACCTTACCTTTTAATTCTACCCAAAAATTGTTTCTATAAATTCGAACCACACCATGCCTTTCCAACACCCTAGCCCAAAGCTAGGCTACCATTGGGCTACACGCCCACACAAAATTAAAGCACACCCCTTATTCCTTCTCTTCCACATTAAAAAAAAAAAATTTCCTCCTTCAAAACAAATCATGTGAATCGAACCCTATACCTCCCTACAATGCTAATCTTTGCCTCAACCACTTGTGCTACCAACAATGGACTATTTGGCACATCCACTTCAATACTACTCCTTTTAAAATGAAATCTCTCTTTCTTTAAAAAGCACAATATTTAGCATACATAATTATAGCATAGGTGAGGAAAAATGAAAATATTTCCCTTTATATACCCTTGTCCTTTGCACTTACACTCATCGAAATTAGAATTTTGAAATTCAAATTATAAATTTAAATTTAAACTTAAACTTTAGGCTCTCATTATTTATTTAAATTAAAATTTTAACCAAAGGTTAAAATATTTTAATTTAAATAAATTAAATTAAATCCTTTGCAAACTACTCAATGGGTCTTTTCAAGAATAGATTATTTTTAATGATTCCTTGGACCTCATTTTCTTCACCTCATCCTTTTGCCCAAAATATTATAATATTATTATTTTATTTTAAACTTGTTTCTCCTTCCTTGGGTCTTCAATATTTTAGGCCTCTTTAGGCATATAATATTTAAAATAAATATTATATCCTATTCCTTTTAACCACTTCCTTGCCTTTTGGAAAAACCACCTGATGACATTAATGATGACGAAACTTGGACATCAACCTCTTGACATCAATGACAACAAAACTTGCTCAAATTTCCAACAATCTCCCCCTTTGTCATTGATGGCAACCCTTTTTCCTTTAACCATTTCTTTTACCTTTTTTAGTTCTGCTCCCCTTGAGAAACTACTCCCCTTAATTGAATGCTCTCCCCCTAACTCAAATCTCTCCCCCTTTGACATCAATGGCAAAGGGCCACCTTTGGGGCTAAAGATAAGACTCTTAGCTCAGCCCCCTCCCCACCTCCTCTCCTTGAGGTGGTTAATTTTGGGGTGGGAGTAGAACTACTCCCAATTTTCTTCTAAGATACTCAAAGGTCTCTTTTGAAAGTGGCTTAGTGAAAATATCCATAATCTGCTCCTTTGTAGTAACATATTCCAACCTGACTTGCTTATCTATCACCTGCTCTCTCAAAAAATGATATTTGATCGGAATGTGCTTTGTCCTGGAGTGCATCACTAGATTCTTTGAGATATTTATAGCACTTGTATTATCACACAATATGGGAATAGGGTGATCATGCTTTATCTTGAAGTCCTCTAAAGTTTACTTCATCCATAATACCTATGTACAACAAGCAATTACTACAATATACTCTACCTCTACTATGGATAAGGATACTGATGCATATTTCTTACTTAGCCAAGAGACTAAACAGTCTCCAAGAAAGAATGCTCCTCCACTTGTGCTTTTTCTATCATCAATGTTGCCAGCCCAATCTGCATCTGTATATGTTGTGAGAGTGAAATTATCACTTTTGGGGTACTAGAGCCCAAAATCCATAGTCCCTTTTAAATACCTGAGAATCCTCTTTACTGCTACTACATGTGTCTCCTTGGGTGCTGCTTGAAACCTTACCACTAGTCCCACTACCTGCATTATATCTGGTCTTGTAGTTGTGACATACAATAAGCTGCCAATCATAGATCTGTACAATTTTTGATTTGCCTCAGGAGATTCATCATCTTTACTTAACTTGCATCCTGTAACCATGGGGGTACTCACTGGTTTGCAATCTTCTAACTTGAATTTCTTTAGCATCTCTTTTATATACTTGGTTTGTGAAAGAAATACACCTTTCTATGATTGTGAAATCTGAAGTCCAAGAAAGAAGGACAACTCACCAAGCATTGACATCTCAAATTCATTTTGCATGCTCTTTGTAAATTTTTGACACATCTTATCATTGTTGCCTCCAAAAATGATATCATCCACATAAACAACCACAATTAGTAAGTCATTCCCTTCATTTTTGATGTATAAGTTACTATCCACTATTCCTTTCCTGAAACCCTATTCCTGAAGGTACTTATCCAATCTTGAGTACCAAGCTCTAGGAGCTTGTTTTAGTCCATAAAGTGCCTTCTTCAATCTGCATACATAGTCTGGTTTATCAGTTAAGTTGAATCCCTCTGGTTGCTCAATATAAACCTCTTCTTCCAAGACACCATTTAGAAAGGTTGATTTAACATCCATCTGATATACTTTGAAATTTTTGAAACTTGAGAAGGCTAAGAACATTCTTATAGCTTCAAGTCATGCAACTGGAGCAAATGTCTCATCAAAATCAATTCCCTCAACCTGTGCATAACCTTTGCATACTAATCTTGCTTTGTTTTTGACTACCTGACCATCTTCATTTAACTTGTTTTTGAATACCCATTTAGTGCCAATCACATTCTTACCTTTTGGTCATGGGACAAGTTCCCAAGTCTTACTTTTCTCTATCTGATCTAGTTCCTCATTCATTGCCTTAATCCAAAACTCATCTTCACTTGCCTCATTGAAGTCTTTTGGCTCAATTTTAGATAACAAAGAGAAATTTGCTTGTTGATTTGATGCTATTACCCTTCTCCTTGTCTATCTCTCATCTGGATTCCCAATGATTAGATCCCTTGGATGATTTTTTTGTACATACCTGGATGGAGTCTTAGGAAAAAGTCTTTGTGTTTCTTCTTCTTCTTCTGATTCTTCACGTAACTCTTCTTGACAACTTTCATCTTCCTGATACACAATTTCTTGAACTGGTTCTCTTGACCCTATCTTCTCATCAACTATTACATTTATACTTTCTATAATAGTATGTGTCCTTTTGTTATAGCATCTATAGGCTTTGCTCTTAGTGGAATAGCCAAGAAAAATACCCTCATCACATCTTGAGTCAAACTTGCCCAAGTTTTTCTCTTCCCATCTTATGTAACATTTGCTTCCAAAAATTCTAAAATACTTTACAATGGTTGGTCTTCCTTTCCAAAGCTCATATGGAGTTTTGTGATGATTTACTCTTACTTGAGCTCTATTGATGATATACACTTGTTGTATTAATTGCATCTCTCCAAAAACCATCTGAAACCTTAGACTCATTTAACATAGCTCTAGCCATATTTTCAACTATCCTATTTTTCCTTTCAACTACCCCATTTTGTTGAGGAGTTCTTGCTATTGAATATTCTCTTTTGATCCCATGTTGTTCACAAAAGTCTATGAATTCATTTGAGGTAAATTCTCCTCCTCTGTCTGATCTCAAACACTTAATCCTCTTACCTATTTCATTTTCAACTAATTCTTTAAATGCCTTGAACTTATCAAGTGCTTCTGACTTTTCTTTCAAGAAAGCTACCCAAATCATTCTGGAGTAATCATCTATAAACAATATAAAGTAACTTTCACCTAGAATACTCTTTGTCCTAGTAGGACCACATAGATCAGTATGTATTAGTTTCAATGGCTCAAGATGACATAAATCCTTTTGACTTGAAACTTGTTCTAGTTTGCTTCCCATGCTGACATTGTGAACAAATTGTGTTTTGTGGCCTTTTTAGCTTGGGTAAATCTCTGACAACCTACTTGTTGCTTATATTCACTATGTTGTCAAAATTCAAATGACCCATTCTTCTATGCCACAACCAACTCTCATATTCTTGTGATAGAAAACACTTTTCTCCTTTAATATCACTTAGCATGTAGAGGTTGTTTGTAGTTCTACTTGCATTTGCAATGAGTTTTCTAGTTTTAGACTTTCTGATTTCACATCTATTTGGATGAAATGTAACCATGTGCCCTTGATCACAAAGTTGGCTCACACTTAGTAGATTGTGCCTCAACCCCTTGACATACAATACATTCTCTATTTTTGTTTTCCCATTATCTAAACTTAGAGTTCCTTTTCCATAAATTTTTGTTGATCCATTATCACCAAATATTACTGATCCTCCATCAATTTCTTTGAGTACAAGAAATTTACTTTTATCTCCTATCATATGACTAGAACATCCACTATCAAGAAACCATTGTTTTCCCTTATCTTGAACATGAAGAGTTGTTTGTACTAACATTGATCTAACTTTCTCATGCCCTTTTCTCTCTTTCCTAATTGTTGAAGTTGTATTATTTTTACTTGACTCAGGAAATACCATTTTGCACCATCTAGCCTTGTGCCCAAAATTATTGCATTTATAACATATGACATCATCATTCATAAGAGGTGCAAAAGAATTGAAATTTCTATTAACATCATTTTTCACATAACTAGTGCAATGTACAACTCTATGACCATATTTGTTACATGAAAAGCAATAGCCATGGAAGAGATTATGTAACCTATTTGAATGCCTTGGAAAATATGGTTGAGTGCTTCTCCTTTTGTTGTTCTTGTGATTAACTCTCATCCATGGTTCTTCTTTACCTTCTTCTTTCCTGATGTCTTTTCCTTCCAGAGTATGAGTCATGAGCTTATCTTTGTTTGATGTCTCTATTTCTTGAAAGCTTGACTCCTCTTTCTATTTCCCTAACTTTATATCTTGTCGTAACTTGGTCTTTTCAACTTCATTCCTTAGAGAGACAATTTTTGCTTCCAATATTTCACACTCTGTTTCCCTTGCTCTTAATAGATTTGTCATATCCTATTCAATTTTCTTTCCTTCTTCTACCTTTATCTTGAGTTCTGTGAGACTCTGTAGAAGTTCCATCTTTGCTTCTTCATCCTCTTGAATTTGATCCTTCAAACTTGAGTTCTTCTTTCTAACCTTTTCCAAGTTCCTGAGAGCAGCAAAGAATTCCTCTTTTATGTCAAACATGGTCTCTTCTTCATTCTCTAAAGTCATGTGTGTTCCTGATGGATCTTCCTCCAAGTTGTTAGTCTTTTCACAGAGAGACCCACTCTGATACCAATTGAAGAACATGAGCTTATACTGAGAGGGGGGTGAATAGTATAAGATAAAACTTTTTGCTTTTCAATCCATATGATAACATCAATAATATTAAAGTAGTAAACATTACACAAAGCATCACACACATGAGAGACATGATTTAACGTGGTTCACCCAATGTGGGCTACTCCACGGAGAAAATATTCCTTACTAAAATTTTCTCAATAAATTCTCTTGGGAATCCTTCCCTATTACAATGTTTATGGACCTCTATCCAAAGGAGACACCAATCCCCTAATCAAGTTTATGGATCTCTATCCATAGGAGAACTCCTTCTCCTCTACTCTAGATGGTGATCTTCTAGAAGACTATTGCCTCCACTACACTAGCTTGTGGATCTCTCTCCATAGAAGACCTCTATCCTCACTTAGAAGACCTCTATCCTCACTACCCTAGCTAATGGATCTCTATCCACTAGAGACTACTATCCTCTACTCTATCACCTCCAAATCCTACTCTAAACTCTGCTCAATATCTATCTCAAATATATACTAAACACTATCCTCTAACTCACACAAATCTTCTCACAAATCTATCTCTCAAATCTGCACCAAATCTTCCCTAAATCTATCTCCTCAAACTACTCACAAATCTATATCAAACTCTATCCTCAAATCTATCCTCAAGCCTTAACACAAAGCTTGATCAAATCTCAAACCAACTCTCTAGATTTACCCAAAGCCTTAACACAAGGCTTGAACAAATGAATCAACTCTATCCTCAAGTCTTCACAAATACTTACCTCTAATATATCCTTAAACTTTCACACAAGCTCATTAAAACAATTTCAAAAAACACAACTTAATTATCTTTCAGAAAACCTCTTCAACACAACAATAATCACTCAACTTTTTAACAAAAACATATAGAGAATGATTAAAGACTCAATATGTTTCACACTCACTTAAAACACTCTATCACTTTCAAACTCTCTTTCAAATCAATTCAAAAATAAAGTATAATTTTATTCACAAAACTTGAACTATCACTCCAATTACTCATCATAAACTCACTCAAACTCCACAATCCTTTTCACCCCTTCATTTCACAACATTCAATCCAACAATATTTCACTCATAAGGAAGATGTGCCCATACCTTTTGTTTTGATGGAGATATGTCTTCAAAACCTGTCTTAATCACAATCAAATCCTCTTTGCCAATTTCAAGGTTAGATAGCAACAACCTATCTCAAAATCTCCACACAAATATTCTCCCCAATAATTATTTCACCATACAAAAATATCAAGTCTCAAGTACACCTTATAATCTCCAAACTTCTCAAAATAATATTCAAAAATCAAGTTCCTTTACTAACACCTTATAAACTCCAACCTTTAAAATAACATCCAACATAAAAATCAAATTCTTTTATTAACCCTTATAACTCCAAACTTTCAAAATAATTTCTAACCACAAAAATAAAATAAAATATTTAAATTTCTTAACCTTATAACTCCCTTAACAAACTCACAAACTACCTTTTAAATCTTACAAAAACCCTTTAATGCAGATTTTTGAATATCAAAACCTTTGAAAAATTAAATCATGAAATGCATACCTTTCTTTTTAATTCTACCCAAAAATTGTTTCTATCAAAATTTGAACACGCGACCTTGCCTTTCCAACACCCTAGCCAAATCTAAGCCACCATTTGGGCTACGTGCCCACACAAAATTAAAGAGCACATGAACCCCCTTTTTTTCCTTGTCTCTTCTCACAATTAGATGAACAAAAACATTTTTCCCTTTGCAAAACACAATTCATGTGAATCGAACCCATGATATTGCCCTCACAATGCCCTAGCTTTGCCTCAACTGCCACCTACGCTAACGATGCTAGTGGAACCTCTTTTGAATTCCATATTTTTCAAAATCTACTCCTTTAAACTTTTAAAACATGAACATCCTTTCTTAAATACGATGCACATTATCATTAACTTTAGCATAGCATAGCATTCGATAGCATAGGTGAGGGGATAAAATGAAAATCATTTTCCCCTTTTTATACACATTTTCCTTTGCACTTAACTCATCGGCCCAAATTCGAATTTAAAATTGAATTTAAATTTAAATTTAAACTTAAACCTTTGGCTCCCATTATTTATTTAAATTAAAATTTTAACCATAGGTTAAAATATTTTAATTTAAATAAATTAAATTAAATCCTTTAAGAATTGTTCAATGGGTCTTTTCAAGGAAAGATTATTTTTAATAATTCCTTGGACCTCATTTTCTTCACCTCATCTTTTTCCCGAAATATTATAATATTAAATATTATAATATTATTATTTTCTTTTAAACTTGCTTCTCCTTCCTTGGGTCTTCAATATTTTAGGCCTCTTTAGGCATATAATATTTAAAATAAATATTATATCCTATTTCTTTTAACCCCTTCCTTGCCTTTTGGAAAAACCACCTGATGACATTAATGATGATGAAACTTGGACATCAACCTCTTGACATCAATGACAACAAAACTTGCTCAAATTTCCAACAATCTCCCCCTTTGTCATTGATGGCAACCCTTTTTCCTTTAACCATTTCTTTTACCTTTTTCAGTTTTGCTCCCCTTGAGAAACTGCTCTCCCTGACTGAATGCTCTCCCCCTAACTCAAATCTCTCCCCCTTTGACATCAATGGAAAAGGGCCACCTTTGGGGCTAAGGATAAGACTCTTAGCTTAGCCCCCCACCACCTCCTCTCTTGAGGTGATTAATTTTGGGGTGGGAGTAGAACTACTCCCAATTTTCTTCTAAGATACTCAAAGGTCTCTTTCGAAAGTGGCTTAGTGAAAATATACGTAATATTCTCCTTTGTAGTAACATATTCCAACCTGACTTGCTTATCTATTACCTGCTCTCTCAAAAAATGATATTTGATCGGAATGTGCTTTGTCTTGGAGTGCATCACTGAATTCTTTGAGATATTTATAGAACTTGTATTATCACACAATATGGGAATAGGGTGATCATGCTTTATATTGAAGTCCTCTAAAGTTTGCTTCATCCATAATACCTGTGTACAACAAGAAACTACTGCAATATACTCTGCCTCTATTGTGGATAAGGATACTGATACATATTTCTTACTTAGCCAAGAGACTAAATAGTCTCCAAGAAATAATGCTCCTCCACTTGTGCTTTTTTTTGTCATAATACTGCCAACCCAATCTACATCTGTATATGCTGTGAGAGTGAAATTATCACTTTTGGTATACTAGAGCCTAAAATCCATAGTCACTTATAAACACCTGAGAATCCTCTTTACTGCTACTACATGTGTCTCCTTAGGTGCTGCTTGAAACCTTACTGCTAATCCCACTACCTGCATTATATATGGTCTTCTAACTGTGACATACAGTAAGCTGCCAATCATAGATCTGTATAATTTTTTATTTACCTCAGGAGATTCATCTTTACTTAACTTGCATCCTGTAACCATGGGGGTACTCATTGGTTTGCAATATTCTAACTTGAATTTCTTTAGCATCTCTTTTATATACTTGGTTTGTGAAAGAAATACACCTTTCTCTGATTGTGAAATTTGAAGTCCAAGAAATAAGGACAACTCACCAAGCATTGACATCTCAAATTCATTCTGCATGCTCTTTGCAAATTTCTAACACATCTTATCATTGTTACCTCTAAAAATGATATCATCCACATAAACAACCACAATTAGTAAGTCATTCCCTTCATTTTTGATGTATAAGTTATTGTCCACTATTCCTTTCCTGAAACCCTATTCCTGAAGGTACTTATCCAATATTGAGTACCAAGCTCTAGGAGCTTGTTTTAGTCCATAAAGTGCCTTCTTCAATTTGCATACATAGTCTGGTTTATTAGTTAAGTTGAATCCCTCTGGATGCTCAATATAAACCTCTTCTTCCAAGACACCATTTAGAAAGGTTGATTTAACATCCATCTGATATACTTTGAAATTTTTGAAACTTGAGAAGGCTAAGAATATTCTTATAGCTTCAAGTCGTGCAACTGGAGCAAATGTCTCATCAAAATCAATTCCCTCAACCTGTGCATAACCCTTGCATACTAATCTTGCTTTATTTCTAACTACTTGACCATATTCATTTAACTTGTTTCTAAATACCCATTTAGTGCCAATCACATTTTTACCTTTTGGTCATGGGACAAGTTCCCAAGTATTACTTTTCTCTATCTGATCTAGTTCCTCATTCATTGCCTTAATCCAAAACTCATCTTCACTTGCCTCATTGAAGTCTTTTGGCTCAATTTTAGATAACAAAGAGAAATTTGCTTGTTGATTTGATGCTATTATCCTTCTCCTTGTCTGTATCTCATCTGGATTCCCAATGATTAGATCCCTTGGATGATTTTTCTATACATACCTAGATGGAGTCTTAGGAAAAAATATTTGTGTTTCTTCTTCTTCTTCTTCTAATTCTTCATGTAACTCTTCTTGACAACAATCATCTTCCTGATACATAATTTCTTGAACTGGTTCTCTTTTTTTTTGAAAAAGAGGGTAAAAAATTATTAACTCAACAAAACATCCAAGATACACAAAAGAAGAAGAATATATTTAGACATATTAGCTCTCAATAAAGAAGAGAGATATTGAGATCAATCAGAAGAAATTGAGACCAATTCTGAACATCCCAACCATCCTAAAACTCAGAAGCCCATTTAGCTAACAAATTTGCTACTCCATTCCACTCTCATGGGATATGCACAAAATAAATGAACTCCAAGTGAGTAGAGATATTGAGAAATTTTTGAGCAATCCAACTCAACCACAAACTACCATGAAGACTATCCCCAGAATTCAACAAATTTATAACAATCTGAGAATTAGATTCATAAAAAATCCTAAGCCAACCCAAAGCACACCCTTGATCCAAAGCATATAAGGGCTTCCATGAAGTTATTAGAATGACATACCTTAAAGAAAGAGAAAAAAATTGGATAGTACCACTACTATCCCGCCCCACACCACCAATACTAGCATTACCCGGATTACCCCAAGAATATCCATTCGTATTAATCTTCAGCACTCCCGGAGGAGGCAAATTCCATTTACTAGCCCTCCGCACCCAATTACTCTGACCCATCCATCTACAAGAGACATTAGGACCAGGACCATTAACCAAAAAACCTAATATTTCCATGATCTGACGTTTCGCTTGGTCCACGGGAGAAATAATATAACATTTTACAGACATAGTTTCCTGGATCATTCGTAAAATCCTCTACCAGACCTAAGAAATAGTTAACTTCTTCCCTTGTAAAATCCGATTGTTCCATTCAAGCAAAATCTGCCAAAAAATGAATGAAGGACCAATGCTCCACCCAACTTATAAAAATAAAGCCATTGCAGGAGGCTACCCCATACTCCAAAAATCAACTACATATGAAGCATGCGAACAAGGTTGATTCCACACTCCCCACCAATAATGCTAGAGTTGACGAGTAAAGTCGCATTGGAGAAGAAAATGCCCAACAGACTCCTCATCCTTCCCATAGTTATAACATAAAGAGGGGCCAAAAAAACTATGCTTTTGAAGATTATCCCAAGTGAGACACCGATTATGAGCAACCAACCACACATAAAAACTATACTTAGGCCAAATAAACATATTTCAAACTTTCTTCCACCATGGGAACATATCCTCCCCAAACTGTTGTTGATCCAAAACACAATAACCAACAACAACTAAAAATATCCCTCTATCATTCCTTCCCATGCTAGCACATCATCCCAAGATAGAGAAGATCAGGGAAGACTAGCCAAAATATAGGCCAGTTCCACCCTCACATCCATAGTGCCACCAACAGGCCATTCCCATGGATCCTTTCACTAAAAACTAACCATTTGACCAAAGGACTTAACAATTTTGAAATCCGCCACCCTCACCCATCCAACATCCAAAAAGCATTGAGCAAGATCTTGAAGATGGAGAAACTCGTTAAGGAGAGGAGAAAATCCATCCCAAGAATCATGCCAAACAAGATCCTGAGACCCAGTTTAACAAATCCATAACAACCCTTGCTTAACCAACTCTACATCCTTCTTCAAAGTATTCCAAACAAATGATCCTCGACCAATCAATCTGTATCTAGGAATATCAAAACCTTCCATCCCCTAAGATACTTGTGTGAGATAATCTTGTCCCACATTTTCTCCTGATTACTACACCAACGCCAATACAACTTATCAGCTAAAGTAGTCCCAGGAATAGAGCTTAGGCAAAGATCCAACCCCCCTTCCTACTTCGGTGGACAAATAGTCTCCCAATTAACAAGACTCCATTTTGAGGAATCAAGATTACCAACCCATAGGAATTACCAAGAAAGATAATCCAAATCATGAAGAAAACTTACCGAAGCAATATGAATAAGGCATCTATACATCAATAAAGCCTGAACAATCGACTTCAGAAGTAAAACCTGACTAGCAAAAGTCAACCATATTTGAGTCCAATGACTAACTCAATGACATAATTTATCAAGGATGTTAGTCCAAACCAACCTAGGTAGAGGACCAACAAAAATAGGAATCACTAAGTATGTAAGGGCAAGAGTCCCAACCTAAAACCTGAGAATATGAACAATTCTAGCTTGAATCCTGGGATCCATATTGAAAAATAAAATAGTAGACATGCTCATTAATATTTTGACCAAAGACAACCAAATACATATCCAGTGCATGTCTAAAATTGGTTGCTTCATGAATAGAGGCCACACCCAAGAGAGCAGTATCATCAACAAAATGAAGATGAGAAATAGCTGGCCTACCAGTCGCCAATTTCCACCCATGAATAAGACCTTGGTGAACCTAATATTTAAGCAAACAACCCAAACCTTTAGCCATAATTAGAAAAAATTAGGGAGATAAAGGATCCCCTTGCTGAAGATAGAGGAGAGGGCTCCCCATTAATTAGGAAAAAATATGAGGGAGTCGTAATACAACTCATAATCCACTCAATCCAGGAAATATCAAATCCAAAGGCCAAGAGAATTTTGTGAAGAAAAAACCATTTGACCTTGTCATAAGCCTTCACCATATCTAGCTTCATAAACATAAATTTATCCTTAGAAGTGCTCATAGAATGAATAGCCTCGAAAGCAATAGCCACCCCATCCAGAATCTGCCGACCAGCCACAAAGACACCCTACTCATTGGAAACAACTCTATCCAGCCAAGGCTTGAGATGCTCCGCAATAAGCTTTGTAATAATTTTATACACCACATTGTAGAGAGCAATAGGCTAAAACTGATCATAAGAGCTAGCTCCCTCCCTTTTAGGAAGTAGAACCAAAAAAGTGGAATTCAAAGCTTTCAAAATCTGATGGTTATGAAAGGACTCGAGAACAACCTTCAAAATATTAGATTTGATAATTTCCAAAAAAGTGTTGAAAGAACTCAATAGGGAATCCATCAGGACCCAGAGATTTCCCAGTATTCATAAGGAAAACTACCCTTTCTAAGTTCATCAATGGCAATAGGTTTAAGAAGACGTGCATTGATCTCTTTTGAAATAACAAAAGGAATACAACACAAAATAATATTATCATCAGCATGATCCACACAAGAATCCTTGGAATTTAAGGAATAAAATAACTGAACAACCTCTCAAGAGATCATGAGAAGTAGAAAACTGAATACCTTGAGAAGAAATAATTAAAGAAATACCATTACCATGTCTTCGAGCCTTAACAGTGTTAAAGAAAAAAGCTGTATTTCGATCTCCTTCCTATAACCATTCCACTCTGGCATTTTTATTCCAAAAAATTTCTTCCTGAAGATCCCACTCTTGAAGCTCATGCAAAGCTTCAGACTCATCTTGCAGATTTTGCTCCATAAGTCCATGATATCTGATATGTCTGGTGATAACATCAATCCTACTTTGGGCCAAATATTTAGCCTGAAACAAATTCCCAACACACTGCCTATTCCACTTTTTGAGTTGAAATTTTACAAATTGGATCCTTTTAATAAAAGAGTACATAGTAGTACCGTGGGAAGGACAACCTTGAATCCACCAGAATTTCATCAAGTCATACAAAGAGGGATCCCTAAGCCACATTAACTGAAATTTAAAACTTGGATGATGACCCATTCCTTGCCGAGAGATAGCAAGTTTAATAGGCCAATGGTCCGATCTCATCTAGTTAAGAACCTTCGAATTAATAACCCAAGAATTGTTAAACCAGTATGAAGAAGGAAGAAATTTTTCCAACCTCTTAGAGATTGAGTTAGAACCACACCACCTATTCATCCAAGTGAACACACCATTCGTCGGCTTAATATCTACAAGATTAAGAAGCTAAATATTATCATTAAGGAGCGTAGAGGCAGGCCCTAAAGTACCAACACCTCCTCGCTTCTCATCAATACTAGATATAGCATTAAAATCCTATGCCATAATCCAAGGATACGGAACCAAGGCCCAAAAACTTTGAATATGGTTCCAAAGCAACACCTTCCCGAAAAGATCCAAGGGGGCGTAAATGTTAGTTAATAAAACCACTTCTCCAGACTCATGGCAAGAAGCTATCATAGAAAGAGCTGAATTATTTGATATCCATCAAAGAGGAGTAAGCTTCTACAGATTCCAAAGGCTAAAAATCCCCCCAGCACTACCCACAACCCTAACACACTGACAAAGACCTCCACCGATAATTTAGATTCTTGAAGAAAAACAATATTTGGCTTATGCACTTGCATTAAATTCCAAATATATTTTTGATGAGGTAAGCTATTCAAACCTCTCACATTTTTTGAAAGAACAATCATTTAGAGAGAGAAGAAAAGTGAGACTCCAAGGGTTTAACCACCCCAATCTCAACCAATGTTTCTCCCTCCACATGAAGTTTATCTGCATCTTTCTTCCTACCCACCTTAACTAGCTTCGTAGGGGCCCCTTTTTTTAAATTCTTTTGGAGAAACCCTAGAGAAGGACTAGTATTGAAACCCTTTCCTCTACCAGTATTCAACAAGTCAACCAAAAGAGGCTCATCCCCTTTCACTCCATCCTACTGCACCTCCGAAACATGAACAATTTCTAGGGCTGTGTCCAAAGAAGGATTTGTTACTTCCTGTTGCCCATTATGGTCCAACACCTCAGTCACATTTTGAGCATCCATATTCAAATTACCATTCATTCCTTCATCAAGAAATGCCAGCTCATCCAAGGCATCAAACTTATTATGTAAGCCATCCATTTGTCTATTAGTAAATATTCGCTTCAACCCTTTTCCTTTATTACAAGTCTTAACTAGAACAAATCCTTGTTTATCTACCCCACTAACATCAAATCCTTGTTTATCTACCCCACTAACATCCATGGGACCACTCCCTTGACCAAGCCTAGCATATTGCATAACTAACTTCCCACCAGAAGATTGCAAATTTATATTCTTAGAAATAGATGATTTATTCTCAAGTATTTTAGGACATTTACGCTGAAGATGCCCATACTCATGACACAACCGATAACAGAAAGGAAGAGTTTCATAGTCTAATTTTTGAACCCAAGAAATATACCCAACACATATTTGCATAGAATAAGGCAAAGGCTTAGTTAAATCCAACTCAACAAAAATACGGGCAAATGAGACTACCTTTTTTTTGAAGTTTGCTGAGATGGTCCCACCGGTTTGCCTAACAACAATGCAATCATGTGCAAGATATTCGTTCGCCAAAACTGCAAAGGCAACCATGGAAGCCGAACCCACATGGGAACTTGAGAAGGAATCTCCTCAATTGGATTAAAACCCATGTGCTAGGGTTTAATAAATAGACCAGTCTGGTTGTAAAAATATGAGCCCCCCTCAAAAGCCCTATTCTGGTCTTCCAAGAAATAAAACACCACTAGAAAGAAATTATTAGCTCCCCTTAGGATTTCCATGTTGCCAACCGAGTTCTAAGTACTCCTGGCCCATGTTTCAAACACCAAGAAAGGGATATGAATACCCAAAAATTTATATATTAAAGCATGATTTTGCATATAATCCACATCCTCTGCAATTGAATCAGGTTGAATCACAAGAACAGGCCACTCCCCAGCCCTTTCCAAGCATCCATTAACTTGCTTTGCATGAAACACTCCTTCCAAAGAAGAACCACCTGGGCTTGAAGAGTTATCATCCGCATTATGCCAAACAAAAGAAGAGCTTGAGCCATGAAGGGCTTCGTTAAATGAGACATTATTCCAACATTGGATACATCCAAGCAAAGCCATGACTATCCCACACTCAGGTCAGAAAAAGACACTCTCACGCAACAACAACCCACCCCAAAAACTGATAAAATACCCACCCATGCAATAAGAAGAAGCCACCAAATCAAAAGAAGGAGAAAAATCCCACATGTAGACACTCCCAAAGGCATGCAACCCTGTGCGAGGCTCACATGACACCCAACATCTCCATCACTATAATTTCCTCTCTAAATTATTTTCATAATAAATATCGAATTGGTTCTCTTGACCCTATCTTCTCATAAACTATTACATTTATACTTTCTATAATAGTACATGTCCTTTTGTTATAACATATATAGGATTTGCTCTTAGTAGAATAGCCAAGAAAAATACCTTCATCACATCTTGGGTCAAACTTACCCAAATTTTTCTATTCCCATATTATGTAACATTTACTTCCAAAAATTATGAAGTACTTTACGGTGGCCAGTCTTCCTTTCCAGAGTTCATATCGATTTTTATGATGGTTTACTCTTACTTGATCTCTATTGATGATATATGCTACTGTATACACTACCTCCTTCCAAAAACCATCTAAAATATTAGACTCATTTAACATGGCTCTAGCCATATTCTCAACTATCATGTTTTTCCTTTCAACTATCCTATTTTGTTGAGGAGTTCTTGCTGCTGAATATTATATTTTTATCCCATGTTGTTCACAAAAGTCTACAAATTCATTTGAGGTAAATTATCCTCCTCTATCTAACCTTAAACTCTTAATATTTTTACTTGTTTCATTTTCCACTAATTCTTTAAAAGCATTAAACTTGTTAAGAGCTTCTGATTTTTATTTCAGGAAAGCTACCCAAATCATTCTGGAGTATTCATCTCTAAATAATATAAAGTAACTTTCACCTTGTAAAATATTTGTCCTTGTAGGACCACATAGGTCAGTGTGCACTATTTTTAATGGCTCAGATGACATAAATCATTTTGACTTGAAACTTGTTCTAGTTTACTTCCCATGCTGACATTGTGAACAAATTGTGTTTTGTGGCCTTTTTAGCTTGGGTAAATCTCTGACAGCCTACTTGTTGCTTATATTTACTATGTTTTCAAAGTTCAAATGAACCATTCTTCTATGCCAAAACCAACTCTCATCTTATTGTGATAGAGAACACTTTTCTCCTTTCATCTCACTTAGCAAGTAAAGGTTGTTTTTAGTTCTACTTGCATTTGTAATGAGTTTTCCAGTTTTAGACTTTTTGATTTCACATCTATTTGGATGAAATGTAACCATGTGCCCTTGATCACAAAGTTGGCTTACACTTAGAAGATTTTACCTCAATGCCTTGATGTACAATACATTATTTGTTTTTGTTTTCCCATTATCTAAACTTAGAGTTCCTTTTCCACAAATTTTTGCTAAACCATTATCACCAAATCTTACTGATCCTCGATTACTTTCTTTGAGTACAAGAAATTTAATTTTATCTCCTGTCATGTGACTACATTATCAAGAAGTCATTATTTTCCCTTCTCTTGCTCATGAAGGGTTGTTTGTACTAACATTGATCTAACTTTCTCATACCCTTTTCTCTCTTTCCTAATTGTTGAAGTTGTATTCTTTTTACTTGACTCAGGAAACACTATTTTGCACCATCTAGGCTTGTACCCAAAATTATTGTATTTATAACATATGAAATCATCAATCATAAGAGGTGCAAAAGAATTGAAATTTCTATTAGCATCATTTTTCACATAATCAGTGCAATGTACAACTCTATGACCATATTTGTTGCATGAAAAGCAATAGCCATGGAAGAGATTATGTAGCCTGTTTGAGCGCCTTGGAAAATATGGTCGAGGACTTCCTTTTTTTTGTTCTTGTGATTAACTCTCATTCATGGTTCTTCTTTACCTTCTTATTTCATGATGTATTTTCCTTCCAGAGTATGATTCATGAGCTTATATTTGTTTTATGTCTCTGTTTCTTGAAATCTTGAATCCTCTTTCTATTTTTATAACTTTATATCTTGTCGTAACTTGGTATTTTCAACTTCATTCCTTAGAGAGATAATTTTTGCTTCAAATATTTCAACATTTTTTTCTCTTGCTCTTAATATATCTGTCATATCCTGATCAATTTTATTTCCTTCTTCTACCTGTATCTTGAGTTCTGTGAGACTCTATAGAAGTTCCATATTTTCTTCTTCATCCTCTTGAATTTGATCCTTCAAACTTGAGTTTTTATTTTTAATATTTTCCAAGTTCCTAAGAGTAGCAAAGAATTCCTATTTTATGTCAAACATGGTCTCTTATTCATTCTCTAAATTCATGTGTGTTTCTGATAGATATTCCTCCAAGTTGTTAGTCTTTTCACAGAGAGACCCGATATGATACCAATTGAAGAACATGAGCTTATACTAAGAGGGGGGATGAACAGTATAAGATAAAACTTTTTGCTTTTCAATACATATGATACCATAATCAATATTAAAGCATTAAGCATTACACAAAGCATCACACACATGAGAGATATGATTTAATGTGGTTCACCCAATATGGACTACTCCACGGAGAAAATATTCCTTATAAAAATTTCTCAATAAATTCTCTTGGGAATCCTTCCATATTACAATGTTTATGGACCTCTGTCTAAAGGAGACATCAATACCCTAATAAAATTTGTAGATCTCTATCCACAGGAGAAATACTTCCCCTCTGCTCTGGCTGGTGATCTTCTATAAGACTATTGCCTCCACTGCACTGGCTTGTGGATCTCTTTCCATAGAATACCTTTACCCTCACTTATAAAACCTTTGTCCTCATTATCCTGGCTAATGGATCTCTATCCACTTGAGACTACTATCCTTTGCTCTATCACCTCCAAAGCATCATATAAAATCTACTCAATATCTGTCTTATATATGTACTGAACACTGTCCTCTAACTTGCATAAATCTGCTCACAAATTTGCTCTCAAATCTGCACCAAACTCAATCTCTACTTTGGCACAAAATTGCTCATAAATTTGTACTAAACTCTATCCTCAAATCTATCCTCAAGCCTTAACACAAAGCTTGATCAAATCACAAACCAAATCTGCTCATATTTGCCCAAAGCCTTAACATAAGGCTTGAACAAATGAATCAACTCTGCTCTCAAGTATTCACAAATACTTACCTCTAATTTGTCCTTAAACTTTCACACAGGCTCATTAAATTTTTTTTAGAAAATACGACTTTATTCTATTTTAGAAAACCTTTTCAATCACACAAACAAGTTTCACTCAGAATATTGTTTGACCATAGAAACATATGGAGAGTGATAAGAGACTCAATATGTTTCACACTCATTAAGTTTTGTACTTAATAAAATACTCTATCACTTTAAAAATCTCTTTCAAATCAATTCAAAAATAAAAAATAATTTATTTCACAAATCTTGAACTATCACTCCAATGCTCTCAATCAATAATGCTCAAACAACTTCACTCAAACATCCACTCAATGAAACACAATTTGCTTACAAAATCTAACAAAGTGTTTCACTATTACTCTCAACAACTCACACTATTGATCTCAAACCTTGACTCAAGATAATTCTAATTTCACATAACAATGATACTCGTGATATTTCAACATTCATAAATCATGCACATGAAAACTCATTCAAATATTTCCAACAATGCTTATCAAACAATATTTTTCACTCCAAATTTTTATTTCACAATATTCAATTCAATAATATTCCATTCATAAGGAAGAAGTGCCCATACCTTTTGTTTTGATGGATATATATCTTCAAAATCTATCTTAATCACAATCAAATCCTCTTTGCCAATTTCAAGGTTGGATAACACCAACCTATCTCAAAATCTCCACAAAAATATTCTTCCCAACTTTTATTTCACCATACAAAAATATCAATCTCAAGTACACCTTATAATCTCCAAAATCTCAAATAATATTAAAAAATCAAGTTCCTTTACTAACACCTTATAAACTCCAACCTTTCAGAATAACATCCACCACATAAAAAACAAATTATTTTATTAACACTTATAACTCCAAACTTTATAAAATAAATTCTAACCACAAAAAATTAAAAATAAAATATTTTAATTTTCTTATTCCTTATATCCCCTCAACAAACTCACAAACTTTCTTTTAAATCTCATGAAACCCTTTAATGTAGATTTTCGAATATCAAAACCTTTGGAAAAATTAAATCATGAAATGCATACCTTTCCTTTTAATTCTACCCAAAAATTGTTTCTGCCAAAATTCGAACACATGACCTTGCCTTTCCAACACCCTAGCCAAAGCTAGGCCACCAGTTGGGCTACGCGCCCACACAAAATTAAAGAGTGCACAAACTCCCTTTTATTCTTTGTCTTTTCTCATGCTTAGCATGAAATAAAATATTTTCCTTTGCAAAACACAATCGCGTTAATAGACCCACGATATCACCCTCACAATGCCCTAGATTTACCTCAACTGCCACCTGCGCTAACGACGTTGGTGGTACCTCGTTTGACTTCCACATTTTTCAAAACCTGCTCCTTGTTTTCCTTTTACGAAGCACAAAACCTCCTTTCTCCGAAACACAATGCACACAAATTATCACATGTAACATTAGCATAGCATAGCATTCAATAGCATAGGTGAAGGGGTAAAATGAGAAATCGTTTTCCCCTTTTTATACACGTTTTCCTTTGCACTTAACTCGTCGGCCCAAATTCGAATTTCAAAATTCGAATTTAAATTTAAATTTAAACTTAAACCTTTGGCACCCATTATTTATTTAAATTAAAATTTTAACCATAGGTTAAAATATTTTAATTTAAATAAATTAAATTAAATCCTTTATGAGATGCTTAATGGGTATTTTCAAGAATAAATTATTTTGTAATAATTCCTTGGACCTCATTTTCTTCACCTCATATTTTTGCCCAAAATTTTATAATATTAAATATTATAATATTATTATTTTATTTTAAATCTGCTTCTCCTTCCTTTTGTCTTCAACCTTTTATGCCTTTTTAGTCATATAATATTTAAAATAAATATTATATCCTATTCCTTTTAATCCCTTCATTACCTTTTGGAAAAACCATCTGATGGAATTAATGATGACGAAACTTGGACATCAACCTCTTGATATCAATGACAACAAAACTTACTCAAATTTCCAACAACCATAGCAACAATAACATAAATGACTCCAAGGGTTTGTAAACCACAAGAAAAGAAGATACAAGTTTGAGGAAAACATCTAAGTAATGATCCTTCTATTATTTTATAAAGAGTATACAATAGGCAAGCAAACACTTTAGAGTTGGCCCTTTAGAATGAGGGGTTAACCTTTATTTATGGATTTATAATGACTTTAAGATAAATAGAGTGTTTCAAGGAAAATAAACGCTCAACCAGCAGGATGCTAACATAACAACCTCATCCTCAATCTAATAAATATGAAATATCTTACTCCATTGATCTACAACTAAGCTCTACAACTTGCTTGGCCTTCATGGATTCCAGCTATACGATATTGAATCGGTTATAGTAAACTAGGGAAAGATCGATCTTGATCGTACCTTGTTCTAGCAACACAATCATAATCATAGATTTGTAACAAAATATTGTTGAAGTATTCTTTCTAGAAGCCTCTAGATCTCTTCCCTAGAGTTTTAGCTTCCCTAGTACCTCATCGAGTATTCTAAGTTCTTCTGCTAAGCAGCCATGCAAAAGTCATGATAATAATTTGAAATTCAAAACCAGATGATCATATTCTATTAATTCAAAAATGTATGATTATGATGCATGATCATATGATTTGATTCATGATCATGGTTCTACTTTACACCTCTCAAAACCATGCTCCATTTTCACTTTTGGTAGCTTTTGACAAGACTAGGCACAAAATGGAGCAAATTCACGGTTTTTAGATTTCTCTCTCTTTAGACCATCTAATCCATAGCTTTGGGAAAATTTCTTCACTTATCCATATTTCCTTGCAACCATGTGCAATTTTTTTATTTGGAATAACTTTGCCTAATTTGACCACGGTGATGAGGAAATCAATGGTTTTGGACGTTACTCATTTTATTTGACTCACAACCATGGGTATTTTTATTTGTGTGAAGAGCTGACTCATTTTTGTGTGAAAACACAGCCACTATGCAAAAAATAATTTTAGCCCTATCTTACCATCTTGATCATGGCGATGGAGAGATCTATGATTTTGAGCTTTACCTAATTATTTTGGTCATGATGATAACCAAGGAAACATTCCAACCATGACCTTATTTGCAATTGAACTTGATTTGAAAAACTCTTCCACAAATTTGAGGAAATTGGTGGATTCGTGCCACTTTGACCATCACAAGTGCCTTTTCTTATTTTCATGCTATCAACAAAGAGGAACTGGCAACCGTTCTCCAAAATGCACTTTGGCTCCTTTCAAATATTATTACCATGGATTAGTGCATTTTAGTGGATTTAAGATATTTGTACCATTGCGCTCATGCTTCGATACTTCTTTCTCATTTCCATAATGTAAACAAAGAAGACCGTGCAACCATGCTTAAAAATGATTCTTAGACCACTTTCAATAGTTTTATCTTGGATTTGTGCTTTTTGATAAATTCTAACCTCCTTTTTTATGCCTCTCACAGCCATTCTACTTATAAAGGAAACATCATGACCACGCACCATTATTTTTTGGAACTCAAATTTTGGTCAACTTGTCAGCAATTTTGGGATAGATGACTTAGGATCATGTATCCTTCTTACTGGGCAAATTTTACTATCTTATTGACTACAAGTTTTAGTAGAATTTGTAATTTTGGGCCACCAAGTGCTTACTTAGTCATTCTTTATTTTTTTTCAAAATATGTACCTTTTTGAGGCTACATTATGGTGCCTCTTGAGGTACTTTGCTTGCAGAGTTATGAAACCCAAATAGCCTTATCATAGAACCAACACTTTCTAAAGGACAAAATATGTCTCAAAAACATACTGGGGGGGGGGAATAGGAGACTCCATACAAGGATACACATATATCGACGATCACAAAATGAAAGGAAAAGTGAGGTGAAATGGAACATAAGCGAACAGTTAATTATAGGGAGGTACAAAGGATAGGGACAAAAAAACCTCATATTACACATGAAATGGTGGTGATAGGAGATAGATATGTTGATAGACAAAGGAGATTGTGGATTTTTTTACAGATGGGGATGATGAAGGAGAAACAAAGTGCTAGAGATAGGGAAAAGAGAAGAACATAAATGAGTATTGGAGGTACACAAACTGAGTAGGTTTTCAACAAAACCATACCTCCATATGTATACTCCATCATAGCTCAAATCCACTTCAAGGAAAGATAGATTTCCATGGTTTGGGTGATCTTCCATATCTTATATGTCTCTTGAATTTCCTTGAGTCAGCTAATAGGAACTTATTTATCCACTCATATTCTCCTCTATGCTCCTCCATTTGCACCATTTGACCCATTTATTGCACTTAAAATTTCATTTTTTGACACTCTTTCTTTATATAGGTTTGAATTGAGGGACAAGGTTTCATTAGCTAATGATTACAAAATTACCCTTCCTATATTTTTGAGATGTTAGGCTTTATTAAGCTTCTCACCCATGTGTCAATTGTGTCCTTCACTCATGTTACTTCTAATTTTGGATGACATCTTATGACGTTTTCTCTTGCCCTACACAAGTTTCAGTAATCTTATCCCTTGTCACATCATATTCTCTAGGATACCTCACATCATTCTGTAGGTACCTTATTTTTATCCATTGGGATACAAAGTCATGTGATTGATGGCTTCAACAAATAATACATTTGAATTATCAATTATTACCCATCCCTTAGATCATCTCATGATTTTCTTGATCAAATTTCTATTGCATCTCTTATTTACCTTAAGTATATGTACATAGTGATGTAAGTCATGTGAAATCCACCCTACTTCATTCATCATGACTATAGTCAACCATTTTATTTATTTATGGGTTATGTATACAAAAATATGGTGTGAATTCCCATGCGTAGCTTCAAAATATTTCATGAACTTATCCTTTGAATCTACAATGTCTGGACCAGATAGTGCCAAACTTATGTTTCTCTCTAATATC
The DNA here is from genome assembly GCA_028583015.1 of Wollemia nobilis. NCBI lineage: Eukaryota > Viridiplantae > Streptophyta > Pinopsida > Araucariales > Araucariaceae > Wollemia > Wollemia nobilis. Next base: position 7,637,054 of record JAQPPZ010000440.1, read on the forward strand.
TAACAACTGACAACTATCCTTGAGCCGATTTTACATCCATTCTACCTCTTCACTCCTTGTTGAATAGCTTCCATTTTGACACACTGTACATCTCATGGCATCTAGGTGAGTAACCAAATTTTCCCAGCTTAGCACTGCAGGTCTTAAACCTTATGGAAAGATTCATTCATGCACAAATGTCCCTAATATAAACTTTCAACTTTATTTTAAGCTTCTAAAAACTCTTTTGGATTAATTACACATATGCAGGGAAATCAAGATTTCTTATATCTTGATAAGAAAGGCTGCTGATTGCAAGTGTTTTTTTGGAAATTCTACTTTGAACATTATAGATAGTACTTAGGCTGATATTCTTGTAAGAAAACACTTCTCTATAAAAATATATGGAAATCATCTTCCTTTAGCCAACTTGTTTGGTATGGTTCTATAAGGAAATGTCACAGTATTTGGTTTGATATATTAACTACACTCTTTGCTCCAAAGACCTTTACCTAATTAAACTCTAAATTAAGATAAATTCCATACTATCTGAGTGAACATTTGGATAGACATATGCCAAATAATGGAGGAACATCTACAACCATTACATCTTGTGTAACAACTAAATCTAGATGTCCCCATAACATTATTACCAATTGTTTTAAGATGCCTATTATCCTTATAGTCCTTCCTTTAAATTGCAATCAACTTGTTTCTATATCACTCATAAAAAACCCCAAACTATTACATATTTCAAGTGGTCTTATTGAGATTTTATATTTCAGATCTATTACACAATTGTGTAATACACATTTCTCCAAAAAAAAGTGGTAAATAAAATGGATAAAAATGCTCTTTTTCGAAGCTCAAGGTTTTATCTCTTGAAGTTGTATAGCCTGTCCTTGACAAATTCTTTAAGGAGAGATCAATCAAATTCACCTTTGAAGATACCAAAAAATATTCCTTTGGATTTTGTTTCAACAAAGAAGAATCTTTAAATAAGCTTTTGAAATGCAACATTCTCTCCTCCCTCTCTTCTAGAGTCATAGTTGGAAAATACAAATTTTTATAAGCTTCAACCTCTCTTTGGTTCAAATTTTTCATTATCAAGACTTGTTCCTAACTCTCTATTTGATTTTTATTGTCTTTCTATTGGGATTGAGGAGTCAAACGATACCCGTCATAATCCCCTTATTGATGACTGATTGTCGTGTTGAAAGCCACCATATTTTTAGCACTTTATTGGTATTGTAATAACCCCAGTTGTCACCACAATTTTTTTAATTTTAATAAATACACATTCATATTTTATGAGGCAAGGGTCATAATCATGAACTAAAATAGAATCATTCCATTTGTATTGTAATCTATCAAGGCAAATAGCTTCAAAATATATTATGACTTGATCAGAGTCATTCTTAAGTAGAAGTGATCAGCTTCTACAATACCCTCATATCACTCGAATATGGGAACGCTGGCCAAGTTAAATTACATCCCACATAAAAGGGGAAATCACCCTTAACTAAGTCCTAGTATATAGGTGAATGCCTTGAATGATGGAAACCCATCATAATAAAATAACCTCCACAATAGTTATTCATAGATATTAGATCCAACCCACATCTTCCTGATGGGGTCACTAAGATATCAAAATTACTACTCGTGATTGTAATTACGTTATCCTTGGAATGTCATGATTATATTGCCTTATATTTATTTTGGCTTATTTGGAAACCATTTTTATTTAGGCAACCCTTTTGTTATGAATCAAATAAGTTCATTACCAAAGGAAATTATTCATCCATTATGGGAGTGCCCATTCATCATGCACATTCAATTTAGAATGTAAAGTCTGGCTTGGTTCACAATCTAAGTCCCCATTGCCTCTTCGTGGGTTCTAGCCCACTCCCAGTTTCCACTCGGATTAATCCATAATTTGTTATCATAATATTTTTAGGTTATATCAACCAGGAATCCATCACATTATGAATCTTGAGATTATAGCACACATGAATTATTCAATTGAGCAAGATTTACATTCCATTACATGCTATTTTTTTTTGCATCCACACAACCATAGAATACATTAAGAGCTAGTTATCAAAGGGTAACTGCATCATACATAATTATTCAATACATTCCAAAAAGTAAATGACATATCATTTATCATTAAATCATCAACATATTAAAGTTAGCATACATTCCTTGCATCATAGTACACATTGACATAATTTAAGAATTGCATAATTGTTCCATCAAGCATTTAATCATCTCATTCACAATTTCATTTGAAGTAGAAACACCATGCATAAGAATTAGCACATCAAAACACAAAAATATTGACACATTGTTTATCCTCGAAACCCTCATGGGGAATAAACCCAAAATCCAATTCCTCATATTCATAAACTCAGGATGTCAAATATTACAAATATAGAAGGGCCACCGTGAGTCCCTTTCAAATCATTATACATGTTAAGTAATACAACCGTTCCTTATAAAATTCATAATGCAATTAGGGAATTTTCCTAATTTCCTTCTCTAAGTCATAATTGTATCATTAAGGTATTTCCCATACCAATAAGAAATCCATCTATTCCTTCAAACTCATGATGCAATTAAGGAATTTTTCCAAATTTCTTTCTCTAAGTCATCATTAAATCATTAAGGTATTTTCCATACCAATATGGAGTCCAACTGCCCCTTTAAACTCATGATGCAATTAAGGAATTTTTCTAATTTCTTTTTCTAAGTCATCATTATATCATTAATACATTCCCTTATGTTTATGATAATCATCAAAATCTTATTTTGGAGAAGTTGTACCAATGTTAGAGAGAACCATATAAGTTCCCCTAAGAATGAATTCCAAATTCATTCTATATAATTGACACAAAGTCAATCCATGAATTAATGTCCCATACCATTAATTCATTAAATAACCATTCTACCTAAATTAATAATTTAGGCTAATAATTTAATCTATCATTTCATAATTATATCCTGTTGTAACAATCCCATGTCAACCACCTTTCTCCTTAATATTAGGTCAATAAAAGTAAACCCTTATAAGTTTGGCATGGGTAACATAAATATTATTAAAGCTACTTCCCTTGATTATATACTAACCAATAGGGTTCTAATTGCTCACATATACAACATATTAATCTATTCAATTGATTCTCAATTGCTATCAATTTTGCTTCCTAAATTGATCCAAGACTCATTTCATTACTTCCCAAATCCTATCAATCTTCTTCTCAAATGTGAGCTAAATATTCATCAAATATCCTTTCCAATTTTTGTATTTAAATCCAAGGTTAGCTCTCATATCAATTTATTTCCATAACTGGATCCAAATATGCATTCATTTATTTCATCCTCTATCATAGGGTTTACAAGAATGCATTTGTAAACTGTTATCAAAATTTTCCCAAAATTTGATCCAACATAATCTCTAAATTATTTTCTAATTTGGTTATCAATATCCATTCCAAAGAATATTTCTCTTATCTCCAAACCATACCCAATTTTCTTCCAAAATTTGCTTTAATACTATTCAATTAATCTCTTAAAAGAGGAAATTCCTATAAATTCCCATAATTCATCTCGCATCAAGGTCCATATCTAATTAATTTACTTTTCTAATCCCAATCATAAATGCCAATCCTATGATTTTTGGGGATTTTTGGAAGAGTCCCATACCTCTTGCTGGATGGACACCAAGATTATCCATCCTTTTAATAGATTCCATTCATTGGAAATTTCATAAAACTCATAGTATGTATTTTACATATGGAATTATCAATGATTGTCTCTAAAATCATTACTTTCATTTACTTCCCATATTTAACATGGGAAATAACCAAGCATGAATCATCAATTTATTCATCATAACAAGGATTAATTATTAATCCCATTCATCATTTATATGCCATCATGCATCACATCTTTGCCAAATGTATATCACATGCAAAGAAATCACCAATCATGAATAGATGATTCATCCATCCTTAATATTTTCATAATTAAGGATTGATTCATAATTCCAATCATCATTTTTTTTGATTAACACCAAATGGAGGGAAGAGTCCCATACCTCTCCCAAGGAATGGACACCAATCCATCCTTTTAAATGATAGAAAATACTTGGTAGGGTACCTAGGAATAGATATTTGGGGATATATTATTATATTGTATAAGGGTTGACATGGGCCACACATAACCCAAGGTTGATTGTATTATAATATTATATTATATTTTAATATAATATAATATTAGTAATAGGCTCTCCAAAGTAGAATAAGAATATGGATATATAAAGAAGAGATATTTGTCATTGTAAGGATATTCATATCATTGAAGAAGAATCTTATGTAATCATCGTGCCCACGAAGTGGCCTCTCATCTTGGGAGATCTTGTGGAGTTATTCCTTCCTTAAGGATTATTATTGGTGTTGCCCTACCTTAAGGGTATTATCTATCTCTCTCTCATTTGTGGATTGTTATTGTGGATAATGTATTGTGGATGAATGATTTGATATTTCTGCATATTGGTGAATGGTTTATGTTAATAATAATAAAGTTATGCAACAAGTAGTATCAGAGCAACGATTTTGGCAAAGTGGGGATTTTTGTGTGAAACCCTAGAATTAGGGCAATTTTTTTGGAAAAACATCTCATCTTTCAGGAGCCATATCTCTACGCAAGTTTATCCGATTCAGGCGATTCTTGGATCAAATTGTGCAGAATTTGAAGAGCTTTAAAATGAGTGGTCATATGAAGGAATCCGAGTAGTATTGAGGGAGATACGACCTTTTGAAGTTAGTCATTCGAAACAAGGATAGTGATGAATTTCGCAGATTTTTTTTGGAAAAACGTCTCATATTTCAGAAGCCATATCTCTGCGATAGCTAATCCGATTGAGGCGATTCTTGGATCAGATTGTGCAAAATTTGAAGAGATTTAAAATGAGTGGTCATATGAAGGAATCCGAACAGTATTGAGGGAGATACAACCTTTTGAAGTCAGCCATATGGAACAAAGAAAGTGACGACTTTGCAAGTCGCGAATTTTTCAAAAGAAAATTTGTTTAGTTCGGGTAAGCAAATCAGTTGCACTTTATTTTGTTTGGAAGAAAAATTGCAGATGTAGTTGTCTTTGGGATTTTTAGCTTCAACTTGGTGGGAAGATATATATTTTTTCCATAAAACCCTAGTTTGCATTAGGGCATGATATTTATTATCAAAAAACCCTAGTTGCATTAGGGCATGAACAATGGTACTCCAACATTTTTGGAGAAGATGATATTGATGCTCGAGAATGGTGGAAAAATTTTAGATCTCGGTATTGTAATGTCTCATGGGGGAAATCCCTGCTTGGTTTACGTCTTCAAGGGAAGGCTTTGCTTTGGTTGGATAAGTTTTGTAAAGAAAGGAATAATGAATACACTTGGGATGAAATAGAGCATGCATTCTTGAGTAAATGGGACCCATATTATGTAGATCACCTAAGGGATTTGATCGATGACTATGAAAAAGAAATAAAATTACTCAAGAAGAAAGAGGAAAAGGTCGGGGAAGATAAAAAAGATGTCAGTATGCAGACAGGAGGAAACCATACCTATGGTGGAAGATAAATTAGAAAATGGACAAAGGAATTTGTTTAAATCTAAAAAGTATATTTTGCGAGGTTCATGGAAGCATTCAAAAGGAACGGGTTATTATTTCCATTGACCCTGGTAGCAGATATAATTTTATTAATATTGCTTTGGCTAAGAAGTTGCATGTTCAAGCAACAAAAATTAAGGACATACAGCTAGAGGGTAAGAATGTTCAACTTTTTAAAGATTTGAAGATCACCATGGATAAATATGTTTTACATTCAGATTTCTATGTGATGCAGGAGCATCCGGAGGTGGAAAAGAAATCTTGCATCACCCAAAAATATTTTTTTTCTTTAAGTGCCAAAGCTGTCGCGATATCGTGACACTTTTTTTGAGAAAGGGCGCCAAAGGGTCAAACTGTCGCGATATCGCGACGCTTTTTGAGAAAAGGGGCCAAGGCGCAAAATGGTCGTGAAATCGCGACATTTTTGAAGCAAAGCAGTCTGGACGCAAAATGGTCGTGAAATCGTGACATTTTCGAAGCAAAGCAGCCTGGACGCAAAATGGTCGCGAAATCGTGACATTTTCGAAGAAAAGCAGCAAATGGTCGAAATCTGAATTTAAGAAAACAGACGCAAAATGGTCGCGAAATCGTGACATTTCTGAAGCAAAGCAGCCTGGACGCAAAATGGTCACGAAATCGCGACATTTTCGAAGCAAAGCAGCCTGGACGCAAAATGGTCGTGAAATCGTGACATTTTCAAAGCAAAGAGGCCAAGGCACAAAATGGTCGCGAAATCGTGACATTTTCGAAGCAATGGAGCCAAGGCGCAAAATGGTCGCGAAATCGTGACACTTTCGGAGGCAAAGCTCTAAGGCACAAAGTGGTCACGAAATCGTGACACTTCCGGAGGCAAGACTCGAAGGCGCAAAGTGGTCGCGAAATCGTGACACTTTCGGAAGGAAGGCTCGAAGGCGCAAAGTGGTCGCGAAATCGTGACACTTCCGGAGGCAAGGCTCGAAGGCGCAAAGTGGTCACGAAATCGTGACACTTTCGGAAGCTGGGCTCGAAGGCGCAAAGTGGTCACGAAATCGTGACACTTTCGGAGGCAAGGCTCGAAGGCGCAAAGTGGTCACGAAATCGTGACACTTTCGGAAGCAAGGCTCGAAGGCGCAAAGTGGTCGTGAAATCGTGACACTTTCGGAAGCTGGACTCGAAGGCGCAAAGTGGTCGCGAAATCGTGACACTTTCGGAAGCAAGGTGACAGGGTGCAAAGTGGTCGCGAAATCGTGACACTTTTGGGGCAAAGGCACCAAGGGGTAAAATGGTCGCGAAATCGTGACATGTCACGGTTTCGCGGCCCGAAGGAGAAAATAGAGGTCGAACGCCAAAACGTCGCGATATCGCGACCGAAGAGGAGAGAGGGCGTAGGGAAGCAAACACGTCGTGATATCGCGACAAAACGCTCACGACTCCAGACCAGTCGACGATTGCAGAGGCCATTGTAGAAGGGCACGTGGCATCAAATTACAGGTGGCCATAGAGCACTAGGCGGTTACTGAGAGGCCATTGCAGAAGGGCACGTGGTAGCAGATTACAGATGGCTATGGCGCATTCCTATGAATGATGACTCGGCGGGTGGATGGACAGGTGGCTGCAAGGCACTCCGCCATCCCATGCCATGATGATGGAAGATACCTAGCCACAACATGCATGCGGTGACAGAACACTCGTGCGGGCGGTTACAGGGAATCCTGCATTCTGTGTAATGATGTCCGAAGGGGGTCGGGTCTGTTATAAGAGGAATGCATACATTGTAAAAGGGACTCTTGGCCATTTTGAATATAATGACTATATTTCTGAATTCGAAACCTCTGTTAATGAAATTTGCATGAATTTTTTGTGTGTTATCTTAGTTCTGCTTCAAGTGGTATCGATCCAGAAGGTTCTGAGTGCGCAAACCGATCACCGACAGTGAGGCAGTTTGCGCCAGGATTGTGGTTGTGGGTGTGAGGAAGCGAACAGGATGCCCCCACGTAGGAACCGTGGTGGTGTGAGGAACAGGCAAGCAGAGGTCGATCTTAGAGCCTTGCAGAGGCAAGTTGAAGCCCTGCAGGAGGAAATCCAGAAGAGGAGTTGAGCCAAGAAGGGAGGAACCCAGTGAAGATGAAGTTTGGGAAGAAGAGGGTCCATCTGATGAGGAAGAAGCATTGGATCCAGCAGAGGCTAGGCTGTATAGGGCCATATCCCAGATCGGGAAGAAGCCGAAGTTTGATGTCTCTACTTATTCTAGGAATCTCAACCCCGAGGAGTTGATAGATTGGATCAACGACATGGAGGAATATTTCGAGTATGAAGAGATCTCAGATCCAAATCGGATCAGGTTCACGAAAACAAAGTTGAAAGGACATGCTAGCATCTGGTGGAAAGGAGTGCAGCTAGAAAGGAATAGGAGGGGAAAGGAAAAGATCACCAGGTGGGATAGGATGGTAGAGAAGTTGAAGAGGAAATTCATCCCTACGGATTATGAGTTGGATTTGTTGAGAAAGATGTAGAGTCTTAGACAGGCAAGTAAATCTGTCAAGGAGTACACGGAGGAGTTCTATCAGATCTCGATTAGAACCGGCCATTACGAGGCGAATAAGGAGAAAGTCGCACGATACATCAATGGATTGAGAACCAGCATTCAAGAAGAGCTGGGGCTGGTTAGGATGAGCACGGTGGAGGATGCATACCAGTTTGCATTAAAAGTGGAAGAGAAACTGAATAGGAGATTTGATGGTAAGCAGAGAGGAAAGGACAGGGGTGGAAGAGCTGGTGGAAGAACCAATGGAGGAAGATATAGAGATTTGGGGAAGACTGGTGAAGCAAGCAGTAGCCAAAAATAGAAAGAGGAGAAAGAGGAGAATACCCAACGCCCACGCAATCAGAACAACAACTACCCGAGGGGAAGAGGTAGGCATGGGCGAGGGTTTGGAAGAGGTGTCTTTCGAGGAAACTGCTTCAACTACGGAGAAGAAGGGCATCGGGCATACAACTACCCGCAGCATCAAGAAAGGCCAAATCGAAGACCTGAGGGTCAGGCCCGAGCTGCTGTAGCAGACGAAGGTGTAGAATCCGAGCACTCTGAGGAGGCAGAAAGAGGAGAAGCGATGATCATCGGAAGAGTCTTGTTGAATGAAGAAAAGAAGGCGGACCAGAGGAACAGCCTATTTCGAACAAGATGCAAGTGCGTAGGCAAGGTCCGTAACATCATCATCGATAATGGAAGCACTGACAACTTGGTTTCTGAGGAGATGGTTGCCAAGCTGTAGTTGGAGAGGAGAAAACACCCGCACCCTTATCGGATTGCATGGTTGCAAAAGGACCATCGGGTGCTGGTCAGTGAGCAATGCCTGGTGAAGTTCAACATTGGAACTTACCGAGATGAGGTCTTATGTGACATCTTGCCTATGGATGCATGTCACTTGCTGCTGGGGAGACCATGGCAGTTTGATCGAAGTGTTGTACATGATGGTCGAGCTAATACATATTCCTTGTCAAAAAATGGAGTTCGACATAAGTTGAAGCCCCTAAAGGAGGCGGATGAGAAGGTATGCAGCAGTGCACGAGTCTGTCTAGTTGATGGAAGAAGATTTTTGGATGGCCTGAAGCAAGATCATATGTGCTATGCAATAATCCCTAGGGTTAGGGAAGAAGAATGCAAGGAAACTCCAGTGGAAGTCATGGGACTGTTAGAGGAGTTTCCAGATATCATTTCTGATAATGTTCCTGAAGGTTTACCACCTGTTAGGAAGATCAGTCACCACATAGATTTGGTGCCTGGATCGAGCTTGCCGAATAAGGCTGCACACAGAATGATGCCTATAGAAACTGAGGAGTTAAACCGGTAGGTTCAAGATCTGCTAAAGAAGGGGTTGATTAGGGAGAGTCTTAGTCCATGTGCAGTACCCATAGTACTAGCACCCAAGAAGGATGGAGAATGGAGAATGTGCACAGACTCTCGGGCAATTAACAAGATCACTATTAAATACAGATTCCCATTGCCCAGGATGGATGATATCATGGATTGTTTGAGTGGAGCTGAGTACTTCACGAAGATTGACCTGAAAAGTGGTTACCATCAGATCCGCATTAGAGAAGGGGATGAGTGGAAGACAACCTTTAAAACCAGAGAGGGGTTGTATGAGTGGTTGGTCATGCCATTTGGGCTAACCAATGCACCGAGTACCTTCATGCGGTTAATGAATGAAGTCCTGAAAGAATTTCTAGGCAAATTTGTTATTGTCTACTTGGATGATATATTGATTTTTAGCAGAACCCTGGAGGAGCACCTGATGCACATCAGGAGGGTTTTTGAGAAACTGCGGGAGGAGCAGTTGCTGATCAATCTGAAGAAGTGCAACTTCGTGAAGAGGGAGTTAGTATACCTAGGATTTGTTATCTCAGTGGATGGTCTCAAAATGGACCCCGAGAAGGTGAGGGCTATCATAGAATGGCCTGCTCCAAGAAGCGTGACTGAGGTGAGATCGTTTCATGGTCTGGCCAGTTTCTACAGAAAGTTCATTAGAAACTTTAGTAGTATTTGCGCATCCCTTACGGAGACAATGAGGGGAAACAAGAAGGAATTCAAGTGGACAGTTGGGGCAGACAAAAGCTTTGCCATGCTGAAGAAGAAGGTCACGGAGCAACTTGTCTTAGCACTTCCAGATTTTAACAAGGTGTTTCAGGTAGGCCGTGATGCGAGTGGTAGTGCCATAGGGGCCGTATTGAGCCAAGAGGGTAAGCCCTGTTGCTTATTTTAGTGAGAAGCTCAATGATGCCGGAAGGAAGTATTCGGTATATGATCGGGAGTTCTATGCCATAGTTCAGGCTCTGAAGAAATGGAGGCATTATTTGTTGCCAAAGGAGTTTGTCCTTTATACTGATCATCAGGCACTGTAGTATATTAACTGTCAAGGGAAATTGAATCAGAGGCACCTGAAATGGGTTGAGTTCCTATAGAGCTATACCTTTGTGCTGAAGCATCGAAGCGAAAGGTCCAACAGAGTTGTGGATGCCTTGAGTAGGAGGCAATGTTTATTTATGGAGATGAAGGTGGAGGTTGTAGGGTTTTCTGAGCTCAAGGGTTTATACCCTGCAGACCCCGACTTCACGAAGCTTGGAAAGCCTACACTGTGCCTGTTACATTGGACAGGACTAAGTGGTTAAATTTTTTGATTCAAGATGGAATGCTGTTCAGGGGGAACCAATTATGCATTTCGAGGAGCTCAATGAGGGAGAATCTCATCAAGGAAAAGCACGGTGGAGGTTTAGTTGGACACTTTGGTCGAGACAAGACCATCTCACTTGTTAGTGAAAACTACTACGGCCGCAATTGCAACAAGATGTGGCAAAATTTGTGCAAAGTTGTAGGATATGCCGGATGGCAAAAGGTGTGAGGCAGACCTACTTGGTTTATATCAACCACTACCTATACACGAAAGGCCATGGGAGGATATTAGCATGGATTTTATTCTTGGTTTACCCAGGACACGGAGGGGACATGACTCCATATTTGTGGTAGTGGACGGGTTTTCAAAAATGGCTCATTTTATTCCCTGCTAGAAGACTAGCGATGCGGTCCATGTGGCTGGTTTATTCTTCAAGGAAGTGGTACGCCTTCATGGGCTGCCAAGGAGCATTGTGTCGGACAGGGATACCAAGTTTGTAGGGTATTTCTGGAGAACCCTGTGGAAGAAGCTGAAGACGGATTTAAAATTTAGTTACGCATACCACCCCCAAACAGATGGCCAAATAGAGGTGGTGAATAGGAGTTTGGGCAATCTACTGAGATGCTTGGTCGGAGACAAGCCCAAGGGATGGGATCTAGTTTTTCTGTAGGCAGAATTCGCTTATAACAGCTCAATCAACAGGAGTACCAATAAATCGCCATTCCAGATAATCTATGGGAGCAGCCCAAGAAATGCTTCAGAGTTGAGAAGGATGGATACAAGAGAAAAATGCAGTGCTGAGGAAGAAGACTTTGCTTGAACACACAGAAGGGAGTGCATGAGGAGGTGACAAGGCACATTGCTAAGATGAATACTCGGTATAAAGCAGAGGCGGACCAGAAGCGCCGGGCTAAGGAGTTTGAAGTAGGAGATTCCGTCATGGTCCATCTAAGAAAAGAGAGGTTTCCTGCCAAGACCTATAACAAGCTGAAGATGAAGAAATTTGGGCCATGCAGGATCATTGGGAAACGGGATTCGGGTAATGCATATGAGGTGGAGTTGCCGAGTGAACTTAACATCTCACCGATTTTTAACATTTCGGATTTGGTCGAGTTTCATGAAGGAGATAGCAGTGCAACACCAAGCCCAGATTTGTGGAGCATTCCCATGGTTACTCCAGTCGCAGATGAGATAGAAGAAGTCCTTGATACGCGTGAGGGCCGAAGTACTCGGAACAGATGTTATTATGAGTATTTGATCAAGTGGAAGGGCAGGCCCATCGAAGATGCGACTTGGTTGTCGAAGGCAGAGGTTGACCACCTGGGTCTACCTCAGACAGATCAGAAGTGAAGGTCACTTCTCAATTCACCCGGGTGTATGATGCAGGAGCATCCGGAGGTGGAAAAGAAATCTTGCATCACCCAAAAATATTTTTTTCTTTAAGTGCCAAAGTTGTCGCGATATCGCGACACTTTTTTTGAGAAAGGGCGCCAAAGGGTCAAACTGTCGCGATATCGCGACGCTTTTTGAGAAAAGGGGCCAAGGCGCAAAATGGTCGTGAAATCATGACATTTTTGAAGCAAAGCAGCCTGGATGCAAAATGGTCGTGAAATCGTGACATTTTCGAAGCAAAGCAGCCTGGACGCAAAATGGTCATGAAATCATGACATTTTCGAAGCAAAGCAGCCTGGACGCAAAATGGTCATGAAATCGTGACATTTTCAAAGCAAAGCAGCCTGGACGCAAAATGGTCACGAAATCGTGACATTTTCAAAGCAAAGAGGCCAAGGCACAAAATGGTCGTGAAATCATGACATTTTCAAAGCAATGGAGCCAAGGCGCAAAATGGTCACGAAATCATGACACTTTCGAAGGCAAAGCTCTAAGGCGCAAAGTGGTCGTGAAATCGTGACACTTTCGGAGGCAAGACTCGAAGGCGCAAAGTGGTCACGAAATCGTGACACTTTCGGAAGCAAGGCTCGAAGGCGCAAAGTGGTCGCGAAATCGTGACACTTTCGGAGGCAAGGCTCGAAGGCGCAAAGTGGTCGCGAAATCGTGACACTTTCGGAAGCAAGGCTCGAAGGCGCAAAGTGGTCGCGAAATCGTGACACTTTCGGAGGCAAGGCTCGAAGGCGCAAAGTGGTCATGAAATCGTGACACTTTCGGAAGCTGGGCTCGAAGGCGCAAAGTGGTCGCGAAATCGTGACACTTTCGGAAGCAAGGTGACAGGGTGCAAAGTGGTCGCGAAATCGTGACACTTTTGGGGCAAAGGCACCAAGGGGTAAAATGGTCGCGAAATCGTGACATGTCACGGTTTCGCGGCCGAAGGAGAAAACAGAGGCCGAACGCCAAAACGTCGCGATATCGCGACCGAAGAGGAGAGAGGGCGTAGGGAAGCAAACACGTCGCGATATCGCGACAAAACGCTCACGACTCCAGACCAGTCGACGATTGCAGAGGCCATTGCAAAAGGGCACGTGGCATCAAATTACAGGTGGCCATAGAGCACTAGGCGATTACAGAGGCCATTGCAGAAGGGCACGTGGTAGCAGATTACAGATGGCTATGGCGCATTCCTATGAATGATGACTCGGCGGGTGGATGGACAAGCGGCTGCAGGGCACTCCGCCATCCCATGCCATGATGATGGAAGATACCTGGCCACAACATGCATGCGGTGACAGAACACTCGTGCGGGCGGTTACAGGGAATCCTGCATTATGTGTAATGATGTCCGAAGGGGGTCGGGTCTGTTATAAGAGGAATGCATACATTGTAAAAGGGACTTTTTGGCCATTTTGAATATAACTGCTGTATTTTCGAATTTGAAACCTCTGTTAATGAAATTTGCGTGAATTTTTCTGTGTTATCTTAGTTCTGCTTCACTATGCTATTGAGATGGATGATGAGGATATTTTTCTTAGTTATCCTTGGTTAGATTCTTTGGGTACTGTTAACATTAATGTGCAAAAGAAGTTTATGAAGTTATGGCACAAAAAATAAGAAGATAACATTGCGGGGATATGTCTCGAGCTTGAGGAGCAAGGATACAAGGAAAATCAAGAAGCGGTTGTAGAAGAACAAATTGAAGAACATGAAATAGAATCCAAGAAGGCGATAGTAGCAACAGAGTCCATGGAAGAAGTAGCTGTAACTAATTCGAGTGGAAATAACATTGCAGGATATTTATCGGCTTGAGGAGCAAGGATACAAGGAAAATCAAGAAGTGGTTGTAGAAGAACAAATCGAAGAACAGGAAACAGAATCCACAAAGGTGATAGCAGCAACATAGTCCAAGGAATATTTGATAGAAGAGCACAAGGACACACCAAACAAAGATAACATGAAAGAACAAGATGTAGAAGAATTTATAACAATGAAGCCAAAGGTTGAAAAGTCAAAGAAGGTAGAACATCAAGTAAAGGTTACACCCTATCGCCATCCACACCACCATGAGCGGAAACAATATTGGAGGCATGGTTCAAGGCAACAACATTATGGTTCTACATGTAATCAATAGGGCACCAACTATGGCAGTGTTTGGCAAAGAAAGCATAGTGATCATGGTTTTCGAGCATGGTTCATCGGCATCAAGGAACAAGTGGACCCATCATTCAAGTTATCAAAATACAGCAGCAGAAGTGTGGAGCCAACAAAGCGATTTGGATACTCAAGTAACAAAATGGCGTACCGAGCATCATCGAGTTTCACTTGGATGGATGGATGATCGAGATTGGTACCAATTGCTAACATTGCTTAGCAAATCATACTATCGAGTTTCTTCATATGTTTCGAGGACGAAACATTTGTAAGGAGGGTGGCATGGTAGGGTACCTAGGAATAGATATTTAGGGATATATTATTATATTGTATAAGGATTGACATGGGCCACACATAACCCAAGGTTGATTGTATTATAATATTATATTATATTTTAATATAATATAACATTAGTAATAGGCTCTCCAAAGTAGAATAAGAATATGGATATATAAAGAAGAGATATTTGTCATTGTAAGGATATTCATATCATTGAAGAAGAATCTTATGTAATTGTCGTGCCTATGAAGTGGCCTCTCATATTGGGAGATCTTGTGGAGTTATTCCTTCCTTAAGGATTATTATTGGTGTTGCCCTACCTTAAGGGTATTATCTATCTCTCTCTCATTTGTGGATTGTTATTGTGGATAATGTATTGTGGATGAATGATTTGATATTTTTGTATATTGGTGAATGGTTTATGTTAATAATAATAAAGTTATGCAACAATACTCTTCCAAACTTCTAGTTGATTATGTTCATTCACATAGAACATAAGATAGTTTATGTGCTATCTCTATTCATTAAACACAAATATTTGCATTCAAATTTGCTAAACTTATGTTTAATTAAATCATTTTTAATTGATTTCCAGGATTAACCAATAATCAATTTAACCATGAAAGATTATCATAAATCATAAGATAGTTTATTTTTTTCCAAAATTTCATCTTCACACTTATGATAGTTTTCTTGAGTATTTTTACTCAATAAAACTTAGGATATTGCATTCAAAATCTATAGTTTCATGAGTTCATTCTATATTTACCTAATTAATAGGTTTCGATTATTTTATCTAAAGAATTCCATGAAACTTAATTTTAGAGCATCTAAAACATTCACCCTACTTCAATTAAAATAAAGTTACTTTAGGTAGGAAAGAAATATTCCTTTTACATGGTGAAGCCATTATCTAATCTAACATCATAATTTAATAAAGTATATAATCTCTTACAAATCTGCATAGGGTCTTTACTTGGATATTATCCATGTATCATTGGGGAAGACTTGAACCTTGGTCTCCTCTTTAAATATTGAAGAATCTAATCAATTGAGACATATATAATTAACTATGTGAATCTTATAAAAGCATCTAGAGGTGAACATTATCGAATATCCAACATAAAGGTAATTTTAAATAAATAACATCATATATTATTAAATAATCACGAAGCATTTATAAAACCTAAATTTCATAATATTAGTGCCACTTCCATTCTATAGAATATATTTAGGCATATCAATTTTTTGTTAAGGAAAAGTCTTGGGTGACTCTACGAGTCATTGCCCTGATAGGTTCGTCTGACCTGAAAGTGTCTATCCTCATAACACCAAAGAATGGGCATCGTTCAAATCCAATATGAGGTGGTTTTTAGCTTGGCAGTATTAGTAGGTACATACATCATGGCAAACCAGATATATCGCCAGTAATTCAACAAATGAGATGACAACTAGATTTACAAGTTTAATACGGAGTGACACGTCCTCCAAATTGAAGGTCCATCATCGATAATAGTTCAAGGTTCTAAACACAAAGGGGAGAGACCAAACCATTTCAAATCCTAATCTTCTAATTTTGGATATTAATAACATAGACGAAGTGACACTATAATGGTTAAAGGTATTTTTATCAATTCGCTACCCAAGGCCATAGCGCCTTGCATACGAAGGTCTATGATTAAGAAATCTATCCTACTTTTTTGCATAAGAGGGAGTTATGATTGACACAAAAAACCATAGCTTTGCAGGGTTAAATTGACCAAACAATCTACGATACAAAAGAGATAGATGTAATTCAGGTTTACACTAAAGTTTGAATAGCCAACTATGCACAAGTGTACGGTAATCTGATAGGCAACATTTCATACTGGTAGTATCCAATTTAGGAACACACATGAGACTACCATTACTAAATATGATTTATATGCATACGGTTAGCTATCTTATATGGCATTCAATAAGTACATCGGTACCCTTCTTTGGAATTGATGAATATATTCTATTTCTAAGTAGATAGAGTTTTAAAAAGAGATAAGATTACTCTTACAACTATCTCATACTACCGGTCCTATTATTATTCTCATTTGATGTTTGCATTGAGCATAGATAGGACTATCGTGAATCTGACATCTATAAGAAATTTAGTACTCTAGTGTTAAGGATCAAACGACTTTGGCCAAAGGAATATACACACAAGTTACAACTTGTTTGCTAATTGGAAATTTTGTAGGAGCAGTTCTAGAGCAGTACATGTAATTCTTTTAAAGAAAAATAATTCAGATCAGCACTAGATAAATGATAATCTACTTGGGCGCAAGCTTCCAAAACAATCATAGATCAAAGAGTCTCTTAAGGACATGGCAATCTATATATTATGGTCTGATTTTGCCTACAGTATTGAGAGACTTCAACATTTATTTATCTTGATTCTAGTTGACCATTGAAAGAAGTTACAAAAATTAATAATCAAGCAATCATACCTTAGTCAAGAGTGGAAATATCCAACCTGGAACTCCTACGAGGGAATGGCTCTTGACTTGTGTATCCTCTTTCCTCCAGCCTCCAGCCCAACATAACATAACATCCCCATTTTTTTTCCATCTTAATGGTAATTTATAGTTTTATTTACTTCTTAAATAAGAAAGTATATATATATATATATATATATATATATATATATATATATATATATATATATATATATATTATTTATTATTATTATTTTTGCTTTCTTTCCTTCAGAAAATATGCTTCTAATCATATATATATTTAGATTTATTTCTTTCAGAAAATATGCTTTTAAATATATATATATATATATATATATATATATATTTTATTATTTTAATATTCCTTTTTCTCATCCTTTGAGCAATCTTCCTTATATATATATATACATATTAATGGAAAGGAAATCCATAGATATAAGAGCATAATCTTATCCATTATTTCAACCTTGTGTTAGGAAAGATTGATTTTTCTTTAAATATTCAAGGTAGTTTTTTTTAATCCAATTTAAAATTGAACAAGCTCATAAAAAGCAACTACCTAATTTCCTTCTAGAATAGAGGTAATTAAATTAATTAAAAGTAAATATCTACTCTAGAATTTGACCAATTTAATGCCCAATTTAGCATTAATTGACTTCACAAGGATACCAACCTAGGATATAAGTCCCATTCTCGTACGTAGAAGGGATTGCATAAACGGGCCGTGATAGGTATGAGATTTTTGAAAGAGTGTAACCACATGATGAAATTGGAGATATAACAAGGTTGTTACCATTTTTCCCTTGTCCATGCTCTTCGTTCTATTCTAATTCTCTTTCTCCACCTAAACTATTTCCCATGAGTTGCAACCCGTAACTTAGATGTACTTGTGATTAGAACTCAACATCAATAAATATCTCTCTTTTATCTTGCATGGAAAGTGATCCTTATTTCTTTACATTTGGAACAATGTACTGTACAACCACCCTCATTCCTTGGTCTCCCTAAAACTAATTATACCAGTTGTTATGAGCAACACTATTCCTAGTTGTTTGTAATGACCATATCCTTTACTCTTTTGGAGGTCTATTATGGGGTGAGCTGGGATGAATATAAAAGTAGGGGTCGGTTTTTATAGGAGGGAGTTTGACTACTATGATCAACATATTTTCTGCTCGAATGGCTTATTAGAAGATATGGGAGAATCTTTTTTTTTTTAGATTGCTAAATGAGGATGCTTAAATTGGAATGAAAAGCATGGATATAATAAACGTATACTTAGGGGTGAGAGGGTTGGTATTCCTGGAGAATTCTCTTCCACATTATTTTAAATCACACATCAAAATTAGGAATATTTTCATGGAAATATTTTTTATGAATGAGAACTAAGTAAGCAGTAAGAAAGGATCTCTAGGGTCATCAAATTCATCGATAAGAATTCTATCTAGGTTAGCCCAAGTAGAGATAATTATATATTCTAAATACTTATACCATAATAGCAATTAAACCTTGAATGATAGCACTGAAAACCTAAGCATGACGTCTTCAAACACAATGTTATAAAAAAAAAACAAGGAAGTAATATCTTAGCAATGCTCAATCACAATTTTTTCTTTTCCCTCATAACTAGGTAGATTTTTAGAGCAATATTAAGTATTTAATGGAGGATTGGGATATTTAGAGGGATAGTATCATACCATGGAGGATAGTGTGAGGGATCCATGAGACCAGAACTATATAATTTTCATGTATCATATGGGTTTTTTGGATCTCAAGGATTTTGGCGTAAATGCAAGAATGGGAAAGCCATACGCATATCCTTGACCAGGACAACCAAATAAACATCAAATATATGAAAAAGGAATTTAGGCTCTTATTTCCAATGGATTTGCCAAGTGAAATTTCTTTCACTGCTTAATGAGGTCAAGACAATTCACTAAATCTTGATTCCTCCTGGTAGAATGAAATAAAAATATCCAAAATGGGTCCTACCAAGCATGCCAAAAATTATTGTGGTGAAAAAATTGATAGCACGATCAATCTATGATTTCATTAAATATGATAATAAATTTGAAAAGGCAACTTATCATAGATCTAAATGATTTCGTGCATCGTCACAAGATGCCCTAAATGAGGTAAATTCAACTAATCACATGCAATCATTTAGAGGTATGCATCTTCTTTTTTATGTAGACTGCCCCTCTATTTTTTCATGTAAGCTACCCTTAATTGGTACTTGATCCATTTAACCTTTGGCTAAGAGGTATATAAGATGACAATCTCCTCTTAGTTTTGAGGATCCCCAATCTTGGAATTTGTGCAACAAAGTGCTACCAAAATCAATCCGTTAGGTTTTCCCACTACTAAGGTGATGCTGCTAGACTACCATAGAGGATTGGAAGCTACACTCCCTTACTTTGCATGATCAATACCCTCATTTTTGTGATTTATCAAGCTGACTAAATCATCTCTCTACCATGAGAATCTATCAAAAATACCAACCCACACCATCTCAAAATGTCACCAAACCTATCACACATAAATATAGGCCCACGATAGTGATTGTCTCACCCCAAAATGGTCTGTAGATGAAATCATCTCGATCCAAGATGGTCTTAGATAGACCACTGTTTTTTCTATTTTTTGTTCAATTTAGCATAGATCTATATTTTTTAGTTTTTACATTAGTTTAGATTTCAATTTATACATGCATGCATCTATCTTTCATTTTGTTTATCATTTTCACATTCAATATGGATCCAAATCTAGTGGGCCCCTCATATGCTAATGATATACTTATGTTTTCTTTGTGTTCAAGTAGCAAGACTCAAGGATGACAAAAGGATTTAGATCCACATCCAATTTGACATGATGATCTCCAAAAATTTTCTCCCCCGATAATGTGCTAGCACATAAATTATTGATATTGCACTAGGATACATAACTTATTGGAGAAAAGAGGAATAATACACCCACATTTGTAATATTTGTACCACCCAAAAATATCCCCTTGGGGATACTATTGTAACACCTTGAAAAGAAAAATACATAATTAATACAAGGATTCATGTTTTTGCTTTTGATATATCTATGTTTACTTTTTATGGTGCAAATTTCTTACTTTCAAATGGCGATCATGGTGGGACCTAGTCCCTATTTTTCTTAGGTTTTTTGACTAACTATTGACTGTTTCTAGTGATTGCAAGTACTCAATACTAACCGTTTCTACGTGAGATGGTCTCTATTTTGAAACCATATCTACATGATATGGTCCCTATTTTGAAACTATCTCACCCTGAGATAATCGCTAATCAAATATAACTTCTTGTATGATTGTATAGATGGTCAAAATTTTGGGTCGAGGGCTCTACCTTTGAACCCTTGGATAGGGGGGACCTTGTTGGTTCCCCCTTGTATCCACCCTCAGTGTGCTTGGTACATGGGTAATTACTACTAAACGACATCACCATTCACCTCTCTACTGAAGAACATTGGATATCAACACCAAGTCAAATGTAGGATTTTACGGTTAGTATCTACATCACTTTGATACATTTTACTTTTCCTATTTTTGAAAAAGAAATAAACAAATAAAAAATAAATTTGTAGCATAGTTGCATTTTAATTAGCTTTTAAAATCTTTCAGACTATGATCATCTCAGGTTGAGATGGTCTCTGTCTATGACCATCTTAGGTTGAAAGGGTCCCCTGTCTATGATCATATAAACAAGAGATGATCTCTAGGTTCTCTATTGGTTTACTTCCATTACTGCCTATTCAAGTCATATTATCATTTAGGGAAAGAATTACACTTTAAAGATTTACATTTGCATTAGTGAAAGTCAGTGCATGTTGTTTGCTTTTACCTTTTTTGCAAATAATAAAAGGAACCCACACACACTCACTAGGCACTTGAGTATCAGTTAGTAGGATTCCATCACCACTGATGGATAACAATCACACAATGTGGGATTTCATATCCCATCATGGGTTGGCCCCCTACATACCATAGTAGCCCCCGTGAGTGGTTTTTTAGATTTCATCATCGAAAAGCCCCCTACTTTTGGGTGCATCCCAAAGTAGGTCAGGTTTAGATGCCCTTTAACCATGAGGCTTAATAATAAGTGGAATACAACTATAATTTGTATCCAATCACACTCGAGTGTAAAGCAAAAGTCCAACTAGATAAGTAGTTAGGATTTATATAGTACGCCCCCTCCTTGGGGGTATTTATTATTCCTATAGGATACCCATTGCCTATACACCATCATAGAAAGCCATATTTTGTTTGTTTGTACCACATTATTTGATAGAGGTTGTGCACAAACTACCTTTCAGTAGCATTCATTTCATTCACATTAGTTATTTTAGGAATAGAGGTTTGAAAATAAAAACACATCAAAAATAAAAAATAAAAAACAAAAACAAAATAAAAAAGAAAAAAATTAAAAATCAAAAAAAAAAAAAAAAATGCTTTCTTGCTCACTTTTGTTTGCTTTGTGTGTATAGTTTAGAATGTGCTATCCATTTGCCTAAGCTTATGGTAGTGACATGCAATTAAGCTAAATCACAAGCAAACACTATTGAACTAGCACAAATATTCATGGATCATTTTCAAATTTATCCACAAGATCTTATCATACTTGAGTGACAATGCATCTACCATAAATCTAATATCATTCATCATCCCATAGACCCCATCATGATGGGTGTCCTCATTTTGAATCAACTCATCACCTGGTGATCAGGATATTGACTATCCAAACATTACCATCTTATGTACCTTCTATAAGAACACATATTTTTACACTAAATCAAATAGAAATTTGTTACCTCACATTCATATTCCATCTTGTCCCACATCTACATTGAATAAAAATAGGTATACACACTGCACCAAAATAGGGATACTCAAGCTACCATAGCTGAGAATCCTAAGTTGAATCATGAATATGAGCATGTGGAAACTTACACTGAATAAAATCATAATAAATCACACACCTCTACTCATGTGTTGAGGGCCTTTGAGTTTAATCGTCCCTCTACTTATTTTGATAAGTGACTCACTTAATTTCGTTGTGCTTTTGTGCCACATGCCTATGTGAAACCTATTAGTCACACCTAACATTAGGATAATGAGGCCATGCATAGTATTATAAAACAAATTTCCAACCACTCTAGGTCTAGTGCACATCATCAAAGGCATCCAATACAACATCACCATTCATTAGCTCATCAAAATCAACATCCACCACCTCAACGTCTTCAAAATCCAAGAGGGGCAACCAACATGATTTTTCTAAAAGTTTATCAATTGCTAATTGATCATATAAACTCCCTTAAAAGGAAAATATTATGGCAATTCAACCATCATCCTATTCATACATTTGTTCCATCATCTCCATATCCATCCCATTCAGAGATGTCTCAATTTTACAATTTAAAAGGTAAA
The DNA here is from genome assembly GCA_028583015.1 of Wollemia nobilis. Classification (NCBI taxonomy): domain Eukaryota; kingdom Viridiplantae; phylum Streptophyta; class Pinopsida; order Araucariales; family Araucariaceae; genus Wollemia; species Wollemia nobilis. The sequence goes on from JAQPPZ010000440.1 coordinate 7,659,612, forward strand.
TATGAGCTATGATGGAGTCACCAATACACTCATCTAATTCTACAACAAATCCTAAATCGACTCACAAACATTGAGCTATATTTGAGGCATCATCAATCTCATCAACTTCACCCATTTCATAAAAATCATCTACCTTGTCCACCTCATTCAAATCACTAGTCCCATACCTGAAACACTCTATTCGAACCCATGTCGATAATATTTAACAAGTTGTAGGAGGCAAAAAATATTGTTTTACTTGACACCCTACAGATCCCAAAAAATCTAAACCAAGGTTGTATAGGGAAAATAACTATTGCCTCTATAATTAGCAAGTGAGCCATAACATCAACAATTGCTTTGCATTTAAAAAAGTGGTCCAAGATCTTATCGACAGGGGGTCATTCCCGTATATGGCCCACTCACCCCATCTAATTCAAATCTCGACATCCACTAGAACTACACTGGAGATGCTCATGGTATTGCACCATATCCATTAGCCACATCATAAACATAAAATAATTTAGGGATGCTCAAGGTATCACACCTTCCCCACACACACCAAAATTCCAATTCAAAAAAAACATCACAAAATCATCAAAAAAAAAATCAAAACCATTCAAAAATAAAAAAAATCACATAATCATCAGTATCACAAAAAGCTCAAAATAATCACAAAAATAAAAATCAATCATGCACCACTCCAAATCACATTGCATTCACACATATATCTTAGTTCATATCCTCATCAATAAAACTTTGGTTATCATTCAATACATGCTTTTATCTGATTGTTATGATTGATTTTATCACATTAATAAAGTGTGTCTTCCTTATGGTATATCAATTACATTTCACCTCATTATAGGCATTTTAACTACATCAACCATCCACCCTCAATCATCAATCATTAAAAAAAAAAAGACAGAAAGAAGAAACCCTATGACAAGATTATTCTTTCCCAAGTCTATGGTTTGACAAATCTTTAGGTACTTTTGATCGTTCAACTATACCTAGTATCTCATTCAACCTATATTGAATGTTATTAGTTATTGAGTGCTATAGTTCTTCCTGGTGATCTTAAGTTTTATCTAAGACTACACACAAGTGTCACACATTAAATCAAATTTTAGTGTTTAGAAAATATAAAATCATGAGCCACTATCACCATAAAGTGAATGGTTTTTCTTGTTCATCCTATCATGCACATGGTATAATCTTAAGAATTGGCAAAAGGACAAGATTCACCTTAAAAAAAAAGGAATACCCTTGCTCTTACAATAAACGAGCAAGCCCCCACAAAGAAAAGAAAAAAGTAAAAATCCCTTTCTCTTCCACAAAATGAGCAAAATCCCAAAATCCTCCAAAAAATAGAATGGGAAAGAGCTTGAATCCTTAGAATTATTAGGTCATTAGATAATGCGGTTAACATCCATCAAGGCTATATATGTCTTACTGGTATTGGAGTATACCCTACATGGCAAAACATTTATCACATTAGCAAACTTATTTTGTATAGATCTATGTCCACTCTTCAATGAGCTAGCTTATTAGCGTAAGTCAAAAATGATGAGTACAACCTCACCCAAAATGGAAATGAACATTCAATCCACACACATTGATCTTCGAGTAGTATATTCAAGTGCCTACTTGATTAGCAGATAAGTTTGATTGATGTCACTAGGGTGTTTGAGCTTCCTAAAAATATTTTTATATTCTTCTTTCCTAAGACAAGTGAGAGAACAAGTCATGTCATCTTGGCTTCCATAGTAGCACATTGCTTGCAAAATAATTACATTGCATCCACTTATATCCATTCCAAATGTATGTTAGTATTATTGGGTTGATGCCCTTAAATAATTGGTTAAAATCATGAATAATGATATGTGTCTAAGCATTTTTTGAATGATAATAAAATGTATTTGCATTTATTTCTCATATCCATACATATTTTATCATTTCACCACATAAATTAGGCACAAAACAAAGTGGGGGTGTTCAAGGTCTCACACCTTCCCCCATAAAAAAAACAATCAATCCACTTGGGGGTGTTCAAGGTATCACACCTTCCCCAATAATCCATCAAACAATCAACCAGATTGGGGCAATCAAGGTATCACACCTTCCTCTGAAAATCAATAAAAAAAACAATCAATCCACTTGGGGGTGTTCAATGTATCACACCTTCCCCAAAAATCAATCAAATAATCAAACAACTTGGGGCAATCAAGGTATCACACCTTCTCCACCAATCAATAAACTTAACCAATCCAACAAAAGGCTCAATCAATCACTCAATAAAGCACTTTATCTCACCATAAAGACTTTTGTGTGGCTTTTTCAATGCCAACACGCATCCAATAAATACATAAACTACCAAGTTCAAAAGGTAGCATCCTTTTATCAAAAGTTGTACCCTTTGCCTTTAATTCACATCAATCAAAAAATAAATTTCCAAGTTTAAAAGGTTGCATACTTTTTTCAAATGTTGCACCCTTTTCCTCGTGTTAACAAACACAAAAAATTTCATTCCATTTATGTTCCTACATTTTCTTTCTCACGTTCATGTACTAGATCCTCGAGTGAACCTCGTATCTAGTGATCTACTCTAGTCACCTAGCGGTTGCAGTGACTGGTTATCCATGCAATTTGGTAGGATGAGTAGATTACCATAAGGACACTTATCATTACATTAATTCAAAAGGATCCAAAGAAGCCAAAATTCCTTTGGTCACATTTCAAATTCAAAAGGCTCAAAATGAGTCAAAACTCCTTTGGTCACATTTCAAACTCAAAAGGCTCCAAAGAAGCTGAAAATTCTTTGGTCAAATTTCAAATTCAAAAGGCTCCAAAGAAGCCAAAACTCCTTTGGTCACATTTCAATTCAAAAGGCTCCAAAGGAGACAAAAATTAATTGGTCACATTTCAATTCAAAAGGCTCCAAAGGAGCCAAAACACCTTTGGTCACATTTCAATTCAAAAGGCTCCAAAGGAGCCAAAACTCCTTTGGTCACATTTCAATTCAAAAGGCTCCAAAGGCATAAAAATCCTTTGGTCACATTTCAATTCAAAAGGTTCCAAAGGCACCTAACCCATTTGGTCACATTGTAGTTCAAAAGGCTCCAAAAGAACCCAACCCCTTTGGTCACTTTTAGTTTAAAAAGCTCCAAAGGCACCAAACCCCTCTCGTCAACATCTAGAAAAACATTTTCTTTCCTGCAATAGCTTATGATTTGCTTTTTGATCATAAATTAGCTAGCATAGATCCTCTAGTGAACCTTGTATCTAGTAATTTACTCTAGGAAATGGTGATTGTAGTGATTGGTTATCCATGCAATCTAGTAGTATGGGTAAATTACCATAAGGCCACTCATTCCAAAAAATAAATTACATAAAAAGAAACCATCTCGAGTTAAGAAAATATTAAAATTTCACTTTTTCCTAGGGTATCCATGCTAACAATCCCATTTTGGTCAAGCGCTTCATTTCTATCATCATTTTTATCTTCTCCATCGACTCATTTCTTGAGGGGTAGTCAATACCTACACATTCTCGTTTCAAATCCAATCAATACTCAAACACTCAATACTAGAAATTATGCATGTCCAATAATCATTACCAAAGACTATCACAAGCTCTTTTTGTTGGGGCAAACAACAAGCAAAAATTTAAATCAAACAAACCCTTGGTATACCCCAAAATATTTATAAAAAACTTGGTATACTCAAAGCCTAAAGCTGTAGACTTGACCTTGTCTACCCATGATTGAGAATTTTATCAAAATTAAGTTCTTCAATTTATTGAAAGTAATGATTCAATGATGTGTGTGTTTTCAATGATTGGGGCATCCCAAATTGATTTTTATTTTTGACCATCTTCCATCACTCCCCATTGAGCTCATTAACATCATAAATCATCAACACAATCATTTTAGATCATCTATTTTTTCTCCATATTGTGCTTACGCATAAAGTGTCCCAAAAAGGAGCATTTGTAGACACCTAAAATATATCATCTTGAGAATACTCCAAAAATACCTCCCTTTTAACACACACAATCCACCTTAGGCAGCCTTAGGGCTAACTCAATGGTTTTCACCAATAGTAGGCAACTTTTTCTATGGGAATTCTAACTGTCTCGACCCAAGATAATCTTAGGATCATAATCATCTCGACCCGAGATGATCATGAAAAAATAAAATAAAAAGATAAAATAATAAATAGTAGTTGAAACTACCTATTAACACCGCACATGGTTTTGCACGTTGACACCAGATGCCTTGCATGAGGTAAATTCAATTAATCACATGCAATCATTTAGAGGTATGCATATGCTTTTTCATGAAGACTACCCCTCTATTTTTTCATCCAATCTACCCTTTTTTTTTTTTGAATTTACATGGTGGAATCGGTAGCCGCCATGAATCCGGGCAGGTTGTCCAGCTTTTTATGGCCACCATAGTATTCTGCACTATCCACCCCAAAAAATGCCACATAGATCTTCGCACAGTCCACCCCTATAACCACCATGCCACAATCATTTTAAACCTTTTATGCCGCTGAAAGCACCAGGAAAGGGACAAGCGTTCAGTCCGACGAGGCCCAAGATTTGAACCTTGGACCTCCGCCAGCAATCTACCATTAATTGACACTTTCCCCAGTTAGCCTCTAGCCAAGAGGTCTATAAGAGGACACTCTCCTCTCAGTTTTAAGGATCCCCAATATTGGAATTCATGCAATAAAGTGATACCAAAATCAATCTGCTAGGTTTTCTCATTGTTAAGATGATATTGCTAGATTGCCATACAGGATTGGAAGCTACACTCTCTTACTTCACATGATTAATACCCTCATTTTTGTAATTTCTTGAGCTTGCTAACTTGCCTCTTCGCCATGAGAATCTATCAAAAATACTAATATGTGCCATCTCAAAACATTGCTCGAACCTAGTCACACTAAAATGTAGGCTTACAATAGTGACCATCTCACCCTAAGATAGTTCATAGATGAAATCATCTCGACCCGATAAGGTCTTATAAAGACCACTTGTTTTCCTATTTTCTATTTAGTTTAACATATATTTGTATTTTTTGGTTTTTACATTAGTTTAGATTTCAATTTGTACATGCATGTGTTTTTCTTTCATTTTGTTTATCATTTTCACATTCAATATGGGTCCAACTCTGGTGGGCCCTTCATATCCTATTGATACACTTTTTTTCCTTTATGTGCAGGCAATAGGACTTGAGGACGATAAAAGGTTTCAGATCCACATCTGATTCGATGTGACGGTATCTAAAAAATTGCTCCCCCAACAACATTCTAGCACATAAATTATTGGTATTGCACCAGGATACATTGCTTATTGAAGAAAATGGGAATCGTACCCCTACATTTGTAATGTTTGTATCATCCAAAAATATCCCCTTGAGAGATATTATTATAACACCTTGAAAAGGAAAATACATGATTAATACAAGGATTCATTTTTTTGCTTTTGATATATCTGTGTTTACGTTTTATGGTGCAAATTTCTTGTTTTCACCTTCTTCAAATATTCTTCAATGAGGATTTATTAACCTTCTCATTCTTTCTCCTTTCAAGTATTCTTGAGGCCTTCAAATCTTGTAGATTCACTAGTCTTCTCAAAACTTCAATGAGATCTTCTTTGATCTCTTCAATATTCAACAATGGAAGTTTTGCAATGAGATCTCTTTTTTAGATCTTCTAATTTCTCTACTTTTTAAATCTATAATAGGACCTTTGCTATGTTAAAGTTAATGTGTACTTCTCCTTGACATGTGTCCTTGACACTTGTCATTTGTTATGGTGACATGTGTCATCATCCTTTGTACTTTATATACATCATCAATTTTAAAGAAACTAGTAATTTTTTGTGTCAACATTTGGTATCATAGTAGGATTTCCTACACTCTAGGGTTGAGGGGGAAATCCCCTCCTCCTTCCCTTTTATTTATTTAGTTTTCCTTCTAATGCAAAAAATCTACGAATGCTTTAAACTGATATAGTTAATAAAAAAAGATCTTTGTATTTTAACGGAGGAAGAGTTTATGGAAGATTTCATGGCTGCCCTTGAAGCTTCAAGCTTGGAGCCATGAATCTGGTTTAGAAATTTTTTAAAGGGGTCTACATTTTTTTAAAGGAGGTGTAAGAACTGGGACTTCCCAGGTGGTCACCCATCCCAGTTCTACTCTAGTTTGAATATGCTTAACTTTGGAGTTTTTTTAGGATTCAACACTAGGTGACCCTCCATATCTGTAATACTAGGCTTTCTTGTTATAGATGTCCCTTGTATTGGTCTGTTCTCCACTTTTTTGTTGTAGATATTGAAGATATCGCACATGCAAGGTGTACACAAGCACCCACACCATAAACTAAAACACATAATAAATAGAAGATGCAGTGCCATAGTGGTTCTGGTGCATCACCACGCATCCATTCTATGTATTCTTGATCACATTCTACTGCCACTATCATGCAGTGTTGGAATCGGGCAGTTATTCTGATTGTGAATAGATAGCCCTGTGACATTATTTTATTGAGCTCACAAATAGACAACCTTGTGACTTATTTCTTGATCCTTATGACTTTGAATGTTAACATGCGATAAAATTTCATAGCTTGCAGCCTCACATTTTTTGTATCTTATGCCATTGAACGGGCTTCTATTTTCTAGATCTGGTCATTTATATCCAAATATGTTTCTTTGTGGCCCCCTATGCTCCTATGAATATGGGTTTGCTGATATAAAAACAATGATATGAAAGATACTATGAAAACAACGAGATTATCTTGACCCCCAATCTATCAAGGATGTTGTGGTTGATTTACAATTTTATATTGTGGAGCCGTTTTAGCAGCCAACCATCACCTTGGAGCCACAGTTGTCTATGGAAATATCACCTCCAGCTTGGGACATGCCCCCATTCCTCCTTGGAACTACAGGTACATGAACATGAGCATGCACAACTATGCACACGGTGTGTCATTATAGAGCACCACCTCAGTAGACGGGCGTCACAACTACTGCATGGATTATTTTTTAATTGTTAAAGATAATCTTCATGCTAGAACAAATACCTTCAGTATATGCAGTAGATTTTTGGTAACTGGGTTGTAACATTACCTATCACACCATAAATAATGAAGAGTTTCATGAAGTAGGTGATGATGTTCTCCTATTGTTTTTGCATTGTTTTTTTGATTCTATCAACAAGCCTACCACCCGATGCCCTGTTCAAATGTATGTGCTGCAATATCATAGGTTATTCTTGGCCAAGCAGGTGGAAGGTGTTAGATTTTGAGGTAGATCACAATGAGAGATGACAATCACAAGATGCTGAAATATGAAAGAAAGTAAACTCACGAGATTTTTGAAATATGCTATAAATAGAAATGATGAAAATGAATACAATATTGCTATGGAGGAAATGGACACTCCATGCAAGATGCTACAGAACCATAATATGCTCCATAACTAATGGAGTCACCCACTAATCCTAATACAATGTATTGAATTGCTTGTCAAACTTTCACAATGAGGGCCTCTTATAGTGGAAGATAGATTCATTGCCCAACACTCTAACTAGTTGTACAAAAGACACCTTGCACTTTTACAACTTACACATTGACACTTGTGCATTTATTACATTGGATTAAGCAACTAGATAAATTCCCTCTAAAGTAATATAATGTCCTAAGTATGTACCTAGAAAGGTACATTTACTGATCCAAATGATGTAATAGACTCTAAATCTAACACCCCTCTATATTACATTATATGGATACTGAAGACTTTTGTTCTTCAATATAGATCTTATTCCATTGGATAATGGAACTTGTATTCTCCTTCATTGCTAGCTATGATTAGATTCATCTAGTAGTTTGTTTCTTCAATTGATGCAGTGTAAGCTGATGCTATTGGTTCCTCAATTGCCTTTGCTAAATTTTACCTCATTTTTCTTCTTCATTTTTAACTTTACCTTTGAATCCAGTCTCTATACTTTCATAGATGGTTGTACTGCAACTTGGTTCCTACTGAGATATTTATCCTTCTATGGTTTTACTTTGTACAAAATATCCTGAACAACCACTTAGAGCATCACGATAAGTTTTTGAATTAGTAGAAATTGAGGCATAAATGTTGCATGACAATTGAAAATCCGTTCAAGATATGATTCACTTAATTTTATTTTATTTTTGAGTAATGTTATCAATATCTTTTTTTCTACATTCTCATCTTTGTAATGTTTATGTGTGAGAAATGCCATGTATAATATGCTCACAATATCTAGAGGAAGTGAAATATCATTTTTCTCATTGGAAATTGCTTCATTGATATGTGCTTGAAAGTAGCATTCCATAGAGTCAAAATTATCATCTAATGCCTCACTATGAAATATTTTTGAAGCTAGGTCTAATATTCCTTCAGATTTCATGAGAAGATTCATGATCCCAATTTTTATAGCAGTGACTTTTTTGAAGAAATTATTGCTTGATGAGTCATTTGAAGTTGTTAGGATCCTATCCTAACACCATGTTGTAATTCTCATTTACCTATGTAATAACCCACTTCCAATGTGGGGATCCTATTTTAATGTTATTATGCAATACTTAGTAATGTAGGTGGCAATAAAGGTACCTCGCCAAGTGGTACCATCTCATGTAACTTTTTTATCAATATTGTAATCGATGTAGTAAGATACCTCGCCAAATGGTACCATTTCATGTAACAATTTTTATCAAGATTGTAACCGCCATTTGGTGGGAGATTCTAGTTTGAGTGGCATTTTGCATGTAAGCCACCTCTTGAGCATTTAGGGAGGGTTGCATGTAGTTTTCCTTTAAAAAGATATGAAGCAATGTACGAGATCATCCTTTTACAAGCTAATGAAATATTGAAGGAGGTTTCCCCCTCGAAGAGACCCACGATTCAGTGTTATTGTGAGATTGTTTCATTTATGTAATTCATTTTTGCATAGTGATATTAAGTTATTTGATGTATGTGAGTTATTTTTTAGTATTTTGTGTGAGTGTGCTTTACTTTAATAGTAGGTTCCTAACAAGTGGTATTAGAGTACTTTCCAGGGCCAAGTTCTACTACAACTAAGATGATTCTTGCCAATCATTCTACCTGTTAGGTATAATTTTCCTATGTATTTTTATTTCTATTTTTCCTTTATAAAAAAAATCTAAAAAAATAGTCATTTTTTCGTAGAAAATAATAAAATACCAAAAAAAAATATAGTAGTTGTGTAGGTTAGAAACCCTATGTCGGGGGTTTTAAAATATCATGAAGGATATGTCGTTATTGGCTAAGATAGATAACCCATAAAGCATCTAGTGAAGTGAGGGGCGATCAGGCTCCAATACCCAGGCCTCAGACAACACTCATGCACGAAATTGAGCTCCCATGTATCTTCGGGTATATCAAGAGACAATATAGGTTTAAGAAAAATTTTATCCATTAGGAAGCTTTTTAACCTTGTATTATCCATAGTCCATACGACACAACATCCTAGACGATTACCCTCCCATACTGTCAGAGAGGTAGATAGTGTGCTCAAGGGTATGTGTGGAATCCTCCTTGAGTAGTGGCCTAGAATATTGGTTCGAGCACTATTGTTCATCACTGTGGTATAATATAGGTCCTATGGGTATTGCATACTCCCTTAGCATAGCTGGTTTATGAAAAAAAAAAAAAAAGTATCATTCCCTTGCAAATCAACCCATCCCTATTCTGCTAACCTACATTCACCATCCCCCAAAGTGATCATATGGAGAAGGCTTTCCCTATCACAAAAAACAACTTGCATGCACCAACAGTCAAGATAATTTTTTGCAAGTTTTTGAACCAACCTTTGGTCAGAATCTGAATAGTCGAGACAGTGACAATAATAGTCAGGATAGTAACAGTGGTAGTCGGGTCGACAATAACATTCCTCTGTACCAGTCCAAAATTGTAGATTTTATGTCAGAAACAAAGTTGTTAGTGTCAAAAAATTCCCTAAGGTCATATGTAGAAACTGTGTCAGTAACCCTAGTACAGGTGACAAGAACAGAGAATAGTGAGTGACATGGTGGTTAGGGTGTAGTATACAGGTCCGAAATAGTTGATACCAAGTCCCAAATTTTGAACTGTAACTTCAAATCAGAAACCGAACACCACCAACATAGAAAAAATAGGGATATATCTTCACATATAGCTCAGATTGACTAAAAAATTTAGCAAAAAATTCTACACTCTATTCCAGACAAAATTGTCCTTGGCAGCTTCTCGTCAAATTTTGCACCAAATTTCTAAAAATAGCAAATTTTGATTTTTCTTGCTAAGGCAATAACTTTTCATCAGTCCATAAAATTGATCCAAATTTTTGGGGATAGAATCTACTTGTTATTCTACACAAAAGACCCTCAAGGATTCATTGGTGAAATTTTAAGTACAAGTGGAAAAAATTACCTTGACATCGACTTGCAACCAATAGATCACAAAAAGTCAAGAAATTTAGTATATCTCCTCATTGAGCACTCAAATCAAATATCCATCAGAATGGAACCTATCCTAAAATCAGTGTTGCAACTCATTTCCCAAATTAAATTTTGGACCCTTACTAAAATATTAACTCCTGAAAATTCGAGGTCTATTTTTAGTAACTCAACACAAGAGGGACCGTGATGAGGCCAAATATTGCCTCATTATTGATTATTTTAGACATCCTTAATAGACCTTTTTGATATGTTTTGATGTTAATTCTGCTGATAAAATACAATATTTACTACTATTTACATGTTTAATTGTTTAGAAGCATAATATTCTGTTTTTACTAATTTTTTGTATTTTCTGCATAAGTTTTGTTGATAAATAATGATTTATTGTGAAATGTGTTAGTGCAATCACGTGTGGGATATCTAACGTTCATATCATGCTCTCTGAAGTCGTCAAATGCAGAAAATAGCACTAAAAATAGGACAAAAACTGCAAGCTGTGCAAAACTGTATTTTGACTGTTTTAACTTAGACAAATTCCAGCCAGATTTGCATGACTTGGAATTTGGTCAAATTCAACTTGAAAAAGCATGAGAATAGGTCATTGAAATATTTCCAAGTCTAATCCACCAAATGCTCGGCAAAGGAACCGCAAACTGTGTTGAAAACAGTCATTCTGCGCTACTCTGGAACAACAGAGATATTGCTCCGAAATAACAGGGAATGCTCAGGAATAACGGAGAAAAGCACAGTTTTGACCAGAACGGCTCAGGAAAGACAGAAAATTGCAGGAGAATGATAAGGACAGCTATGTGAATCTGTTGTGCATCTTTTTCAACGCAGAAGACCTCCAGCAAATGTGCAACAAATAGATTTCATTCATGTAACCATATTCTGCATTTTAGGAATGCAGTTTTAACAACATTCCTAAAATGCCTGAAATTTGAATCATTCCACATCTGATTTAGCATGTTTTTAATATAAATAACCGGTTCCCATCTGGGTTGAGCTGTGTAGGGAGAATTAGGATTGCAATTAGTATAATTCTGAATATTGTGAAATCAGATTTCTGTAGTAGTAATATGCAAAATTTTCCTGCATGTTTTTAATTCAATAAAAAGTGTAGTTTCTATCAGTTTTACTTTATGATTGAAGGAGCGATTAAGTAGAAAACCAGAGCTACTTCTTCACCTTCTTCTGAACCAGGGAGCAAGGGCCACTCCCAGGAGCAGAAGAAGGTTTTTACCAGGTTTTCTTGTTTAAATCTGTCTGCAGCAGAATAAATAAGAAACCTGTCATTTTTCCTGCACTTCCTTATTTTGCTGAAATCATTTCCAGTTTCAGAGTTTGTAGTTTCATTATTATTTCTGAGTTTATTTTCAGATCTGTTCTTTTATTTTGCAAGTTAGTTTATTTTCTGCAATTCTAATTTCAGCAACTTTCATTTCAGCAATTTTAATTCAGTTTTGAGTGCATTTCCAGATTTAGCAAAAATAAATAGGTTTCTTTGACAGTTGTTTCATTTCTGCAATTTTATTTCAGCAAGCATAATATAGTTTCCTTTCAGTTCATAGGGTTTAGAGTGACAGAAGAACCCCCAACAAACACTAACTGTTATGCCAATAAAGCCATTTTCTGAATAGAATGTCTTACATCTGCTTGAATTGACTATCGTAAACAGCCTTAGGACACCTACCCGGATTGATAAATAATGATCAAATGATGAATTAAACGACACTCATCATTTTTGGCACCATTTTCGGGGACATGGTGTTGTTAGTCAAATTTAAGTAGGTCAAGAACTATAGGCTGATACAGAAAATAGTTCTTGCAAATTCTACAGTCTGTTTAGTAAATGTGCATGAATGCATAGGGTGAGAGACGAAAGAGGGAGGTTTATCCGAAGTGGCTCCGAGCCACCAAAGAGACCTACTCGGTCTGATGAAGATTTGCCTTCATTTGAAATCACTGAGGAAAAGCCAGACATACCTTCTTCATCAGAAGAATTGTTGGAAAAATTAGAAAAGGAGCTTTTTGAAGCACTAGCTGCTAAACACTCCCCTCTGACTAAACTATTCCCATCATCCTTTAGAAAGAAAACAACTATGGCTGCAGCAGCAACAGCAGGTGGATATGGTGATCCTGATGATGCTCCTAAAACTTTTGAATATCCTATTCGGTTGGATCCACTTCTAGATGCCCCCATGAAAACAATCTCCCCATCTATATTGCCAATCTTTAGGGGAACTGTTGTAGAAGATCCTGATCAATTTTTGTTTGAATTCAAAGTGTTATGTCAGAACTTATGACTACATAAATGATAATCAGAAATTGAAGTTGTTTCCTTCCACACTTAAGGACGCTGCTCTCCGATGGTTCATGAGCAATCTTGAACCTAACTCAATTACTACCCAGGATGAGATGGAGACTGCATTCTTAAATAAATATCAGGATTATTGTAGAGTAAGAAATAGGAAAGATGAGTTGTTTAGGATCAAGCAAGAAGAGGATGAGAGTTTAGAAGATTATCTTGATCGCTTTGCTTTTGTCCAAAAGAGGTGTGGTCGTTGTAGAGCCTGATTTCTTAAAGCCTATTCTCTTAAGAGGATTACAAGATGAATCTAGGGAAGTGTTAGATTTAATGGGAAAAGGAGATATAGATCAACTTGACCTTGACGAGATTGTGGAGTTATGCAAAAATTATTCCCGTACTCACCATCGAAGAAAGAAAAAGAATTTTGGCAATAATGGTATGAAAGAGTTGATGGAGGAAATGGCCAATTTAAAAACTGATATCCTTGTTCAACTTAATACTGCATTAGGTGAGAAAAACACAAGATCTAATTCTACACCACCTTTAGCAATTTATTGCCCAAGGTGTAGGAGTAAGCATGCCTTGCGGGGACTGCCCCCTAAACAAAACTTCTATTTGTGGAATTTGTTCCAAAGAACATTCAACGAGATAAATGCACTTTGTTGCCTCATCTAAAATCTGTTTTGGGCACCCAAACAGAAGAACTCAATGCTATTGGGCAAAGACCTGGTGGTGGTTATGCACAATATCCCAATGCTCCTAGATTTCCAAATTGGGGACAATCTCCTTGGAATATGAATATGCCATGGGGACAGGCAGAAGTTTCTGCACAACCTTGGAACCAACCTTGGACAGCTCCTCCAGATTGGTCACAATCTGGATGGATGAACCCACCTTGGCATACCATGCCTCCACAATGGACACAACAAGGACAAATATGGGGACAACAATATCAGGGACAACCATTTCCACCACAGCAATATCAACCCTATCAAGGTCAGCAATATCAATCCCATCAAGGACAACAAAGGTATCAAGGGCAGACTCAAAATTTGTTGCCAGCTCCTAATCCAAATTTTTAGGGAAGAACACAACATCAACAAGCACAACCAGTAAAACAACCTCCACTCCCAGCTCAGCCTGTGACTAACCCCAATAACGCTAGACAAACAGCCCCTGTTTATGAGGCTGAGTCTGAAGATACTGTTGCAGTTCATGTACTTGACTGTGGTAACATCCAATTACGCTCAGGGAAGGTTTTACCTGACCTTGCTCCACCTACAATTGAAGAGATTCCAAAAATTTCAAGTCCAGAAAAAATACAATCAGAGCAAAAGAACGCAGAAAACTTACAAAGAAAATCTGAACGTGTCACATTAGATTTACCATTTCCTGAAAGGTTTGATCACCCCATCACTACCCCTGAATCAGAGTTAATCACAGAATTGAAGAAAATGTCAATCTCACTTCCTCTGTTGCAGGCAATTAAGGATGTACCATTAATTAAGAAAACCATTCAGGATTTATGCATAAGGAAGCCTGGCAGGAAGAAGAAAGCCTTTCCACAAACTGTACAAGTAGATGGAAAGTTGGCTGATCTTCTCTCTGGGAAATTAGTACCTCCCAAATATGGTGATCCAGGAAGTCCAGTAATCACCATTACTGTAGGATTGGTTCAAATTCCCAATGTGCTTATTGATTTAGGAGCTGCAATTAATGTCATGACCAAAGATATTATGCAAAAATTGCAGCTCACTGATTTGAGTCCTACAGCCACAGTTTTAGAAATGGCAGATAGGTCAGTTGCCAAACCAGAAGGACTTTTGGAGGATGTTCCCATTGAAGTATCTTCTTGGGAATACCCTGTGGATTTCCTAGTATTACAACCTAGGAGTACAACTAATGGCTATCCTATCATCCTAGGACGACCCTGGCTTGCCACTGTAGCTGCTTTCATAGACTGTAGATCAGGAGAAATGACTATTTCAAATGGAGTAGATCTTAAGAAAATTTCTTTGTATCCACCTGCTAAACCATCATCTAAATTTTTTGGACAGTTATGGTATCCTGAGTCGATGAAGAACAAGAGCCTCTTGTTACCCTTGCCACCATTGTAGTACAGGAACACATTGAAGAACTGAATTCACCAGAAAGAGAAATTTTTGAACATGAAACAGTCTTGGTGAATACATTGTATGAAGAAGGCCTCAATGATGATCAAGTTCTGGTCAATCGCCTATTATGGAAAGATGATGAACAAGTTGTTGAACATTTACCATCTATTCCACTTCATGAAAGTTCCTTTACATTGCCACATGGATGGCATCATCATCTTTTGACTTCTTTCACTTGTCCTATGCCAATGCTTCCATCAGGTATTGCATTTAACACAGAATCAAGAGTATTCCATAATCTGCAACCACATCATTGTCCTTTAAATGCTTTGATCAGCAAGTATGAACATGTTGACTCTGTTTGTCCTGGAATCAAGCAGATTGAAATTCAGCCAGGAAAACCTGTAAATATTAACAGCTGGTTGACTGACGATCAAGAAGCCAAACTATTTGTTGTTTTACAGAAACATGTTCAAGCTTTTGCTTGGAATTATATGGATATGGTTGGAATCCACCCTGATGTATGCACACATAGGATATACACTGAGGATGTCAAACCAGTTAGACAGCCGCAGAGACGTCTGAATCCTGCTTTGAAAGACATTGTTAAAGAAGAAATTGAAAAATTGTTGGAAGTAGGATTCATTTATCCGATTTCAGACAGTCAATGGGTTTCCCCATTAGTTATTGTGCCTAAGAAGAATGGAAATATGAGAGTGTGTGTGGATTATGGGGAATTAAACAAAGTCACACACAAGGACCACTTTCCATTACCATTTATAGACCAAGTCTTTGGACAATCTTGCTTGGTAAGAAATTTTTCTATTTTTTGGATGGTTTTAGTGGGTATAACCAGATCCAAGTGGCACCAGAAGACCAGGAAAAAACAACCTTCACATGTCCTTGGGGGACATTTGCTTATAGAGTATTACCCTTTGGATTATGTAATGCACCAGCAACATTTCAAAGAGCTGTCTTGGCCATTTTTTCTGATTTAACCAATGAGAGTGTAGAGATTTACATGGATGATTTCACAGTGTTTGGTGACACATTTGAGTATACATTAGAGCAACTTGAAAAGGTTCTAATACGTTGTGAAGCATATCATTTATCTCTTAATCCTGAAAAATGTTTCTTGATGATGGAGGAAGGAATTGTTTTAGGACATCATATCTCTGCTCACGGTATTAAGGTTGATCCTAAGAAAGTAGAGGTCATCAAGAGACTTCCTCCTCCGAAATCTCAAACTGATGTCCGTAGTTTCTTAGGACATATTGGCTTTTATCGTAGATTTATTACTGATTTCAGTACCATTGCTAATCCAATGTTTGCATTATTAATGAAAGATTCTGAATTTGTATGGTCTGATGATTGCCACAAGTCCTTTGAAGCTTTGAAAGAAAAGCTAACCAGTCCGCCAGTACTAAGAGGCCCTAACTGGGAGCTGCCCTTTCATATTCAGGCTGATGCCTCCAATACTGCTATTGGAGCCGCACTAGGGCAGATTGAAAATGGACAACACTATGCCATTTATTATATTAGCAAAAACTTGACAGGAGCTGAAAAGAATTATACTACAATTGAGAAGGAATTCTTAGCTATAGTATATGCCATTAACAAGTTTCGACACTATATCACGGGTTATCCTGTATTCATCCATACAGATCATGCTGCTATCAAATATTTGATGAATAAGCCTTTGGTTAGTGCACGAATTATTCGTTGGTTGATTTTACTACGGGAATTTGATATTACTATAGTAAATAGACCGGGGAAAGGCTAATGTGGTGGCAGATTTTCTGTCAAGATTGCCAAATGCAGAAACTGAAGAACTAGTTGAAGACACATTCCCTGATGAAAAATTGTTTGCTGTCTCTGTTCAAACTCCATGGTTTGCAGATATAGCTAATTATTTAGCTACAGGAAAGATTCCTCTTCATTTTACCTTGAAACAGAAAAAACAGTTAATCAAACAAAGCTCTTCTTTTGAATGGATAAAAGGAATATTATTTAAATGCAATCATGATCATGTTTTACGCAGGTGTGTTCGTAAGTATGAGATATATGACATCTTGAGAGTCTGTTATGATGAACCTTCGAGGAGGGCATTATTCGATAAAACATACCATTCGAAAGATTTTGGGTCTCTGGTTACTACTGGCCATCATTGCATAAGGATGTAAAAAGGTATATTAGAAATTGTGATGCATGTCAAAGAATGGGTAAGCCTACTTTCATAAATGAAATGCCTTTACAGCCTCAATTAGGTGTAGAACCGTTTGAGAGGTGGGGGTTAGATTTTGTAGGACCTATTGATCCACCCTCCCAAGGGAAGGTGCACATCCTAGTATGTGTTGACTATGTAACCAAATGGGCAGAAGCCCGTGCCTTTAAGCATGCTCGAGAAGACAAAGTGGCTGATTTTTTGTATTCACAGATTTTTCTGCGATTTGGAGCCCCACAATCTATTACTTCTGATCAAGGACCTCAGTTTATTTCAAAGGTTGTTGAAGCCTTTGTAAAATTATATGAAATCAAGCACAGGAAGTCCTCTCCTTATCATCCACAGGCCAATGGTCAAGTTGAAGTGACAAATAGGGAATTAGAAAAAATATTAACCAAAACTGTAGCAGTTCATAGAAGGAATTGGGTAGAAAAGTTACTTGAAGCAATTTGGGCTTATAACACTACTTGGAAATCCACTACGGGATTTACCCCTTTTGAATTGGTTTATGGTAAAAAACCCCTTTTACCCATTGAATTTGAATTACTAACTCTTGAACTGCTTTGGAAGTTGGTATTGATTTGTCACAGGCACAAACGGACCGGATCCTGCAACTCAATGCATTGGATGAAATACGAAGAGATGCTTTGCATCAGAACGAGATGATCCAAGCACAACGGAAAATATGGCATGATAGCCATATCCAAGAACGAAAATTCCAGCAAGGGGATTGGGCATTACTGTTTGACTCCCGCTATGAAGATTTTCTTGGGAAGTTGCAGACAAGATGGCTTGGACCATATCAGATTGAAGAAGTTTTCTCGAATGGAGCAGTTCGTCTCTCACCAATTGATGATTCGCGAAGGAAGTTAGTGGTTAATGGACATCGTCTCCGGATTTACCATAAACCACTAACTAAAAATGAATTCTTAAAACAAATAGAGCACTTGGATGTGAACATAATGGAAGAATTCCCTTCTTCCACTGAAGCAGCAGTAGTATAGTTTTTGTTAAAAAAAAAAAAAATTGGTTTACATGAAAACCAGTTATCTGGCATGTTTACTGAATTCCATTCCATCACCATTCATTCCATCACTATCCATTCCATCGCCATTTATTCCATCACTATTCATTCCTTAGCATTATCATTTTTGCCATTGTCATTCACCACCATTGTCATTGCCATCACCCATATTGTTTGTGTTTTTCAGAATTACAATACTGCACTTGTCAGCAGAAAAATAGCAAAGCTAATCAATTGTATGAAATGTAGAAAGGTAGTCAAGACAGGTATGTGTTTCTTTACATTTTAAATGTTGTAAATAGTTAAGGTATGTAGTGTATAGATTCACTTGGTTAGCATTTAAAGCATTCATAAGGTTAAAATTGGGGATGTCTAAATTAGTCAACGAAAGGGGGGAATGACATATGCTCCGGAATGACATATGCTTCGGAATGAAATTTGCTTTCGAATAACCACTGCTTCGGAACATCACAAGCTCCATAACAGTTGTGCTCTGGAATGGGTAATGACGAGGTTGTGCTCCGGAATGAGTATTGATAGATATGCTTCGGAACGACAAAATAACGACATGTGCGCAGTGCGTCGGAATATGTTGACGTTTCTTAAACGATTCAGGTAGGAACACGTGGCAAGAGATTATGGAACACGCGATTTCTGAAATCCATGATATTTAGATATCATGATTTCGTGATTCGCGTAATCATGGCACACGCATCAAAGGACATCGAAAACAGATTTTGTTTTATCTTGAAAATTCACAATTAAATTAATTAATGCCAACTCAACAAGTCGTGATCGTGTAATCTGCATTGGAATTAATTTTCCTCATTTTCAGCATATTCCATCGGTTTTAAAAATAACAAATCAACAAGTTGGTTTTACATGCTTTGTTCCGGCGCAAGAACTATCATTCCAGTGCATGTACGCTAGAACCTTCATTCCAGTGCATGTGCCCTAGAACTGCCATTCCAGTGTTTCAGAACAATATTCGCGAGCAGAGCAGAAGAAAATGGGCGGCAGAAAGAACAGAAGTGAACCAGAAAATGCCAGCTTCATACTGGAAAATCCTACGCTGCTGCAAATTTTCATCGATGGCGGTTTTATGCCGTTTCTGCAGAAATTTGATGGGAACTCTGAGGGATTGGCCGCAGAATTTGCACGAACCTTCAGAAATAACAAGATCAACATCAATGGCATGACAATCCAGGTAACTCCAGATATTTTGAGCCAAATTACTGAATTTCCTTTGCAAGGAATTAATCTCGGAAAAATAGCTAGGAAACCCTAAGTGAATTGGCCAACCAATTTAGGGCAGAAAACGATAAACCTATTGAATATGTTATGAGTAAAAATGTTTGTAAAGGAGTTAAAAGGGAAAGTCTGGAATCTCCCTGGGATGAAGTAGCCGAATGGATGATTAGATTTATTACTTGTGAAGGTCAGTATGCTGTTTTATCAGGGCACCATATGAGAATTCTAATTTATTTGAGATATGGCCACACAAACCCTGAATTCCAAGTTAATTTTCCCTTGTATTTTTATGAAAATTTAAAATCTATGGCCAAGAAATATCAGGAAGGAAAAGGAACCCCTAGGCATCATGGTTTGATTAAAATAATCTGTAAACATCACTTTAGGGGTAATTTGCGGAGCTTTGACAGATTCTTTGCTCAGTGGGATGAAACTAGAAGCCCTGCATTTGCAGCTGAAGCAGAAGAGGACATTGAAAGCCCTAAATCTGCAGAACCAGTTGAAAGCCCTAAATCTGTAGAACAAAATGAAAACCCTGGCATTGGAGAAGAGGAAATAGAAACACCTGAGCCAGTGGTTGAGACAGAGTTTGTCCAAGAAGAGGGTCCATCCTCTCCACAGGGACCTCCCTCTTCTAGGACTAGAAGACAGAGAGAAAAGCATGCTGAAATAGACTCTGCTAAAAAATGTAGAAGGGTGTCATTTTCAGTAGATGTGACTATTTTGCAGTCCAATAGCTCTGATGAAGCAGAACCAGGAGAATCTGCTCAAGAAATGCCCAAAACAGGAAAACAAAAGACTCCTGTTCAAAAATTACGAAGGTCTGCAAGACTTCAACTGGGTAAAACATCATCTGATCAAGAAAATCAAGAAGCAGTAGCAGCAGAAACAGACCTAGCAAGAATCGGCGGAACCTGCAGGCCACAAACATAACGAGCCTACATCCGGCCCTGAAGTGGTCTTGGTGGATTATTCAGATTTCGATTCTAAGGAAGAGTCAGAGGCAGAAGAAGAGTCAGAGGCGGAAGAAAAATCAGAGACAGAAGAAGAAGCAGAGGAAGAGGAAGATATCCAACTACAGCTGTTTGCAGCAAGAAGTGTGGTAAAAACACAAACCGGTTGGATAGAAAAGTGTCAAGCTTCTATTTCAGAAAAAGATCAAATAATCGCAATGTTGCAGAAAGAAGTGGCAAGTTTAACAGCTAAAATTGCATCTTTAGAGCCACAACCTGATGAAAGTATGCATGACACTCAAATGGCTGACATTCTGTTAGAATTAGCAACAGCTGCACATGTAGTAGACTCACCAATCAGGGAAGAACCTATAATGGATATTGAAGGAGAACGGGGGACGGGGGAACAACTTCGATCTCCTCAATTCCTGCTGCAGATATTGAACTATATGAACCCCTCATAGTAACACGGGACATGGGAATTCAAACTGAATTACCTATGACAAAAAGAGAGGAACAAGGGGTACGGGGTCAACTTACCTTTGGCAGAAATAGAAGAAAAAGAAACACAAACGAGACTTATGTCGGGGTTGACATGGTTGACAAAGAGGTGCGGGTTCATATTGTTCCTCAAATGCAGCAACTTGTTCGCGATCCCCTTATGGTTCCACTTGAGGAATATAATACAGATTTATCAAAGTGGATGATGAAATGCCAAAGGTTAGAAGAAAAGGTTTTAGCTTTGAAACCTTTGGAAGAAAAATGTGAGGCTAAAGAGGCGGAAATAACCAAATTGAAGAACCGGGTGCGGGATCTCCGTCGGAATGCAGAGTGTTTAGTCCAGTGCAGAAGACCTGCAAGGTTTTACACCTTAATCCTTAGAGAAAGATTTATCCGTTGGCAAATTATGAGAATCCACTCTAATTTGCCATACAAATTGGAAAATCTTGAAGAATTTGTGGATGCCTACCTGCACAGCCCAACAGAATAGAAAAATATGTTGTGTGAGTTATTCCTACATAACTTCTTTATGCCTGGTGATGACACATTCCTACCTCACATTTTTACAGGGGATATTCAGTTAAGAGCCTTCATGTCCACTCTGCAAAATCAAGAATATTGGGAACAACAGAAGCAGATGATTAAAGAAAATGAGACAAATGCAGCACTATATCTGAGGCCAATTCACGATGATTATAGGGCTGCAGCCAATCAACATTTTACTATGATGAGGGAAGAAAAGGTGAGAAAAATTTATGAAACCAATCTTCAGAAATGCTTAGTCGATTTTCAGAATTTTACTCACCAGCATTTTAATAATGCTTTAGCAGCCTGTAGAAATCGTTGGGGAGAGTTATCTATTTCCTTGTAGAAGAAAGAACCTATCTCCCCCAATAACTTGCAGTGGTCAAAAAGAAGAGCTGAAGGTATCATGCAAGTTATTCAGCAGCTGCAATATCAGTGGATAGGATTAAGATACAGATTGCCTATTGTAATCACCCCTGTTCCATGGTTTTTTGATGAGGACCCTCAGCCAGATGATCAATTTCAGGCATGGCTCAAGCAGATAAAGGAAATCAGAGGTTTCTACAGGATTCCTGGTCCAAAGTTCAGCTACCAAGAGAGAGTCATGGACAAGGATCTCTGCTCTATTGTAGCCTCACAGAATGCATGAGGACATGCATCAGAATAAGTTGGGGGGGATGATGAGGCCAAATATTGCCTCATTATTGATTATTTTAGACATCCTTAATAGACCTTTTTGATATGTTTTGATGTTAATTCTGCTGATAAAATACAATATTTACTACTATTTACATGTTTAATTGTTTAGAAGCATAATATTCTGTTTTTACTAATTTTCTGTATTTTCTGCATAAGTTTTGTTGATAAATAATGATTTATTGTGAAATGTGTTAGTGCAATCACGTGTGGGATATCTAACGTTCATATCATGCTCTCTGAAGTCGTCAAATGCAGAAAATAGCACTAAAAATAGGACAAAAACTGCAAGCTGTGCAAAACTGTATTTTGACTGTTTTAACTTAGACAAATTCCAGCCAGATTTGCATGACTTGGAATTTGGTCAAATTCAACTTGAAAAAGCATGAGAATAGGTCATTGAAATATTTCCAAGTCTAATCCACCAAATGCTCGGCAAAGGAACCGCAAACTGTGTTGAAAACAGTCATTCTGGCGCTGCTCTGGAACAACAGAGATACTGCTCCGGAATAACAGGAATGCTCCGGAATAACCAGAAAAGCACAGTTTTGACCAGAACAGCTCAGGAAAGATAGCAAATTGTAGGAGAATGATAAGGACAGCTATGTGAATCTGTTGTGCATCTTTTTCAATGCAGAAGACCTCCAGCAAATGTGCAACAAATAGATTTCATTCATGTAACCATATTCTGCATTTTAGGAATGCAGTTTTAACAACATTCCTAAAATGCCTGAAATTTGAATCATTCCACATCTGATTTAGCATGTTTTTAATATAAATAACCGGTTCCCATCTGGGTTGAGCTGTGTAGGGAGAATTAGGATTGCAATTAGTATAATTCTGAATATTGTGAAATCAGATTTCTGTAGCAGTAATATGCAGAATTTTCTTGCATGTTTTTAATTCAATAAAAAGTGCAGTTTCTGTCAGTTTTACTTTATGATTGAAGGAGCGATTAAGTAGAAAACCAGAGCTACTTCTTCACCTTCTTCTGAACCAGGGAGCAAGGGCCACTCCCAGGAGCAGAAGAAGGTTTTTACCAGGTTTTCTTGTTTAAATCGTCTCACGGCAGAATAAATAAGAAACCTGTCATTTTTCTTGCACTTCCTTATTTTTTTGAAATCATTTCCAGTTTCGAGTTTGTAGTTTCATTATTATTTCTGAGTTTATTTTCAGATCTGTTCTTTTATTTTGCAAGTTAGTTTATTTTCTGCAATTCTAATTTCAGCAACTTTCATTTCAGCAATTTTAATTCAGTTTTGAGTGCATTTCCAGATTTAGCAAAAATAAATAGGTTTCTTTGACAGTTGTTTCATTTCTGCAATTTTATTTCAGCAAGCATAATATAGTTTCCTTTCAGTTCATAGGGTTTAGAGTGACAGAAGAACCCCCAACAAACACTAATTGTTCTGCCAATAAAGCCATTTTCTGAATAGAATGTCTTACATCTGCTTGAATTGACTATCGTAAACAGCCTTAGGACACCTACCCGGATTGATAAATAATGATCAAATGATGAATTAAACGACACTCATTAGACCGCAATGGCAAGTGACATTCAAGGACAACAACAAAAGGATTTAGACTTGGGCACATTATTGGCTGATCTGCAAAAATCCATTGCTGACTTGACCTCTACAAACAAGAACATAGACACAAAGATTCGAGAGCTTCGACTAGATCAAGATAACACTAGAATCTGTTTAGAAGAACAACTCACAAATATGGAGACCAAATTGCATGACAATACCAAAACTAAACACCATGCTCAAAACTCTGAACGAGGTCGACAAACACCAGATGACAATCACTCTGATTGGGATCTAAACTTTAGAATGCCTAAATTAGACTTCCCTAAGTTTAGTGGAAAGGATTTTGATGGGTGGTTATGTCGGGTTGATCAATTATTTTGACTCCATAATGTCCCTGTCTATCATTGGGTTCAGATGGCTTCCTTCAATCTAGAATCTAAGGCCTTACATTGGTTCCAATGGCTACGGGTTGCTAACCCTGATATATATTGGGAGGAATTTGAGTCCCAACTACTCAACCGATTTGGACCTAATGATTATGATGACTTTACAGGTGCACTGACAAAGCTGAAACAAACTACCTCAGTTTGTGATTACCAGACCCAATTTGAGAAATTGGCCAATAAAAATAAGGGTTTGAATGAGGGATTTTTTATAAGTTATTTTGTTAGTGGGTTACGAGATGATCTCCAGGTTGAAGTCAAGATGTTCAAATCCCACATCATGATGGAGGCTATTAGTTTAGCTCGATTGGCCGAATCTAAACTCTTAGCTCAAAGGTGAACACCACAATTTTTGCATAATCAACCTTCTTTCCCTCCTCGGGTCCAAAATAATACTGATAATAAACCTATTTCTCCCAAGTGGATGACTACAGAGGAAATGGATGTGCATCACAACCAAGGATTATGTTATAATTGTGATGAAAATTTTACGAAGGGGCATAGATGTGCAAATAAGAGATTATTTTTAATAGATGTGGAGGAACCAGAAAATAGTGACCATAGTGATGAGGAGAGTGATACAACTGAGGCACCAACTCCATAGGAAGAGGAACCATTAGACACACCAGCAAAAATTTCATTCCATGCTCTTGTCGAGATTACCACCCCATAAACCATAAAATTTATGGGTTATTTCAAAGGCCAACGTCTCATAATTCTTATTGATTCAGACAGTACGCACAACTTTATTGATCCTCAAGTGGCCAAACAGACCAATTGCTATATACACTCATGTAATTCTTTTGAAGTTATGGTGGCCAATGGAGGCACCTTACCTTGTAAAGGTAAATGTCAAAATATCAAAATTTAGATAGGGGATTATAAACTCAAGCAATATATGTTCGTCCTTCAATTGGGAGGATGTGACTGTAGCACCCTAAAATTGGCGTAGTAAAACCTTAGCAAATAATTAAAATTACCTTAGTAATAATTCAAAATTTAAATTTTAACCCCGAACCGCCTGTTAAACCGCTTTCCTTGTTTTCCATGCCATTTTTAGGATTTGTTGTGACCGTTGGACGATATCGTCGCCGATCAGACGATATCGCCTCAGATCGGACGAATTCGTCTGGAGCAGAACGTCCAGACGATTTCGTCCCAAAACTGATTTGTTCATAATTAGCTTCTGTTCCAACGACTTCTCTAACTCGGGCAGAGCATGCGTCTGCACCGTTAGAGCCTCCCCCATTGGAGATCTCCCAAATTGGGATGATCTCCAACCTCCCAACCTCCTTCCTAAGCCTATTTAAACCTTAGGACCCCCCTTGACATTCCCCCGGCTGAAATTTCCTGTAAATCGAGTTCTATTTGCATTAGACCATCTTAAATCATCATTTGCCTTCGTATTTTTCCAAGTTTGTTTGCAGGAACTTCATTGTTTTTCAGCCGGAGCAAGCTCAGATCGTCGCAGATGATCCTGTACAATCTCGGACGATCACGCCAAAATTAGAGATGATTTCGTCTTCTCTAGACGATTTCGACTGCAGCCTACATTGGGGGCAATCAGTGCCCAGAGTTTGCGCTTTTCCTATACCTTTCTGCTATTTTATTCTGCATCTAGTTAGTTTTATTATTATTTCTTATTATTCTGCATCTTGGAGTTCACCCATGTAGCTTAAGTACATAATAAAATCATGATTAGCTATTAAAGCATGATAATTTACTTGCATTTCTATTTGGGATTATCTTATTAACATCATTATTATCATTTCACATCATTTTCCTTTATTAGCATAGCTGCATTTTCTGTATTCTGTGTCTATTTCAGGTCTCTGATGAATTCGTCAGATCTCAGATGATCTTGTCTGATTTCAGATGATCCTGTCAGATCAGAGGCGATCTGGACTGCTTCAAAAATTAGAACCTCCATCAGACATCCGAAATCAGGTATGGTTTTTCTCACTTAGCTTGTTCTCTATATTTTCTATTTAAATCTGTTTTCTGTATTCATTTAAATCTGCATTTCATATAGAACAATTTAGATTCATTTGGCCAAACCTAGGATTTGAATGATTAAAGATAAAATTGAACACATCAAACACATTCCCAACCTAGGCGTGGAGACTGCCACTAAAAGTTTCCTGGTGAACCCCACCATCCGTCAAAAAATCACCTTAATACCCCTCCCCCGAGAGGCGGGACCTTCAAAGGGCCTCTCAGTCCGAGGTACCATCCCATCCTTCTCGCATCCCCCTTTCGGGCATGGATCCTTTAGCCTGAAGGTAAGGGTGCAAAAAATTTGGAACGATACATTTTGGTGAACCCGACGTGAAACTAAAACCTTTTGAAAAAAAAAAAAATATAGATGCATTTAAAATCATTAGAAAACTACTAAGTTGCATATCATGTTTAGATGGTAGCTCCTAAGAAAAGACTAGTAGTTACTATAAATGTTGAGAACCAATTAGCAGCCATAGAAATTAATTCTGTGCTTAGTGTGCTCTAAAACGGATAGAAACCAACTTTTGTGGGACGAACTTGATAGGAGACTAGGTATCATTTCATCTAGGTCAACAGAACTTAAACAAATCAAGAGGTTTGTCCTAGATAGAATCCTGGATCCTCATCAACTCATTTTTTATCATGAACTTCAGAGAGCTTGCCATAGGTGGTTAGCTTATAGGAGAGCTCTTGTGTCTTCGGAATTGTTCACCTTCGAGGAATACCTCGAGAACGCAACTATTATACACCAATTCCTAGGTCATGTAGAAGATCAAGAGGTCATTCTTACAGATAGGGAAAGGTGGAGGAGAGTTCCTAGAGCTGTGTTATATCGAGAGTATTGCCATGAACTTTATTTCTACCAACCAGAGTCTGAGACAGATAATATCACTATAGCACTTTTTGTCAAATTCTTGAAAGAAAATTTTCAATTTGAAGAAGAACATTTCATGACTCCTGAAGAACTTGAGCCCATTAATGATATTTATAAATTGTTTATAGAAAACTAGATCATTGCTTTCATTATTATTATTTCTTGCATTTAGTGTGTTGTTTGTTATCTTTATAATATTGTTATCAAAAAACAAGAAAAAACCAAAAACATAACAAAATCAAAACATTTTATTTTAAATACTATAGTAGGTATATAATTAAAATATATACCTCTTAAGCTTGTTGCATATATATATATATATATATATATATATATATATATATATATATATATATTTGCTGAAATCTAAATTTAAGCACAATGCCTAGACTTAGGAATGGTAAACAAACTGAAGAAGAAGAAGAAGAAGATTGGTTAGGAAACAAAACAAAAAACCCAAATGTCCTTCCTGAGGATCCAATTCCGGAAGGAGGAACTCTAGAACAGCCAGAAGATGAGCTTGTTGTAGAAAATGAACAAGAAGAAAATGTTAAAGAGGAAGGATCCTCATCCCCTAGAATGGCTAGACGAAACTGTTACTTTTGATAACTTAGATCATTTCTGGAAATTTTTCAATAATAATATTGGTGCTCTTAATATGGCAGTTCGTATTGATAGAGGACAAATTAGTGACACTCAAGCAACCATGGAAGATATGTTTAACATGCACACTAATCCTTTGTCTTTTGTCGATCAAGAAAGTGATAAAGCTGGACCATCCAATATGGATATGGCCACTATAATCCAGAACATGCAAAAACAACAGGTTACCCAACCTCCTAAGGAACCTGTTATTGAGCCTAAAATCATTCCCACACAAAAGAGACCTTCATTCACTGCTTTATTTCGCCAAACTATTGATCAATATGCTTCAAATCGACAAAAACCTAAAATGAAGCCAAACATCAATTTTCAACAATCTGGGATACAACATAATACAACTTCAAAACTTCTTCATAATACCCTTCCTACCAACAATTTACACAATAGCAATATAGCATCTAATCTTCATGTCCCTCCATCATATGCTCACAAATCCCATATTCATGCCCTACCGAACCAATATGGTGGGCAAACTAGTAATCTGGAAGCCATGGTGAAACAGTTAGCTTCCCGCATGGACCAGATAGATCCCTACCGTCCCTCGTACAATTATCGAGAGATGTGTAGTCAGCCTTTGGATCCCATAGTTGTAGCACAACCATACCCTAAACACTTTCCTATGCCCGTCCTGCCTATATATAAAGGAACTGAAGATCCCATAGAGCATCTTCGCATGTTTAGGATAGCATGTCATGATATATCACATGATGACTTGCTATTACTAAAAATGTTCCCAAAAAGTTTAGGAGGAATGGCATTAGAGTGGTACTATCAATTGCCCACCCATTCTTTGAGGAATTTTGAAGAAACAACTGAATATTTTGTCCATCAATTTAGTGCCTACATCGAGAGACACGTGACCATTAAAGATTTATACAACTTAAAACAAGACAAAGATGAATGTTTTGCTGATTTCTTAGCTAGATGGAGGCAGTTGACAGGAAAACTGCACTTTGTGCTACCTTATAGGGAAATGTTGGACATTTTTATTAATAATTTGCAAGAACAAATATCCTATGAGTTATCAACTGCTACCTTAACCACCTTCGATCAAGCTATAGACTTAGCTCGAAGAGTGGAAGATGCTCTCATTAGGAGAGGTCAGCTTAAGAAGAAAGATGATGAGAAAACATCCAGAAATCAATATAAAAACAAACAAGTTGTAGGTGATGGAGTCACTGATAGCAGAAATGTTGCTAATATCAATACAACGAAGACAACAGAAAAATTTATATTGAAACCTCCTGATAAACCTCCTCGAGAGTTTACTAGATTGAATCAACCATTATCAACTATTCTACCCCAATTACTCGAAAGAGGTTTGATTCAATTACCTAATATCCGGGAACCTGATCCAACCATACCCGGATACAGAGCTGACTTACACTGTGATTTCCATAGAGGACCTGGACACTCTACCAACTCTTGTAAAATATTGAAACATAAAATACAAGATTTGATTGATAATAATGAAATGGAGGTGCAAGCCTTTCAACCTAAACAAAATCCTCCTAATAATGCTCAAAAGAACATTCCCCAAAATCAGAATCAAAATGCTAATCAATCATTAGATATATTTCAACATCCTTTACCAAAACATGGTAAAGAGGTGGCCAATCAAATTGAGCATCATAATGTCCCTCCTCCTACCCGATATGTAGGAACCATTAGTGGACATTTACCTAATCATGATTTACAAAAATTTGACACAACTTTATCCATGGTCACGACCAGGCCCCTACATAATATTCAAACTCTTGATTGTAGTGATACAGAATATGAGACTGAAAGTGACATGGAAATCACATCAAATCAATCGAATAGTTCTGAAGATGAATCAGATGCTATTCAACCTATTACAAATTCTATGATTCCAGAAGAACCTTTTCCAAGAAGAGTTACTACTAGACCATCTTCTCATCAATTGCTTCCTAATCAACAAGTTATAAACACTAGACCAAGACCTATTCATCATCCGCAAAACAATATTGTAGGTACCATTGGAGCTATTACTAGACAACAAGCTCAAAATTCTCAACAAGAACAAAATCAGAATGATGGATCAACTCCATTTGTTTTGAAAATTCCTAATAAAGGGAATTAGGCACCTAATGTTCAACCTAAACCTCCCTATAATATTAATGAGCAACTATCCAATACTACAGCCTGAATTTCTCTTTTGGACCTTTTAAGATCTTCTCCTACACATAGAGATGAATTGATGCTCACATTAAGCCAAATGATGGTACCACAAGATATTCAACCTGAAGCCATGACCAATACTATCATCACTCGAGAAGTTGATTGTATTGACTTTCGAGATAAAGATATACCACAACATAGTTTACATAAGGATAACCCCTTATATATTACTGCCCTAATAGGAGATGTAGCTATTAAAAGGGTCTTGATTGATAATGGTTCATCTCTAAACATTTGCACTTTTGACTTCTACCAAAGATTTGGGTTTAGAAGTGATGAAATGAAAAAAATTGACATGATCATAAAAGCTTTCAATGACGAAACACAAGAAACGTGTGGAGTTATCACCATCCCATTGCAAGTTGGTCCGAGAACCTTAGATACGACCGTGTTTATTGTACATTGCCCCGCATCATACAATATACTCTTGGGTCACCCTTGGATCAATGCAATGCGGGCTGTCCCATCAACTTTACACCAATGTGTTAAATTCGAATTTAAAAATCAGTTGGTCACTATCCATGGTGATCCTAGACCCTTTGATATGTGTGCTTTGGCAGAACCTTGTTGGAGTTCAATTTTGCCCTGCTTCTGTCATCCACACATCCTAATTCTTATTTTTCATCTAAACGTGTGAAACACACACCCATAACTTCATCTATTTCTCCTCCATTAATTTCACCCTCATATATAGCTCAACAATCTTCTAAACAAACCACACTAGAACCTCAAAAAGATCTTAAATCCACAACCAATCCTTCATGTTCCACTCCTATAATTTCAAAACCTATAGACCCATTTATTAACACCTCCACATTATCTACATCTACCAAAGCCATATCTTCCACATCTAAAGATATAGGGAATGATCCTTCTACATCTTATGCTCTTTCTGATGAGCTCTTACCTGATTTATCTAAAATTCTTATATCAGAAAAAACAAATGCTTCTATGCAAGATTCCATTATTTTAAATAATTTGTCGCCATCTCCTCATACTTTGGGCCTCCCACAACCTATGGGAAGTACTTACCAAGTCGGGAGTTGTGCCTTTATTTATAAGGGATATGATTGGGGAAGAATACCCAGGAACATCAAAACTCATTATGATGGATATGCTCGATGCTATTTTACTAATGAGTATATTAAAGCTAAACCTATAATGCTTAAAATGGGATATAAAGGGAAAGGCTTGGGACCTTTCCAAGATGGTATGAAAGAACCCTTTGAGGTAGAACCATGGCCCGCCCGATGTGGTGTGGGCCTATTTCCTAGTAAGGGTCAACCCTTCCCTTTTGAAGATGATGATCAACTCATATGTTATCAAGATTATTTGGATGGGCGTGATGATTTGCCTCTAAAAAATCAGCCATTTACATGTAATATGCTATCCATAGCTTACCCTGAAATGATTGTTGAATCCGATGATGAGTTGGAAGGAGATATTTTCCATGATGTCTCCGTTGAAGAGTTGTTACACAATGGTTTTTATTTTGATGGTTCTATACCTACTATAGCCCAACTTGAGGCCACGACTCCTCAAGATGAATTATCCAAGTTAACCTTAAAAGAATTACAAGAATTGGGCGTTTCACCCGCCCCACCTAATTTTGAAAGAGATCTACACATGGAAGTAGAAAACGTCATTAAAGTTAACATTGGAACTGAGGATAATCCTCACATAATCAATATTGGATCAGAATTAAGTCAAGAAAAACAAGAGCAATACATTGCATTTCTTAAAGAATATGAAGATGTCTTCGCTTGGACATATGAAGATATGCCAGGTTTAGACCCTTCCGTAGTCATGCATCACCTAGTAGTCCATCCGGATGCTAAACCTGTTAAACAGAAACTTAGAAAAATGCATCCCAAAGTGGCCTTGCTAGTCAAAGGGGAGTTAGAAAAACTCCTGAATGTTGTTTTTATACAAGCTATTGATTATGCTGAATGGATCTCGAATGTAGTTCCAGTCACCAAGAAAGAAGCTACCAAAGTTAGGGTTTGCACAGACTTTAGAGATATTAACGTTGCATGCCCTAAAGATGATTTTCCTCTTCCCAACATGGATCAAATCATTGATTTTACTGTTGGGAGTGGAATGATGTCCCTAATGGATGGATTTTTTGGCTATAATCAGATCAAGATAGCTCCTGAAGATCAGGCTAAAACAACCTTTATTACCCCTTGGGGTACCTTTTGTTGGAAAGTGATGCCATTTGGTTTAAAGAATGCAGGCGCAACATATCAACGAGCCATGACTTATATCTTTCATGATATGATGCATGATATCCTACATGATTATGTAGATGATATTATAGCTCGCTCTATTAATGAAGATGATCATTTAGATGATTTGAGAAAAGTATTTAATCGGTTAAGAGAATATCTTATTCGATTAAATCTAGCCAAATGTATATTCGGAGTCAAGTCCGGTAAATTATTAGGGGTTTTAGTTTCTTTACGTGGTATCAAAATCGACCCTCTCAAGATTGTGGCTATCACTGATATGCCCGCACCTACCAATATATCTGAGTTACGAAGTTTACAAGGTAAGCTTCAAGCTATCCGTCGCTTCATCGATAAGTTGGCGGACAAAACCGGTCCCTTTCTTAAGCTTCTTAAGAAGGATGTCCCTTTTAATTGGGATGACGAATGTAAGGAAGCATTTGAACTTCTCAAACAATACCTCCTTAACCCACCTATGCTTTCACCGCCTAGACCTGATCGCCCATTTATCCTATATATTTCAGCTTCAGATTTTGCTTTAGGAGCTATGTTAGCTCAACTTGATGATGAGAAAAGAGAACGTGCTAATTATTATATTAGCCAAACTTTAATTAGTTATGAAACCCGCTACACAACATTAGAAAAACTATGTCTAGCAATCATATTTTCTACGCAAAAATTATGCCATTATATGCTCAGTCAAAAAACGTATGTCATTGCTAAATATGATCCCTTGCGGTATCTCATGAGTCGACCTTATTTATCGGGTCGCACAGCAAAGTGGGTTCTTGCTCTAAGCGAGTTTGAACTCACATTTATAGGACAAAAGTCTGTTAAGGGTCAAATCATAGCAGATCAATTAGTTGCTGCACCCTTAGAGTCTACCCATCCCCTCATCATTGAGTTTCCTGATGAATGCCTTCAATTAGAGGCAGACCATGTTGAACAATGGTCCTTATACTTTGATGGAGCCCGATGCATGAGTGGGGCTGGTGCAGGTATTATTTTAATATCTCCACAAAAACACATTATACCTTTGTCCTTTAAATTAACATTTGCTTGTACTAATAATACTCGCTGAATATGAAGCTCTAATCCTTGGATTACGAGCTGCCTTGGCGCTAAAAATTAAACATCTGCTAGTTTTTGGTGATTCTCAACTTGTCATAAACCAAATTAATGAAGTTTATCAGACCAGAGATGATAAATTGTGCCCATATAAAGCATATGTTTTACAATTAATATCTCTATTTGATCAAGTTACCTTGGAAGCTATTCCTAGAACTAGCAACCGTGCGGTTGATGCTATGGCCGCAGATGCATCTCTTCTGCCCTTGGAGTTAGATGACGAATATGCCACCATCATTATTCATCGACTCCAGGAACCCGCTTCAAATAAGTCATGCTTAGAACCTTTGGATGTGTTTCTAATCAATGAAACTACTCCTGAACCTTGGTATACGGATATATTTGATTTTCTTCAAAATGGGACTTTCCCTGCTAGTTCTAATAGAAACCAATGTCGGTTATTACGTAGACGAGCAAGTCGCTTTGTAATAATTGGCAATACCTTATATAGGAGATCTTTTGAAGGTATTTTACTGAGATGTTTGAGTCTAGAAGAATCTAAATCAGCTTTGAGTGAAGCCCATGATGGATCTTGTGGAGGACACTTCAGTGGTAGTGCCATTGCTAAAAAGCTCCTTAGGATAGGATACTTTTGGCCTACCATGGAGAATGATGCACATGATTATGTGTGCCATTGCGACAAGTGCCAGAAACATGCTGACCTTGTCCATGCCCCTGCACAAGAACTACAGGCTATTTCATCTCCTTGGCCCTTTTCAAAATGGGGCTTAGACATTATTGGCAAAATTAATCCTGTGTCATCCGATGGACACAAATTCATCATAACCGCCACTCGAGTATTTTACGAAGTGGGTTGAAGCTATGCCTTTAGCTTCCTGCACTGGAACACAAGTCTCTAAATTTATTTTTAATCAAATCATTTGTAGGTTCGGAATTCCTGCAAATCTCATCTCAGACAATGGAACTTGTTTCAAAAATAAAGATGTTAAGAAATTATGTCAAAAATATAAGATTCAACATCGCTGGTCCACTCCCTATTATCCTCAGGGTAATGGCCAAGTAGAAGCATCTAATAAAACATTAATTAAAATCCTTAAAATATTGGTCAATAAATTTGGCCGCGACTGGCACATTCAATTATATCCATCTTTGTGGGCATATCGCACTAGCGTGCGTACTCCCACAGGTACTTCACCTTTTGTTTTGGTTTATGGTGCTGAAGCTATTTTTCCCTTTGAATTAGAAGTTCCTTCTTTGGCTCTACTACTTCAAGATACCGAAGTAGGAGATGAATATCGAAATGAGCAGACTCAATCAGCTAGAACTCCTAGATGAAAAGCGCATCAATGCTTTGGAGCATCTTCGTGCCTACCAAAACAAGCTTAAAAGATCATATGCTAAAAAAGTTCGTCATCGATCCTTTGAGATCGACGACCTTGTTTTAAAAGAAAATAAAAAAAATACTAATGCAACTAAAGACCTTAAAGGTAAATTTGAGCCCAAATGGCTTGGACCATATATTATCACTGCTAAATTTGAATCGGGAGCATACAAATTAGCTACCTTAGATGGTAAAGATCTTAAAGAACCTATGAATATTATGCATCTTAAGCGATATTACGCATAAAATTTGGTCATTTCATCATTTGTATATATTTTGCATGTTGTTTCATTTTAAAAGTATATAAAAATGTTTAAACAAAAACAAACAACAATATTATTGACTCTTTCGAAACAAAAAAAAAAATATAAAAAATAAAGAAGAAAGAGAGAGTCAAAATTATCAAACTCCTCAAAAATATTTGTTGTATATATTTATTCTTGAAGTATTGCAGTTATATTTTCAAATTATTTTGGATAAATTAGCATTTATTTGGAATCCCTCACTTTTGCAAACACAAAAATAAATATCTTGATTTTATCTGGCATGATTACTAATCTCTCTTATATCAAAGTCCACAAATTCAATTAAATAAAGTTTGAGCATAGAGAATTGATCTTGTTATTTACTTAAACCAAGCATATCCTTTCACAATAAAATGATTACATTTGTAATTTCCATGCTATGCTACATAGTAGAAGTGGTTTCTTGAGCGAAAAGTTTCCCCTGCTATCCTATCATGCACATGGTCTAGAATCTTTGAGAATTGACAAAAGGACAAGCTCACCCCTACCCGGAATAAAAATCCCTTGCTCTACAGCTAATCCGAGCAAGTATCCCTAGAATAGGAAGCAAAGAAAAAGAAAAATCAAGCAAAATCATGAGAAAAAGAAGCATTATTTCAGTATCATTTTGTACTATCTCAGCACTATTTCAGCATTATCTCAAATATCAAGCAAAAATACAAAAAAAAAAAAAAAAGCGAAAGCAAGCAAAAGCAAAAGCAATAAAATCCCTTTCCCTACCCATTGAAAAGAAAAGAAGGGTTGATGAGCTTGAATCCCTGGAATTCTCAATTATTCGAAAACTGTGAGGTAAGCCCCATAACAGGTGGTTTGTGCCCAACCCGCTTGGCCTTGGGTAACTCCTAGCGTGGTGATATGTCTGTCACATTAGCGACCTTCTTTTGTACAGACCTATGTCCGCTTATGGATTAGCTAGCTCTTGATAACCCGACTTACATAGTAGTCTCGGTACGGTTATATGCATCTAAATCATGGTTAATGAACACTTATTTGGTTAATTCAAATCACTTGTATCAAATTATCTTGCTCAAAACTGGTAAATGCACAAAGCAATTGCACACACAT
The DNA here is from genome assembly GCA_028583015.1 of Wollemia nobilis. Classification (NCBI taxonomy): domain Eukaryota; kingdom Viridiplantae; phylum Streptophyta; class Pinopsida; order Araucariales; family Araucariaceae; genus Wollemia; species Wollemia nobilis. The sequence continues at coordinate 7,695,481 of JAQPPZ010000440.1, forward strand.
TTGTATTTGAGAGATTTTGTGTATCATTATGATAAATCAAGATCGGAAATGAACTCACATACGCACATGGGATTCCTTATAAATCTAACTTTTGTCTTTGAGATACTTTGAAATATTTTTGCAAATTGTCTGGAATAATTTCATTTTCTTATTTGAGAACAGTTGTTTAGTATAAAGACAACTACATGCATTTTCAAAAAAATCAAAATCATTTTCAAAAACATGCAATAAAGTTACATTTATATATAATTTTTGACTTTCGCGACGATGGTATAGTTCCAAAACCAAAATTGGAATTTTATGCCTAGCGCAAGTCCTCATCTTTATATTTTCTATTTATTTTCAAAAATTAAAAATCAACCATGCAATAAAACTATTATATCAATTTCTTCTTTGGATTTCGTGATGATGGTATAAGTCTATACCTAAATATTCTATGCCTAGCGCAAACCATTGTACTAATTTTATTTCCCATTTATTTAAAATCATAAAAACATATGACTTAAATCATTATGTTACACAATTATGCTTTAAAAGAACGCACATTGTTACTATTTCATGTCATTATGTCAACCTTCAATTTTGCAATGATGGTATAATTCCTAGGGAATTATTCAAAAAATTTATCACACTTAGGAATTTATGCCTAGCAAAAATCATTTTTATTATATTTCATGCAAAATATTTTCATGGAAATCTGAAAACAAATCACCATCATCATCATCATTTGCATTATCCCAACAAAGTCTTAAGACAGTCTCTTAAGCACTCTTTTACTTTTAACAATATTTCTATACTGGGATTAGCTTGACGACCTAGCGAGCGACGACTCCATGAAATGGTCATAAATAGCAACAATGTCCTTTGAAATTATTGTTAAAAGTCCCTTTTATTTTTTATCACCATCATATCACAAACAACCAATTTGTTTACATCAGATTATTTCATTTAAATTTTAAAAGCATGACATTAAAATCATAATATTTCCAAATGACATAATTACATGAATCATCAAATCAATCACATCAAAACATTAAAGCATCATACAAACACATAAGACAAGTCATATGATCAAAAATATCTCATATATATATATATATATCAACAATATATACATCATATCAAAACTGGATCGGTATGCCACAATCTGTACCTCGGCATACTCAATCCTCTATCAAAAATAATAAACACTATATATGAATCTATGCAGTGCAGTTACCTAGCCTCGAGAACCCCTCGAGCTCTCAGCCTCATCTCCTCCCCCGCCTCGAGGTGGACGAGGTGGCCCCATCGTAGTCCGTGTGGTGCTATGAGTCCTAGTCGTCGATCGAGATGAAGTCCTCGATGACCCCACCATGATCGGATCCGTAATGGGCCGATAGCGGTACCCTCTACTCCTCTGGCACCATATGGAAGTATATCCCCGATAGAATGTGGTCTGGGCAACAGCCCATGCTAGCTCCCGAGTGCTCGCCCTCCGCTCCGTGCTCCGAGGCGTGCGACCTCATATTTGAGCCGTGTGGCCTCCTCTCGGTGTCGTGCAGCCTCATCCTGCAAGGTCTGCACTTGAGCCTAGAGACGGACAGTCTCTGCCCGGAGAGTAGCCATCTCACTACTCTCTCCTACCTCGACACCCTTGCCCTTATCGGGCGATGGTGGCCTCTCTCTCCATGGAGAAGGGGGTCTCTCCTCCCTCCTCTCCCACTGCCGTGGCCTCTGTTGAGCCTGTGGCCTCCTCTGCTCTCTCCCATCGTGACCCTGTGCCGCCTCAATGGCCGCCTAGCGCTGCCTCCCCATCCGATGCACAACTACGTGAATCGGACCCTGAGCCCTCGTCATCCGAGGAGGGCGGATGCCTGTGTACCAGGCATCATAGCCATCGGCTACCCTAGCATCATCCCCATCCACTGGCTGGATGGGGGCATCATCCATATCCTCACTCCAGAAGCACTGCATATCTAGAGCCCCGCTGACTGTAGTGTTATCCCGGATGGTCCAAGAAAACTCGTAGTCCCTGAGAGATGGGATCCCCTGCTGTAGACCGAACTGCCTCAAAACTCGGTCGTAGCGGTGGAGCTCCACCTCTCCCCTCTCCATCCTTAGCTAGCAGGTTCGCCTGATGCGAGCCAGCTCCTGTCCATCCTCGGCCCACCCTGGATGATCTCTCCAAGGCCTCCAGGTGATCTGGTCGGAGACAAGGTCATCAAGTAGTCTCTGGGACATCGGCAGATCTATCCGCCACTGTGACCCTCTTCGGAGCCACCAGTAGAAAACTCGGGGCCTCTCCCCATCAATCCCTATCAATGGGAGCCCTACCGGCCTTCGCACCATGATGTGCTCCCAGCACCAAACCTGTAGTAGTGATGTCATGACCAGACATCGGTCGCCCTTGTATACGACCCCATGCAGGATCCTATACAATCGGCATAGTATAAAGCTTCCCCAAGCAAACCTGTACCCATGGTCTCTCATATCATAGACCACATCTGTCAGTAGCCATGGTACTCTGCATCCACTCTGATGGCATAGCAATAGACCACCTACCACCCCAACCAAAACCTATGTCAGTCTAGATGCCCTAGGCATCTGGCGTAGCGACTCGATGTTCACTCCGCCCTTCTCCAGGGTGAAGCTCGGATCTCCGCACAATCGCATCATCACGTGGCCCTGATTGGCCATGGGAGTTATCAACCATCCTTGTATGGGGATCCTCAAAATCCTCCATACATCCTCCAATGTGGGAGTCATCTCCCCTATCGGTAACCGAAAATAGGAAGAACCCGGATACCACCTCTCTGCTAGGGCTGTCAATAGCCCCATATCTATAGAAACCTCTGGCATATCTGCCACATGCTGCAAGCCGACTTGAGCCAACTGATCTCACTCTTCTTGAGATAGAGTGGCCAAGTCATCCCTCAGCCCATCGTATTTCCATTCTCGGCTCTTTAGTAATCCTCTCTGCAACATAAACAACAAAACAATAAAAATCATTAATAAAACAGTGATTAAAAATGCAAGTAAAATAAGTTCAATTTTATACAAATGATGATATCGTCCACTATTGGATGATATCATCCAAAATTTGAGCAAATTCGTCTCTGATTTTGCAAGAGGGAATCGTCCCTTATTGGACGAAATCGTCCCCATATCGTCGATTTCGCCCTTGGACGAAATCGGCGATATCGAGACGATTTCGATGAAATTGAGACGATTTCGTCTCGATGATGTCGACGGCCCAAAAATGGCCGTGATGCTCAAAAATCATTCAAAATTAATCTAAAAAGCATGGAAATTCAAATTAAAGCATTCTAAACTAAGTTTAGACCCTTACCCGTAGCCCGCGTCGGACCTCTCGTCGATCTGTGTGCTGTCTCGACCATCTTGTCTGTAGAGCTCTAGAAACCAAGAAAATGAACAGTAAAAATGAATTAGGGTTTTACCCTATTTTTCTTAATTTTATTCAAAAACAAATTAACAACATTTTAATTTTGCTTTTCCGCATTTTTACCTCAAACGTTCGATTTGGGTAAAAACACGGAGGGGGCACCATAGTAAGTTGTCGTACGATTCGACCTAGAATCGTCGCCTAAAAATGGGAATAATTTTTGCTTTCTCGTAAATCGAGAAGAACTCATCTTTAACGCATTTTCTTCAAAAAATTTGCTAAAGAGGGGGCAAAATGTAGCACCCTAAAATTGGCGCAGTAAAACCTTAGCAAATAATTAAAATTACCTTAGTAAATATTAAAATTTGAATTTTAACCCCGAACCGCCTGTTAAACCGCTTTCCTTGTTTTTCATGCCATTTTTAGGATTTGTTGTGACCGTTGGACGATATCATCGCCGATCAGACGATATCGCCTCAGATCGGACGAATTCGTCTGGAGCAGAACGTCCAGACGATTTCGTCCCAAAACTGATTTGTTCATAATTAGCTTCTGTTCCAACGACGTCTCTAACTCGGGCAAAAGCATGTCTGCACGGTTAGAGACCTCCCCCATTGGAGATCTCCCAAATTGGGATGATCTCCAACCTCCCAACCTCCTTCCTAATCCTATTTAAACCTTAGGACCCCCCTTGACATTCCCCTGGCTGAAATTTCCTGTAACACGAGTTTTATTTGCATTAGACCATCTTAGATCATCATTTGCCTTCGTATTTTTCCAAGTTTGTTTGCAGGAACTTCATTGTTTTTCAGCCGGAGCAAGCTCAGATCGTCGCAGACGATCCTGTACAATCTCGGATGATCACGCCAAAATTCGAGACGATTTCGTCTTCTCTAGACGATTTCGACTACAGCCAACATTGGGGGCAATCAGTGCCCAGAGTTTGTGCTTTTCCTATACCTTTCTGCTATTTTATTCTGCATTTAGTTAATTTTATTATTATTCCTTATTATTCTGCATCTTGGAGTTCACCCATGTAGCTTAAATGCATAATAAAATCATGATTATCTATTAAAGCATGATAATTTACTTGCATTTCTATTTGGGATTATCTTATTAACATCATTATTATCATTTCACATCATTTTCCTTTATTAGCATAGTTGCATTTTCTGTATTTTGTGTCTATTTCTCTGATTGCAGGTCTCTGAAGAATTCGTCTGATGAATTCGTCAGATCTCAGACGATCTTGTCTGATTTCAGACGATCCTGTCAGATCAGAGGCGATCTGGACTGCTTCAAAAATCAGAACCTCCATCAGACATCCGGAATCAGGTATGGTTTTTCTCACTTAGCTTGTTCTCTATGTTTTCTGTTTAAATCTATTTTTTGTATTCATTTAAATCTGCATTTCATATAGAATAATTTAGATTCATTTGGCCAAACCTAGGATTTGAATGATTAAAGATAAAATTGAACACATCAAACACATTCCCAACCTAGGCGTGGAAACTGCCACTAAAAGTTTCCTGGTGAACCCCACCATCCGTCAAAAAATCACCTTAATACCCCTCCCCCGAGAGGCGGGACCTTCAAAGGGCCTCTCAGTCCGAGGTACCATCCCATCCTTCTCGCATCCCCCTTCCGGGCGCGGATCCTTTAGCCTGAAGGTAAGGGTGCGGAAAATTTGGAACGATACAGTGACGTTGTGTTATGATCCCAATGGATGAGCACCTTCAGCACTTTCTCCTGCAACCTTGTAGAACTATGACTGCAATTCTCACAAAATGGACAAAAATATACCCTCAAGGGTATCAAGGCTGGCCCTACACAAATTATTAGTTCCAATCACATTAAGAAGTTGTTGAAAAAGTCCTCCCATGGGTTCATTGCACAAATATTTTCAATTCATCCACCCACTTCTATAGCAAATCCAATTCCAGCATATTTGCAACTTGTTCTAACCAAGCACAATGGCATCTCTTTAGAACCAACTATACTACCACTTCGTCACTCTCATGACCATGCTATTCTACTACTTTTGAGTAGTGCACAACTGAACATCAGACCGTACCGGTATCCTCATGCTCTGAAGTCAGAAATCAAGAATATGGTATAGGAATTGCTCAAGGCAGGTGTCATCCAACCTAGTACCAGTCTCTATTCTTCTCTAGTTTTGCTAGTTCGTAAGAAATATGGCTCGTGGAGATTGTGCATAGAATATCGTGAGCTCAATAAGATCACCATCAAGGATAAATTTTCCATTTTTGGTAGTGGATGAATTGCTAGATGAATTACATGGAGCTATGTATTTCTCTAAGTAGGACCTTCATTCGGGGTACCATCAAATCAGGCTCAAGGACGAGGATATTACAAAAACTGCTTTCCATACTCATGAAGGTCACTATGAGTTCTTGGTAATGGAATTTAGTTTGAAAAATGCACCATCCACATTTCAAAGCCTTATGAACAACATCTTCCATCCCTTCATGCGAAAGTTCATCCTGGTTTTCTTTGATGATATATTGGTTTATAGTTGCTCATGGGAAGAACACCTTACTCATGTGGATCAGAAATTACAGTTATTGGCACATCAACTCTTGCTAAGCGGTCTAAGTGCTCATTTGGTCTGACTGAAGTGGAGTATTTAGGAAATATTATTTCCAAATATGGTGTCAAGGTCGACCCTAAGAATATTCAGGCAGTTTAGTACTAGGAAAAACCCCGCACTCTCAAAGGACTTTGGGGATTCTTAGGACTTATAGGTTATTATAGGAAATTTATTCATAATTATGGGAAGATAGTAGCTCCCCTCACATCTATGTTAAAGAAGGACTCTTTAACTTGTATAGGACCCGTTGATCAAGCTTTAATTGAATTAAAGCATGCCATGACCACCCCACCTATTCTAGCCATGTCAGATTTCTCTAAACCATTCATCATTGATAGTTATGCTTCTGGTCATGGCATTGGGGAAGTATTGATGCAAGAAGGGAGACCCTTTGCCTTCACTAGTAAGGCACTCTCTGAGCATAATTTGGGAAAATCTACATATACCAAGGAGATGTTGGCCATATTACATGCTGTCACCCATTGGAGACCATATCTCATTGGGCACCATTTCTCCATTAAAAAAAACCATCAGAGTCTCAAATATTTCTTAGAACAACGGGTTGCTACCCCAGAACAACAAAAATGGGTTTCTAAACTCATGGGCTATGATTATGATATCACCTATAAGAAGGGCAAATAAAATCTTGTGGTTGATGCTCTCTCTTGCCAATTTGAGGCCCTCAGTATGATATGTGCTATCTCCGTACCTGTCCCCCAATGGATAGATTCCTTATGATAGGAGGTACTTCAAGATGTAGACCTACAAGCTTTGATGGCTTCACTTCAAGTTGATCCGACTTCATCCCTAGGCTACAATTGGGATGGCCAAGATTTGTGTTATCGCCAAAACCTTGTTATTCCCCATACCTCACCACTTTATGACTTCTTCATGAAGGAACTACACACTGCTCCCTCTGCAGGTCATTCTAGATTTATCAAAATGTATGAACGCCTGAAGCACACATTCTTCTAGAAAGGTATGAAATAGGACATCCATGACTTCGTGGCAGCTTGTGATACCTGCCAATGGATGAAAGGTGAAACAGTTCATTATATGGGTACTCTTCAACCCTTACCCATTCCAAATCAGTTATGAACTGATATTTCTATGGATTTTATTGAAGGGTTACCTAAATCAGGTGGTAAGTCTATTATTCACGTGGTAGTGAATCGCCTTTCAAAGTATTCTCATTTTTGTCCCCTTGCCTATTCTTACACAACCTCCACCATTGCCCAAATCTTCCTTGATTCCATTTTTTGCCTTCATGGTATGCCCACCTCCATTGTGTCCTATGGAGACCTGTTGGCATTTTTGCCACATTGTTTTGATTGTTGATTATTCATGCATAAATTGTAAAATTCTCACTCCTCTGTGTTTCTCTACGAGTTTTGGTGCCAAAACAACTAAGTCCGAAGACTGTCGCGATATCGCGACCAAAAAATAGCATGGAGAGCACGGGTTCAAAACCGTCGCGATATCGCGACATGTCGCGTTATCGCGGGTCTTTTGAGGAGAGAGAAGCCAAAGTCGGAGAATGTCGCGATATCGCGACGTGTTCCAAAATCATGGTCAAAGTGGTCAACGGAGGCAGAGCAGTGAAATTGTCGCGATATCGCGACATGTCGCGTTTTCGCGACTTGCGATGGCCATGGAGCAGAGTGACAGAAAAGGTCACGATTTCGTGACATAATTGAGCAAAGGGCAATGACAATGAACCACGTCGCGATATCGCGACAGAAAAGTGAACAAGGGGCAGAATGTAAAAACGTCGCGATATCGCGACATGTCGCATTATCGCGGTCAAGTTGAAGAAAAAGCATAAGGCATGAAAGGCGTCGCGATTTCGTGACATTTTTGAAGATGAGGCCAAGCAAGAGGAAGACGTCACGATTTCACGACAGAAAGCGGCAACAGTAGAGAAAGCAAGGAAACGTCACGATTTCGTGACATATTGTGGAGAAAAGGCTAAATAGAGAAGAAGTGTCACGATTTCGTGACATGTCTTGTTTTCGCGATGTGAAAGCGTGGAAAGAACAAAATGGTACGGAATGTCGCGATTTCGTGACATGTTTCGTTTTCGCTACCTGCAAGAGGATGAAGGCCAAGGAAGAGAAAACTGTCATGATTTCGTGACATGTTGCAGTTTCATGGGTAGACAGAAGAGAAGGGCACAGAAAGTAGAAGACGTCACGATTTCGTGACATGTCGCATTTTCGTGACGAGAAGCAGTGATGAAGCCAAAAGAGAGAAAGATGTAGCGAAATCGTGACTTGTCACGTTTTCATGGTTTGAAACAGTGAAAGGACAATATGGGGAAAGAACGTCATGATTTCGTGATAGGTCATAGTTTCATGAGAACAGAGCAAAGAAGGAGCAGAATAGTACGAAACGTCACGATTTCATGACGCATCATGTTTTCGTGACCTAAGGTGACGAAGGAGAACAAAGAGCCGAATACGTCATGATTTCGTGACATGGTTGGTTTTCATGATCCAAAATGGCAAAAGCGTACGGAGGAGAAAAATGTCACGATTTCGTGACATGTCACGTTTTCGTGACCCATCACAGTTTCGCGCCAGAAAGCAGTTCAACGGCCCGATGAAATATTGTGATTTCCAAGGATTAAAAGCACTCCAGAATTTAATGTTTTGTTGCTTTCCAATGTGTGCAAGATAGAAGAACGTGCTCAGGCTTGTAGTTTTCGAAGCCACCAGAATTGAAGATGCCTCCATTATTCAAAGCTTATGTTCATGATTTTCTAATGGTCTAAGCATGCTTCGAGAATGACCATTTAATGAAGACGACCGGTTCCTTGTTTCATTTAATTTTTGGTTTCTCCGAGGCTGGTTTAAGGGGATCATTTCCTTATTTTTATTGCACATTTTGTAGATCTCGAGGAAGTTCATTTCATATTTTAAATGCTACAAAGAGGCAAGACCTCTATAAATATCAATGTATATCTCAGAAAGAGGGATCGAGAGAGAGACTTTTGCTGAAAAACTTTTCAAGTTCTTTGCATGAATGAAAGATATTTGGCCTCTGGTTTTGCAAGCAACTTTTTGTGTGTTTTTCCTTCTATCTTATGCATTCCTCATTTACGCTCGTATTTCTTATCTGCTGCTTAATTTGAATTCTGCATCTGAGTTTAAATATTGCTAGTGAGGAAGTGAGTTCTGGAATGTGATTTTGGAGGTTATCTGCGCAAGGTTGTAAGTGAATTACGTCGCTATCTTTTGTTATATGTTGTTAGTGTGCTTAAAGTTATCTACTGCTAATCTTTCTCGATCTGACAAATTTGGCCTGTGGCTACATTTCCCATCTCTTTTCGTAATTTCCCATTTCTTTTTGCATATTTCCAATTCCTTTCCTGCAACTCTAGTCTTCATCAAGCTTAGATTTAGTAAGGGAACCAGCCCTCTCTGGAGATTGGTCTGGGAGACATTTCTTTCTCCCAACCTTTCAATGTTGGCCGGGTCTAGGGCGCATTTTGTATAAAATCCTTTCCTGTGGCAGATTCGTGACCAACAATTTTTGGCACGCCCGGTGGGACAGACTATTTCTGTCTCAGAGAGATCCCATAGTATTGAGGGTTTAATGTTCGCCTTCATGCCGTATAGTTAGAACATTTGGTGACTCTGCAATACCCAAAAATCTCTGAACGTGGATACAGTGAAAGCTGTACTTCATGATCACGAGATCGAAGTCCAAAAAAGTTGAAAATCTTGTTGAGTTTTTTGAACTTGACAACACAAAAAGAGGTGAACACTCTAGGTTGGTTTCCCCATCGCTTGCATCATCTGCCATATCCACACAAATCCTTGGTATTGTTACTAGTTTTCCATCTTCTCAGTCACATCCACTAGTCCCAATGGCCCAGTATCCTCAACCTAGGCAGTTTTCAGCATGGAATAGTTCAGGAGCCTTGAATTTGTAGGCTCAAAATCCAGTTCCTCAGGCTGCTTTGAAAGCCTTGCCAACCTATGATGGTACTGGTAAGACTGCATATGAACATATTCATGATATAGCTTCTTTGGTAGCCATTCATGATATAATAGATGAAGATGTGATGGTGAAGTTATTAGTACTATCCTTGAGAGGAAAATTGTTGTACTGGTACCGATCTCTGCAACCAGGCACTATTGCATCATGGGATCAACTAGGAGAACTGTTAGTTAAGAATTTTCATGAACAGGCTGATCCATTTTCTTTGCTGCATCAGTTTAACGCAATTCAGAGGCACCCGCAGGAGGCGATAGCAGATTTCAATGTTCGATTTACCAAAAGCTGGCAGCGAGTGCCTGAAGGTCTTCGCCCTACCCATGAGCAAGCTACATTCTACTATCTTCGAGCGTTCAACACAGACATTGGCTTGGCGATCAGGCAGTCCAATGTGATGACCTTCCCGAAACTATTCGAACAAGCACAAAAGGTGGAGGCAGACTTGATTGCAATCGGTAGGCTTCCTCCAAAGGTAGCAATGCCCATTTTACCTGATATTCCATAACATTTATATCCTAGTTCATTTTCGCAATCTATGTCTTCCATGTATCCTGTTCCATCATGGAGCTCCAGTGCACCTCAGATTGCACCCATCCCAGTTCCTCAGCTCCCTACTCCAGAAAATCCCTAGTTGCTTGCACCCAACATTCTGCCATTCCTCGCTTCCACTTCATTCCCAGCATTACCGACGTCGCCAGCACCTTTGCCCTTACCAGCACCTCCTGCACCTGTAAATCCTGATCCTTATACAACACTCTTGCAAGAGGTAAAATCTGCCAATTCTGCAATAAGAGCAATGGGCAATAAGATCACACTTATTGAAAGGAAGCAAGCTGAGCGAGATTTCCAGCCCAAGAGATTTCAGCCTCCGTCGATTACTAGAGAACAAGCTGCTTCAACAAGCAAAGCACCCGAGAAGAACCTGACTATTTTGGCAAATGAAGATGCAGTCCTTGCAGAAAGAACATATTGGTGTTCAACATGTAATGATCCACATGGCGAAGACACTTGCATGGTTCATTTGAATTATGTGCAGACATTGGCCGCTAGTTCTTCGGGAGGGCAAGTCAACATGATCTCTGAGATAGGTCATAGCTTAATGGTTCCATCTGAAGAACAAGTTTCAGTTCTCACAAGGACTGGAAAGAAGCCTGTTACAGTAGACCCTGCTGAGCTAGAGCCATTAAAAGTGCCAGCTGATTTGAGAAAACAAGTGAAAACTCCTGTGCCAGTATCAAAGCTAGATGCACCTATTTTACCAAAAGATCCTGTTCCACACAGAGTACAAGAAAAAGCTGCAGCTACACAGGCAAGATCGGAAGTAGAGGAGCAAGCAAGAGAAAATCTGAAGTACCCATCATTGACTAAAAGGTTGAGAGTAGAAGCCACTCAGCAGTATCGGAGCAGATATGATCCCTCCATTGAAAAGAAGGAATATGTTGTGGTTGCATACAACATTGTCGAAGAATTGAAGAAGATCCCAGCTAAGGTTAGTCTTTATGATGCATTACAATTGCCTGGACAGGTAGATTTATTGCAAGAATCCTTGAAATCTATGAAGGATAGTGAGAAGAGCCCTACTCAGACAATTTATGCTCAAGCGTTAACCACCTCAATCACTGGTAAGAATAGACCACCCCCATTTTATCTGTCACTTCGAATGGAGGGTTGGATCGTGCATAACTGCATGATTGATTTCGGTGCCGCTACAACTGTCATGCCAAAGGCAGTTTGCAAAGTTATGGGTATGGAATACACACGAAGTAGCCCTGGAGTCTTGCAGTTAGATGGTACTCCTATGAAAATGGTGGGGGTAATCAAGGATGTCCCGATTATTTTACATAGTATGCCTCAGATTACAGTCATTCAGGAGATAGTTGTGGTTGATCTAGAACCGTATTTCAGTATGTGCTTATCAAGAGAATTTACTGCAAAGTTGGGAGGCTACCTTTCACTGGATTATTCTCACTTGGAGATCCCTTTTAAAGGAAAGAGACTCCGGATTCATAATGAAAAACCTTCCTCTTTTCATATTGAAAGGTTGGATGAAGCAGGAAAGACCATGCAGTCTGTCAACATGCTAACCGAAGAGTTAGAAGGTTCTGATTTGGTGAATGAGGTTTTGGATGAGCTTCAGTTGGAAGATGGGTTTTCTATGCTTGATTTCAATGCTATGCTGGAGACTGAAATTGGTTGTTATTCTATCACAAAGCCCGAGGATGGCGCAATGCAGGTACTCCTTAACCAAGATGATCAAAGCTCTATCCACGATCAATTATGGAAGTTGTATTTTGATGGGGCAAGATGCAAAAATGGTGCAGGAGCAGGTATTGTTCTGATTTCTCCCTCTGGTTTACAAAGAACATATTCATACCGTCTCACTTGGAATTGTACTAACAATGCTGTCGAGTACGAAGCATTATGCCTAGGCTTGAAAAAGGCAAGAAAATTGGGAATTGAACAGTTGCAGATTTTTGGTGATTCTGAGTTGATTGTAAACCAAGTAACAAACAGGTGTATTTCCAAGAAGCATTATCTCAAAGCATATCGCAACCAAGTGTGGGACCTGTTTGAGTCTTTCACAGCTCTAAGTATTCAAGCCATTTCACGAGAGCTGAATAAGCATGCTGATCTTCTAGCATCTCTTGGAGCAAATTTTTCTCCCATTGAGCAGGTAGTAAAGAAACCAAAGACAGTAAGAATGGTGTACAGGCCTAGTGTCCCAGACAAAGATACTTTCTGGCAAGTCTTCGAGAGTGATGAGCAAATTATTAACTTTTTGATTCAAGAAGCTGCCACTATCAAAGGAAGAACCTTGGAGCACGAAGAAACCGATGGTCTGATTCAGTTGTGGAATAATCATATTTCGAAAGGTCTTATCACTCTAGAAAGTTTGTTTGATCAGCATGATCGGTCCAAGAAACATCGGATTGAGATCGACAAGAAGGAGTATATGGAGCTGCAGTTGGAACCCAATAAGGTCATTAAGATTGGGACTGATTCTACTCCTGATGAATTGCAAGAGATTAGGCAACTGTGTCAAGAATTTTTTGATATTGTGGCCTGGAGTTACGAGGATCTGAGGGGATATGACAAACAGATTGTTCAGCATACTATTGAGTTGGAGGAAGGAGTCAAACCCTTCAGGCAAAAGCAGCGACCAGTGAATCCAAATATTGAGACTCTCATGAGGGCCGAACTTGTGAAAATGTTGCAGGCCAAGATTATATATCCGGTTAAGCACTCGACTTGGGTCGCTAATCTGGTTCTGGTTTGAAAGAAAAATGGAGACATACGACTGTGTGTAGATTTTTGAAATCTGAACCGTGCATCTCTGAAAGATCACTATCCCTTGCCTCGCATTGATCAGATACTTCATGTTGTTGCTGGGGCTCAGCGTTTCTCACTGCTAGATGGTTTCTCTGGATATAACCAGATTTGGGTTAGGGAGGAGGACCAGTACAAAACTGCATTCACAACCAAGTGGGGCACTTTTGCCTATCAGCGCATGCCTTTCGGATTGTCCAATGTTGGGGCCACATTTCAGAGAGCCATGGACATTGCATTCGAGGAGCTTTTGAACAAGATTATTGTCATTTATCTTGATGATATGACTATCTTTTCACATAAACGGGAAGATCACTGTTCTCATCTGAGGCAAATATTTGGAAAATGTAGAGAGTTTGGTATTTCCATTAATCCAAAGAAGTCAGTTTTTGCAGTGAAGGAAGGTAAACTCTTGGGGCATGTCATTTCAGAAGATGGTTTGGCAATTGATCCATCTCGAGTCGAAGCATTGAAGAAACTGTCGCTCCCTGCCAATAAGAAAGAGTTGCAGTCTTTCTTCGAGCAGATTAATTTTATCAGGAAGTTCATTTTTGACTTTGCCCAGGTCGTCAAGCCCATGACTGAGTTGTTGAAGAAGGACGCAGAATTTAAGTGGACGACTCAGAGGAAGGAGGCATTCCAGGAGATTAAGGACAGAATAGCGCAGGCTCCTGTATTAATTAATCCTGATTATTCAAAAGATTTCATTATGTATGCAATTGGAGAAGATGAGAGCTATGCCGCAGTACTCACACAAAAAGGAGATGATGGGAATGAAAGGCCCATTGCTTTCCTTAGTCAGGTTATCTTACCTCATGAGGCAAGATATAATTTCATTGAAAAGTAGGTATATGTTGTCATGAAGTCTCTTAAGAAATTCAAGCATTTTATATCTCAGAGTAGGACAGTCGTCTATGTTATACATCCCGATGTAAGGAATTTCATCATTCAAGGTGAGATGGGTGATAAACGACGTTGGTTGGGTCACCAAAATTCAAGAATTTGATGTTGAGATTCATCCGACCAAGCTGGTGCGAGGTAAGGCCTTATGCCAACACTTAGCAAAGACTGCAGCATCTGGGATAGTTGATTATCAAGCAGATGATCTTGCTGAAGATAGGAATCTGGTGAACCTCTTAGTACAAGGACAAGATTGGGCTGAGGACCTGATTAACTATTTCACAACTGGAAGATGCCCTTCACAGTTAAATGCCTCACAACGGAGAAGGTTTCGCCTGCAAGCTCTCAGGTATGTGTTGCTGCCCGAAGGATTATTTTTCAAGAATATTGATGGCATTCTTTTAAGGTGTGTCAAGGAATCAGAGAAGGCTAGACTCCTGGAGGAGTTTCATTCTGGCATATCAGGAGGACACTATGCAGGTAGACCAATGGCTTTGAAAATTATTTGGGTTGGTTACTATTGGCCAACTTTGTTCATAGATGCTTTCAGGATTGCCCAAGCATGTGACAGATGTCAGAGGTATACAGGAAGGGTTAGAAATGCATCATTGCCCCTGCATCCAATTCAGGTTGAAGCACCTTTCCAGCAGTGGGGATTGGACTTTATTGGGATCATTGATCCGAATTCTTCAGCTGGACACAAGTATATCTTGATGGCTACAGATTATTTCATGAGATGGTCTGAGGCTATTCCAACCAGGGTTGCAAATCAAGATGTGGTGATCTCTTTCATCGAAGGGTTGATCACACGTTTTGGCATTCCTGATGCTATTATCACAGATAACGGAACTCCATTCATTGGAGCTGAGCTAGCAGAATTTGCAAACAAATATGGTGTTTTCCTGAAGACATCCTCTAACTATTACCCTCAGGGGAATGGCTTGGCGGAGTCCACAAACAAGAACTTGCTACGGATTTTGAAGAGATCCCTGGGTGATAACAAGAGATCATGGCACCTTCTGCTAAATCAAGCCTTGTGGGCAGATAGGATTTCGATCAAGAAGTCTATCAAGACTTCACCATATGCCCTGGTATATGGAAAAGAGGCAAGGTTGCCTGTTCATCTAGAATTACCAGTTTTGCAACGATTGCAAGGATTTCAGGATGATGAAGCGAGATATAGATCCCATGGATATGCGGTTGGCTCAATTGTTGTAGTTGGAAGAGCAACGTTCTTTGGCCTATGAGGAGTTTGCTAAGCATACACAGGTTGTTTCCAAATGGTTCCATAAAAATTCTGCTGATCATCTACTTAAGGTGGGTGATTTGGTCCTAAAATGGAATGAAAAGAAAGCCAAGCCAGGAATGCACAAGAAGTTTGATGCTCTATGGGAGGGTCCATTTCGCATTGTCAGTGCTGGTGCAGCAAATTCGTTTCATCTGGAAGATTTGGATGGCAGCCCACTTCCTATTTCAGTGAACGACTTTCATCTGAAAGCCTACACTCCATGAAGTATGAGTCCAGTATTACCTTGTACAGTTATTTTGCTTTTGTAAAAAAAAAAAGAAAAAAAAAGAGAAAACAGAAAAAGAAAAAAAAAAGTATTGTGGATTTCCTCTGTCAACTTCGGCTCTTTTTGCATGCGAGCCCGTAGGTACGTTTATTTCTTTCTTTTTTCTCTCTTCCTTCCCAACAGATAGTGGCTTTTGTTAATTTCTTCCTTCCCCTCCCTTATTTTCATTCCCTTCTTCACTCATTTCTTTCTTCTACCATCTGTAATTAAGCCACTACTATTGTTTCTTTTCCCCTCTCTGATATTCCCGTTTCTTCTTTTCCTTTTCTTCTAATCCTTGTTTTCTTTTCAGCATTTATCTGCAGTTCATACCGCATTTCACCATCTCATTTACCTTCATTTCATTATCCACTTTTTCCATCCCTACGATTGGTGACACAGTATACCCCTCCTCTTGTTGTATCTACCGCTTCACTCCTTCCATTCCCACCATCCCATCATTTACTATTTCCATTCCATAGTCCCCTCCCCTCATTCCATTCATTTCCATTTTGCAACCCCGGTGCTTTCATAACTATCATGGAGATCCTTTTACAGCACCTGGTGAGCTAAGCCAAATACAGATTTATTTGAGTTTTTAGTAAGTCAGCAAGAGTTGTTGCAATAGTCTACAGAGATGTTTCCCATCAGTCAGCACTTCACTTTCCTGCTTCTCATGTTTCTTGACTTTGTTGCCCAATGGATTCAGGCCTGGGATTCATGCATACAACAGAACTGTATACCCCGTGAGCCGCCAAGAATGTTGGCATTTTTGCCACATTGTTTTGATTGTTGATTATTCATGCATAAATTGTAAAATGCTCACTCCTCTGTGTTTCTCTACGAGTTTTGGTGCCAAAACAGCTAAGTCCGAAGACTGTCGTGATATCGCGACCAAAAACAACATGGAGAGCACGGGTTCAAAATCGTCGTGATATCGCGACATGTCGCGTTATCATGGGTCTTTTGAGGAGAGAGAAGCCAAAGTCGGAGAATGTCGCGATATCGCGACGTGTTCCAAAATCATGGTCAAAGTGGTCAACGGAGGCAGAGCAATAAAATTGTCGCGATATCGTGACATGTCGCATTTTCGTGACTTGCGATGGCCATGGAGCAGAGTGATAGAAAAGGTCATGAAATCATGACATAATTGAGCAAAGGGCAATGACAATGAACCACATCATGATATCGTGACAGAAAAGTGAACAAGGGGCAAAATGTAAAAACATCGCGATATCGCGACATGTCGCATTATCGCGGTCAAGTTGAAGAAAAAGCATAAGGCATGAAAGGCGTCGCGATTTCATGACATTTTTGAAGATGAGACCAAGCAAGAGGAAGACGTCATGATTTCATGACAGAAAGTGGCAACAGTAGAGAAAGCAAGGAAACGTCACGATTTCATGACATATTGTGGAGAAAAGGCTAAATAGAGAAGAATGTCACGATTTCATGACATGTCTTGTTTTCGCGATGTGAAAGCGCAGAAAGAACAAAATGGTACGGAATGTCACGATTTCGTGACATGTTCCATTTTCACTACTTGCAAGAGGATGAAGGCCAAGGAAGAGAAAACTATCATGATTTCATGACATGTTACAGTTTCACGGGTAGACAGAAGAGAAAGGCACAGAAAGTAGAAGACGTCGCGATTTCGTGACATGTCGCATTTTCGCGATGGGAAGCAGTGAGAAAGCCAAAAGAGAGAAAGATGTAGCGAAATCGTGACTTGTCGCATTTTCATGGTTTGAAACAGTGAAAGGACAATATGGGGAAAGAACGTCGTGATTTCGTGACAGGTCATAGTTTCGCGAGAACAGAGCAAAGAAGGAGCAGAATAGTACGGAACGTCGTGATTTCGTGACGCGTCGCGTTTTCGTGACCTAAGGTGACGAAGGAGAACAAAGAGCCGAATACGTCGTGATTTCGTGACATGGTTGGTTTTCGCGATCCAAAATGGCAAAAGCGTACGGAGGAGAAAAATGTCGCGATTTCGTGACATGTCACGTTTTCGCGACCCGTCACAGTTTCGCGCCAGAAAGCAGTTCAACGGCCCGATGAAGTATTGCGATTTCCAAGGATTAAAAGCACTCCAGAATTGAATGTTTTGCTGCTTTCCAATGTGTGCAAGATAGAAGAACGTGCTCAGGCCTGTAGTTTTTGAAGCCACCAGAATTGAAGATGCCTCCATTATTCAAAGCTTCTGTTCGTGATTTTCTAACGGTCCAAGCATGCTCCGAGGATGACCATTTAATGAAGACGACCGGTTCCTTGTTTCATTTAATTTCTGGTTTCTCCGAGGCTGGTTTAAGGGGATCATTTCCTTATTTTTGTTGCACATTTTGTAGATCTCGAGGAAGTTCGTTTCATGTTTTAAATGCTACAAAGAGGCAAGACCTCTATAAATATCAATGTATATCTCAGAAAGAGGGATCGAGAGAGAGACTTTTGCTGAAAAACTTTTCAAGTTCTTTGCATGAATGAAAGATATTTGGCCTCCTGGTTTTGCAAGCAATTTTCTGTGTGTTTTTCCTTCTATCTTATGCATTCCTCATTTACGCTCGTATTTCTTATCTGCTGCTTAATTTGAATTTTGCATCTGAGTTTAAATATTGCTAGTGAGGAAGTGAGTTCTGGAATGTGATTTTGGAGGTTATCTGCACAAGGTTGTAAGTAAATTACGTCGCTATCTTTTGTTATATGTTGTTAGTGTGCTTGAGGTTATCTGCTGCTAATATTTCCCGATCTGATAAATTTGGCCTGTGGCTACATTTCCCATCTCTTTCCGTAATTTCCCATTTCTTTCTGCATATTTCCCATTCCTTTCCTGCAACTCTAGTCTTCATCAAGCTTAGATTTAGTAAGGGAACCAGCCCTCTCTGGAGATTGGTCTGGGAGACATTTCTTTCTCCCAGCCTTTCAATGTTGGCCGGGTCTAGGGCGCATTTTGTATAAAATCCTTTCCCGTGGCAGATTCGTGACCAACAAGACCCAACCTTCACTAGTCATTTCTGGCAAGAGTTGTTTAAGTTGCAGGGAAAGAAGCTCAAAATGAGTTTAGCCTATCATCCGCAAATGGATGGTCAAACTAAGATTATCAATAAATGTTTGGAGACCTATCTTCGTTGCTTTGCATCAGATCATCCTTCTCAATGGGTGAAGTGGCTTCCTTTGGCCGAATGGTGGTACAACACGTCCTATCATACAACTACCAAACTCACTCCTTTTGAGGCTATTTATGGGAGACCTCCACCCACACCTTTTTCATACATTCTAGGTAGCTTTAGGGTATAGGAAGTCAACATTACTCTTTGCCAGTAGACCGATATCCTTCACTAGCTAAAGCATAATTTGGACATGGCCAAGAACTAGATGCGACAACAGGCCAACCAACATTGATTCGAGCATAGCTTTGATGTGGGTGATATGGTTTTCCTTTGCTTGCAGCCATAAAAATAGTTATCCCTCCAACTCTGTCGATGCTAGAAAATTGCTAAAAAATTCTATGGGCCTTAC
This sequence comes from Wollemia nobilis, assembly GCA_028583015.1. Taxonomy (NCBI): domain Eukaryota; kingdom Viridiplantae; phylum Streptophyta; class Pinopsida; order Araucariales; family Araucariaceae; genus Wollemia; species Wollemia nobilis. The sequence goes on from JAQPPZ010000440.1 coordinate 7,714,775, forward strand.
CAAGTCCTACAGTAGATTGGTTCCACTACTTAAAAATTGGCTCTTCCACCCACCTCCAAGCTCCATTCTATTTTCCATGTTTCGTCTCTCAATAAAGTTGTGGGTACATAGGTACAGGTTCAATCAACATTACCAGAATTGGATGAGGAAGGGTCCATCTTACTCGAACTAGAATAGTTGCTGGATTGCCACACCCGCACTCTTCATAATCGTACCATCACATAAGTCCTTGTATAGTGGTGTGGGCTCCAGCCAGAAGATGCTACATGGGAGTCTCTTCATCAACTCCAACACCAGTTTCCTCAATTTCAGCTTTGAGGACAAAGCTTTTCGAAGGGGAAGGACATGTTAGGATCTTATCCTAACACCATGTTGTAATTCTCATTTACCTATGTAATAACCCACTTCCAACATGGGGATCCTATTTTAATTTTATTATGCAATACTTACTAATGTAGGTGGCAATAAAGGTACCTCTCCAAGTGGTACCATCTCATGTAACAATTTTTATCAATATTGTAACCGATGTAGTAAGATACCTCGCCAAGTGGTACCATTTCATGTAACCATTTTTATCAAGATTGTAACCACCATTTGGTGGGATATTCTAGTTTGAGTGGCATTTTATATGTAAGCCGCCTCTTGAGCATTTAGGTAGGGTTGCATGTAGTTTTCCTTTAAAAATATATGAAGCCATGTACGAGATCATCCTTTTGCAAGCTAATGAAATATTGAATGAGGTTGCCCCCTTGAAGAGGCCCATGATTCAGTGTTACTGTGAGATTGTTTCATTTCTGTAATTGATTTCTGCGTAGTGATATTGAATTATTTGATGTATGTGAGTTATTTTTCAGTATTTTCTGTGAGTGTGCTTTATTTTAATAGTAGGTTCCTAACAGAAGTAGACATCCTTATGAATCCCTTAGTTTAAGATATAAAAAACTTTTTATCTTATGAATCCCAATCTTAGGGTATATGTGACCCTTAGAATATATAAAAGCTTGATTGAATAAAACCTTTGTTAACCTTTAGGTTATGTAGACTTCCTTATATCTCCCTAATGATGAGAGTTCACAAACCTAATAAGTTTTAGGTTTTTTAGCAGGCTTACATCTACCTAATAAATTCTAAAATTGATAATTTTTATTTGATGCTAATATTACCAAGTTTTGTAGAATGCCTTATGACTCCCTAGGATATTTTGGATAGGATGTATTATCAATATAGTGCTTTTGTAAATTGTAGTTCAAGTGTAAGTTGATTTTGTAAAAAAATTGTAAATACAATTTTTTTTTTTTCTATCTCCTTATTTTTTTTGGTAATTAAGAAGCATCTTCACTAATACCGGGTTTTACAGGTGAACCCAAAACCTATTACAAAGATCAACATTATGTTGTACAGAAACCAAACCTTGCTAGGGACAGTCTATCCACTAATACTACTGTCCTTCAGAAACCCCACACCCAAACCTGATACAAAGATCAACATTATGTTGTACAAAAACCAAACCTTGCTAGGGACAGTCTGTCCACTAATACTACTATCCTTCAGAAACCCCACACCCCAAGACACCTCGGTCTTAGCTGCATTTACGATCATTTTGAACAATGATATCCACATCACTTGGGACCCCCTGTTCCCATGTGACCAATCCATCAGCTTCCACCCCTATGTTGGCCAATTTATCAGCTGCTCTATTGGCTTCTCAAAATACGTGTTGGGCCATCCGATCATTCCTTGCTTGATAGAGGATCCTGGCCTCTTCGATGATAGTCTTCACTCACCATGGAGGATTTTTCCTGTTTCCTAGGAGGTTTATGATATGCATTGAATCTCCTTCGACTATTAATTTACCTTCAAACTTTTGAGAAATCTGAAGACCCCTCCATACCGCCCTTGCTTCCACCTCATTATTTGTCCTTGTGCCTAGCTGCTCAGAGAAGGCCACTACCAGCTTACCTTGGTGGTCTCTCACTACGCCTCCAGCCCCTGCTCTACCAGGATTCCCTTTAGAGGCCCCATAAAAATTGAGCTTTAACCACCCAACCGGGGGTAGATTCCACTTGGCTTCTAGTCTAGGGTTGGTCTTGATGAGCACAGGATCCTCAACCAGGATTAAATTTAAGGACTGGGCAATCTGCCTCTCCCCCAGGGGAAGGTTTCGGGCTTCTTGAGGAATAAGGCAAGCATTTTCATGGGCAAAGGTCAAGATCCTAGTGGTAATGGAGGTGACATCATGACTAGACTCGTGGAAAGCTCTATGGTTTCTTTCTAACCACACCTACCACAGAAAGTGGTGAAGACAGATCCTCCACATAAACCTAAGCCTAAGGCTCACAAAGGGATTTGGCCATTGGTAGAAAAGTTCCAAAATGGTATCCGGTCTGACCCAGGAAATACTAAAATCTTGGAATAATCCATCAAGGATACCCATAGAGACCAAGCATTCCAAGAAAATATGGAGAATGGACTCCCAATTGGCCCTGCACAAATAACAACGGTTAGCAACAATCATACCTTTTCGTATCATATTGTCAATGGTGAGGATCCTTCCTTGAATCACCAGCCATGAAAACACTGCTATTTTTGGAATAAGTTTTTTGACCCACACCAATTGGGTCTGAAGAATGGGGTCCTCAGGGTCTAGCATTAGCTTGTATGTGGATTTTACTGAGAACTGGCCATTTTCTGTAGCTGCCCATACAACCTGATCCTGCTCTGGTTTCATAGGTATAAATTGTTGATGCAGGATACTTTGGATTTCTTGTGACTCCGCTTCAAGACCCTGAATCCTTATCTGTTTCCATGTGAGTCTTCCTTTGTCCTATCTCATGAAGTCAGCTACTCTCCTCCCTATGGAATCCTCTATGATTATTTTGATCCTGGCCAGGTGGGGAGCCTGAGATAGCGCTTCTTCCTTGGCCCACCTGTCATCCCAAAACCTGATTCTTTGGCCATTCCCTAAGACCCATCTCAGACCTTTTTTGATGACCTCTTTACTGGCTAAGATTGCTTTCCAAAATGCTGACCCTCTTCTGGGAATGTCTTCATTCAAGAAATCCAAACCCTGAAGATATTTTCTTTTGATGATGGTTGTCCACTCATTCTCCTCATTGTTAATGAGACGCCAGGCCTGTTTGGCCAGTAAGGCTACATTTAGGTGGGAAATTCTTCGCAATCCTAGACCCCCATTTTATTTTGGCCTGCACACCTTGCTCCAGCCCACCAAGTGGATTCTTTGTTTTCCCTCCGATCCCGACCAGAGAAAATTCTTTTGGAGCTGCTCGATTTTTTGATAAACCTTGATTGGAGCTTTGAAAATAGATAGGAAATACACCGGGATACTCTGCAAGGTAACCATGGTGAGGGTGAGTTTCCCTACCTGAGACAAGAAGTGTCCTTTCCATCCAGCCATTTTTTTTGGATTCTTTCTACCACTCCATCCCACATAGATTTCTTGGGAGAACCAATGAAAAGGGGAAGGCCTAAATACGAAGTGGGAAGAGTCGCTACCGAACATCCCAAAATCATTGCAATTTTGGTTTACCTTTGAATAGGGGTGTTAAGGAAGTAAAGCTTACTCTTGTCAAAATTTACCTTCTATCCTGCCGCCTCCTCGTAGAGCTGGAGAATATGCTTGATCCTTCTGGCTTCCACCACTGAAGACTGAGTCAGCATTAGAGTGTCATCAATGAATTGTTGGTGAGTAACTGGATTGGTGAGAGAGGTGGCTTTAATCCCTGTAATTAGACCTGCATTGCATGTTGCTTTAATCGTCCTACCCAACGCCTCTGCTGCTATGATAAACAACATCGGGCTGATCGGGTCTCCTTGCCTAAGCCCCCTATGGCTTTGAAAATACCCAGCTATCGTGTCGTTGACCAAAACTGAGAACCAAGGATTTGATATGCATTATTTTATGAGCCTCACCCATTGGGGATGAAATCCAAATTTTAGAAGAATAGCTATCAAGAATTCCCAGTTAACGCGATCAAAGGCTTTGCTCATATCAAGTTTTAGGGCAAAGGTTGCCTTGTTAGTTTTCCTAGCCGAATGCAGGGCTTCATGAACCATGATTACCCCATCCAAGATTGATCTCCCCTATACCAAACTTCCTTGACACTGATCAATGATAAAAGGTAAGATTTATTTCATCCTATTAGCCATTGTCTTAGTTAAAATCTTGTAGGACACATTGCACAAGCTAACAGGTCTAAAATATGCCATAGTCTTAGGGGTTGGCCCCTTGGGAATCAAGGCAATAAATGTGGAGTTGAACCCTCTCAAAATATGTCTTGTTGCCTGAAACTCCTTAATCACAGCTACCACATCCTCTCCCACAATATCCCAAAAATCCTGATAGAACCGAGGGGGGAAGTCATCAGGACCAGGAGCCTTATCCGGTTCCATACTAAACAAAGCCTTCCTGATTTCCTCATCAGTGAAAGGGGCAAGGAGTTTATCATTAATGGCTTCATCAACCAGATTAGGAATGAACTGGAGAAGAGAATCCTTAGCTGCCTCTGAACACTGAACATCCTCCCCGAGGAGGGAGCTAAAATAACCAACTGCTTCTTCTCTGATCTCGGTCAAGTCCTAGGTTTTGGATCCATCAACCTTGGTCAGCTATCTAATCTTGTTGTAGCTCCTGTTCCTCAAGGTCGTGACATGGAAAAACTTTGAATTTGAGTCACCATCCTTTAACCATAAAGCTCTGGACTTCTATCGCCAGTAAGTCTCTTCACAAGCCAAAATATTATGGTATTCTGAAAGCTTGATCTGCTCCTCCTTCCTAGTAGCTTCATCACAACTACCACTCTGTATCATACTGTCAATGTCCTTCAACATTTCTCCCACTTGTTTCTTATTCTCAAACAGGTTCCCAAAGACTTCCATGTTCCAAGTTTTTAGGTTCTCCTTCACTAGTTTTAGCTTTTGAGCAAGTTTGAAGGCAGAGCTTCCTTGGCAAGGCTGCTGCCACCATCTCAAAATATTTTCCTTCAAGTCTGGATGCTTAGTCCACATTGACTAAAAATGGAAAGGTTTCTTGAAGGAGTTCACTTTCGAAACCTCCAACAGGATGGGGTTGTGGTCTGAGGCAATTTTGGGAAGGGTTTGCAGTGTAGAATCTCCAAATACAACAATTGCCTCCTTGGATAGAAAAAATCTGTCAAGTCTTTCCTAAACAAGTTGGTTTCCTATACGCCTATTTCTCCATGTATACTTGGCCCCTCGAAGTCTCACATCCATTAGCTGGTTTGAGTTCACAAAATCATTGAAATCTTCCATACTCCTGGATGGGAGTCCTGCTCCACCCTTTTTATCTGAGGGGTATAAGGGGGTATTGAAGTCTCCTGCTACCACCCATGGTATATCATGGAAAGCATCACCCAATTTACCCAAGTACTCCCACAAAGATGCTCTCCCTTGAACTGAATTGGGAGCATACACATTTGAGAAAATCCACGATCTGTTATTGTCAATGTTATGGAAAAAACACTCAGAACCCTATCATCATCCTGAATAAGGCTTCCTTCCACCACTCGAGGATCCCACAACACCATGATACCACCTGAGGCTCCTTTAGTTGGATTGCACACCATGCTCCCTTGACTCCAAATATTTTTTGCTACTATTTTTGATTGAGCTTCATCTAATTTTGTTTCTTGCAACATCAAAATTGTTGGATTGTATTGCTTTCTTATTGAACTAACCACCCTTTGAGTGGGTAGGCCATTGAGGCCTCTCACGTTCCATGAGAGAACCTTCATTTAGATTGTTTAGAATTTTTCCCCCTCCCCCTCCCTTGTGGAGGTTTTCCTGATTTGTTATCTTCTTACCCTGGGATAACTTGTTGTATCAACATCTTTTGCTTACCACTGGCTATTTCATTTTTGGTTCTCAACTTATTATGATCTACATTTGACATCCTCCCCCTATTTTTATCACTACCATAGTCAATAGGCGACTTGGTGGTACTCCTGGTCTGCTTGGGGCTAAAATGTGGGTGGGTGATCTGCTCAAGGACATAGTCTTCCTTGACCCTATTCATTCCTACCACCTCAATCCTCGATTCTAACTCCTCCATGTTTTTCCTGTACTCTCCTGGTTTTTGCATTGAACCTTCGACCTGGTTTGTCGGGCTGCTTGTGTTGATGTTGGGAAGGACTATTTTCGATATTCCTATTTCCTCCAAACATTTCCTATAATCTCCAGGGTTGAAATTCACACCCTCCTGACCGTTTAGAGGACTCATCATCCTAGGGTTTGAGGGGCCTACCCTTGACGAGGATTCTAGGGTTTCTGGTAATTCAACTTGTAGGTTTCCTTCCTCAAAATCCTCAGCCTCCCCTTCTTCCCCTAAATTAGCTAGAATTTCAAACTTATTCGAGCTCAAATTTTTGGGGCTTACCTGGTTCTCCTGTTCTCCGGTGACTTGTTGCTTGTCTTTGTTCTAAGGTTGCCCTGCTCCATCCTTTGGATTTTCTTGATAAATGTAGTTTCATTTAGTTGGCCTGAAGCCTCCTCTACCAAATGGGCCCCCTCTTGGAGGAAAATCCTTGGGAAAACTTTTGTCATTTGCACATTTGCCTTCCGTCCTCTGATTTTCTTTGTTGACTGCTAGATTAGGGCATTGGTTCCTCAGGTGTCCTTGAGTTTTACATTCTAAGAAGAATGTTGGCCTATTTTCATACTCCACCGCTTGCTTTCTCAGGTAATCACCGTACCCTAGTTCAACAAAGTTTGGTAGCTCCGAATCTAAATCAGCATTGACACATATTCTTGCATGCGTCATCCTCATCCTTGCCAAGGTTGCATGGTCTATGGCTACCATTTCTCCTATGGCTCTGGAAATACCTTGCAGCCAGTACTCATTGAAAAACTAGGCTGGAAGGTTTGGAAGGCGGACCCAAATAGGGGCTATGTTGATGCTCTACTTTTCAGGGTTGAAATCCTCCCCCCACTATCTAAGGAACAGACTCCGCTTTCCCAAGAACCATGGTCCTCCAGTTAGGATGCGGTTCGCATCTTCCTTGTTGTTAAACCTTATTATGAAAAATCCTCTGGAAAGGGCAACAATCTCCATGCTCCCTATTGTTCTCCACTTGGATAGAGCCCAAGACCGAATGGTCTCTATGTCAGGCCTTCCTCCTAAAAACTTACCCACAAGCGAGAACTCTTCCATGGACAGAAATGGACCCATAGTATTTACAGGTGCCATTATCCTATTATTCATCGGTATAAGGGGAGGAAGAGAAAGAAATTCCTTCCTTCTACCCTTTAACTTCTCCGCAAAATACCAACCCCTACTGGGGCTCTCGACGCCCTTCTGGGTCCCTTTGTCAGGATATTTTTGAGGAGGGTCGAACCCTCTTTGGACTACTCCTCCTCCCGTAGAGGCCCTATCTTCCTCTGGGTCCTCACCTACCTCCTATTCGAGGTTCCTACCCGAAACCTCCGTACCTGCTCTGCTACCTTGTTCGAGGTTCCCACCCAAAATGTTTGAAATCCCTCCGTTCGCATTGACCGCTTCCGCTCCTCCTCTCCTCCATTGCGCTTGGTGTGTTTATCTCAAGCAAATCTTGGTTATCTAGGATTTTTCAACTCTTTTCTATCTCCTTATTAATCCTATTGAACTAAGCACTATTTTCAATTCTTTGAAGAGGTTTCGAAGTTGGTATTTATTTTTATTTATTTTAAGTGTTTTGAGATAGCACTATAAAAACACAACTTTTGAAGACTTTTAATAAACCTCTTTATATACCCTTCTTTGATTGATTTAATGTTTTCTAATTCCCAATTCCTAAGTTTATGTTGTATTCCTTATAACTTCCAAGTTTGGAAAAATTAAAATATAATATTTGCAAGTTATTTTAACAATTTTATTATCCCTTATTCCTCATTGATAACTTTTTCAAATAATAAATCTAAAGTATGCTTGTTTAGTAAGAATATGTTTCCTTATAACTCCATAAACCTTAGGTTAAGACAAGCATAAATATTTAACCTCAATCACTCCTCACTATTGTATGTCAGTAGAGCCCTCTTTGATCATTGTAAATTTTTTCTTCGACTGGTGATAAAACACATCTACAATTTGATGGCTTCAAATATCTTTTGTTGATCTTCTCTAAATGTTGGATTTATGATAGTGTCTTTACTATATTCCTTACACCATATATATGTTTCACCTTGACGCATTAAATTGATTTTGACTGCTCCTTGCTTTGATTGAATGCATTATATTTTTGTGTTCTTTGTTCTATTGGATTGACATCTTAAGAAGGATGGGCTTCATGAAAAGTGTCACATGAAGCATTATGAGCCAGATATCTTTGGTAATAATGAGCATTCTTCGGTAGTGAGTGTTTATTCGGCAATAAGCATTTATTTGGTGGTGATAGATTTTCCTTTGCCAATGACGAGGTTGGTGGTGACCTCCAATGAATCTCAACTCCCCCTAATTGAGTGTAACTTCCTTTAGGTGAGCACTTGAATGTTGGTAGATATAGAGAATTCATACCAAGTGGATTGTGCATGCAAGATTTCTTTCTAATGCTCAAAGTAACCCTAATTTCTCCTTTATCTTTGCACCCTTCATGAGCTTACTTTTCCTTAGTATGCAAGATTTCTTTTTCTAGCTAGCTTGGAGAGAGTGATAGATGGCTATATCTGGATAGCTTAAAGACATACCTTCGATCTCTTCTTTTGGTGGATGTTGGATGCATTAGGTGTAGCTTCCTCTCTCTGCACTTGTTTGTAGATTTCTAAAGCTGATTTCTTATTTCTTTTCCACTAGTTATAACACCTAATGCTTCATAATTTACATAGATATTCCTTCACTGAATATTATCCTCCTTTCTACATATGCATGAGAGTTAATATCTTATTCTAATGGATCCACTGTTGCAGGTGACACACTATCGTATAGGGCTGATCCTGATGGAAAGAATGGTGTTTTTAAACACCTCAAATCCTGGACATGTGAGCTCTTTGGTAGCTCATTATTTGGCTACAACTATTCTATTCATATGGGCTCCTTCACAATGGCTGCAACTCTATTGAACAAGGACATGTGATATCTCTAATATCTCTTCTTTTTGGTCGTATATGTCTTGCTTATGTGAGTTTTGGATAGCTCCTTTACTTGGCCACAAATATGTTAGATGAAAAATGTCCCTCTACCCCCTATAAATGGCAAAGCATTTGTTATTCTAGGTAACAAAGGAGGTGCCTTTTGTAATATGTAATTTTACACCTAAAATGAAGAATATTTATAATCCTTCTTGATTCTTTTGGATGATAGTCAATCCAAGCTATTGAAAGTGAGGATTCCTACACTTTGTGCTTGAAGAAAGAATCCTTTTATTCTCCTTGAGTCTTGAGACTACCAAGGTCTTTATTTTAGGATTACTTCAAGGATTTTAATGGAGGTTTTTCTACTCCACCTTTCTGCTTGTAATGGTGGCTTCTTTTGGCCACTAAAGTGTTGCTGATTTTTTTTTGTGCTTCTTAATCAACATATTCTTAATCAACATAAACAAATATAAAGCAACTAGTTAGAAGTTTAACCAGAATAGTGCTTAATAGATGCACTATAAATGGTAATAATAAATTCACCTTATTGCTTCACTGATTTCTTAAATATGCTCTTAATAATTCCACTACAACTTTTCAAATATAATATACAAATTTCACTACAAACACAGTTGTAGGATCTAGTCTTCTTTTTCAAGATATAAGATAGGTAGTTGATAGATAGATTAAATATGGTAATCTAATAAAATCCAAATTAATGTGCAAAATAACCTTAAAATGAAATTTTATTTTTGCACTTCTATGAAGACTTATAATGCAATCTTCCTCTTTGCAATTTTTGATCTAACATAAGGTGCTTTAAAAAATCTGCTGAGTAATATGAATAATGAATTCACTTGCACCAATAGTTGCTTACATTTTTGATAGCTTTTCGAAGTAGCTCCTCCTTCACCAAATAATAAATCTTGAAATTCCTTTCATGAGCCTGGGGTTTGATGATTTGGTATTATCCTTTCTACTATGGTTTCAGAGGATTCTTTGGGCAATCATCTAGTCTCTCGGCTTTGACAAAATCCTTTTTTATTTGAGTCTTCTTGTCGAATTATAACTTCAAGTAGAATATTTTTCTCAAGAATTTTAATGTCTTGAGTTCTTCTGTATCTTATTTGACACTCCTTACCAATTCATCTTCTCCTAATTGGTATTGTTGTCTAATGGTGAAAATTGTCCCAAGTCTTCCATTGCGAGAAAGTTTCTCCTTGATGGAGAATTTCTCCAATGATTTATTCTAGGAAATATTTGATGATCTTGCTTCATAAAAAAAGGTTCTCCAAGACTTTTTCCTTGAGACCTATCCTAGGTCTTCGATTATACAACTACTTTGATCTTCCTTAAGGGCTTCTTCTTCTGGAATTGAGATCTCTTTCCTAGATCTCTTGACTCTGCTACTTCTGGATCTGAATAGGTTCCTTCTGGTTCTTCTCATCCTTCCAAGAATAGAAGCTTCTTCAATGAGATATTCACCTGATCTCTTCACCTTTTGGTTCTATTTATGTTCTAGATTATTATTAAACAAATACTCTTGCTAACTCCGATGTAGGAAGTTTCTCAACTTCACTAGAACTTCTCTTTCCTGCAACAAATAATTAGTACTAAAATCTAAATCTATTTTTGAATTAGGTACTCCTTTTTGGAGTCCTTTTCAAGATCAATACTTCTGTGACCATTTTTGGATTAAGGTTTCTATGGTATTCTCTCTTTAGATATAGGCTTATATGGCCTTTTTAGATCAAGGATTTTATGATATTTTTAGATTAAGGCTTATATGGCCCTTTTTTAGATCAAGGTTTCTATGGCCTTTTCTTTTGTGAATTTGATTTTACCAATAGAGATATTCAATCTCTAGTCTTCACTATGACTCTTTTTCCTAGAGTCTCTTCTGTGGTATTTTTCTTTTACAACAACTAATATCTGCACTATAAAGGCACTTTGAACTTTGGGTAATGAAGTTGAAATCTCCTAGAGTTTTGTTGTAGGAGGCGTATCAATAATATGAGAGTTAGTTACTTGTAGTAAGAATAACCTTTAGGTAATAGTTACCAAGTTCCAGATATTTTGGATGATCTTCACTATATGATCTATCAATCTAGTGGGTTGAATACTGAGTCCTAGTCTTCATGATTTCTATGTAACTCTGTGGAAAGACTTTAGTCAAATAAAATATCAATACTTTCTAAAAACTAAGATTTATTTCAGTTCTCATTTGTGACTCTCCCTAATTCTACCACCTAGACTCTTCTAAGAATTGTTTACAGTGACTGGTCCAATGTCACATTAGGTTGACAAAAAACTTGGACTCGATAATAATTATGGTATTCCTATTGTCCTACTATGACTAGATCTACCATGGCTCTGATATCACTATTAGCTTTTGAGGTATATCACAATGATATATGGCAATCACAAGATGCTAAAATATGAAAGAAAGTAAACTCATGAGATTTTTGAAATATGCTATAAATATAAATGATGAAAATAAATACAATATTTCTATGGAAGAAATGGACACTTCATTCAAGATGCTATAGAACCATAATGTGCTCCATCACTAATGGATTCACCCACTACTATTACAACCTACTGAATTGCTTGTCAAACTCTTACAATGAGGACCTCTTATAGTAGAATATAGATTCATTTCCCAACACTCTAACTAGCTATACAAGGGACACCTTGCACTTTTACAACTTGCACATTAACACTTGTGCATTTATTACATTGCATGAAGTAACTAGATAACTTCCCCCTAAAGTAATCTAATGTCCTAAGTATGTACCTAGGAAGGTACATTTACATGATCCAAATGATGTAATAAAATCTAACTATAACATAAGGGTGGATAAAAGTGGTGGATGCCATCCATAAAAAAAGTGATCTCATATTTTGTTAGCTATAACACATTGGTAAAGCTTCACACACAATTTATCAGCCATAGGGAAAAGCCCAGTATCCTCAATCGACAAAGCAATAGTGGAAAGGTGATCCATATTAATACTAGATGATACAAGAGGAGACTAAATCCACCCACTATGGATTCATTAATGAAATCATTGCAAACCAAGTTGTACCACCATAGTTGATAGAGCATAAACCCTAGCATGAATTAATAATTTTTTGACATGATTCTATTTAAGATCAAAGGAAATCCAATTGCTCGATTAGTGCCCTAGGAAAAATAAATTTTTCATTTTTTGAACATAGTGCAAGATAAATCAAAAGGCAGATCTCTAGAATTCCCTTGCTCAGAACTAGTCACCATTGTTTCCCCATGTGGCCACTTCATCATGGATGCATTGGCTCTTTATACCATGCTCTATGCTCTAGATATCAAGGATGACTCTAAGACTTATCATAGATGTTTTTTTTATATGCCACCCATGTTTTAATCTGCAGCCCACTGCCATCCCATGTGGCCCAAATATTGCCTTGACATGGAGTTGAAGATCTAGTTTCTGCATCCTATCTACATTGGTCAAAAACCTGAGCCCCAATATTCATTTAAGTTTGGTGTAGCTCATGTTCACCCATTATTTAGTCACCTTGAATAATTTGACAATTACCTTTGCACATGCTAGAAAATCTGGAGGGCATTATGTGGAACTTAGGACTCCCATATTTGCTATATTTTGAATAAAAATATAAAGCTTGGGCATAGATATGTTTGCCAAAATGACACACCACCACATCCTTCCAACATAGGTACAACTTCAATTGCATTATACCACCTGTTGTTGAATTCAATCTTCTTGCGGGGCCACTTATTTCTCCTCTAGATTATTTTTTTTATATGTGCATTTTTTTTATCTATTGATTTTGCCACCTATTAAACAATAGGACATGTGGATTTTTGGTATGCACAGAGAAGGATGATACACCAAAATATAAAATTGATGAGAGCCACTCAACCAATAGTAATCTCACTGAAGGTTGCGATCATCCTGTAGGTGTTTCTTACCAGATTGTGGAACACTTTGAAACAAGCACAGTGGCACATGAGATCATTTTCCCCATAATGGTGGACATCCCATTTAAAAATATATATAATGGGCCCATGGGAACGTTCCATGTGAAGGATGGGCCATTTGATTTCAATGGATGAGGGTTGAAAGTTTTGTTTTTTAATATACCACCACACACTATTTAAAAATAAAATAATATTTAATATTATGAGAATATTCTCTCATGTGGAGTGTGGAAGGGCCACATGCCCCCCCCTTTATTGTATTTTTGCAAATTGAAATAGGTGATGGCCCGAGTAGTACCATGTATCTTCTTTTGAAAGGGAAAATTTATTCCCCTTGTTTTACCACCAAAGAGTGATGCTAGGAATATCCCAAGGAGAATATTCTCTAATGCCAGGAATATTTTTGATTCTTTATGTAAAGGGATAGAGTTTTCCTCTTGTAATTGAGGGTCAAACCAAATCCATGTATAGTCATGCATATAATCATTGGAAATAATTTTTGAGATGAATACAATGGTGTTTATTTTGAGTTTTGAGGCAGTTTGATATGCTTTTATGGGCCTCAAAGCTTTTTGTATTATGGAGTGTATTTTTTGTTGAACCTGACACTCCAAGGAAAATGTAAGTGATCCTAGTATCTAGTCATCTTCTCTATCACACTTGGTGGATGCAATGACTAATTATCCATGCATTCTAGTAGGATGATAAGGTTACCATAAATACACTTACCACTCTATCCAAAGAATATTTCATGAAGTCACTTCGGATCAAATTTTGAAGACTATAGACATAGATACTTTAGAATATTCTTCTTATTTTTTCAAATCCTCCAATTTTTTTCTATGGCTTATTTTCCATAATATAGAGTGCTTTTTCAGAAAATACCAACACTCTCAAATGGCTCAATTTATTGTATAAAGGTTCAATTTTGTAGAGATCGAAACCTTCTTTTAGACACCTAAAATACATCATGTTGAGGAGGCTACTCATGTGGACACATTTTCAGGTCATGTGACTCACCTTGGACCTTTACAAGACCCAAAAATGGTTCTAACCACTCAATTAGGGTAACTTAGTCCTATTCAACCTTTGCCACTAATGTCATAAGTGGTGGCCATCATTGTAGCCAATGCTTAGAGTGACCATGGGCTGGCTGCATCTATCGATAGTGACCATGGCCATAGTCATGCTAATTGATAGAAATTGAGTCTGTAAAAAACTTGGGCTATTCAAGCCAAATAAAATCCATTGCCAACAATAATTTTTTGAGTAGTTACGCCTGTGAATCTTCCAGAATCATCCATCCAACTGTCCCAACATAATATATTCTTGATCTTGGATTCCTAGAGAAGATAGGATTCAAATTTGGGAAGTCTAATTAAGGCATCCCAAAAAAAGAGAAAAGTCTAGTTGTCTTCCCTAACGAAGTATTGCCAATTTACTTAGAAAATTTATGAGCAAATGCCATAGCGGAGTGCTACCAAACTGAGAAGAAATTTCACATCCCTTTGAGGTGCAACTAAGTGCTTCCCAATTGTACCATGACATATACATATGTACCAATGGATATCACCAAAGCTTGAGGAACAACCACCTTGCCATTCAAGCCCAATTCCACAACCAAACTATATCTTGAGACATGATTGACCCTTGCACATCAATTAAATGAAATAATTGATCATAACCAGGCTTGAAATATAGATAACAAAGCCTCTATTCCATAGCCACTATTTTCAATAGCAGATCATAGGCACTGCTATCGACATCAATAGAGGCTAATAGAGTCTACCACCGTGATCAATATAAACCATGGGATGATGTATTTGATTCTTTTTTTTAGTCAGTATTTTAGTCATCAGATGCTTTCATTTAGTTTTCTAACATAGACTAGTTGCTTTACTTTTAATATTTATGCTTTTATTCTAGTATTTCACGTATCTTTACATATCTTTATGCATTTGCTTTATAATTTGCACTTATGGAGAAACTAGCCTCATCTTGAGAGGCCTCATATGCTATTGATATTTCTTGTAGTTTCTTGTGTGTAGGATACAGGGTAGTTCAAAGGCTAAAGATCATCAAGATCCATGTTCTTGATATCATAAGCAAAGGTTGCTAGTAAACCCTCTATAATCAGATTAGTGGAGATGCAAAGACCTTGTGGAGTGCATATTTACCTTTTCAAGGCCAAATTATTTGTAATTTTGTATCAAATTGGGTATCCCTAAGAGGGACATATTGTAACTAAAGCTTATTTGATTAATAAAAAGAGAGCACCCTATTTTGTTATCTCATTTTCTCAATGGTTACATAAATTTCATGTTCAATTTGTTTATAAGATTACAATAGATTAGATGTATGGTTTTTGTAGCTTTACACTTCTAGATAAATATTTCACCATGATGAGGGGATCATACCCATGGTGAACCTAGTAAGTGACCTATAGAGGCAACATACCCGAGGAAGAGGCTGACCTTGAGGCACTAAGACAAAGGTTGACCTACAGAGGCAGCCGACCTAAATGTATACATTGTAGATCTAGAATTATTGTTCATAGTTGAACAACCAAGAGCTAAAATCAAAAGCCTAAAAACTATTCCAAATCATGTAATGAAAGTCAACATTAAGGGGGAATGTCTCTAATGTTGACTTACCTTTTTTTTGAAAAGTACACATTAAGGGAGAACCTTTTTTTTGGAAAGTACACATTAAGGGGAATTTTAAAGTTAATGTGTACTTCTCCTTGACATGTGTCCTTGAAAATTGTAATTTTTTATGTTAACATGTGTCATAATCCTTTGTACTTTATATACACCATTAATCTGAAAGCAATTAGTGAGTTTTTGTGCCAACATGCTAGTCCTTCTCTATCTTCAATCTTCCAAAACTGAAAGTTCTTTAATGGGACCTCCTATGGGTCTCTTCAACTTCTTCAATGAGAAGTATTCAATCTTCAATAGAGATATTATTCTTGACTCTCCTCTATCTTCTATCTTAAAATATGTAACAAAGGATTAGAAAATAATAATAGAAAATTCTTTGAATCTAAAGAAAATAAACTTCACTAGTTGATTTGTCAATCTAGTGGAATCAATGTTGAGTCCTAGTATTCACAAGTTTTCCTGCAACTCTATGGAAAGACTCGAGACAAATGCAATTTTAAAAATTTTGAAAATGAGATATGCTATCTCCTCTCAATCTCTCTTGTGGCTCTCTCAATCTCCTATCAATCAACCTAGTGCTCTTATAACATTGTTAGTTTTTGAAGCTATAAATTTAAAGGAAATACAACCACAAGTAATGAAATAAGCAAGCAATGTTATAACTATGATAATGACTAACTAATAAGCATGTAAATAGCATGATAAACTTTTGAAATAACTCATGAAATAGCCATTAATGAAAGCTCATGAAAATTTGAACTTGTTACAATATGTGGACATATCAATGCTCCATTCTTCATACTCTATCTCTCAACCTCCTCACTTCTACTCTACTAGCTAAGGCCTATATGTCATGAGATGAATCTTGGTCTCCCATATTACTATGACTCTTCATATTCCTATCTTATAGGCTCATGTACATGTGAACACCATGCACATTTGCATCATTACACATTCTAATAATTTCAATTCACTTTTCATTCATTTCATTCCATTATTTAATTTTTCCAAAATCAATTCACTTTTACAATCACCTCTAAATTTCAATTTAATCAATACTCCACTTAATTCAATATTCTAATGTTTTATTTCCTTATATCTCATATTAATTAATTCATTCTTTCCAATTAATTCTTTATCAAAAACCAAATGATTTATGTCTCCAAAATTAATAATGCCTTTCCTTTTAACTCCCCAAAGTTAAATATCAAATTCTAAATTTAGCATCAAACCTTATAACTCCAAATTTAATAAATCATGCATACCCAAAAATAACTCAAATATGCACTCAGTCCCAAAATATGTGGATAATATTTTACTTATACTTACTACACTCACATTTTCTCTTTCTCACATGTGGTAACTGACTTGGGTGGTGTTTCATTTCAACGTTTCTATTATCATCTTTGAATTAAATCATCTGTAGGTGCTGCTACAATAAGTGTTACACTTTCTTCTCTTTGATATCTAACTCAAGAAATAAATCAGGCAAATGCAATTATTTCATCTTAGGTTCCTTTCTCCTCAAAATATAGTCCTTTTATCCCCTTCAACATAATCCTTGAGCATAGTCACTTCCTCTTCTTTGATGCAATCCACATATATTTCTTTGTTTGGATTTCATCCAATGTTCCTCAAATCAACTCCTCTCACATCCTTGTCTTTAACAATTCCTTTCATGTCCTTGTATTCAATAGAAACTCCTTTCACGTCCTCATCATTTATAACATATGTCTCTAATAATAGGTAGCCGACACACATCCTCATAAATAAACTCATTCTCCTCTACTATTTTTTTATTTGGCACCTTCAATATTCCAACACTCATCTCCACTAATATCCAATAACAATAAATTATTCTCCAAAACTTGTAGCAATCATCCTCTTCTCAGTAGCAAATCAACAATCATATAATCAACAAAAATTCATTCTTCAATTTCAACACTCTTTCTAGCAAATATTTCATTATATGTAGTCAGTGATATTCTCCAATGTTAATAAATTATTATTCACTCCAAATATTATCATAAACAACATTATAAAATATCTCATTTCATAGTCTTCTCATCCTTCTTCACAATAATATTCTCCTCTTCTCGTTCTCTCCTCCAACATATTTTCTTCTCCACTCTTCTGCTTTCTCCTTCTCTCTTTTTTAGTCTTCTCTTCTCCAATTTCTTCTTCTTCACAATATTCTTATCCAATATTTTTCTCTATAATATCATTCTCACTATCAAAACTTCCTCAAATCAATCTTGTTTCCTCTATAATGTGGCTCTTTCTAGGATAGCTCTAATACCACTATTGGTAATTCTACCTTAATATCTCACAGGTTAATTTTTGCAAGATCAAATATTAATCACATAAAATCACATTCAAATGTAACACAAGTATTACACAGTAAGAAACTTCACTGTTATATTCATAAATCATAATCTATTACATTCAAATTACATTTCATGGAGATTTATCTCCAATATATATATCTTTACAAATGAATATTCAATACTCTTAACTATTGCTCTCCTCAAACTCACGAGAGATGCAAAATTTCACATGCCTTACAGTATGAAAAACTCTCATGATTACATAACCTCTCACTTTACATCTTGACATATCTTTATGACTCTTCATTACCACACTTGACTCCTACCACCTATGACTCGTCACTTGAACTCTTGACACCTTCCACACTCATAACTCACACCTCATAGTTGCACACCTTACACTTTTATTCTTGACACCTTGTACACTTAATTATATAACACATAAACACTCTCTACACTTTGATACATACTTTATACAAACATAAAACACACTCCCTAAACTAATATTTACAATAGTACTCCAAAGCACTTGAATGTTACCAAATAATATAATATATCCAACACCCCCCATATTACATTATTTGGTGTGATGACTTTTAGTCTTCAATATTTAGTTCTCGTTCTTATTTCTTCTACCATTTTTTTTGTTATTCTTTTTCTTGATCTTAATATTTTTATTTTATTCCTCTGAGTTCATTACCGTTCTTGTTCTTTTGAGAAGTAAAAAAATGCATCATTATACTATTCTCATGGCAAAATATAATCTAAAATTTCTTGTGATAATCCCATTACATCCAATGCAAATATTCCATTCTTGATGGAACCCATGGCCTCAATTTTATTTTATCTCTTGATGAGGTATTTTTAATTCCCATTAATGTATTTAAATTCCAGTATTCTTCCTCTTTCAAACAATTGAGATACTAACATAAGATTATTTGTTAAACTTGAAATATACAATACATATAATATGCATTCAAAATATAGAAAACCAAGTGTAACTATAGTGATAAATCACTACACCTTTTGAAAGTGAAAAAATGAGTCACGAAAAAGCACATAAGAAAAACCTGATAAAAAAGATCTGATGATTGAATGTCAAATATCATGAACAAAGAATGTTTGAAAGTCAAAAATTTCTAAGTCATGGATAGAAGAAAAGGAGCAAAAGTCTCAACAAAGGTATAAGAGGTAAAAGTATCGAAGATCTAAAGTCAAGTAGCCCTAAGTTATGAAGTAAAACTCTCAAATAAGATAACGCCGATGACTCAAAAGTCAAACCAATAAGGTGCACATTCTTTAAGGAAGATTATCCTTTCCTGCAAAAAATGTCTTATATCTTCAAGAAAGGACAACAACATGAGAGCTATGATAGAATTGACTCAAATATCCAAAGAATTAAATAAAGAAATCTTCTACACCTAGGTGATGGGAATTCCCAAAAATGGGTAGATCACAATAAATATGGTAGCTACTCATCCAAGGGCTTAGGATCAATTGACATTCATAACTTCAAATCTAGAGAATCTCAAAGGGATAAATAATTAGACAAGACATGACTTAATATTTAAAACAACCACCTAGAAATATTTGCATGAGTTTTGGAGGAAAAAACCTCCCTTTGTAATATATAAATAGGAGTAGTAATAGCTTTGTAAAGGATCAAAAAGTTTGCAATTGTATACAATTGTAGGATTTCCTTTAATTTATTTCCATAAAAACAATCAATTCTTGAGTGGCTTGTAGGTAATCTTAAACCCCCATTTTTAGAAAAATATATATAAAATCTTGTTTGCATATATACACATGGGAGACTATGTCTATTTTTGATATAACCATTTGTGGCCTCCTACAGATCCATTTTTGTATGTATGTATATGTCTATGACCTTTTACCTAATTTTTAGATTTTATTAAGCGTGTGTGTGAGGGGCCTACATTTATTTTTGGATTGGGTTACTTGCTTGGATCTCCAATGGGACCCAACTTCTTATGCATGCATATAACTGGTAACTCTCATCTATGTGTTAACCATTGGTACATAGTGTTATAGCCTATTTTTGTAAGAAGGTCTTAGCATAAAAGGGGTGCATTACCACCCTTTTCTTTTGTTGAGTTTTTTTTTTTACCTTTTCTATCTCACATCCATTTTCCATTTATTGAGTATAAGTGTACCTTTAAGATTATATCCCAACAAGGAGTCAACCTTGTTAAAAAATTTTAGGGCCCTCTATTTAGCCAAATCCTATGGTATTGACCACGGTCTTGTTGTGTCACTCCCTATAAGGTATGATTGTCTTACTAGGGATAATTAAAGATGATATCAATTTAATGGCATGCAAAATAGGACCTAGTTACACATCATTAGTCCCAAAATCACAACATGGAGTAAGGCTAAGACTTGAAGAGGATTTTGGTCTATTCCTACTTGTGGAAGTGCCTTTTCACTCATCTAGTGACTATGCTCTAGAATGAAAACCAGAAGAAGCCATTATTGAAGATACTAGACTAAGGTTTGGGTGAAGACCCCAGTCTACCTGCTTTCTAAAAGCAAGAAGTTACATTCACCTAGTGACCCTACTATAATCTAAAGGATCCAAAGGGCTATGAAAGCTCCACCATGGAGGTTGCATGCCAAAACATGATAATTTTCATACTTGTGAACTCAACATGGAGTAAACGAAGCCCCTTATGACCTTCGATTCCACAAAATATTTGGAATGACTATCCAATATCAATATTGCAAAATTTTCCATATTACAATGGTGAAGGACTATCAACCCCACAAAAGCATCTGCAAGACATGGTCTGTTTCTTCCAATTGCACAACATTAAAAAGTAGAACATGGTCCTAAGATTACTGGTAGCTTCATTTCAAGGAAGGGCTAGTAAGAGGTTGTATTCCATCTCTCGATACTCAATTGATGAATGATATTAGCTTGTTTATCTATTCATAATTATATTCAATGACATGGAGTAATCAACAAATATAATCTACTTCTCAGTCCCCTCTCACTTAGCAACTTACTATTTCTAACCCAGTTATTCCAATATAGGAAAAGGAGGAAAAATTCATGGAGGTAGAGTTAAAGGTTCTCAATGGGTCCCAGTAACAAGATGATAACCAAATGGACTAGAGGATAGTAGAGGTAGTAGAATCCACTACCTCAAAACTTTTTGAGAAGACAGGCTTGGGCAATTTTACAAACCTAGAATAAACATCGTTTCTCTCCAAAAGTAAATAAGAGGTAAAGAATCTAAGATGGAGGAGGAACATGCATGTCAATATGATAGATGACAATATTCTACACCCAGGTGATGAGAATTCCTAAAAATGGATAGATAGCAATAATTATGGTAGCTACTCATCCAAGGCCTTAAAATCAATTGACATTCATAAATTCAAATCCAAAGAATCTCAAAGGGAAAAATAATCAAATGATACATGAATTAGTATCTAAAATGACATCCATATAGAAATATCTACATGGTTTTGGAGGAAAAACCCTCCCTTTGTAATATATAAATAAGAGTAGCAATAGCTTTTTAAAAGATCAACATGTTTATAATTGTATACATTTGTAGGCTTTCCTTTCATTTCTTACTATAAAAATAGTCAACTCCTGATCAAATTGTAGGTAATCTCAAACCCCCACTTCTAGCATAATATATGTAAATTATTGCATATATATACATGGAAGATTGTGTCATTTTTTTGTATAGCCATTTATGGCCTCCTATAGACCTATTTTTGTGTGCATGTATTTGTTTATGACATTTTGCTTAATTTTTAGGCTTTATTAAGTGTATGTGTGTGAGGGACTTGCGTCTATTTTTGGACCGAGTCACTTGCTTGGATCTCCAATGGGACCCACCTTCTTATGCATGCATATAACTAGTAACTCTCATATGTGCTTCACTATGTTGAAGAGAGAAAGTGTTCAATGTTGGAACATAGAATTCAAGATTGCTTTTGTGGGAAGATCTTAGTGAATCTCTTGGTGCATCACCCCTCATTTTTTTGTTGAGTTTTTTTTTTAGTTTTACTCTCTTGAATCCCTTTTGTTGGATTTTAAGATTAACTATCTCAACATATCACATGTCCCAATAAAAAGAAGCCACAATATTAAAGATCTAAATATTAGTATTCAAGAGTAGAATAATACATGTGATATGTTGAGATAGTTAATCTTAAAATCCAACAAAAGAGTAGAATAATATATGTGAGTAATTAAATGTATATCTAGGTAAGTATAATAATGAAATAACATTCACTTATAATATAAAATATGAATGTAAAATGGCCAAAATCATTCATGAACAAGCATGAAGAAAACTTACAATATTAATTGCTCAAAATTTGTATACAAGCTTTATTATCAATGCTTATTTCATAACTCCTTGTTTGTATTTTCTCATGTTACATTGTATGGAGCTTTATATCCATAAGATATACATAGTAATTTGAATCTTCACATACTTGACTATTGCTTTCCATGTGACAACTCCCATGACATTTGGCTTATGCCACTTGTATGTTGGCAATTTTGGGTACCTTGGGTACATTGCCTTTGCTCAAGTATAGTAGTTGTCATTGATGTCAAAGAAGTTCTTGAAGCAATTTGATTTGTTGTCAAGGAATTTTTTCTGTTGAAGTTTATCCAGAGCATGATCAGTAAGTTTTCAAGGAGTCCTTAGTAGCCCAGTTGCAAAAGATCCAAAAAAATACAAGTAAGAAAAAGTATGCAGGCGGCTGGAAAAATTGTCGTAATTTCACGACATGTTTGAGGAAAGAGAGAGTGCTGGAAAAACTGTCACGATTTCATGACATGTTTGAGGAAAGAGAGAGTGCTGACAAAACTGTCATGATTTCATGACATGTTTGAGGAGAGAGAAAGTTTTGGCAAAACTGTCGCGATTTCATGACATGTTGGAAGACAGAGACGTAGCTAGAAAAACTGTCACGATTTTGTGACATGTTGGCAGAGAAGCAGAGCAAAATGGAAAGTGTCATGATTTCGTGACATGTCGCATTTTCGTGACTTGAAAAGTGCAGGAAGGTAGAAAAGAAAAAGTGTCGCGATTTCGCGACGCTCTGCAAAGAAAGTTGTACGGACGAAAAAGTGTCACGAATTCACGACAGGTTGCAGGAGAGAGATTCCAAAAGGAAAAGTGTCATGATTTCATGACATAATGCAGAAGAGAGAGTTTGAAAGAAAAAGTGTCACGATTTCATGACATACTGCAAAAGACAAAGTGAGGACTGTTGCGATTTTGTGACATGCTGCAAAAATTGAAGTAAGGACTGTCGCAATTTCACAAGCTGAAAATCTTGAAGAGAGAACTGTCATGATTTCACAACATGCAGCAAAGAGAAGAGTCTGAAAGGAGAAGCGTCGTTATTTCATGACAGGTTACTAAGAAAGTGTACGGAATCCAGAAGTGTCACGATTTTACGACAGGTAGTGGAGAAAGCGTACAGAAGCTAGAAGTGTCACAATTTCGTGATAGGTAGTGGAGAAAATGTACGAAAGCCAAAAGTGTCATGATTTTGTGACAGGAAAAAAAGATAGTGTTCAAAAGCTGAAAGTGTCACGATTTCGTGACAAGTAGTAGAGAAAGCGTATGAAAGCTGAAAGCGTCACGATTTCACAACAGGATGAAGAAAAAACTTATGGATGTAGAAAATGTCATGATTTCATGACAGGTTGCAAGGAAAGCTTTCGGGAGCTGAAAGCATCATGATTTCATGATAGGAAGAAGTAAAGAAGCCAGCAGGATGAAGATGTCATGATTTCGTGACATGTCACAGTTTCACGACTCTAAGAGGAGAGAGATTGTACGACGTCAAAAATGTCATGATTTCACGACATAGGAAGAGAAGAAGGCCATGAAGTCTAAAGTGTCATGATTTCATGACAGAGTTGCAGATGACATCAGCAAAAGTCATATGTGTCACGATTTTGCGACAAGGATGAAGTCAAGGTTGACAAAGGCAAACAGTGTCACGATTTTGCGACAGCAGGCAATAGAAGGTGTACGACAGGCAAAGGTGTCGCGATATCATGACATGTAGTTTCACAAGGACAAATAAAAAACCAGAGGTGGTTGAAGGACAGAGTTAACTTTGAGCCGACAAAGTTAAAATCTGGGCCGACGCAGCGTAGGGTTTTGCAGCCGACGCAGTTGAAGAGTAACAACCGACTAATATTGAATGTAATGATCTTGAATCTTACTCTATAAAAGGAGGGCTGTTTGAATAGTTTGAGTATCAATCAAGTGTGCGTTCGAAGTGTGATTTGCATAGATAAAGTGTGGGGAGAAGTTCGATCATAGAGGTACATAAGTGGAAGTCTGATCGATTGTGTTACTGTGTTTGCACAGAGTGCGACGACTGTGCTACTGTGTTTGCGCAGAGGTTGTGAAGACTATGCTATCATGTTTGAGAAAAAAGTGCGAAGACTGTGCTACTGTGTTTGTGTTGAATGTGTGAAGACTATGTTGCTGTGTTTTTGCAGAAGAGCATAAGTTGATCGAGTGCTGCTGTGTTTGTGTAGACAACGAAAAGTTGGTTTCAACCAAGTGCAACTATAACAAAAAAGAAAAGGGGAAGAGGACAGATTTGTGCTAGACTGAAGGATTGTGTTTGGTGCGAATTTGAGGAACGGATTTGCAGTGATAGACTCAAGGACAAAAATCTCCAACCAGAGCAGGGAAGACAGGTGTCTTCTGTGGATAGAGTTCCACTTGCTAAGGGCAGAGGAGGTAGAGGTTTTCTAGAGGATCACCACTATAGAGCAGAGCTAGGGGAAGGTGTCTCCTTTGGGTTGGTGCCCATAAAATTTGTAATTGGGAAGTTTTCCTAAAGAACTATGATATAACTTTTAGAGAAAAGTTTTATCCGTGGAGTAGCCCACATTGGGTGAACCACGTAAATTGTTGTGTCACTTTGTGGATGGTGTGTTGTGCATTGCTTTGATTTCTGCTATTGTTTTTGCTATCTTTATTCTGCATAATTTTGAATTGAAAGCTGCTTTGAAAGAAAAAGTGAAAAGTGGTCTTATACTGTTCACCCCCCCCTCTCAGTATAATCTTGTGTTCTTCATTGTATACTAGACTCTTTACTCTCTTCTTGTTGGAATATATTACATTATTTGGTACATTCTAATGTACCATCTTGTGTACATAATTAGATTAGGAAAGTGTATTAGATTAAGGCTTGAGTATTTACTTTATATAATGTAATAAATTGACAAGTACTATTAGAATGTACAATGATGTAAATGTGCATGGTGTCCACATGTACGTGAGTCCTTAGAATAGGAATATGGAAGACCAAGAGTCATGTCTCATTATATATAGGCCTTTGGTAGATGAGTTGAGAGTAGAAAAAGTTAGAAGAGTTAGATTAGTAAGTTAGTGAGTTGATGTATAGAGAGATACAATGTATAACTTATATGAAGTATGGAGCATTGAGATCTCCACATATTGTAACAAGTTTAAAATTTTTTGAGCTTTCATTAATGGTTGTTTTATGAGTTATTTTAGAAGTTTCTCATGCTATTTAATTGCTTATAATATTGCCATTATCATAGATATAACATTGTATGATTATTTTACTACTTGTGGTCGCATTTCCTTTAAGTTTATAGCATCAAAAGCTAATAGTGGTATCAGAGCACTAAGTTGATTGATAGGATATAGAGAGTGTAGATACCTAAAGCATGTCATGTTGAGGAGAATACCTAAATGGACCCTTTCTAGGCCATATGACCCACCTTGGGCAGCCCTAGGGATCAATAGTGGTTTTTACCACTCAAATAGGGAGGAATTTCCCTTTATAACCTAAACTATCACACAAGATATGGCTTTTAGAGACTATCTTACTGTATGTCAAAATGACTACACTAAGGGGAATGAGGAGACTTCTAAAACTTTTTCCAAGTATAGAAGATAGTCATGATTTCATGACCGGTCTAGTTTTCATTGACTGAGATCCAAGAAGTGGCAAGAGGTAAGAAAGAGTCACAATTTCATGACTGATCTAGTTTTCATGAGCCGAGAGCCAAGAAGCGACAAGAGGTGAGAAATAGTCATGATTTTATGATCGATCCAGTTTTCATGAGCCAAAGCCAAGAAGAGGTAAGAGGTAAGAAATAATCATGATTTTGTGATCGGTCTAGTTTCACAGGTTGAGAGCCAAGAAGAGGCAAGAAGTGAGAAATAATCATGATTTCATGATCGGTCTAGTTTTTACAGATCGAGAGCCAAGAGGCAAGAGGTGAGAAATAGTCATGATTTCATGATCGATCCAATTTTCATAGGCCAAGAGCCAAGAAGATGCAAGAGGTGAGAAATAGTCATGTATTTACAACCGGTCCAATTTTTGTGGGCTAAGAGCCAAGAAGAGGCAAGAGGTGAGAAATAGTCATGATTTTGTGATCGATCTAGTTTTCGTGGGTCAATACCTCAAGATGAAGAAGTGGAAGACAATTGGACCATGATGTCTCCAAGAAGATTGATGCAAACATGCTATAATAGAATAATCTTAACTATTTATTATTGAAAATCCCACTACTCTGTTCCTCTTTGATCTGATAGGTCCTATGTAGCATCTTACCAAAATGATCAAACTGGCATGTCATTGTAACAAAATTTAGTTTTTCTGTTGCAAGAAGATGTATATATAGGATGAGCAACTCTAATAAAGGGTTGGCTCTTGGATGTTTACAAGATAATGTATACAAACTTCTAAAAGCAATAAAATAAGCTCTTCATTTTGGCTTCTGGTTCAATGGTGTGCGATCATGTATGTATGAATGTTAACTTCTATATAAGCTATGCTAAATGTAAATAAATTTTATTCTATATTATGAATGTTAATTTCTATATTAGCTATGCTGAATGTAAATAAATTTTATTCTATATCTAGATTTCTATACTTTAGTTTCAATATTTTTGGAGTTAACAATTCTAGTAGGTTTATGACTATTTTAATTACCACCGAAGAATTGGTTGTTTTCATTTAGAAGATTAAGAATGCTTATTTGCAAAATTGTATGTATTTCCTTAATGTTGTCTAACCTATACCATTTGATATTTATAGCAATAGCTATATTTATCTTTCTTTATGCACTTTATTCTTTCCCCTTTTCTACAATAAAACAAGGAACCAACCTTTTTTGGAGATTGAATTGGGTAATCTATGTTTTAGACTTGATCATTCAATGTTGGCAAAGTCTTGGGTGCAAACGTAACCAAAGGTATATTTTGCACCAATAGTTTTTTGCACTCTCGGTGGGACACAATCCTACTACCTATACATTTCAAATTTTTGGTGGTTATATTTGTCCTGTGCATTTTTATAAATCACCTGGAAACTCCATTCGAGAAATAAAACCCAAGAAAATCCTTATCTATTTTTTTGGTTGAATACCAATATATATGAAAACCAAATCTAAAGAAATTTTTTTGGAAGAATCCATTGAGTTCTTTGAATTACATCTTGGTAGCCTTAGAGCTAATCCTGTGCTCATTGTGTAGACACCTAAAATGCGTCATGTCGAAGGTGACTACTCATATGGACATGCTAGAAGACCTTATGGAAGGTCTTGGAAAGGCTCCAAGATAGAGCAGTGGTTTTAACCATTCAATTGGGCTCCTTGGTCTAATCATTTTGAATCGCAGCCCAGACCTGCAGTCTACAGGTTGAACCATGGCTGAGACCTACAGTTTACATTCTAGACCACAGCTGTGACCTACGGTCTTAACTGAAGTTTAGTTGGCATTCATCCGAGCCAAATAGATTGGAACGACCATTTGATCTAGAGGAGGGCAGTTGAAGGACAAAAGATGCCAGAAGCTTCCATTCAAACTATCCTAACCATCCCTTATTGATCTTGGCTTCTCCATGAAGACACCCCTATCCCTAGGGGTATGCTATAAATACCCCTTTCAAATGGGGAATAAATATATAGAGTTGATTGATCAAAATAGCAACGAAGCTCTATCGAATTGCATACTGAACACATGCATTTGAAATCTACTTTACCAATACTCTAAAGATCAATTAGTCATGGATGCCCTAGGTGCCTAGGAGAGTCAAGAAGTGCAAATTTGGG
This sequence comes from Wollemia nobilis, assembly GCA_028583015.1. Taxonomy (NCBI): domain Eukaryota; kingdom Viridiplantae; phylum Streptophyta; class Pinopsida; order Araucariales; family Araucariaceae; genus Wollemia; species Wollemia nobilis. The sequence goes on from JAQPPZ010000440.1 coordinate 7,742,948, forward strand.
CAAATAGAGGCCCAATCAAATGATTCAACCACCAAATCTATCTAAAGGACATCGAAGGCAACCCTTGAACATCAATTGGACAAGGAGGTTAAGCCCACTGCCCTTGGAATTGAGGGTAAGCTTATCAGAGTGCTAACTATGGCTCTCAGCCATGGTTTACAGTGTAGACTGCTCATCAGAGCTACAGTTTGCAACAAAGGTATAACCACCTTCCTATTTCCATTTTTGTTTGATTAAATAGCTTATATTGGTTGTTTTTATGATTTTATAGCAGTTTAGCAGATTTTTGACCGTAGAATTAGGTTAATTTAGCTTCTTTATGTTTATGATTCAATTAGGACATTAATAAGTTCTTTATACACTTTCATGCCCTATTTCACATATATGATCCATGCATAGAGTAGTTGTTGTCTTTATTTATGCTATTGTATAAATCTTGATTTGATTTGCATAGTTTAGAAGCATCTTTTATACTTTCTTGATTGTGCATGTTTAAGGATGTCATTATGCAATTTAACTAAAAGGGCCTCACCATGAAAGATTGCATATATTTTTGACATTATTGTGTTGTTTCTTGACCACAGGGAACAGTTTCAAAGGAGAATAAACTATCAAGTTCCTTCCCCATCATGAAGAATAGGGCATCTCCACCCTAGAGCAATTTGTGTCACCCTATAAAGGCACATTGAGAATCACACCTATCTTGAAGAGGATTACAATCAGAAGAAACCTTATTGTAATATTGTATCAATGTGATTATCCCTAAGAGGGACATAATTGTAACACAAATTGGACTTCATGAATAAATAAAGTTTTTATCATACATCTTGTTGTCAATTTTGTCTTTTATGCATGTTGCTTATTCATTTACTATTGCAATAACGAGATTATTTCCTCAAGTATGAGCCTTTCTGGTGGTTACATATGGTGATCATGGTGGAACTCTACATTCTATGCCCCTGATTTTTAAACCATGTATTTTTTTTATATCAGGTGCAAACCATAGATGACAGTTGCGGTCTAATTATTGGCCTGTAGCTGCAACCTATGGTTCATACTACAACATGCATATCCAACCTGTGGTTTACAGTAGACGCAGTAGACAACAGAGGGATAAATATCCATTAGATGAGGGTCTAAGGTAGGTCCAAAATTTAGTCTTTGTCTCTATTCTTATGGTCCGTGTTTTTCTAGAATACTGAAATGAAATTTAGTTAGGATATTTTAAGAAAAAGGAAAATGAATTAAGTCCTATATTAGCATTATGTTTTCACATCATTAGAAAGGCACTGCTAGGGATAGCAGATATCTGATTGTAGTCTACCCTAGAATACAATGTGCTTAATAAATATTGTGTTGGTTTGCATGTTTGAGGCCCGATTAGAGGCCATTTATCATTATAATGTGTATTTTTTGAAATAGCATCTACATTAATTTGCATTCTTTGAATTTGAAATGTCATTTCATTTTGCATATCATATAGAGAATGAGCATGAGTGCTACATGATGCATTTATTTTTGTACAATTAAAAAGAACCACACACACCACGAAACACTTAAATGGTAGTGAGTTGGGCTTGGCATCCAACCACTAGTAGGGTTCAACAACGGTGGGCGTAACTTCCATCCATTGGCCCAAATCCTATGAACCCTTGATATATGAACCAATACCAGATCCAAGAATCATCCGTAGCCCAAACAATTTGCATGTACTCTTCTTCAGAGGGTATAACGCTAACTGGGTGAGATTGGGTGAGGATATGATATGACCTATGCTCCTTGTCCGGGTGTGGGCTTCATTACCACACACGGGGGATTTACGTGACTTGGAGTTCATAGCCAAGTTGTTGAGCTACAAGTGTACAGGTGAAATCCATTAAACCAAGAATAAAATCCAACAATTTTTGCAAAATACGATGAGAGTTTCTACACTGATACAACACATATTGAAAACACATCAAATAGTTTAGGGCTCAACTTTTAAAATATAAAGAAGATAATCACATTGTTTACTTTGTATGCTTATTTATTGCTTAATTCATCAAGATAAGGTCCTCCTTGAGGCCACAATTTTTACTAAGAGAGGAAACCTCTTGAGTCTTGTTTAGTTGGTTCATCATGATGGCTAGGCATGATAGAGCTCAATCACAAGATAATGAGTCAGAGAGTTCATGGAGGGGCTCTAAACACTCCTAATGTTCTCTTGAGGATATTTCAAACCTCGTACACCTCCTTACTAGGCGTCGTACTCATTGTGTACCTAAGGATCTAATCCTCAAAGAATGACCTTCTGAGATTAATCACGAGCTCCCTTCATCACATAGGGTGTTCACCCATATAGAGCATGGGGTTTCTTCACATATGGTGAGAACCCAAATCACTAGGTCTTCATCTAGGGAGATAGAGATTCGTGGATCATAATCCATGAGTCAGTACTATAGATGATGCAGGAGCATCCGATGGCAGTAGCGCAATCTTGCTTCAACAAAAAATTTTCTAAGTGTTTTGCAAAGACCAACAACAGGGTAGAAGTTGCAGTAGGTGAAGGGTCGCAAAATCGTGACATGTCACGATATTGCGACGTCGCGATATTGCGACCAAAATAGGGGCAAGCGATGCAAGAGGCGGAAGGGTCATGAAATCATGACATGTCACGAAATCGTGACGCCACGATATTGCGATGTCACGATATTGTGATGAAAAGAAGGGCAAGCAATGCAATAGGCATAAGGGTCACAAAATCACGATGTTGCAAAATCGTGACGTCGTAATATCACGACTAAAAGTAGGGCAAGCGATGCAATAGGCAGAAGGGTCACAAAATTGTGATGTCATGATATCGCGACGTCATGATATCGTGACCAAAAGTGGGGCAGGCGATGCAACAGGCGGAGGGTCATGAAATCGCGATGTCGCGATATCGCGACCAAAATGTAGGGCTGACAATGCAGCAGATGAAGGGTCATGAAATTGTGACATGTCACAAAATCATGACGTCGATATCGCGATGTCGTGATATCGCGACCAAAAGGGAGAAGGAGCGCGGGGAAGCCAAAATGTCACAATATCACGACCGAAAGAGAAGAGGAAGAGGAATATAAAGAGGAAGGAGATGTCGTAAAATCGCAATAGGTTGCATTTTTAGGGGCCGTTACAGAATGACACGTGGCAGCACAAAACAACACGTGGCACCAAGGTGTAGTAAAAACAGGCACAGACGAACAGTTAACGAAAGATGTTACGCCAGTTACAGAGGACGTTACGGATTGTGGTTATGGAGCAGACGAAGACGAACAGTCATGGCAGAAATGAAGCGAAGGACCGCCAGATGGAAGACGAAGAGTCATGCAAAAATTTATAAAAGGATGAAGCAAAGGCGTTTACAAGGGTTGGAAAATGACAGTTGTAGATTGGAAAAACTGTAGTTACAGAGTTGCACAGTCGAGTTGCAGAGTCAAGGTAGAGGCCACTCGGATCGGCTTGAGTGCTTTTCCTTCCATAGTTGCAGAGTGAGAGATCTGCAACAGAGTGTGAGAAGAACTGTACCTCCGTGCCATTTTTATTGTAAATCCTACGGGCTGTTATTGTAATCTTTGCAAGTTATTTAATGAAACGTTGGGATTTCATTTTCTTGTAAAGCGTGTGTTCCAATTTTTTGCATGAAAATTTAGATTTGGTAGGTGGCAATTTTCGTGTCTCCATCAATAGGGAATCTGAGTCTCATGCAGCCCATGAGAGGCAACTACTCCAAGACCAATTGGAAGAGGCACACCATCAACGTAAATGCCTAGAGCGTGAGTCTACAGAGAGAAAGAGAGTGCATCAACAAAGGTTGGAGAGCTCCAACAGTGTGAGGAGAGGATTTACCAAAAAAAACACATGAAGAACAATCATGTGAGGTAATTCCTAAAAGAAGCTCATACCTAGAGTATTTAGGCAACAAGTCAATGCAACGCACCCAGTGCATCATCAAGATTTTCCACTTAAGCCAGTAGATAGCCATGCTTATAAATAGATAGACATGTCTAGGGTTATCAAAGATCGATAGACAAAGATATCTAGGGATCCCATGCGTAAGCGTGAGGTTGAGGGTAGTCAAGTTCGACAGGTGAGCAATGTCAATGCTTGAAAGTCATCACAATCCTTGGGGTAAATACAATCTATTCCACCATATAAGGAACCTATGATTACTTTCCATAAATAGGAAGTCAAACCTGTCCCTGTCAGGGAATATGATCCTCCATTGTATATCATAGCGAGGATACAATAGATTGTGTATAAGCGAGTGCTGGTAGATACAGGATCATTGATTAATATCATTACCATTTTAGCATTCAAGCATCTCAAAATTCCACTTCTCACATCAAGGAAACAAATTTCATATTGCAAGCCTTTAATGATGTGGAATCCCCTATAGTAGGTACAATAGTCCTCCCCATCGAGGTAGGACAAAAGATTATCCCTACATTGTGCTATGTTTTAGAGGGATCAAGACAGTATAATCTACTACTTGGAAGACCGTGGATAAGAGCCATGGAGTGCATACCATTAATAGTGCATCAATGCATTAAGTACACCCATGGGGGTGAAGTTCATGTAGTGGAAGTGAACCCAGATCCTTTCAAGTATTATAATCCTGAGGATAATCTATAGGAACCATATGGGACACCTATGCATCTACAAGATAAATTAGATGAGCCTATCCAAAGTGTGGACGTAGCTTCGTAGACGGTGTTGGAATTGCCATCCCCACTGCTATCACCTGTAGAGTCACCTACAACCCCTGCACTCTCGACATTGCTTAGCATGGAAGGATTAATGAATGGCCATACGGAGTCGCTCATAGCTGATTCAGAGGTATCATTAGAGGATCTTCATACTTATATCAAGGAGGAGGAGCCTAGTATAATCATGGATGCACCCGAGTGTATCACACCCTCTTCATCCATCATGACACCAGATAGTTCTTATGAGGACAATGGTGAATACAAAGAGGTTATGGAGGCTAGCACTACGATGCTACCCACCATAGAGTCCACTAAAGATTTAGGTCAGCTTTTTATCAAGTCTCCACCTATGAATCCTATCCTGGAGACATCGTGTGAGCATGAGAAAGGTCCATTTATCACAACTAAAATAGAGCAGCCTTAGTATGTTGACAAAGTACCCATGACACATGCAGTGGAGGAGTTTTCTCATGAGTTTATGGGGATGGTCGACATTAGGCCAGATGATCAAGTGATTCTTAATCACATAAAGTAGGAGATCAAAAAATTTTGAGATTAGTCACTCTTGACTCATTTCTCAAGGCACCATATCGAGAGCACAAGCAAGTAGGTTCCTCACATCATATTGGGGATACTGAAAGGGAAACATTTCAACACAATGAAGTGAAACAAAAGCTTGAGCTGAGCCATATGTATGAGTGTGTGGATAACATTTATGAAATGTATCATCAAGAAACATCCACATCAACTCAAGTGAAGGAAATAGGTGATTTTCAATTACCTAATGGATCCATAGAATCCACTTTTCTGTTTCCTTCAAATGAAAAAGGTATTTTGAATCAATCATTGGAAATACATATGAATTCTTTGTCAGTCTTGTGATCCATTTTAAGTCGTCTAGAATGGATTGAGCATCAAATGGATGAGCAAGATAAGTCATTGCATTTTATTAAGAACCATATTGAAAATATGGAATTACAAAAGTAAACCTTACCTGAGGATGAATCACCTCCTATGTAAATATAGGAAAAGCCTTAGTGGAAGCGAAAGCCCATGCGGCCAACCCAACCATTGGATTCTCAAAGCAAACCAATGTGGGGTAAGAGCCCAAAATAGTCATAGCATAATGAGACTCCATTACAAGAGTATATGTTTGATATCTTTCAAAAGCTATAAGAGGCCGAGGTCATCACCATGCCTAATATCATCCCTTCAAACCCAAATAGAGTTAAACATATGGGTTACAGAGAGCATCACTACTATCTCTACCATCAAATAGAGGGTCATAGCATTCGAGATTATCATGAATTTAAGAGTGTGGTGCAAAATTTGATAGATAAGGGGGTTTACCATGTAGATGGTTCTCTTAGAGTGACCTAATATGATGAAGTGGAGGTTATGCCTCTTCAAAAGTGACCTCAGAGTTGTCAGTCACCTCGTAGGCCCAATAGGCCAGTGCCACTAGTAGTTTTATTTCAGATGACTACTCTAACTTTGTTTTAAAAGCTACACGAGGCACATGCATTCATACTACCTAAAGTTAAATGTAGGGTATCCAAAATGGGGTCACCTGATAGAGGTTCCTTTTATGTGTATCATCGAGTGCATGGAAATGACATTCAGAGTTGCCAATCATTTAAGAGGGTCGTTAAAGACCTAGTTGAATGGGATGAGATCCATGAGGATGGCTCGCTCGTTCACCCATGCCGAAGCATAGGCACGTCGATGAGGTCCAATATTCACCTAGGGGAGTCAAACTCTATCACTCTTCCTAAATAGGCTAATTACTTTTCAGTAAATAGCATGCATGCTGGGGGTCTTCAAGGTAGCATACCTTTCCCACCAGCCATGCCATAATCGATAAGGAAAAATGAGGAATCTAGAGGTACTGCACCTACCTCACTATTGTCAAATGGCACACTCACTGGGGGTATATAGAGCAATGTGCCCTTCCCCAAAATGCTGCAAGGGTTCCTAAGAACCACTTGGTAAAGTAAGTCAAAAAGATCCAAAGGCATCTGTAAGCCCTTTGGTCAACCTCAAAAGCTCTGAGGGTTTGGTCAAAATTTCTCGGTCATCCCAAAAGGCTCCAAGGGTCCCTGAAAACACTTGGTCATGTTAGTCAAAAGCACTGAGGATTTTCTTGTAATTGCTCGATCATATTAAAAAGCTCCAAAGGCATCTGTAAGCCCTTTGGTCAAACTCAAAAAGGCACCAAGAGTTTTCTAAAAAAAATTGCTTGGTCAACCCAAAATCTCCAAAGGCATCTATAAGTCCTTTGGTCAAATCCAAAAGGCACCAAGAGTTTCTGAAAAACTGCTTGGTCAACCCCAAAGGCTCCAAGGATTCTCAAAATTGCTTGGTCATCCCAAAATGCCCCACAGGTACCCATAATCCATTTGGTCAATCCTAAAATCTCCAAGGATTCCTAAAAATCGCTTGGTCAATATAAAGGCTCCAGAGGCATGTACTCATCGTTTGGTCAATTATGAGGCTCAAAACCCATAAAAATTATAAAATCAATAAAATCCAAATGGTAAAGCATAAAATCCAAAAACTTTTGCATTTGCATTTGAATTTTGCATTCACTCATACATCCACCGCATTACTGCATTGCATATAGGCATTCGTCATCCATTGCATTCTATAATAGAAGGCATGTGTGTTTTTCAGTATTACAAATGACACCATGTATATGTTTAAATCATGCATCTATGCATTTATCATGATCCATCATTCATGTGAGTAATTATGTTTTTCAACACAACCTATAATGTTGCTATGGAGATATACTAGGGTTTTCTGGTCACTCAGTCATACCTAGTAGTCTTATCAAGAGTTGGTAGAAAGCTCGCTTTGATTTTGTAGCTAAGGTTCAGTTAGTATAGCCCTTAGCATATCAAAAGCCTATCACTAATCAACAAACTTAAACAATCCTAACAAGTACTAGGGGAATATGAAATCCATGAAGTAGGACTGAGTATCCTGAAGTGAAAAGAGTTATTCTTGCTCATCCCTCTATGTGGACGGTATGGGAAATTTTGGCAGTTGGCAAAAGGATAGGTTAGTTCCCTATTCATAATCCCTTACTTACGATAAAATGAGCATATCCCAAAGAGATATTCCATATCAATCCTCATGATTGACTCTCTATTGATATCATAGATCGACTCCCTAGAGCGATATCACATATTGATATCATAAGATCGATATTCTCAATTGATATACCAGAAATGGTTTTTCCAGGTAAATCTCCCCAAAGGAAAGTTTCTGAAGAAGAGTATCAAATGTAAATTCCAAAAAGTAAAGATTGAGTGAAGATAAAAAAATAGGCTTAAATAAAATTTCAAAGTGAAGATCAAATTAAGATCATAAATCAAAAGTTCGAGTGGAGATCAAATGAAGATCCAAAATCCAGTTTGAAGAGAGATCAAATGAAGATCCAAAGATAGTTAAAAAAGAAGATGGAATCGACTCCCTTGCTTCACTACATATGAGCAAGTATCCTGAAAATTGAAGGATAGAAAGGAATGAGCTTGAATTCTTGGAATTTTTAGCACTACTGTACCTTATGCATGATGATATGTCTGATGCATTAGCACCTCGCTTATGAACAAGACCAATATTTGAATGTGGAAGAGCTAGCTTCAGGTGTCCTACATTGCTTAGTGGCTTAGTCCAACTAAAATATAAACTTGAGATTGGATAAGACATTTGTGGAATCCCTATATTAGCAATGGGCTAAAAGAATACCGCCTGACATCGGGGAATGCTTGTGTCTTATCTTAAAATATTCATTTGCACACATAGGGATAATGAACATTTAGGGTCTATCCTACCAAAAGCCTTTTATCTCAGAAGTCTAGTGTGGTTAGTATGCAACTTTTGATAAGTTTATTAGGGTGTTTGAGTATCATGGAAAACCTTTAAATATCTCTAAAAAGCAACAAATGCTACAAAAGCATAAACCAGTAAATGGTAAAAGTCATTGTAAATCATCAAATTTCAAAGTATCTAAGAAGTGATACATCATTCTATCCATATAGTGTCTCGGTAATTAATTCATTCTGTCCATATTGAATCACTCGTATATCACCAAACTGAAAAGGCATGATGCATGTAGCTCACTTTCCCCTACCTAATCCATATGTATCATTTGTGAAATCACTATCAAGCTACCTCTAGGGCAAAAATATGTTCGATAGTAAAATATGGCAAAAGAAAAGTTTTGATAGTGAAGCCAAAAATTCTGATGACCACTCCTTGTGTTAGTACAAAGACCACATTTTCCTTGTCTACCACATTTGATTTCATTGCTCTAGGAACTCTATCACACACCCCATAAATGAGCTCAAGGGTAAGTCCAAATAATATTCGGTTAAAATTATAATAAGACTCCTTCTTTGACAAACTCTGAGTCCACAAATAAATTGACAACTTTTTGCCTGCTTCATCTATCTTTTTTACTGCTACAAAGGTAAACTGAGAATGCATGTAATAAAAGAAATACCTGTTAGCGTACTATTACAATAGGTGTTATATTAGTTAACTAGTTATTTAACTTTAGCACCTTGTTGCAGCGGCATCCTGTTGAGATGCGCCCAACCCGGGCTAATCCAGGGAGTGCTGTTTCTGCGTGTTGTATTATTTAAACTGCTCTTCAATAATACAATGATGTTCGCACATTTACATGGTATCAGAGCAATGTCTTGGCATACTTTTTCTGAGATAGTGTTGCTTGTACTCTATGTGGATGATCTGCTCATTACAGGGAGTTCAAAAGATTTGATCTCTACTGTCAAAAGAAACTTGTGCAAATCTTTTGAGATGACAGATCTTGGACCTCTCCATTACTGTCTTGGTCTGGAATTCGGGTTGAAAAGGGAGGAGGTCTGCTGATCTTTTTGGATCAGCCCGCTGGCTCACGTGGTCGTGAGCCGTGCGGTAAGGCTCAGGGAGCCTACAGTGCCGGGGGTTCGAATCCCGCCGACTCCCCCAAGGTATAATTTTTTTTTTGTCAAAGTTATTTTTTATTATTATTATTTTTAATTAAAATTTTTAATTTTAATTTTTTTTTAATATAGTTTTTAAACTTTAATAAATTAAATTTAATTTTAATTTATTTTTTCTAAAAGTTTAAAACTATAGAAATTAAAATTATTTATTTTAATTTTAAAATTGATAATAATTATAAAAATGCTTTGTTAAAGAAAGCCTTTTAAGGGGGGATTTTTTTTCAAAAAAATCAAAGGGGGATTGAGAGTAATTTTTTATGAAAAATAGCAATTTGGCATTGTAAAAGGTGCATTTTCGGCTGTGACCGACACCTAGTGGGTTATTCTAGTGGGCATTTTTTTTGTTGTATGTTGCATATTTCATTTTTGCACTATAACATTAAAAATTAAAATCAAACACTCCTTAAAGTCCCCGGAATATAAAACCCATCTGTGCAATTTATTTGCACTGCAGCGTTCGGTATTTGCGATACCTCTGGCCAGCACTTACAGGTAAAGCCGTCGTGATTTGGCTACTGTATCCGCCGCCTAATATAGCCGCTATAACGACGTCCGAGCTTGTTCTCTATAAATCGTCTGGGAGGAATAAGTACGCCATTTTTGCATTTTTTACTCCATCCACTACCCTTTATCGCACTTGTGTTTAGGCGTAAATCCCGACGAAGTATTCTTCATAGTGTTTAGGGGAAGTTACGCCCCACGCATGAGAAGAATCTTCTATGGTAGGTGCCATCAACAAGGCTATTCCCTTTCAGGACCGCTTATGTTCCACGTATCGTATGATCTCTAAAATTCACCTATAGTCTCCCTCACGTAAGGGCGGGTGATTTTTGTTGATCTTTCTAAATACCTATAGTTTCCCTCACGTAAGGGCGGGTATTTTGTACGGTATATTGGCCTAGCAAAAGGTATATCGAAAGGGGGACCAATTTGGTGATATAAGGAACCTTCACTATGGCCGCAGTTGCAAAATTGATGACCGATCCGCATCGCTTATTGAAAGGTCCAAATTATACACCATGGAAACATAAGATGAAGGCTATTCTCCAAATGGAAGATTTGTGGGATATTGTTACTCGGAGTAGCAACAAGGCCTTCACCAACAACGAGGATCCACAGTGTCCTTCAAGCAGATCAGATTGCTTTTGACAAGAAAGACAAGAGAGCAAAGGTGCTCATTTTGTTTGTCTGTTTCCGATGAAGTGCAACCTCATATAGCCGATAAAGCAAGTGGTAAAGAGGCATGGGATGCCCTTAGAACCATCTATGAGGGGAAGAATGAATCCACCATTCTTCATCTTCAACAACAACTTCATAACCTGAGTTTGAGACAGGGTGAAACAGCTTGAACTCTTTCACGTGCAGAGTGTCCGAGTTGAAAGAGAAATTGAGTTCTCTAGGAGATACTCGTGGATGAAAAGCTTCTCATTTCACTTGTGATGAGAGCTTTACCTTCTTCATTTGACATGTTGATAACCTCCATCCAGGTGTCCCAACGACAAATTACCTACATCGAGTTGGTCAATCTGCTTCAACAACAGGAGGCACGCCAACTTCACAAGGATGATTCTTCCAATACAGACCCTATACACCAACAGCGGTGGTTCTAGGAAGAAAGGTAATGGGCAAAAAGGAGGCAACTTTCGGAAAGGAGGAAATTCTCAACAGGATACGAAAGGAAAAGGCAAGCAACCTCAACGAAGAAGAGGTGGTGCAAGATCTGTGAGAAAGACAACCATGACACCAACAAGTGTTGGCATAAGAACAAGCAAAAAGGCCAAAACAAACCACAAAATAAAAACAAGCAACCCCAGTGCGAATGTTGCCGTTGAAGAATCCGACTCGGATTCCGAATGGGCACACAAGGTGCTCATGACTACCACAGATTCCACTCGGAGGGATCCTATTTGGTATGTCGATTCCGGAGCTAGTAAACATATGACTCGGCGACGGATCGTGGTTTGAATCATTTGTGGCCAAGGAGGGCAAACCCGTCACCATTGCCGATGATAAAACCTACAGGGTTCAGTGGAGAGGGTACAGCTTCAGCCACTCTTCCCGATGGCAAGTGTCGATTGACAAGGTCCTCTATGTTCCGGGATTGGCCAACAATTTGTTGTCGATGACACAAATCCCGGACAGAAATATGGTTGTCAACTTTCGTGTTGAGAATGGAAAGAAGTGTTGTACAATTACCGGGAAGGGTAAGCAGATTGCAACAGCCTTCATATAAGCATGGCTTATTTGCACTAGATGCTATCTCTATTCCACATGTTGCCATGACTGCCTCTACCAAGGAGGCAACTTCCCTATGGCACAAGAGATATGGGCATCTTAGTTCCGGCTACTTACTTGAGCTCAAGCAAGTATGAGATGGTAAAGGGTCTTCCTTCCCTTTCTCGCCACATTGCCGATGTGCTCGACCGCTGCGCAGAAAGCAAAGATAGAGTACCATTTGAGAAGAGCTCTACAAGAGCACGAAAACCTCTCGGAGCTAATTCACACCGATCTATGCGGTCCTTTCACACCCAACAAGTTGTGGAGGGAAGAGGTACTTTCAGCTATTCGTAGATGACTACTCACGAAAGATGTGGGTTTTCTTTCTCAAACCGAAATCTGAAGTTTTCGCATTCTTCCAACAGTTCAAGAAATCCGTTGAGAAGGAGTCAGGGGCTTCTATTAAAACCCTCCGCTCAGATCGAGGGGGAGAGTTTACCTCTACTGAATTTTCTGCATTCCTAGATAAACATGGGATCAAGAGACAGTTAACAACTGCCTATACTCCTCAGCAGAATGGAGTTGCTGAGAGAAGGAACCGTTCTATCATGGAAATGGTTCGTTGTATGCTCACGAGTGCAACTCTTGGGCAACAATATTGGGCAGTAAGCCGTCACCACCGCAGTTGTATCTTTTGAATAGGGCACCCACAAAGGCCCTAAAAGGAATGACTCCACAGGAAGCATGGAGTGGTCGAAAACCCTCCATATCTCATCTACGTATTTTCGGGTGTCAAGCTTTCATGCACATACCGAAAGAAAAAAGGAAGAAGCTAGATGAGAAAACACTGAGATGTATTTTTCTTGGATATTCTGAGCACTCTAAAGGATATCGGTTGATAGATCCTTTGACCAAGAAAATTCATATCAGCAGAGATGTTGTCTTTGATGAAGCTTTCACATCACAGAGCACATCTACAATACACCAGGATATTGTGGAACCAAAGGAAGAGGAGATTCCTTCGTCAACACAGACATGTGAGGTCCTTCTACATCTTCTTCACCACCACCGAAGCGGAATCCTAAATGGTGTACAAATACAATCGGAGATGCAAATTTATCCACTCCTCCCAATTTGAATTTGGATAGACCTCGTACACGCAAGATGGCTCAACAGAAAGAGAAGCCAGAGAAACTGGTGAGGTTGATGATCTTTGTCAATCTTTTGAGGAACTTTCTGTGACTCCAAGTAGAGAAGTTGAGGATATGGATATTGATGATGACAGGGCATTCATGTCTACCATAGATAGTCTTGGACCTGCATCAGTGCAAGATGCTCTTAGTGAGCCTCAATGGAAGGCCGCTATGGATACAGAGTATGAGTCTCTGATGAAGAATAAAACTTGGAAGCTTGTTGATCTGCCGCATGGAAAGAAACCTATTGGCTGCAAATGGGTATACAAAGTCAAGTACAAGGCAGATGGAACAATTGATAAGCATAAAGCCCGTCTTGTTGCAAAGGGCTATGCTCAAAAGGAAGGCATCGACTATGAAGAAACTTTTGCACCTACAGCTCGGATGACCACAATTCGGGTTATGTGTGCTATGGCAGCACAATATGGGTGGAAAGTTCACCAAATGGATGTCAAAAGTGCCTTTCTTAATGGTGATCTCCAAGAAGAAGTCTATATGACTCAGCTCCAAGGATTTGAAGTGGAAGGCCAACAAGCAGAAAGTTTGCAAATTGGTTAAATCCTTGTATGGTCCGAAACAAGCTCCTCGAGCTTGGTATATAAAAATGGACAATCACCTAATGCAAAGATGGATTTAAGAGATGTCCGTCGGATGCAAACCTCTATTTCAAGAAACAGTGGTTCTCGAGATAGTGTTGCTTGTACTCTATGTGGATGATCTCGCTCATTACAGGGAGTTCGTAAGATTTGATCTCTACTCGTCAAAAGAAACTTGTGCAAATCTTTTGAGATGACAGATCTTGGACTTCTCCATTACCGTCTTGGTCCGGAATTCAGCCGTAAGGAGCACACCATCAAAGTGTCTCGTAAAAAGTATGCCAAGACATTGCTCGATAAATATCGCATGACCGACCGCAAGCCAATGGCAACTCCTATGGAGAATGGACTTCGGTTATCGCGATATGATGACTCACCCTAGGTAGATGGCACTCTCTATCGACAGTTGATTGGGAGTCTCATATATCTGACCAATACTAGGCCAGATCTCGTATTTGCTGTAAACTATCTTTCGAGGTTCATGCAGGAGCCTAAGATTACTCATTGGAAAGCAAAAAAACGTGTTCTTCACTATGTCCGTGGTACTATAGAATATGGCCTAGAATACAAGAGGAACAACAAATTCTTCTTGCAAGGATACACGGACTCCGACTATGCCGGATCATTTGATGATCGCAAGTCAACTTCTGGATACATTTTTCATCTGGGATCCGGTCCTGTCTCTTGGCACAGCAAGAAGCAACAGGTGGTTGCTATTTCTTCAACAGAGGCATAATATCGCGCCGCACGTGAAGCTGTGTGCGAAGTGATATGGTTACGTCGCATTCTAACAAGTATGGGCCATCCATCAAAATCTCCAATACACTTGTTTTGCGACAATCAGGGTGTTCTGAACCTCGCCAAGAATCCAACCCATCATGAAAAAACAAAGCACATTGACACACAATGTCATTTCATTCGAGAGGAAGTTCCAAAGCACCGAATTCAGCTTCAAAGACATTCCCACCGATGCTCAAGTTGCAGACATTTTCACTAAGGCACTTGGACGTGTCAAATTTGAATTGTTTCGCAACTCACTTTGTATTGCAAAATAATGTAAGGGGATGTTAGTATAGCTATTAGTTATTACATTACCCAAATAATGTAATAAAGGGGGATGTTAGCGTACTATTACAATAGGTGTTATATTAGTTAATTTGTTATTTAACTTTAGCACCTTGTTGCAGCGGCATCCTGTTGAGATGCGCCCAACCCGGGCTAATCCAGGAGTGCTGTTTCTGCATGTTGTATTATTTAAACTGCTCTTCAATAATACAATGATGTTCGCACATTTACAATACCACACCATAAAAAAATAGTGTCTGATGGTGACATCCTCTCTACTCTATACCTTCTACAATTGCGTGTGCATTCTCTAGGCTATGAAATATTCCCAATTGAAGAAAATAGGATTCATGGTCACTATCATGGAAGTCGGGGCGTAAAAATCCACCTGTGAAATACACTGCACCAATGATGCTTACCACTTATAAACTATGGAATATGAAGATAATCCTACTATCCATGCTAGCATTGAGTATAAATTTGGGCTCTTGAAATTCCTCAGCAACACTAGAAATTATGGTAATTTCCCAAAATATGGTATCTTCAACAACTGGTTCTCCATAAACTACCACATATGAACTATAGATTGGTACCTTTCCTCCTACTCTAAAATATTGAGATTTTTAAACTTGATGTGGGGTAGAGGTATTGCACCACAAGTGAAGTCATCCCTAACTAAGCTAGCTGAAATTATGAATAACTTATCTCCTTGAGCATTTTGAACATCTCTCATAGCAAGATTATAGCATTAAGTAATCACCCATACCATCTTGGGACATGAGTACATAGGTGTACACAGGTACCAAAAAAGATGAGAATAAAATGTTTTGGTGTACAAAATCTTGACGAATACCTTCTAGAGAGTGAACTTGACATCCTGGCATAATTTCTCTATGCCCTTGTTGGTAATTACCCAGTCACCGATTTACGCTAGGTGATCGTAATAAGGCATTAATTCTATTTCCTCATACTCCTCTCTAGCTTTTCACCATATCTTCTCTAGGTCAGCTTTCTTCTAAAATTTCTCCTTCTTAGCTTCTGATGTTCTCTTCTCCATCTTTGGATTTCTTCACACAAAAAATGAATAACTTCAAACCTTGGAGCAACCCACAATTCACATCAATTCTACAAATAGGTTCTTTTCAATTCTTTTGATTTTTAAACTAAAATATTCACCTTCTGATAGTATTCCAATCATACCTACAAAATTTAATGCTTGCGGGACACCAACTAAATTTGAGGTATTTCTCGCTTTCCAATGATACGATGATTTCGCCCACCTCTCTTCCTAGAACTATGATTGGTTGTTCTAATTTTTTAATTCTTTTTTCCTTATTAGCAGGCACAACTTACCGTTAATGATTAATTTTAAAAATGTGACTCATTGCTTTTTAACTTGAACTACGCAATGTGTGTTTGTTTCACTGAAAAAGCAAGGTGAAAAGGTATTTCACTGATTTAGCTAGCGAAACGTCATGCATTCTGAGAGTTCATCGAAAAATCAAGGTGAAAAAGCTTTTTGCTCCCTTTTGCTCTGAAAATATCTTTTGCTACTTTTTTCACTCGAAAAGGCATACAATTGGAGGTTTATTGCTACCAACTTGAGTTTTGCCCCAAAAATTAGGATATGCATGAGCAAAAGGGGGTGAAAATGAATTTCACTCTGAAAAGCAAAGATGCATGGGAAAAATTCTTTTCTTGGGAAAAAATCATTTTTTTATTTATTTTTCTTTAGTTTTTATCTTTTCATTAAGTGCTTTTGCCAATTTGAGCACCTAGCTTTAAACATCAGCATGATTTTTCCTCCATTAACTTGTAAAGCAAAAAATATTTAAAGCATACATGCTTTTTTATGCCTTTGGTTTTGAAAAAACACTTTTGGGCAAAATGCCCAAAAAATGCAAGGAAAGGAACTTTCGCTAGTGAAAATGATGTTTTCCAGTGAAAATACCTTTTGCTCAATGAAAAGAAATTTTACTTTCTTTCATTTTTTTTAGGAGGGGTGAAGAAGGTTTTCACTGGAAAAAATGATTTTCACCAGTGAAAACACTTCACTCAGTGAAAAGGAATTTCGCTCCCCATCCTTAGTTATTTTTAAACAAAAACAACATTAAAAAACTATGTACATATTTACATTTGTAATCCCACATTTTTTACTGGTAATAGGCCTTCAAATGAAGACCATTCACCAAAATTGGCAACACACAACCATCCATATCCTATAAAAAATATGAGTTAAATTTATTGACACTTAAAATTTGGAATGGGCCCTCCCAAATTACCTGAAACTTGTGATGTTTGTCAGGCTTTGCCTTGTTCTCGTTCCATTTCAACACCAAATCACCAACCTTAAATGCTTTCTCTGAAGTCTTATTGTTAAACCAATTCTTTGTTATCTGAGCATGCTCCATGAATGCGTTATATGCTTTCTTCCTTTCTTATTCCAACTTTAAGAACTGAGCCAACCTTGCGCTCATGGGGTCAAATTCATCATCTTCACCATCAAGCAATTGCAAGGATTGAAGAGCCAACAATTCAATGTGAATGGGCAAGACTGATTCCTTACCATACACCAAAGAATAGGGGGACATCTTGATAGAATTTTTAATCGAGATGCAATCGACCCATAAATATTGGTTTAGGATAAAATGCCAACTTCACTTGTTATCACCAAGAGTTCTCTTTAGAATACTAAGTAGATTCTTGTTTGTAGATTTGGCCAAACTATTTCCTTTATGAGAGTAACTTGATGAGGTTTTTAAATAAATACCATACTTACCCGTGAACTCACTGATTTTGGTGTTGATGAATGGAGTTCCATTGTTTGTTATAATTGTTTCTAGCATGCCAAAGCATGATCAATCCTTCAAGGAAAGTGATGACTATCTCTTGGTTTACCTTCTTGGTTGGGATTGCTTTGGCCCATCAGGCAAAATAATCACTTGCAATTAGAATGTATTTATGTCTAGCATATGAATTAGAATCAATGACCCCAATAAAATCTAAACCCCATTATTTAATGGTGCTTCTACTTGAATCAGATTAAGGGGTAAAGATGCATTTCTAATTCTACCAACATACCTTTGGCATTTTTCACAAATTTGACTAATCTTAAATACATCTAAAAAAAAGTGGGCTAGAAATAACCTACTTTGACAAATTTTAATGCCATGGGTCTTCCTGCATAATGACTGCCTAATAATCTAGAATGGAACTCTTCTAGGATTTTCTGCTTTTTTGATTCTTTGATACATCTAAGAAGTACTCCATTAATATTTTTTATAAAACAAACCACTTGGCAACATGACATACCTGAGGACCTATAGTCTGAATCTCCTTCTCTGTGAAGCATTGAGATGTGAAGGACACCTTCCTAAATTGAAATATTTGACAAGGTCCTCTATCCAATCATGATCACTTGGGAAATTATTAGCAAGATTATACTTGATAAACCATTGATTCAGAAGAGCACTCTTCACAAGCTCTTGATATAGTGCTCAGCCATGAACCAGCTTGGTTGGCAAAATTTCAACATCGTATTCTTAGATTTTAGAAACCCAACCAACCATCTTATCTCCAAGCTCACCCTGGATAATGAAACTTTGGACATCTGGATGAACAATATAAATAATTATTTTACTCTATGAAACAAAATGCCAAAACTTCTTCAGAGATTTCATTACTACATAAACTTGTTTCTCTATGAAATTGTATTTTTCCTCATGTGGTAGGATGACTTGGCTCAAAAATGCAATAGGGCGTTCATATTCATCATCTCCCTTTTGTGTGAGCACAAATGCGTAACTCTCCTATTCACCAAAAACATACGGGATAAAATCCTTCTAATAGTCAGGGTTTATCAAAACAGGTGCTTAAGCAACTCTTTCCTTGATTTCCCCGAATGCTTGCTTCCTTTGCTCAGTCCATTTGAACTCAACATCCTTCTTCAAAAGTTTAGTCATTGGTTTCAAAAATTGGGCAAAATTTGCAATAAACTTTTGAAAAATTTTAATTTGACCAAAAAATGACTGCAAACCCTTCTTGTTGGTTGGCAGTGGAAGCTTCAAAAGAGCCTCAGCTCTATTTGGATCAATGACTAAACCTTTTTCTAAGATTACATGGCCCAATATTTTTACCTCCTTTATCATGAAGATAGACTTCTTCGGATTTATGGATATCCTGAACTCCCAATATTTTTTAAACACTTGTCTTAAATGTGAGTTGTGCTCCTCCCTATTATGAGAGAAGATAGTCATACCGTCCAAATAAATAACAATGAATCTATTTAAAAACTCATCAAAAGTTATATCCATCGCTCTTTTAAAGGTTGCTCTAGCATTCGAGATACCAAAAGGCATTCGCTGATAAACGAATATACACCATTTTGTAGTGAATGTCATTTTGTACTGGTCTTCATCCTTGACCCATATCTGATTTTAGCTAGGGAATTCATCTAAGAAGAAAAATATCTAAATTACTGCAACTATGTGAAGAATTTGATCAATTTGTGGCAAAGGATAATGATCCTTTAGAGAAGTCTGATTTAAATTTTAGAAATCAACACACAAGCGAATATCTCTGTTATTTTTTCAATGCAGGGACCAAATTCGCTATCCAGGTAGAATGCTTGATTGGGTAAATAATTTTGGCTTCCAATATTTTTAATAGTTTAGCTTTCATCAAAACCAGTATTTATGGATTGATTGGTCTTTGTTTCTACCTAAAGGGTTTCACTCCTTGCAATTTTATAGTATGTTGAACCACATCCTTGTTGTAGCCTTTTAAATCATGATAACTCTAGGCAACAATATCTAGAAATTCATGGCATAGCTCCTTGATTTGCTTAAGCTCTTCTGGAGTGCAATCAGTTCCAACATTGATTGACTTTTTAGGTCCTAATTTTAGCTCGATGTACTCCTCATCTACTTTGATCTTATGTTTTTCATATCTATCATTATGATCAAAGATAATTTCAAGTAAAATCAATCCTTTTGAGATATGATTATTTTGTAACTAGATCAGTCCCTCAGAATTTTCTTCTTCAAGTGTTCTTCCTTCCATAATACTAGCTTATTTTATCAAGAAGTTTACGATCTACTCATAATTTTCAAAAACCTACCAATAGATATTCTTGTCAAGAACTGAAGGCCTATAAACCAACCTCATGGTTTTTGGTTTCTTCACCACGTGCTCAACTGGAGAAAAATTGGCACCAAGGGATGCCAAGAGATCAACATGTTTATTTTGTTCCCGTGAAATTGCTTGAATGTTCAACACCGTGTAAGCTTCAAATAGATCCCAGATTTTGTTGTGATATACCTTCACATAGTGCTTTTTGGAGATACATTTGTTAGTTAACTAATTAACAATTACCTTAGAATATCCAACAAACTATAGTTTTTTGATGTCAATCTTCTCAACTTTCTTCAAGCCTAAGCATAGTGTTTCATACTCGATAGAATTATTTGTACAAATCCAGGTCAATTGGTATGAACTAGTAGGGGAAATGAGAATAACTCTAGCTCCTATGCCATTCTTGCATCTCGTGCCATCAAAGTAGAGCTTCCACAATTGATCTGGAATAGGATTCTGATCATTGGATTCCTTCACTTCAACCTTTTCAGGCTTAGTAATGGAGTAACAAACAATATTAGTTTCCATCATCACATTAAAATCATTGATTAAAAACTCATCTTCTGTATGAAGCTCATCTAGAGCCTCTTCCATTAAATCTAATTCTTCTAGTTTTGCAGTCATCATGTTGAGAGAATTCATGAATTTTTCTTCTTCCTCAATCTTCTCTATATGGAAAGTAGAAGGCTTCTTATTATAGATTTAGATTCTTTTCCCTTTGAAAGGAATCTCTAGATGGGAGTAGTCTAGATAAATATAGCCTCCCAGCTTGGGAGTGAACTCTCTTGAGAGGCACATACTGAAATATGACTCTAGATCAACCACAACCACCTCTTGGATCATAGTGATATAAGTTATTTTATGCAACACAATTGGGATATCTTTTATGACCCCCATTTTTTTCAAAAGGGTTCCATATAACTACAAGGTGCCATGGCTGCTTCTTGTATATTCCATTCCCATAATTTCACAAACTACCTTTGGCATGATAGTTGTTACAATATCATAGTTGATCATGCAATTATGCATAATCCAACCCTCCATCCTAATAGACAAGTAGAAAGAGGGTGGCCTATTATTTCTAGTAGCTGAAGTGGTTAGCATTTGAGAAAAAATAGTCTAAGTAGGATTATTTCCCTTATAAAATTTAGCGATTCTTGCAACAAATCGATTTGTACAAGCAATTGTAATGCATCATAGAGGTTAAACTTCATAGGAATCTTCTATAGCTCATAAATAATGTTGTACGTAGATGCATTGGAATTCCTTCCTTCGTTTGCGGCCTTATACTTGCTCCAATATTACTACGTAGATTCTACCTTCTGATGCTTGGTCAAGGATGGGTATTTGAGCCTTTATTTGGCATGTTCCTTCATTTTAGCTTTTGTTTATGAAGTCGAATCCTTTTCTTACAATATTTGTTTCGCTCATAGAGGCAAGAGATATTTTAATAGGATAGGTGCATCTGGCTTGGGTGCTAGAATAGGCACTTTTGCTTGTGCTTGTTTTCTCTCATTCTGCACCTTTAGGTCAGCAGGTACCTTCAATGAATTTATTTAAATTAGATCTACTATGATTGGACTTATTATAGCTCTCATGAGAACTAAAAATTATTATTTAGAAGGTACCATAAAATTATGATCAACTTTTGTAATCATGTTGATCTGACCATCGAGAGAGCTTTCTACCAATGCTTGTACATAGTTCAGGTGAACCATGCAAGTTTCTTCACCATGCAAATAATTATGGGTAGAGAACCAATACATCTTATCGAATGGACTAGCCTCTTCATTTATCAACATTGTTGGGTTCCTCTCAGGCATCTTGCTAGTCAAAGCTGCTTGTTCTCTCGTGATTGGCAAAGGTTGAAAACTCCTAGGCTAGAAATATCTCAACTTGCTTTTTCTTAGTAACTATGATCTCATTGCTCATCGTTCTTATCACTGAGTTAATTTATTGTATTTCTTACAACAACTTCACTTGAGGATCAATATTTGAGGGTGTTGGAGGAGCTGGTAATGGAAGTGGTATTGGTGGCGATGGCAGTATTGAGAATGGAACTGGAGTGAGCAACTATGAAATGGAAGGAGTAGGTAGTTTTAGGACAAGAGATATCAAAGTTTGAGATGAACTCAAATTCCATGAAGGAACTGGATACATGGGGGATATTGGAAAAGATTGCAAAGATGCATTGGAATATAAATGCTATGGGAGATCAAGAAATATAGGCATCATCATTTTTCATGGGAGCTTATCGATAGAAATCAGATCAGCCTTAGCCTTTTGTTCTTGGGAATACAATTTAGGGAATGTGTTAACATTGGACTGACGGATTGCTATGCTAATTTCAAAATTAAAAGCTCAAATATAGTTAAATACAGTCTATTTTGGAGTTGGTTGAAGACCATCAGGGCCTCTCTTCCAAGTTTGATCGAACCTAACATTGAATTCAACAATTCCCTCATGCGAATGCCTTTGAATATTAGTAAATTGATGCAACAGAGAGAAAGGATCCACTTGTTCATTGAAGCATTTTATCATCAACTCCACCAACTAGTCCCATGTGGTGATAGTAGCAGAGACCAATACCAATAAAGCATATTTTCTCTAGAGAGAGCACGAGCAATATTACCATGACATATTCATCTGTGATGCTATGGATAGTTTCCAAAAAACCACATCTTGAACATGATCATAGTTTGTTTTACCATACCATTGTAAGTAGGCAAAGCCTTCAATATCACTGGTAGGATCATATTTTGAGCTTTTATATTCAAAGCTCTAGAATAGTTCCAGGCTGGAAACTATCTTAGTGGTGGTGGTGGATTTTGGGTCATTTTAACTGGAGTATTTTCTTGGGGAGGAAAGCGAGTGGTTGTGCTCGTAGGACTTATAGGAATTAAAAATACACCAACTAACTGTGAATATGTTACAATTGATGGGATAGTTAGAGTGACTAACCTAGGATGCTATCCTAAGACTTGGGTGTCAAGATCAAAGAACTCAATGGGATTTTCTAAATTTTGGCCTTCGATCTCAAAATCATGAAGTAAAGCTTTCACCAACTTTACGTTCGAAGGCTTCTGGGTAAAAATGAGTCACCAGGTGTTCTAGTCAAATATTAAAAAGATGAACATCAAATATTACTACTGCTTAAGAGTGGAATTTTGGGGTTCCACTGAGCGTGCCAAAAATTGTTGGTCATGAATCTGCCTAAGTGTAAAAATTACACGCCCTAGACCCAACCAAAATTTAAAGGCCAAAGGAAAGATATGTCCTTCAGGCCAATCTCTAGAGAGGGATGGTTCCCTTACTAATATAAAATTGGTATAATATTAGGGAGAGATATTGACAGAAAGAAATGGAAAATATGGTTTTAATTCAAAGAAATAGAGTGAGGATGAACTAGCAGCTAAATAAACAAGTTAACTTTTAACCAAATTTTAACAAAAATAATGACATCGGAACCAATCACAGGTCGTAAATGTAAAAATTCCAATTAGAATTTCAACATTCACTTATTCATCAAAAATTAAATTCAACTGTAGAATGTAATCTACCTAAAAAAAGCATGAATGAAATATAAATGACAGGAAGAAAGTAATTGCATACACAACTGATCCAGGAACTAGAGTTCAACAATATTTCTATTAAGGTAGAAGCTTAAAATTATGAAAGAAAACTTGAAACCCTAGGAGAATAGAAATGTAAGAAATATTACAAGAGTGTAGATAGAAGCTCAAAGACTAATTGATTATTCCATAAGATCAACTTTGGATAAATAGCAAAGCTGATCACTATGAGCCATAGATTACAACAACCCAATAGATATGATCTAACCACAACTGGAAGTTTACCAACCTCATGCAAGAGTAATAACTCCAAATAGAATATCCTATTAGAATTTAAAATATACTCTCACACCCCCCCTTAAGTGATACTAGGGATAAGTGAAACAATAGCAAAATAAGCTAGTGGCATATCCAAAAAAATGAGTCCCAGCAACAAGGCCTGATAAGGTACTCATGGAAAATATATCTAGAAGATTTTCTTTTGGAAATATGATGAAAAACCACATGGGAAAAAACCATTTTCCAAAAGAGATATAAGAGAAATAATAAGAAGAAGAAGAGGAGGTTGTGGAGGAATATGTCCTCATCAACATCCCCCTAGGATAGCTTCCTTACCCTGAGTTGCTCATGCAGCTAATGGTAGCGTGGGGAAACAAAGGGTTTGGTGAAGATATCTACAATCTAATACTGGGTTAAAATGTACTCCAAGCTAAGATCCCCATCCTGAATGTGTTTTCAAATGAAGTGCATGTGGATCTCAATTTTTTTGGTACACTGATGCTCAATAGGATTGCAAGAAATATGAATTATACTCTAGTTGTTACACCAAAGTACTATAGGCTTACCATGGATGAAACCTAATTATTCCAATATATGGTGAAGCTAGAGAGCCTCTTGACTTGCTAGAACAGCCACCCTATACTCTACCTCTATAGATGATAATGAAATGGCTTGTTACTTTTTGCATGACCAAGAAATAGGAGAAGAACCAAGAAAAAAAACATAGCCAGAGGTGGAACATCTATCATCGATTGAACTTGCCCAATCAAAATCAGTATAGCCCACCAACTCTGTAGAACCTTGAGCATAGAAAATGCCAAAATGATTAGTATCTTTGAGATATCGAAGGATCCATTTGGCTGCTTGCTAGTGACTGTCATGAGGATATTGTGAAAATCTTGAGATCAAACCAACAACATAGTAAATATCAAGGTGAGTATGAGTGAGGTATAATAGACTTTCTTCTAACTGTCTATACAATGTAGTATCACAAAGAGGTGAATTGTAGGAGGAATTCAAAGTGACCCTAAACTAGAATGGCATAGGGGATGACTTGCAGTAAACCATCCTAAACTAATGAATAAGATCCAGTGTATACTTCTATGGACATAATGAGACCCATGTATCT
Organism: Wollemia nobilis; assembly: GCA_028583015.1. Classification (NCBI taxonomy): domain Eukaryota; kingdom Viridiplantae; phylum Streptophyta; class Pinopsida; order Araucariales; family Araucariaceae; genus Wollemia; species Wollemia nobilis. Next base: position 7,767,874 of record JAQPPZ010000440.1, read on the forward strand.
GTTTGAGTGATCTGGAATCCAAGGAAGTAATGAACCAATCCCAAATCGATCATCTTAAATCTCTTAGAAAGAGAACATTGAACAATATGAATGTGAGAAGTGGAGCTACCAGTGAGAAGCAAATAATCAACATAGAGAACAATAATGGTGATGTTTTCTTTTATTTCCAAATATAAATTGTAGCATCAGATTCACAGTGAAAAAATCCAGTTGAGAGAAGGAAAGAATCCATTTTCTCATACCAATCCCGAGGAGCTTGTTTGAGACATAGATTAATTTTTTTAGTCTACAAACAAGGGATGTATCTTGAATAAAACCATCTAGCTTCTCCATATATATTTCTTCCTACAAGTATCCATGCAAGAAGGCACTTTTCACATCCATCTAAAAAATGGGCCATATTTGTGATGCGACAAGAGCAAGTATAAGCCTAAATGAATCCATCTTAGGAATAGGGGTAAAGGTCTTGGTGTAATCAGTACGTTCAACTTGTGAAAAACCTTCAGCCACCAAGTGAGATTTATACTTGTTAATGGACCCATATGTTGCATACTTGGTTCAATAAATCCACTTACAATGAACCAAATTTTTTCCCTTAGGAAAAGGAACAAGATCCCAAGTGTTATTATTTATCAATGAAGAGTACTCGGTTGTCATGGCATCATTCCACTCTTGAATCCCATGAGCCTAAAAAAGGATTGTGGATCACCAGTAAAATATTGAAAAACAAGGCTAGTACCTGAGGAAGAAGCATTTCTAGAAGGAAGATTTTGGATGAAAGGGGTTGCTTCTTCAACAGTGGTGCGGGCCCATTTTGGCATGGTCGGTGGAACAATGATAGGTGGGGTAGAAATTATAGCATCTGGTGTAGGATTTTCAAGGATAGGTTCTTCATCAGATTGAGGGTCAAGGAAGGTGGAAGGCTCAAGGGAATCAACTAGGGTAGAAGAAGATGGTTGAGGATCTTGAGATGGAAATGTTTCATCAAATTGAACATTTTTGTGAAAGAAAATCTCATGAGTATTTGGATCAAGGAACCTATAGGCTTTCATGTCCTCACAATAGCCAACAAATATAAGTTGCTTACTTTTTTGTCTAAATATTTTCTCTTATTATTTGGAATGTGTGCCCAAGCAGTGCTCCCAAAACCTTTGAAAAATGAGACATCAGGTTTGAAGCTAGTATATGCCTCCTCTAGAGTTGAATGTTCAAGAGCTTTGTGGGGTGTGCAATTTTAAATAAAATTTAAACAGTTAATTGCCTCAGCCCAAAAAATTGCTAAAAAATCCCTTGAGTGGAGCATACAATTAGCCATTTCTTTTAAGGATCTATTCTTTCTTTCTGCCACACCATTTTGTTGAGGATTATGTGGTACAAAATGCCGATTAATAATCCCTTAAGTAGAAAGGAATTGTGAAAAATTAGTACTAAAATACTCTCCCCTATTATCTGTACGAAGTTTTTTGATATTACAAGAAGCATGATTTTCAACCAAGGATTTAAATATTTTAAAGTGAGATAAGACTTCACTTTTGTACTTGATAAAATATACCCAAGTACGTCTTGAAAAATCATCCATGAAGGTCAAAGAATATTTAGCTCATTTAAAAGAGGGATGTGAGAAGGTCATCAAATCATTGTGCATAATTTTCAAAGGTGAGGAGGATTTTTGGGATTTACTTTGAGGAAAAGGATCTTGGTGCTACTTCCCAAGAGCACAACCATGAAAAACACCATTAAAAAAAGATTCTTTGGGTAAACCAAGTACCATATGATGAGAACTCAACTCTTTTAAGTATTGATAGTTGAGATGACAAAATATTTCATGCCAAAGTTTACTCTCAAGATTTGCATGAGCCACAAAATAGGAAGCTATAGTAGTGTCATTAAAACCTTCAAAATGATACAATTTGGCATTATGATCAATCTCTCCTTTGGCTATAAGGAAATGTGGCTCTTGCAAAATTCTAATCTCAACTCTCGTGGGTGTGAACAAAACTATTTTTCCCATCCCATATTTTCAATTTTGGTAGTTAGAAAGAATATTGGTAGATATATTTGGAACATAAAGAACATTATTGATGCATACACCATCTAAGAGTATGTCACCTTTGCCTTTTACAAGAATGAAGGATGAATCCCCAACTTCAATGTTGAAAGTGGAACTTGAGGAAAGATAAGAAAATGACCCTTTTGAGGAAGTCATATGATGAGTAGCCCTTGAATCTAGCATCCAGTGTTGTGAATAAGACTTTATAGATCTCCCTTGGACATTTAAACCCTTTCCAATGTATTTTTTTACATAAATTTTATGATATTTCATTGTTGCTTCTAATTCTTGTAACCTTTTCCAACATCTGTTTACTGTTGGTCATAAAATTTTCCCAGGAAAGGATTTTGGGAAAGTGTACACGCCATAGACCTGGACCAACATTGAAAGACCGAAGGGAAGAGATGTCCCTCATGCCAATCTCTAGAGAAAGGCCAACTCCTATACTAAACTACTTCGATGTTTTAATACAAAGCTGTAGGAAAGAAATAAAATAGTAAGGGTGCAGGAAAGAAATAAACAGGATAAGGGAAGGAATATCAATAGATTAAAGTGGGAAAGAACCAGTAGCATGATTACTACCTATAGCTCAAAACAACAGCAATGAATACCAAGAATAAAATGAAATAGACGCAGTATTAACCTTCCTATGTATCCTCTGGACGAGTTCCAAGATTCCCCTTCCCCTTACGTCAAAATTTAGGATTCAAAATTACGATGGCCAGGAAATGAGTGAATATAATAGAAACACTATCCACAGGTAGCATAAAAGAAAACTATTACAGCGTCCTTCTCTCCTATGTATCCTTTGAGAAAATTCCAGGGTTCTATCCCCGATCACACACCTAAATCCAGAATGTAGAATTACAGTATGCAAATGAAGAAAGAGATAACAGAAATAATCACGAAAGGCAGCATACAAGAGAGAAATTAAGCCCGAAGCTCTTTTAGTATTAATTGCAGGGATTTGAGTTATAGCAGCTTTCTAGCAGAAAGTTCCCCCCTTTACATTGCAATGCCTAGGTTTTTATAGAGAACCCGACCCTTTGAGCCATCAATGCACTAATTGGAGGAGTACATCCTCAAAAACCTAAGTCGGCTCTCGTAGCTCTCATGACTGAGCTTTCAAATCCTTTTCTATATTTGGAAACTATGATCAGGTCACCCAGGGAAACATGCATTAATGAGTCGTTTGAACGTCCTTGGTATCTAGGTGCGGAGCTCGAATGGCCGCCATGTCCACTAGGTTCTCCTTCAGGGACTGAGACTTCCTTTCCAATTGCCAAAAATGAGCAGCGAGTTCATCGGGCACGTAAAAATACATTTATGAGGCACTTGATTGCCTCAAAAAAATATCCAGCTTGGAGTTCGTGCCCTCGAAGTGCTTCGCTAATTTTTCGTTTGTAACTTTGCTTCGCAATGGATGCAAGCTGAAGCAGGTCCTCCTTCTTGGTTTTGCACTTCACATGAATGAACTTTGCAAGACAGCTTCGGGGATGTAAAACATCGAAGTAAATATTCCTCCTTAAGATGGCTCTCGATATTTTGCCACTTTGATGGAAAGGCATGCTAAAAATGCTTTGCTGATGTTCTTCACCCAAAGTGGATGCTTCGCTGGTGAGTCTTCAAAATGCTTTGCCGTGATCCTCCCTGAAAACTACGGTTCGGGGGTTTTTTGACCGACGTGCATCCTTTGCAAAATGTTCTACTCTTCACGGGCCACTACCACTTCGGGTGAAAGCACTTCACACAAAAGCTATCCAAATTAAATGCTTTGCAATAAGTTTCGGTGAAGTAAAAATGGTTCACCGGTGGGGAGGCCCAAAGTGGGTGCTTCGGCGATTTCTTGGCAAAGTAGTTTTCAATGTTTGCACTCCTTCAAATTCTGCTTCACAAGTTTTTCACTCGAAGCAACTGCTTGAAACACTTCGGGTGCAAAGCTCTTTTCATGCCTTAGCAAATTTAGACCACGATCTAGACTTCTTTGTATTCCTTCTTCAGTGAGGCTGCTTCTCAATGTTTAAAATTCTTCGAATGCCGCTTCGCAAGATTCTAGCCCGAAGCATCTGTTTGCAATGCTTCGGATGTGAAGCTCTTTTCGTTCTCCACTTCTTTCTTTTGGTGAAGCTATCTTCCTTTTTCTGCAAAGCTCTTCTCTTAGCTTGCTCATGAGCGAAGCTTTTGCATCTCCATTCTATATACAAAGGGGATGGCGATGAAAGCCAAAATTGTTGCAACTTACAAATGTTTTCAAAAACAATAAAATAAACACTTTACAAAAAGAATCACTTTTTCAAAAAATTTGATTTTTCTACCCCTCTAGGCAATGTGACAAAATTTTCAACATTCTTGGTGGCTCATGGGGCAACGAGCTCACCTCAGTGCAAGAACCCTCAGCCTTGATCTGTTGGGCCAGAGTTACCTCTAGAACCTTCTCCCTTTTCTCCTTCTGCAGGTGCTTCCACAGCTGCTTCTTCTTCATCTTCTCCTTCTTCTTCTTCTTCTTCTACTTTTGGCATGGCCTCTAGCTACAACGATGGGGAAAGATGATCGCAAATGCATTCCATGGTTTGGCGAACATGAGCCTAGGCATCTTTTGAGAAAGGCCCTCAGTATTGTAGCACTTTTACCAGAACATGGAACCGATCTATTTGCCCTATATCGGCATGCTTAGCTCTTGTGCTTAGATCGTTGAGGTAGGCCACGATCCTGCAATGTCTCATAATGAAATCTATGACTTGTCCTTCTATAATTGGATTTGCCCACCCGTCTATCTCTGAGACGTCACCTTCAAAATGAAGCCATGTCGGCTTGAGTTCTTCCTTGGTCAGAAGGTTCCCATCGTCATCAGTGAAGCTAGGGAAACCTAATGAAGAGAGATCTTGAAAGTAGCCCAGATATGTGCGCTACTCATGCTCAAATACATCCAGGAGGTCCTTAGCCTTCTGTTATTTCCTCACCTTGGAGAAGAAGGTGCAGACTGTGGCTTGGGCCGTAGACCAATCCCTAGCCATTCGACTCATCGCAACGACCTGCGGGTCCTGGTATTTGATACTTTGGACCTCAAAAGCCAGTCTGAGTTGACTTTTAATTTTTTGGATGATCTCATCTACGATTGGCCCTTCTTGAGAAGCACTATTCTGGGCTTCAATGATGTATGTCAAGATTGACAGGGCGTTGGAGGTCCAGGATCTGAAGCCTTTTAGCAGGTGTGAGCAAATTTCATTTATTCGGCCCCTATCAAATAGATCCAGACTCTCTTTTTCGTACAACTGCTACTGCATCTACAAGATCTTTCTTTCAAACTCTTTGACCTTTAGATTAGCTTCGGCCTGTATATTGCTTTGGTTTTTAGTTGAGTTATGTAGTTGTTATATTTGTTGTTTTAGGACGTCTACTTCCTTCTTCATCAGCTCACACTGCTTCTCTACGTCCTCTAGCTTGGAGTGGGATCTTGCTAGCTCCTCTTCCAACTTGATGTTGGCACTCTCTGCTTCAAATCTGTGCTAATTGGTGATGTTTGCATATGCACCGAAAGTTTCAATTCTGACATGCATGGATGCAGATTCATTATCTACATTCAGGTGTTCTAGGTCCTTGGACTTATCTTGATAATCATAATCCACTGGAGTCATTTCGTCCAGGGGATTTTGGACCTTAGGAATATTTTTTACTTTATGTAATTTCCCAGATTTCAAATCGAAGATAGCGCACTTTTCAATTTATGCCAAAGAGCGCCCTCTCTTTTTCCTCACCTCCTTTAGCATTTTATCTATGTTCTGCTAGGCTTGGAGTATCTTTTCAACTAGAGGATGTTCCTTCATCATGGACAACTCAGATTCAAATGAGGCTGGTTCTCCAGCCAAAGGGGTGAAAAAATATAAAGAATGAATGGGGGATGCCTCTCCATTTGGTTCGACGACGGGTGTGGTTGGAGTTTCAACGAGTGAAAAAATATCGTGTGTGATTGGGGAGTGTGGAACAGTGTTCGGTGTTGGAGTACTACATTTTTTTGAAGTGAGAACCAATGGAATGGTTGTGTGGGTGAGCGAAGCAGTGTCGATAGACTTGTCCTGGCCAGATGACTCAAATGGAGTGGACATGTGAGTGGGGCTAACGAGATTGTGAGACAAACTCCAAGTAGCGAAGGGCAAGAGGGTGATTGGCTTTACAAGGGAGAGAGAGACTTCTGGGGACTCACGGTCAGGACCATATTGGACATGCCTTGAGAAACCAGGGCAAAGGGTGGAGGGTACGTACCTACGTGCCCTCCTGGCAGAGCAGCAGTAGTGACTTCCTGTGTGATCGGCTCCTGTTCCTTTTGAACTTTGGTACATTCGACCTCCATGACTTCTTCTTCGAGTACCCCTTCTTATTGAAGGAGTTCCTCCACATCGATAACATCCACGTCTAGGGTTGCTTCGGCTCTTGGTGATGCCGTCTCTTTGATATTTGCTTTGGCTAGGCCGGTCGTAGGTTGTCCGGTAGAAGCACCTGGAAGCTTTGTGTGTGGTCGCTTCAGGTGGGTTAGAGGCATTTGAGCTCGCTCCTGCATCTTTCTTTTCTTTTTCTCTAATGGTTGCACCAACCCTGCTGTACTCGTGTCGTGGCTTTCCATAGGTTCCTGAGGTAGTTCTTCTGGTGCAGTTTCTGCCTCCTCCTCCTCTTCTTCTTTTGAAGCATCATCATCTCTCCTTGGGCTTTCACTCGAACCTGGGGCACTTGGGGGAACAAAGTTGGCGAAGGAGGTGGACTTCCAAGTCCTAGCATTGGCTTTGTAAACAATAGCGAAGTCTTTATCCATCTTCAAGAGTCCGTATGATTTCATCTTTTGTCGATGAAATCTCATTTTGCACCATTCCTTTAATTTTTCTATGCCCTAATCCTTCAATTCATCCCTCAAATCATCTTTCATATTCATCCAAAAAGTGGAGTTTGGGCTTGGGAAAAGATGTTGAACAAGATCAAACTCAACTTCCATAGGGTAAAACTCATGCCAGGGAGGCAAGGTCTTCATCCTTTCCAAATGCCACTCCAAATCCATCCCATTGGGGTTATTTCTTTGCTCCATGATTTTTGGGTGGGGGCAGACATGAAAATTCTTGAATTTGAGGTGGTCCCTCATCACTCCCAAGGGATAGTAGAGCCACATTTGAGGAATCTAGAGCAGACAAAAACTGGCAAGCTTCTCTTCTAGGAATACGTATTACTTTAGGGCAAACACTTCAATTACCCCAATTTTGAAGGGGAAGTCACAAGTGTGCACCCATTTTTTACTGTGGCCATAGGCGACATTTGTTGCGTCACTTTGTTGAGCGACCTCTAATGCGAACTGGTACTCGAAGGGGTAGACAGGTAGCAAGAAGGGCTTCCCCATGAATCCAAATAGGCGAACCATGAGCCCCTACATTAGTTGAAATATGTCTCCATTTTTCTCTTTCACCACTCTGTCTCTTAAACTAAGGGACACCCAAGGGCAAGCACCCTTTATCAAATGAATGGCAGGTCCCAAGAATTGTAGATTAAAAGAATAATACGACTCTGTTCTCGATAGGAGGGGAGTCCACTGGTACACAGGCAAAGGAGTTCCATCCTTGTCACTTGAAGAAATGGCGATGTGGGTAAAACTCTTATGTACATGATAGAAAAAAAACCAAACTAGGAAAGAGCAGGGTCCAAAATACTAGCCTGTTCCAACATTCTTCATGCTGGTCAGCCACTTGTGCAAGGTTCAGGCCACCCATTATGCCCAGTCAAAGAAGACCGAGTTGGTGTTCAGCCTTGAAGCATTAGGGGTGTAAAATTCCCCTCTTGAAACACATTCGGCCAAAGACACCTGAAGGGAGCCTGTCCTTGAGGTTATCACTCAAAAACTTCAAAATATAGCTGGAGGAGGTGAACCTCTCCATTTGTTTGCTCAAGATGACATTGCGAACTGAATAACCCTTAGGTGGCCCTTGCTACGATGCGAAGGCTGCTTGCACATCTTCTTTTAAAATTAAAAACAATTTATGGCCAACAGCGTCTAACACTTGTCTAGAAGAGGGTTCGTAATTCTGCACGATGGCACAGATTTGTTAAAGACAATGGTGCGTGGGCAGAGTCAGATACCAATATATCTGAGAATAATATGCAGTGGCTCTTATTTTCTACTGAGAGCCTACTCTTCATGAAATCAATGGTGTATCTGAGTTCGGCCATGCTCTTCGAAAGTTCTGTGTCCCTAATTTTTTCCCACCCATAAATTGGTGGTTCTTCAGGCTGTTCATCTTTAGAATCTTCTCTTTCCTCCGTGACTTGCTTTTTGGGGTGGAGGTTAAGGTCGACCTTGTTTGGTATTTGCTTTTTCTCCTCCTTGCCTTTCTTCATTTTTTTAGGGCTTGCTACTTCTGGCTCCTTTCTATTTTCTTTGGAGCTTTTCTTCCCCATTGTTTACGACGTAGAAGAATTCGATGCGAAGGGTGGAAGAACTACAGACTGTCAACAAAGGCTCTTAGTATTGAATGAACCAATAGGTGAATAACCTTCTCACTGCTGAGGCTTGAGTTTTATAGCCTTAGAATACAACTACCTCTATTTATGGCACCTGCCATAATTAAATTTACAACTCGAACGGGGAAGGTTGCCATGCTTTTTGATTGGCTTTGCAATGGCGTACGCAAACCCATGCACTTCAATGATTATGCTTGGCATCAAAAACTTAACCTTCTTCCACCTCTTACCTAGGAGTGATATTTTCTCATAACTGAATCCTCTCGGGATGTGACCTGCCACCTTTGCACTAAACTCACTTGTTGCGGATGTTTCCCTAGGTTATCATTGGCACGTCCCTCTAGGCATGTTTTAAATGCTCCCACCTTACACATTTGTTGGGTTGGCAAAGTTAAAATCAGTGCTAAAGATGCTTCACAGTGAACCTCTGATGCGAGCTCATTTTCTATGCTTCGAGACTGAAGTAGTCTTTTCCCTCACTATGTCACCACTTTGCTTCGTGGGAGGCTACCTCCGAAGCTCATTCCTTTTAAGAAATGGTTCACTAGATTTTCTTCGAAAATTGCTTCGTGCCTGCTACCCTTTGCAAAGTACTTTTCATGCCTTCACTATGCTTTTGTTTGGTTATTTTGAAGATTCCTTCCAGGCTAAAGTGTTTTTCTGTGAACCATATTACATTAGTCACTTCGCATCAAAAGTTCTCGAAGGAGATTCTGGCTATGTTTAGCAAAGCTAAAGTTTGTCACTATGGCAATGAGACACTTAAACCTCTCAGATATTTTGAAATAAGGTATATATACAGAAATGAAAATTACATACAAGGTAAAACTTGAACACATTTTTTTTTTTGTCTCAACGATGAAAAGTCTTCAGATGAAGACCATTAATAGAAATTGGCAATACCTGGCCATCTACATCCTTGAGGATGAAATAATTGGTTGAGTTTACCTTCACAACTTTGAATGGTCCATCCCAGAAAGCATCCAACTTATCGTTATTCCTAGGCTTGGCCTTCCAGGAGTCCCACTTCCATACCAGATCTCCCACTTTGAATGTGCAGTCGGAGGATTTTTTCTTGAACTAGTATCGGGTGATCTGAGCATGTTTAGCGAAGCTCTAGTAGGCCTTATCACAATATTCCTCTAGCTACAGTAGTTGAGCTAACCTATTTTCCATAGGATTAACTTCTTCTTCCTCATCTAATAGCTACAATGCAGGGATCTCTACATGGGTAGGTGTAGCACCCCAAAATTGGCACAGTTAAACCTTAGTAAAAAGATAAAAATTTGAATTTTAACCCCAAACCACCCGTTAACCGCCCGTTACCCGCTTTCCTTGTTTTTTGTGCCATTTTTAGGATTTGTTTTGACCGTTGGACAATATCGTCGTAGATTAGACGAAATCGTCCCAGATTTGATGAATTCATCTAGAACAGAACGTCCAGACGATTTCGTCCCAAAACCAAATTTTCATAATTAGCTTTTGTTTCAACAGCTTCTCTAACCTGGGCAGAAAGCGTGTCTATGTAGTTAGAGTCTCCCCTGTTGGAGACCTCCCAAATTGGGATGATCCCCAACCTCCTAACGTCTCCTTAATCCTATATAAATTGGTACTTTCTTAGTTTATCCCCCTGAACCCCCTAGCTGATAGATTTCCCTACAAATTCAGTTCCTTGTGCCTTAGAAAACCTTCATACTTTTGTTTGCATTGCATATTTCAAGTTTTCTTGTAGGAATCTTACTGTTCTTTAGCCAAAACAAGCTTGGATCATCGTAGGCGATTATAGACGATTATGGATGATCCTATCGCAGATCGACGACGATATCATACGATTGGAGGTGATCTCAACTGTAGTACATATTGGGGACAATCAGAGCCCAGAGTTTGCATTTTATTATTGTTTTTCTGCATTTTCTTATTGTTTTTTTGCATTATCTTATTTATTATATTTATGTATCTTGGAGTTCACCTCATTTAATATAAATGCATAATAAAGTCAAAATAAATTGTTAAATTGATGCATTTCCTTTTAATTGCTATCTAGATATATCATTTAGGCAAATTTACTATTATTTCTATCATTTCCCCTTGGTTTTGCAGTTGCATTTTTGGCATTTTGTATCTATTTCTATGATTGTAGGTTTCTGACAAATTCGTCAGATTGATGACGATCTCATCTGATCTCAGATGACCGACTGAGATCTGAGATGATTTTGTGCAATTCCAGATGATTACGTATGATTTGAGATGATTTGGACTACTAAAAGACTCAGAATCTTCATCAGACATCCAGAATCAGGTATGTTCTGTCCTATTTAGCATATTCTCTGTGTTTAGCATTTATTCAGGTTTTCTATATTCATAACATCAACATTGGCATATAGAATAGTTTAGATTCATCTTGGCCAAACCTAGGAATTAAATGATTAAAGCATGAAATGAACACATCAAACCTACTATCAACCTAGGCATGGAAACTACCACTCAAAAGTTTCCTAGTGAACCCACCATCCATCAAAAATTCACCCTTATAACCCTCCCCCAAGAGGTGGGACCTTCAAAGGACCTCTCAGTCTGAGGTATTGTCCCATACTTCTCGCATCCCCCTTCTGGTGCGGATCCTATAGCCTGAAGGTGAGGATGCAAAAAATTAGGAGTGATACATTTTGGTGAACCCGACGTGAAAACTAAAAACCTTTTGAAAACAATCCAAAAAAAAACAAAACATAAATGCATTTAGAACCAAAGATTGCATATCATATTTAGATGGTAGATTATAATAAAAGAAGAGTTGTCACCATTAATGTTGAGAATAAATTAGCAGATATAGATATTACTTCTGTACTTAGAGTACCTTAAACAAATAGGGTTCAAACTTTATGGGACGAACTTAATAGGAGATTGAATATCATTGAATATAGATCAACCGAACTTAGGCAAATCAAGAGGTTTGTCCTAGATAGAATCCTGGATCCTAATCAAGTGACCTTGTATCATGAGCTTCAGAGAGCTTGCCATAGGTGGTTAGCAGATAAAAGAGCCCTTATGTCTTCTGAATTGTAAACCTTTGAGGAATACCTTGACAATGCAGTTGTAGTACATAAATTTCTATCTTGTATAGAGGATCAAGAGGTCATCCTTACGGATAGAAAGAGATGGAATAGAGTTCCTAGAGCTGTGTTATATCGAGAGTATTACCATGAGCTCTATTTTTACAAGATAGATTCAAAATTAGATAACATCACCATAGCACACTTTGTTAAGTTCCTGAAAAACCATTTCCAATTTGAAGAGGAGCATTTCATGACTCCTTATGAACTTGATCCTATCAATGACATCTATAAACTATTTATAGAAAACTAAGCCATTCTTTTATTATTATTATTTCTTGCATTTAGTGTGATGTTTGTTGTCTTTATAATCATAAGTGCTAAATGCTTTGGAGCATCTTCGTGCCTACCAAAACAAGCTTAAGAGAGCATACCTCAAGAAATTTCATCATCGATCCTTTGAGATCGGTGACCTTGTCTTAAAAGAAAATAAAAAAAAATATTAATGCAACTAAAGACCTTAAAGGTAAATTTGAGCCCAACTAGCTTGGACCATATGTCATCACTGCTAAATTTGGATTGGGAGCATATCGATTAGCTACCTTAGATGGTAAATATCTTAAAGAACCTATGAACATTATGCATCTTAAGCGTTATTATGCATAATTCTAGTAATTTCATCATTGTATATATTGTATATCTTGTCTCATTTTAGTTATTTATATAAAATTTCAAAAAACAGTAATCGTATTTCTTCTTTCCATTCATCAATCAAAATCAAAATATAAAAACATCAAAATCCTCAAAATATTCAAAAACATATTTTATTTTCGTACCTATCAATTCTTGAAGTATTGCAGTTATATTTTCAATTATTTTGGATAAATTAGCATTTATTTGGTATCCTGCACTTTCACACTCACATACATAAATATCTTGCTTCTATTTGGTATGATTATCAATCTCTCTTATATCAAATTCCACATTTGAATTAAATAAATTTTTGAGCATAGAGAATTGATCTTGTTATTTACTTGAATGAAACATATCTTTTCACATTAAAATTATTTCATTGCAAATTCAATATGATGCTACATAGTAGGAGTGGTTTCTTGAGCGAAAAGTTTACCCTGCTATCCTATCATGCACATGGTCTAGAATCTTTGAGAATTGGCAAAAGGACAAGCTCACCCCTAACCAAAATAAAAATCCCTTGCTCTACAGCCAATATGAGCAAGTATCCCTAGCATAGACAAAAAAAAAAAAAAAGTCAAAGAAAATGAGAAAAAGAAAAATATTATTTTGTACCATCGCAACCATATTTCCGCATTGTCTCAGTTCCAAGCAAAAATACAAAAAAAAGAAGAAGCAAAGAAGCAAAAGAGAAAAGAAAAAGAAAAAAACAATAAAATCCCTTTTCCTACCCCTTGAAAAGAAAATAAGGGTGAATGAGCTTGAATCCCTGGAATTCTCAATTATTCGAAAACTGTGAGGTAAGCCCCATAACAGGTGGTTTGTGCCCAACCCGCTTGGCCTTGGATAATTCCTAGCATGGTGATATGTCTGTCACATTAGAGACCTTATTTTGTACAGACCTATGTCGGCTTATGGATTAGCTAGCTCTTGATAACCCGACTTACATAGTAGTCTAGTACGGTCACATGCATATAAATCATGGTCAACGAACACTCATTTGGTTAAGACAAATTACTTGTATCAAATTTTCTTGCTCAAAATTGGGGAATGAATAATACAATTGCACACACATTTGTCTTTGAGAGATTCTGTATCATTATGATAAAGCAAGATCGGTAATGAACTCACATTTGCACATGAGGGTTCCTTATAAATCTACATTTTTCTTTGAGATAATGTAAAACATTTCTGCAACTCTTTTTGGAATAATTTTATCTTCTTATTTTAGAACATCTGTTTAGTATAAAAACAATTACATACATTGTTTTCAAAAATCACAAAATTCTTTCAAACAACATATGACACAAATATAATCAATAAAGTCATGTTCATATTATTATTTTTTGTTTATCAAAAGTCAAAAATCAATCATGCAATAAAACTAAAATATCAATTTCTTCTTTGGATTTCGCGATGATGGTATAAGTCTATACCTAAAAATTCTATGCCTAGTGCAAGCCATTGTTCTAATTTTATTTTCCCATCCATTTTAAATTCATAAAAACATATGACTTACATCATTATGTTACACAATTGAGATTTAAAACGAATGAACACTTATTCTATTTCATGTCATTATGTCAAAATTCAATTTTGCAATGATGGTATAGTTCCTAGGGACTTATTCCAAAATTTTATCACACTTAGGAATTTATGCCTAGCAAAATCATATTTTTTTAATATGTCATGCATAATATTTTTTATGAAAATATGAAAACAAATCATCACCATCATCACTTCCATCATCACAACACAAAGTCTTAAGACAGTATCTTAAGCATTCTTTTACTTTTAACAATATTTCTATCCTGGGATTAGCTTGACGACCTAGTGAGCGGCGACTCCATGAAACGGTCTATACCAGCAACAATGTCCTTTGAAATTATTGTTAGAAGTCCCTTTTATTTTTCATCAAAACACACCACAAAACAACCAATTTATTTACATCAGATTATTTCATTTCCAATTTTATAGCATGGCATAAATATTTTCTTTCTAACAACATAATCACATAAATAATTAATCACAAATTCAAAATTAAAGCATTATACAACATATACACAAGTCATATCATCAAAAAGATAATCTATATATCTCAATCAATTATGTACATCATCTAGATTGGTATTCCAAAATCAAAACCTTGGCATACTCAATCCCCTCAAAAAGTATATATAATAATACAATATGCCCTCTGCAGTAGCTAGCCTCAAGAAGCCCTCGAGCTCTCAGCCTCATCTCCTCCCCCACCCTAGCATGGAGGAGGTGGTCCCATAGAGGTTCGGGCTATGTCCTGGGTCCTCACCATCGATCGTGAGGATGTCTTCGATGATCCCATCATGACTGGCTCTACAATGGGGGTTGGCAGTGGTACCCTATGTCCCTTTGGGACCACATGATAGTATAGCCCCTGGTAGAATACGGTCTGAGTAATAGACCATGCCAGATCTTGAGTGCTCACCCCTCTACTCTGAGCCCTAAGATGTGTAGCCTCATCCTGGAGTGTTTGTACCTAAGCCCGAAGGCATGAAACCTTAGCCTAGAGAGTCGTCGTCTCGCTGCTCTCCCCTACATTAACACCCTTACCCTTATCGAGTGATGGTGGTCTCTCCCCCTGATGAGAAGGGACTCCCCTCTCCCTCCTCCCTATCTCCTGAGGTCTCTATGTCACTCGACCCATCCTATGGCATCTCTCCTATGGATATTGTCATTGCTCTTTCCTGCCATGACCTCGCTTTGCCTCAATAGCAGCCTGACACCGCCTCCCCATCCATCACACCATGACATGCATTGGACCCTGCACCCTCATCATCCGAGGAGGGTAGATTCCTACATACCAGGCATTGTATCTATCCACAACCCTAGCATTGTCACCATCCACTAGCTGGATGGGGGCATCATCCGCGTCTTGACTCCAGAACCGCTACATGTCTGGATCCCTGCTCAGTTTGGTACTATCCCAGATAGTCTGGGAGTACTCGTAATCCCTAAGAGAAGGGATCCCTTGCTATAGACTAAACCATCATAGAACCTAGTTGTAACGATGGAGCTCTACCTCTCCCCACTCCATCCATAGCCAGTAGACTCACTTGATGTGAGCCAGCTCCTGCCCATCCTCTGCCCACCTGGGGTGCTCTCGCCATGGCATCCAAGTGATCTGGTCCAGGGTGAGGTCGTCCAACAACTTCTATGACATCAAAAGATCTATTCATTGTTGTGACCCTCTCTGTAACCACCATTAGAAAACTTGGGGCCTCTCTCGATCAACCCCTATCAGTGGGAGCCCTATCGGCCTTCGCACCATGATGTGTTCCCAACACCAAACCTGTAGTAGCGATGTCAAGACTAGAGATCAGCCTCCCTTGTATACGACCCCATGTAGGATCCTATACAAGCGACAAAGTACAAAGTTACCCCATGAGTATCTATAGCCATGGTCTCTCATATCGCAAACCACATTTGAGATGAGCCACGGTAGTATGCACCCGCTCTAGTGGCACAACAGTAAGCCACCTACTACCTTGGCCAAAACCCAAGTCAGCCTAGATGTCCTAGGCATCTGCCTCAGAGACTCGATGTTCACTCCACCCTTCTCCAAGGAGAAGCTCAGGTCCCTAGTCAACCTCATCATAGCCTGGCCTTGATTGGCCGCAAGCGTCATCAACCATCCTTGTATGGGGATCCTCATGATCCTCCATACATCCTCTAGTGTGGGAGCCATATCCCCTATCAATAACCAAAAGTAGGATGACCCCGGATACCACCTCTCTGCTAGGGCTGTCAGTAGCCCCATGTCTGTCGGTACTTGTGGCATCTTTGCCACATGCTGCAAACCAACCTGAGCCAGTCGGTCACGCTTCGCATGATCGAGCATGGCTATGTCATCTCGCATCCTGCCATATTTCCATTCTCGACTCTTTAGTAATCCCCTCTACAAAATAAACAATAAAAAAATAAAATTCATTACCAATCATTAAAATAAAATTAAAAACATTTTAATCAAGCTTAATTTCTTAAAAGTGATGATATTGTCCACCATTGGATGATATCATCCCAAATTGGGCAAAATCATCCTTTGTAGGATGAAATCATCTTCGATTTCGCAACTTTGGGATCGCCCCTTGTTGAACGGGATCACTCCTAGTTCGTCGATTTTGCCCTCGATGAAATCGAAGATCTAGGGACGATTCTGACGAAATAGAGATGATTTCGTCTTGACATTGTCGACTGCCTAAAAATAGCCGCGATGCCCCAAAACAATCAAAATTTCAAACAAAAAATTGCACAAATTAAATTCAAACCTAATTTACTAGGATTAGATCCTGACCCATAGCCCACGTCATACCTCTGTCGATCGGTGTGTTATCTCCACCATTTTTTGTCTGTAGAGCTCTAAAACTAGTAAAATTGAATAGTAAAATGAATTAGGGTTTTACCCTATTTTTCTTAATTTTATTTAAAAACATTTTTTTTTTAAATTTTTGCTTTTCCGTGCTTTTACCTCAAATGTTTGATTTGGGTAAAAACACGGACGGGGCACCATAGTAAGCAGTCGTACGATTCGACCTAGAATCGTCGTCTAAAATATTGAGTACATTTTTGCTTTCTCGTAAAACGGGAAAAAATTGTCTTTAACACATTTTCTTTGAAAAATTTTCTAAAGAGGGGGCAAAATGTAGCACCCTAAAATTGGCACAGTTAAACCTTAGTAAAAAGATAAAAATTTGAATTTTAACCCCAAATCGCCCTTTAACCGCCCGTTACCCGCTTTCCTTGTTTTTCGTGTCATTTTTAGGATTTGTTTTGACCGTTGGACAATATCATCGTAGATTAGACGAAATCGTCCCAGATTTGATGAATTTGTCTGGAACAGAATGTCCAAATGATTTTGTCCCAAAATCAAATTTTCATAATTAGCTTATGTTTCAACAACTTCTCTAACCTGGGCAGAAAGCGTGTCTACGCAGTTAGAGTCTCCCCCGTTGGAGATCTCCCAAATTGGGATGATCTCTAACCTCCTAACCTCTCCCTAATCCTATATAAACTGGGACTTTCTTAGTTTATCCCCTTGAACCCCCTTGCTGATGGATTTCCCTACAAATTTAGTTCCTTGTGCCTTAGAACACCTTCATGCTTTTGTTTGCATTGCATATTTCAAGTTTTCTTGCAGGAATCTTACTGTTCTTCAGTCGAAACAAGCTTGGATCGTCGTAGGCGATTACAGATGATTTCGGATGATCCTATTGTAGATCGACGATGATCTCGTACGATTTGAGGTGATCTCAACTGTAGTCCAGATTGGGGGCAATCAGAGCTCAGAGTTTGCATTTTCTTATTGTTTTTCTACATTTTATTATTGTTTTTCTGCATTATCTTAGTTATTATATTTATGCATCTTGGAGTTCACCTCATTTAATATAAATGCATGATAAAGTCAAAATAAATTGTTAAATTTATGCATTTCCTTTTAATTGCTATCTGGATCTATCATTTAGGAAAATTTACTATTATTTCTATCATTTCCCCTAGCTTTTGCAATTGCATTTTTGGTATTTTGTATCTATTTTTGTGATTGTAGGTTTCTGACGAATTCGTCTGACGAATTCATCAAATTGATGATGATCTCATCTGATATTAGATGATCAACTAAGATCTGAGATGATTCTATGCAATTCCGGACAATTACATATGATTTGAGATGATTTGGACTACTACAAGATTCAAAATCTTCATCAGACATCTGAAATTAGGTATGTTCTGTCCTATTTAGCATATTCTCCGTGTTTAGCATTTATTCAAGTTTTTTGTATTCATAAAATCATCATTGACATATAGAATAGTTTAGATTCATCTTGGCAAAACCTAGGAATTGAATTATTAAAGCACAAAATGAACACATCAAACCTACTATCAACCTAGGCATGGAAACTACCACTCAAAAGTTTCCTGGTGAACCCACCATCCGTTGAAAATTCACCCTTATACCCCTCCCTCGAGAGGCGGGACCTTCAAAGGGCCTCTCAGTCCGAGGTATTGTCCCATCCTTCTCGCATCCCCCTTCCGAGCATGGATCCTATAGCCTGAAGGTAAGGATGCAAATTTTTTTGAGTGATATAGTAGGTAAGATGGCCTCTTTGCCATACACCAGGGCGTAGGGTGATGTCTTGATTGACTTCTTGACAGAAATCCGATCGGCCCACAAGGCCTGATCTAGAAGGAGGTGACAAGTTCTTTTATTTTTCTCCATGAGATTTCTTAGCACCCTTAACAGAGTCTTGTTAGTGGATTTCGCCAATCTGTTACCCTATGGATAGTAATTAGAGGAGACTTTATGATATATCCCATATTTGTAGAGGAACTCGTTGATTTTGGTGCCTACAAAGCCAGGACCATTGTCCATAACAATTGCTTCTAGAATGCCAAAATGAGTGATCAAACCCTCTAGGAAGGCGATGATGATATCCTGATCAGCATGCTTCATGGGTACTACTTCGGCCCATCTGGTGAAGTAGTCAGTTGCAGTCAGGATGAACTTATGCCTGGCGAAGGAGTTCAGTGATATGACACCTATGAAATCCAACCCCCATTGTCGAAAGGGCATCTCTACCTGTATCAGTTAGAGAGGCATAGGAGCACTTCTACTTTGGCCAAAAAACTTCTAACATTGCTCGCATCTGCTATAGACCGCAAAGGCATCAGTGAAGAGTGTAGGACAATAATAACCAACTTTAATTATCTTCAATGCCATCGTTATTCCTGCGAAGTGACACCCAGATAATCCCAAATGGAATTCTCCCAGGATTATCTTCTTATAATCTTCTTTTATGCACCTGAGAAGAACACCATCAATGTTCTTGAAAAATAGGCCTTTGGGACGCAACGTGTATTAGAGGGACCGCATCCTGAAGTGCCTCCGTTGTGAAGCATTTAAATGCAAAGGACATCTATCGGTGTTGAAATACTCAACTATCTTACTGACCCAGTACTTCTCGTTCTCTTCTTGGTTTGTAAAGCACCCTTCTACTGTCAAGTCATCCCACTGAATAGCTATCACTTCGGCTGCTACACTCTTCGCTAGATCTTGACATAACGTGCGATCGCAAACCAATTTTGTGGGTCTAATTTTGATGTCGAACTCCTGTATCTTGCTGACCCAACTGGATCTTTTGCTTCCCAAATATCCTTGGATAATGAAATTACGTACATAAAGGTGAATGAAAAAGACTGTAACCCAACTTTGGGAAATGAATTGCTTGAATTTCCTAAGAGATTTCATTACTGCATGCACATGCCTTTCTATGAAATTGTATTTTTCTTCATGGGGGTGTATCATCTGGCTTAGAAACGCGATGGGGTGCTCTTCGCCATCTTCTCCCTTTTGTGTCAGGACTGTAGCATAGCTCTCAGGTTCTCCTATGGCATATAGGATGAAATATCGATTATAGTCAGGGTTGGTCAAGATTGGTGCCTGAGTGATTCGGGCC
This sequence comes from Wollemia nobilis, assembly GCA_028583015.1. Taxonomy (NCBI): domain Eukaryota; kingdom Viridiplantae; phylum Streptophyta; class Pinopsida; order Araucariales; family Araucariaceae; genus Wollemia; species Wollemia nobilis. Next base: position 7,787,646 of record JAQPPZ010000440.1, read on the forward strand.
TTGATCTCTTTAAATGCTTCTTTTCTCTCCTCCATCCAGATGAATTCAACACCTTTATTCAAAAGTTTGAACATTGGCTTGATGACCTAGGCAAAGTCTAGAACAAACTTCCTTACGAATTTGATCTGGTCAAAAAAGTATTGGAGTCCTTTCTTGTTCATTGGGAGTGGGAGCTTCAAGAGGGCCTCAACTCTATCAGGATCTACGGTGAGACCCTTCTCGGATATCACATGTCCCAATAGCTTCCCTTCGCTGACTGTGGATATAGACTTCTTTGGATTGATTGAAATGCCAAACTCTTGGCATTTTTTGAATACCTGTTGTAGGTGTAATGGGTGATCCTCCATTCTTCGGGAGAAGACAATCATGTCATCCAAATAGATAACAATAACCTTATTCAAAATCTTGTCGAAAGCTAAATCCATGGCTCTCTGAAAAGTGGCCCCCGTATTTGAAAGGTCAAATGGCATCCACTGATAAGCAAATGTTCCCCACTTGGTAGTGAATGTGGTTTTATGCTGGTCTTCATCCCTAACCCAGATCAGATTATATCTAGAGAAACCATCGAGTAGGGAGAAATGCTGATCCCCATTGAGTGCAATATCTGATCTATCTGTGGGAGAGGGTAGTGATCTTTAAGCGAAGCCTGGTTTAGGTTGTGAAAGTCCACACATAATCGTATATCTCCATTATTTTTTCTAACTGGGGCTAGATTCGGTACCCAAGAGGAATGCTTTATGGGATAAATTATCTTCACCTTGAGTATTTTCAGGAGCTTGACCTTCATCAAGACCTCAATCTTTGGATTAACAGGCATTTGCTTTTGCCGAAAGGGTTTGATCCCCTCCTGCAACTTGATTGTATGCTGGATCAATTGCCGATTGTATCCCTTCAGGTCTTGGTAAGACCACGCCACTATGTTAGGATACTTTCTGCATAGATATTGGATCTGTTTTAGCTCTTCTAAAGTGCAATCTGTTCCAACTTTTATTGCTTTTCTAGGTTCAAGCTCCAGATCTTGGTACTATTTTGCATTGATTTTAATCCTATGAGAAACTGCTCGATCATTCTGATCAAAGAGGCTCTCAAGAGTAATTAATCCCTTAGGGATATGATTATTCTTCAAATGAACTAACCCTTCATATTCTTCATCCTCAAGACTTCTTCTTTCAATGGTGGCTGCTTCTTGAATCATAAAATTTACAATCTACCCATCATTGTCAAATACTTGCCAATGCAGATCTCTGTCTGGGATAGAGGGCCTGTAAATCATCCTCATAGCTTTAGGTTTATGCACCATGTCTTCTACTGGAGAGTACTTGGCTGTGATGGATGCTAAAACATTGGCATGTCGGTTCCTTTCTCATGGAATGAAGTGCAGATTGAGAGATTTTAACTGGTCAAACAAGTCCCATACCCTATTATGGTATGACTTGAGATAGTGCTTATTTGAAGTGCACCTGTTTGTGACTTGATTGCATACCAATTTTGAATCTCCAAAGATTTGGAGATGCTTTATGCCTAACTTTTCTGCTTTCTTGAGTCCTAGGCATAATGCTTCGTATTCTACTACATTGTTGATGTAGATCCACACAAACCGGTAGAAATATTCCTTTTGCTCCCCTGATGGTGATATTAAAAGAATGCCTGCCCTGGCACCGTTCCTACATCGGGCATCGTCAAAGAACAATTTCCATAGTCCTTCTTGGGCACATGTTTTATTTTCTAATTTGATGTGTTTTTCAGGCTTGACGATGGCATAACACCCCATCTTGATTTTTATCATGGCATTAAATTCTACCAACAAAAACTCATCTTCACAACTTAACTGTGCAAGAGATTCCTCGATCAGGTCCACCTGCTCTATCCCTTCCATTATCGCATGCACATGATCAGTGCTCTCTTCTTCGGACATCTTCTGTACAAGAAAGGTAGAAGGCTTCTCATTGTAGATTTTTACCTTCTTCCCTTTGAATGGAATTTCCAAGTGCGAGTAATCCATAGATAGATATCCTCCCAGCTTCGTCGTAAATTCCCTTGACAAGCACATACTGAAATATAGCTCGATGTCTATGACCACCACCTCTTGTATAACTATGATTTGAGGCATCTTGTATAGTCGGATAGGTATATCTTTAATCACTCCTACAATATTCATGGGAGTACCATCCAAATGGAGCATGCCATGGCTACTTTGTGTATACTCCATCCCTATATCTTTGAACATAGCTTTGGGCATGATTGTTGTCGTGGTCCTAGAGTCAATCATACAGTTGTGCACAACATACCCTTCCATCTGTAAAGATAGGTAGAATAGAGGAGGTATGTTCTTCCCTGTAATGGATGTGGGCAGGGTTTGCACTAGGGCAAGCGATGCTGACTTTCTCACCTTGGTTGTCTTCAACGATTCTTGCAACAAGTCTACTTGTTAGTGTAGTTGCAGTACATCATACAGGCTAATCTTGGCCAGAATCTTCTTCAGATCATCTACAATATTGTAAGCTAGGGAGTTGTGCACCTCAGGTTCCTTTCTTACCTCATATCTGGTGCGATATTATTTCATGGCTTCAACCCTTTGTCGCTTGGTCAGCGAAGGAAGCTTGAGCTTCTCTCTAGCTTGTTCTTTAGTATCCACCTAAGATGGATTTGCAAGGTCCTATTGGGCCTTCTCTTTGGCTGGTGCGGGCTAAGGAGCTTCGATCGGGGCCTAGGGAGGTTGTTGTCCCTTATCATGATGGGCATGCATCTTTAATGGAGCCATTTGAGTAGCATCTACCTCTATTGACCTCTTTCCTCCTCTGGTAAGGACTGCAACTTGCTCTTCTTCACCAATTACCAGGTTCTGATCCAATTTCCTGATGATGTTGACCTAACCACCGTGACTATTGCTTGCCAACTTTTGTACATAATGTTGGTGCAGCATGTAGGTATTCTCTTCATGAGGGTCATTATATGTGGAGCACCAATGTATGTAATTGGGAGTGCTTAGAGCTTCATCAATCACGACATTTATTACCGACACTCTCCCTTGCTAGACTGCTTGATCTTTAGTAAGCGCAGGTGTAGGATGTGACCTTCTCGATAGAAACTCATGTTGCACTTGCTTCTTCTTCATAATGGTCATATCATTGGACAGGGTTTACACTATGGAGTTCAGGTACTAAACCTCTTGTAGTATTTTGACTTACATATCATCGACTTTAGGAATGGATGGCAATGGAGCCATCATTGGTATTGGAGGTAGGGTGGGGTGTTGAGGTGGCACTGGCAGTACAGGGAATGCCAAAGAGACAATGGGCTATGAAGTCGAGAATGTAGGAAAATGGATTTGTGGAGTAGCAATCTGTGATACAATGGGATTCAAGTTCCAATATGAGATCGGGTATGCAGGGGTTGCAGAGATCTATGAAGCAGCTGCGCTCGCATACTAGAATTGAGGGAAATTGGGAAGTATGGGCATCGACATCCTTTGGGGAAGCTTACCCATAGCTATTAGATCCATCTTTGCTCTCTGGGCTAACTCATATAACTCAGGGAAGGTATTAATATTCGAATATCTTACCATTAAACTGATATTAGAGTTGAAAGCCCAAAGAAAATAATATGTTGTAGCTTCACTAGTTGGCCAAAGTCCAACTAGTATCCTTTGCCAAGTTCGAGCGAACCTAACATTAAAATTGGAGATCTCCTCTTGTGGATTCCTCTGAATCATTGTGAACTGATATAGGAGAGAGGATGGATTGGCAGACTCATTGAAGCTTCTCATCAGCTATCCCATCCCGTTATAGTACCAGGTGGTAAAGATCTATACCAGTAGAGGAGCTTCCCTCTAAGAGATAGAACCAAAAGCTTTACCATAACTCACTCTTCTGTGATGTCATGAATTTTTGCCAAAGAGACTATGTCCTATATGTTCTCCAGAGCAGTCTTCCCAGTTCCATCGAACGTAGGGATCTTCTTCATAACAGTAGGCAAAACTTGCCCTTGTCTCACTAGATTTAGCGGTCCTAAAGTATTCCATTTTGGGAACAATCTGGGTAGCAGTTGCTATTGCTATTGCTGCATTTGTTGTTGTTGTTGTTGCTGTGCCATGTTTGCCCTTGAATTTTGAGAAATAGGAATTCTCGAAGCTCCTCGATTTCTAAAAGGATGACTAATGTGAATGGAGGCACTAGGATGCTTCAGTGAGTTGGGAGGGTTACAAGGAAATCTAGTTGTTGTGCTGTGCGAAGTTAGTCCTTGTTCTTCAACAACAGCCTCTTGTGAAGATGTTCCATGTAACAGTGACTCAGGGGTGACCAAACTAGAGCGTTCCCCAAAGGTATCAATATCGAGCTCAAAGAACTCAGTTTCCTCTCCTCTATTCCTAAATCTCCATCTTGTTTGCATGAAGGCACAAAATTAGGTACCATTCTCTATGACTTAAATATTCTTGGTTAAATAGAGTCACCAGATGCTAAGAGTATTTTGGCAATGAGACGAGCATCGATCCTCACTACCACTCACAAGGTGAGACTAATCGGGTCCTATCGAGTGTGCCAAAAACTGTTGGTGATCAAATATACCCAGGAAATAATTTTGGGGAAGTGTACGGACCCTAGACCTGGACCAACATTGAAATATCGAAGGGAATAGATGCCCCTCATGCCAATCTCCGGAGAAAGGCCGGCTCCTATACTAAACTACTTCGATGTTTTAAGACAAAGGTGTAGGAAAGAAATAAAATAGTAAGGGTGCAAGAAAGAAATAAACAGGGTAAGGGAAGGAATATCAATAGATTAAAGTGGGAAAGAACCAGTAGCACGATTACTACCTACAACTCGAAACATCAGTAATGAATACCAAGAATAAAATTAAATAGACATAGTATTAACCTTCCTATGTATCCTCTGGACGAGTTCCAAGATTCCCCTTCCCCTTACATTGAAATTCAAGATTCAGAATTACGACGGCCAGGAAATGAGTGAATATAACAGAAACACTATCCACAGGCAGCATAAAAGAAAACTATTACAACATCTTTCTCTCCTATGTATCCTTCGAGAAAATTCCAGGGTTTTGTCCCCGATCACACACCTAAATCCAGAATGCAAAATTACAGTATGCAAATGAAGAAAGAGATAACAGAAATAATCACGGAAGGCAACATACAAGAGATAAATTAAGCCCGAAGCTCTTTTAGTATTAAATGTAGGTATTCAAGTTACAGTAGCTTTCTAGTAGAAAGTTCCCCCCTCTTTACATTGCAATGCCTAGGTTTTTATAGAGGACCCGAACCTATGAGCCATCAATGCACAAAATGGAGGAGTACATCCTCGAAAACCTAAGAAGTCGGCTCTCTCAGCTCTCATGACTGAGCTTTCAAATCCTCTTCTATATCTGGCAACTGTGACCTAGTTTGTCAGGAAAACATGCATTAATGAGCCATCTGAATGTCCTTGGTCTCTGGGTGCGGAGCTCGAGTGGCCGCCATGTTCATCGGGTTCTCCTTCAAGGACTGAGACTTCCTTTCCAATTGCCAAAAATGAGCAGCAAGTTCACCGAGCACATAAAAATACATTTATGAGGCACTTGATTTCCTTGGAAAAATACTCGGCTTGGAGTGCATGCCCTCAAAGTGCTTCACTAATTTTTCATTCGCAACTCCGCTTCGCAATGGATGCAAGCCGAAGCAGGTCCTCCATCTTGGTTTTGCACTTCGCATGAATGAACTTCACAAGACAGCTTTGGGGATGTAAAATGCCAAAGTAAATATTCCTCCTTAAGATGGCTCTTGATCTTTTGCCACTTCGATGGAAAGGCGTGCCAAAACTGCTTTGCTGATGTTCTCCGCCCGAAGTGGATGCTTTGCTGGTGAGTCTTCAAAATGCTTTGCCACGATCCTCCCTCAAAACTGTGGTTCGGGGGTTTTTTGACCGAAGTGCATCCTTTGCAAAATGTTCTGCTCTTCACGGGCCACTACCACTTCGGGTGAAAGTGCTTCACATGAAAGCTATCCAAAGAAAATGCTTCGTAATAACTTTCGACAAAGTAAAAATGGTTCGCCAGTGGGGAGGCCCGAAGTAGGTGCTTTGATGATTTCTTGGTGAAGTAGTTTTCAATGTTTGCACTCCTTCAAATTTTACTTCACGAGTTTTTCACCTGAAGCAACTGCTTGAAACACTTTGGGTGTGAAGCTCTTTTCACGCCTTAGCAAATTCGGACCGTGATCTAGACTTCTTTGTATTCCTTCTTCAGCGAAGCTGCTTCTCAATGTTTGAAATTCTTCAAATGTCACTTCACAAGATTCTCGCCCGAAGCATCTGTTTGAAATGATTTAGGTGTGAAGCTCTTTTCGTTATCCACTTCTTTCTTTTGGTGAAGTTATCTTCATTTTTCTATGAAGCTCTTTTCTTAGCTTGCTCAGTAGCGAAGCTTTTGCATCTCCATTCTATATACAAAGGGGATGGCGATGAAAGCCAAAATTGCTGCAACTTACAAATGTTTTCAAAAATAATAAAATAAACACTTTACAAAAAGAAACACTTTTTCAAAAAAATTGATTTTTCTACCCCTCTAGGCAATGTGACAAAATTGTCAACATTTACTAAATGACCATCTTTTTTGCAATGGGTACAACTTATAGGTGTTTTTTCTCTTTTATTGAATTTTTATTTTTTGGAGTTGGAAGCTACCAAGGTTTTTATGAAGAAGGGAAGGTTTCATATTTGGAGAGTTTCATTTCTTCTCTGGTGAGCCTTTCACAAAATTATTCTAGTGTGGGTATTTTGAAACTTGTGCCAAGGGCATCCATTGTTGATAGAAAAGTTGTTGCAAAAATCTGAAAAGCCCCCCTTAATTTTGCTAGAATAAGGTAGATGCACTCATCATTTATTTTGGTTTTACCACTTACTTTTAATTGAGTTAGGAGTTCCTTAAATTTGGTGAGGAAATCCACAATTGTATTGTAATCATCAAGTGATAATGTTGTTGCTTCTAGCTGCATAGGTCTTATTTGATCGAATTTTCCAAATAATTTCCTTAATTTTTCCCAACTCTCAAATGGATTTTTACACTAAAAAATGTGAAACCATAAGCTCTCACTTACATTCATGCTTATTATGCCCATTGTTTCATACATTTTTCCTTTATGAATAAATATCTCATACTCTTTCTCAAACTTAGGTTGTTTCTCTTCTAGCAAGTGAGAGATACCCTTTTGTGCAATGAGATTTAGAATTCTTGGTTTACATGTATGATAATTGTGTGGAGTAAGTGGGTCTATTGTATTTTGAGAGTTCATGTTTAAAAAAAAGAAGAAAAAGAAAATAAGGAACTGATGCAACAAATCCAAGCACAAAACAACAGTAATATCACACTAAACCAAAGCAGCAAAGAGGTGCAAAAAGAAACCAAGACCCCCTGAACCAGTGCAGCAAAGAGGTGCAAAAAATTGGCACCGATAAGACCCCTCCCAAAAATTTTATATTATTTATTACAAGGAGAGTTTCTCTAGAAATGATGCCTTTATAGAGTAGGCTTACAATGAACTAGATTTGAGAAATGAGGGTGATCTTTGAATATCACTTACAAAATAAACTAAAAAATAAAAATTATTTTCTAGAGAAGAAAAAAATGTTGTGCACTTCTCTATGATGCGCGGCCTTCCAATCATAGTGGTTGTTGATGATATCTCCAAATCATGTTTATTTCATTTTTGAATTGAAGGCTTACCTCCCAACATGAAGAACATCGATTTTATACGATCAGCTTGAAGAATCATTTGAGACATTGTTGTGATGACTCTCCCAAGATGGCCGACATAGACCGATGAGAATATCGTGATCGAATGTTTGACAACCTTGCTTGGTAGGAAATACTTCGATTCGTAGGTCAGGCTGCATGCATTGGGGTTTGAGGAGAAAGCTTTAGAATTGTTTTTATTGAGGGGTACCCATGCTACACAGCCTATAGAATCACATTTTAGTGTTTGACGTGAGATATTTCATCCAAGTGTTGTCGAAGAAGAATGCTACTACCACCTTCACCAACTTGCACCTTCACTGCATTGACAGGAATATCTCACGCTTGCTATTGATACTCGAACCATGATCACAACACAAATAGGCTAACGCTTCTCTGTGAGCTTTGAGATAAAAAAAATGAAGAGCACTTCACCAAAAAAACTTTTCCTTAGTTTTGGATGATCTCTGTAGGAAAAAAAAAGATAGCTACACTACATACAAAGACAAGCTTTGTTGAATGGATATATATACTCATTGTCGAATAAAACCCATTAGCGATGGTGTTGATATCGTGATCTGATTTTAAAAAATTGGTAGAATTTGTGATAGTTGTTTTCCATAATTTACTCAAAGTGGTAAGGTAAAAAAAATAGACATTTGTAGCAGTTAAAAAATGGATACACATCTAAAATTGAAAGCACTTATTCCATAATTGACTTTGAAAATGCTACCAATACCTCCATCTTCAATGTTGAAAGTCGTTTTACCTCCAAACTATAATGCCAAGTTGTCCTCTTCCACATAGATCCATAAAGTGTCCTACGATCAGTTGTTGCAAATATTTTGTCTACTTTGATGCACACATAATCATATCTTCCTCATAGACATACACAACTTGAGTGGAAATTGAAACTCATTTTATCTCTAGGAATATTACAATCGGGTGTTTGACATCCTTGATTGGCAAGAAATACTTCAAACTTTAGGTCAGACCGCGTGCATCAGGGTTTGAGGAGAAAGATTCAAACTTACACTTGATGAGGGGTGCCCATGCTCCACAGCCTACATAATCACCTTTGTGCATTTGATGTGAGTATCTTCATACAAGTGTTGTTGAAGAAGAATGCTACTACCACCCTCGATAAATGTGTGCACACATATGTTCTCCTCAACAATAAAAAAAAACTATTTTGAAAAACTTGCACCTTCGCTATGTTGACAGGCCAGACCATAGAGTGAAAGATTGATTTGAGCGAGAAACAATGCTTGTGTGAATCTTCGACATCAACAATGTGTAAAATACTGAATGCAATATCTAACATCAACAATATTCTCTAGCATGTGCTATGTTGCTTTGTTTTGTATGCTATCACTGCACTAGTTTGTTTTTTACCAAAAATCATTCTAGGGAACAAAGATTGATTGTGCATATTGTCTACATAATACTGTTGTGCGTCTCAAATCCATGGACTGCTTATAGCTCGATTGATCATGCACTTCTATAATGTCACAAAAAAAACTTTAACATAATTAAAAAATATATCATGACTTTCAATCGCCTAGATACTTAGAATGAATAATGGCCACAATTATGGAGAGAAAAAAAAATTCAGAAGAAAGAAAAGAAAACCAGATACTGCTCCATAATTGTAAAAATAATTCTCAGTTAAAAGAAACTGACTACTCGTCCAAGAATTTAAAATAAATGGATAAATTTGAATCAGATAAAACTTCAAGGAAGACTCTTGAATGTTTGCAATATTTTACCTTAGCTTTGGTACCATGAAAGAAAACTTGAAACCCTAGGTGGATAGAAATGCAAGAAACATTATAAGACTGTAGAGAGAATCTCAAATACTGATTGATTATTCCATAAGATCAACTTTTCATAAATAGAAAAATTGATCACTATGAGCCATTGGATTACAACAACCCAATAGATCTGATCTGTTCACAACTGGGAGTTTACCAACCTCATGCAAGAGTGATAACTCCAAATAAAATATCCTAGAACTTAAAATATACTCTAACAACTTAAAGCATTTTATTTAGTAGAATGTCCATCCTTTTTACATTAAGTTTTATAGTATTTATAGAGGATTTCACCTCCAAAGTTAAATGCTTGTAAAATAAAAATAATAGGAAATGATAGATTGGTTGATAATAATTCTCTCCTCAATAGCAGCAACAAACCAATCTGGTGGCACCTTGGAAAGTAGTGAATGATTTTAGGATATGGCGTATTTGGACCTAGTTGGGATCATAAGAAAAATTCATCTTCATGGTGGCACCTCAAAAATAGTAGAATCGCACCAGAGTCAAAAGTGGACAACATTCAATTCAAGCAATCTTTTGGTTATCTGCCAACTTGATTTTAATCAGCAGCAATTCCGAGAACTGTAACTCTTTTTGCCCCAAAAATTAAATTCGTTGGCTTCGAAACTCCCTCCACACTGATCTTCACTCGGAGCACTTTTGACCATAGTTTCACCTGGATAAAATGGAGTAAATCAATTTCGCCAAGGTGAAGCTCGAAAAGGACTTTTGCCAAGATGTAGCATGCGAAGAAGTTGATTTTTCCAGGCTTAAGCATGAAAAAGTGCCTTTGTTAAAAAATATCATTGTTGCTCTCACCAACGCATGAAAAGTAGTTTCACATGATATTAGCTTGAATGGGGGCTTCACCAGTATGAGGTACGAAAAAAAATTTCACCCGAAAACTGCACCTAAAGGTGATTTCCCTCCAAAATGGATGAAAAGGAATTTCGCTATCAAAATGGAAGTTTTGCTAAAAACTAGAGTGAAAAGAAAATTTTTCAAAAAAAATTGGATAAAAGGAAGTTTCACCAGCAACTAGGTGAAAATGGCATTATATCAAAAACTGGGCGAAAAGGAGTTTCACCAGCAATTGGGAAAAACTACTAGCAAATGACTTTGCTAGAGAAACCATCTAGAAACTGATTTCACGGTGAACTTTCCCGAAAAATACTTTCACTATGCCTGGGGGTGAAAAGGCATTTCACTACACCAGGGGGTGAAAATGAATTTCGTTGTAACTTTACCTCTCCCAAAAGGAAACCCACCAAACACTTAGAAAACATTTCAACAAAAAATTTAATGTGGCAAAAATGCCAACACTAAGACAAACTCCTAATCTAAATATGTATCAATGGTGGTACATTGGTGTGTACCAAATAATGTAATATATTCCAACACCCCCCTATATTACATTATTTGGTTATTGAAGACTTTAGTTTTCAATATGGTATTCATCCTAGTTTTGGAACTTGAGCTCTTCTTTTTTGCTTTTTTCATTTTGATCCTTGTATGTATCCTGATAAAGTAAATAATTAGTATCTTCATAAAATACTATTTTTTTGGATAGCTTTAAATTCATGTTCATCTGTAGGTTCTTCAAGTTCCTGAATTTCTTGAATATCTTGAACTAAGTGTTCTTTTTGTTTCCCTTCTCTATATTGTAGTTGAGGATGATTGTATTGATTTTGATAATTATATGGCACTAAAATTATTGTTGATGTGGATTATATTGATTTTTATATTATCTTGGTTGGAATGAACTACTCGATTGGCTTCCAAAATTTGTTTGATTTTCTTGATACTGATTTATAGGATTGAACCTACAATAATTGGTACTATGTCATTTCTTTCTGCATACTTCACAATATCTATAATTCCATTTTGATCTTCCTTTTGGGAATGAAGCAACATTTCCTTGTGGATTATCTTTTGAAACTAAGACATTGTTAGTCATTTCATATTTTACTAAATTTTCCACCTCATATTCTTGTAGAATATTGACTAACTCATCAAATGATGTATCTTTACTTAGAATTTGTAAAGATATAACTTTATGCTTATAGCTCTCTAGAAGTGCTCTTAGGGTTACTTGAACAAGAAACTTATTTTCCACCGTTTCTCCTAATGTTAACAAATTTCCTTTTATATCTACTTTCCGTAGGAAATGTTCTATACTTTCACCACTATTAACTTATAGAGAATGCAATTGAGTTTGAAGATTCAATATAGTGGCTTTATTGTTTTCTTCAAATGTCTTGGCTAAGATTTTTCAACCTTCTGTATAACTAGATGTTGAACTAATGTACGGTTGTATTTCATCTATAATTGCAAAAGTTATTATCATGAGTGCTTTTGCTTCATCTTATTCAAACTTTTGAATCTCTCTAGCATCTATACTAGGTTTATTTTTTGCTTCTTTAAAAATACCCCAAATATTTTCAACTATCAATATTGACCTCACTTTGTTTTTTCATGAAGAGTAATTAGGTGTATCGCTCCAAATTTTTTGCATCCTTACCCTCAGGCTATAGGATCCGCGCCTAGAATGGGGATGCGAGAAGGATGGGACGATACCTCGGACTGAGAGGCCCTTTGAAGGTCCCGCCTCTCAGGGGAGGAGTATAAGGGTGAATTTTTGACAAATGGTGGGTTCACCAAGAAAATTTTGAGTGGCAATTTCCATGCCTAGGTTGATAGTGGGTTTGATGTGTTCATTTTTATACTCAATCATTCAACTCCTAGGTTTGGCCAAGATGAATCTAAACTATTCTATCTACCAATGATAATTTAAATGGATGTAGAAAATAGGAATGAGTGCTAATAACAGAGAATATGCTAATTAGAATGTTTCATACATGATTTTGGATGTTTGATGAAGATTCTGAGTTTTGTAGTAGTCCAGATCGCCTCAGTTTGTACGTAATCATCTGAGATCAGACAGGATCATCTGATATCTGACGAATTCATCAGACGAATTTGTAAGAAACCTGTAATCACAAAAATAGATGTGAAATACCAAATATGCAAGTGCAGAAGATAAGGACAATGGTAGAAATAATAGCAAACATGCCTAAATAATGGATTCCAATAACAAATAAGGAAATGCAGTAGATTTAATGATTGATTTTAACCTTACCATGCGATATTGCTAAATGAGGTGAACTCCAAGATGCAAAAAACATAATAATTCAAGACAATACAGAAATACAATATAAAAAATGCAGAGAAAGCTAAGGGAATGCAAACTCTGGACTCGGATTGCCCCCAATCTGGACTATAGTCAAGATCACCTCCAATCATATGATATCATTTGTAATTATCCGAGATCATTTGCATCGATCCGAGCTATCTTCGACTACAAAACAGTAGAATTCCTCCAAGAAAATGCAAAATATAGAACATAGACAGTAGTGCAAGGGAATAAGGAGTTAAATCTATCAGCTAAGGGGTTCAGGGAAATCAGAATCAAGGGGGTCATGTAGAGTCAGGGGGGTAAACTAGAAAATCCTAGTTTATATAGGCTTAGGAAGAGGTTTAAGAGGTTGGGGATCATCCCAATCTGGGAGATCTCCAACAAGGCAATATCCAACTACGTAGACGCGCTTCTGCCCAAGTTGGAGAGGCTGTTGAAACAGAAGCTAATTATGAAAATTCAATTTTGGGACAAAATCATCTGGACGTTTTTTCCATGACGATTTTGACAGATTTGGGATGATCTCATCTAATCTGCGACGATATCGTCCAACGGTAAAAATAAATCCTAAAAATGGCACGAAAAATGAGGAAACGGGTAGCAGGCGGTTTTGGAGCGGTTTTGGGGTTAAAATTCAAATTTTTATCTTTTATATTTTACTAAGGTTTTTAACCGTGCCAATTTTAGGGTGCTATATTTTGCCCCCTCTTTAGCGAATTTCCGAAGAAAATGTGTTAAAGACGTGTTTTTCCTGTTTTACGATAAAGCAAAAATGTACTCAAATTTTTAGACGACAATTCTTGGTCGAATCGTACAACTACTGACTATGGTGCCCCCTCCGTGTTTTTACCCAAATCGAACATTTGAGGTAAAAACATGGAAAGGTAAAAATTAAAATGTTGACTTTTTAAATAAAATTAAGAAAATAGGGTAAAACCCTAATTCATTTTTACTATTCATCTTTACTATTCCAAAGTTATGTAGAGAGAAAATGGTGGAGACAGCACACAAAGCGACGACAGAGGTCCAGCACGAGCTATGGGTAAGGATCTAAGCCTAGTAGTTAAATTTTGTTGTTATTGTTTTTTTTGCAGAGGGGATTACTAAAGAGTCGAGAATGGAAATACGATGGACTAAGAGACGACATAGCCACGCTTGACCAGGTAGAGTGTGACCGACTAGGATAGGTCAGGCTACAACATGTGGCAGAGATGCCATAAGTACCGGATGACATGGGGCTATTGACAGCCCTAGCAGAGAGATGGTATCCGGGGTCATCTTGCTTTTGGTTATCGACAGGGGAGATGGCTCCCACACTAGAGGATGTATGGAGGATCATGAGGATCCCCATACAAGGATGGCTGATGACACCGATAGCCAATCAAGGCTAGGCGATGATGAGGCTGACTAGGGATCCGATCTTCGCCCTGGAGAAGGATGGGGTGAACATCGAGTCTCTACGGCAGATACCTGGGGCATCTAGGCTGACTCGGGTTTTGGTAGGGGTGGTAGGTGGCTTATTTTTGTGCCACTAGAGTGGGTGTAGGCTACCATGGCTCCTCTCAGATATAGTCTACGACATGAGAGACCACGGGTATAGATTTGCATGGGGCAGCTTTGTACTATGCCGCTTGTATAGGATCCTGCATGGGGTCGTATACAAGGGAGGTCAATGTCTGGTCTTGACATCGCTGCTACAGGTTTGGTGCTGGGAGCACATTACGATGAGAAGGCCGATAGGGCTCCCATTGATAGGGGTTGATCGGGAGAGACCTGGTTTTCTATTGGTGGATACAAAGAGGGTCACAGCGGTGGATAGATCTATCGATGTCTCGAAGGTTGCTAGACGACCTCATCCTAGACCAGATCACCTAGAGGCCATGGAGAGAGCACCTCGGGTGGGTAGAGGATGGGCAGGAGTTGGCTCGCATCAAGCGAGTCTGCTGGCTAAGGATGGAGTGAGGAGATGTAGAGCTCCACTGCTACAATCGGGTACTATGGCAGTTTGATCTATAGTAAGGGATCCCTTCTCTCAGGGATTACGAGTACTCCTAGACTGTTTGGGATAGTACTACACTGAGCAGGGCTTCAGACATGCAATGATTTTGGAGTCAGGATGCGAACGATGCCCCCATCCAGCCAGTATATGGTGACGACACTAGGGTTGTAGATGGCTATGATGCCTGGTATGCAGGCATCCACCCTCCTCGAATGACAAGGGCACAGGGTCCGATGCATGTGGTTGTGTGACGGATGGGGAGGCGGTTCTAGGCTACCATTGAGGTAGCACGAGGTCACAACGGGAGAGAGCAATGGTGATCCCCATAGGAGAGACACCAATGGATGGGTTAGGCTCCATAGAGGCCATAGGAGATAGGGCGGAGGGAGGAGAGATTCCCTTCGTAGTAGGGGGAGAGACCACCATCACCCGATAAGGGCAAGGGTGTTGAGGTAGGGGAGAGTAGCGAGACGGTGGCTCTCTAGGTTGAGGTTGCCCGCCTCTAAGCTCAGGTGCAGACACTGCAGGATGAGGCTACACAGCTCAGAGCTCGAGGCAGAGGAGCAAGCACTCAAGATTTGGCATGGTATATTGCTCAGATCGCATTCTACCAGGGGTTGTACTATCAGGTGGTCCTAGAGGGACAAAGGATATCATTGCCAACGCCCATTGCAGAGTCGGTCATGATGGTATCGTCGAGGACATCCTCACGATCGATGATGAGAACCCAAGATACGGCCCGGACCTCTATGGGACCACCTCCTCCATGTCAGGGTGGGGGAGGAGATGAGGCTGAGAGCTTGAGGGCTTCTTGAGGCTAGCTATTGCAGAGTGCAGATTTATGATATATGTATATATATATTTGTTTTTGAAGGGATTGAGTATTCCAGGGTTTTGATTGTGGCATACCAATCTAGATGATGTAGATCATTTGATTGATGATATATATAGATTATTTTTGATGATATGACTTGTGTATATGGTGTATTATGATGCTTGAATTGTTGATTCATGTAATTATGTCATTGGAAATAAATTATAATGTTATGTCATGCCATAAATTTGTAAATGAAATAATCTGATGTGCATAAATTGGTTGTTTTGGTGTGATTTGATGAAAAATAAAAGGGACTTCTAACAATAATTTCAAAGGACATTGTCGTTGTTATAGACCATTTCATGGAGTCGCCGCTCGCTAGGTCGTCAAGCTAGTCCTAGTATAGAAATATTGCGAAAAGTAAAAGAGTGCTTAAGAGACTGTCTTAAGACTTTGTGTTGTGATGATGAAAATGATGATGGTGATAATTTTGTTTTCAGATTTTTTCCACAAAATTATGCATGAAATATGTTTAAAAATGATTTTTTCTAGGCATAAATTCCTAAGTGTGATAAATTTTTGAATAATTCCTTAGAAATTATACCATGGTTGCAAGATGAAATGTTTTGACATAATGACATGAAATAGAATAAGTGTTCGTTCGTTTTGAAGCACAAGTGTGTAATAAAATGATGTAAGCCATATGTGTTTTTAAAATGGATGGGAAAATAAAATTAGAACAATGGTTTGCACTAGGCATAGAATTATAGGTATAGACTTATACCATCATCATGAAATCCTAAGATAAAATAGATATTTTAGGTTTATTGCATGATTGATTTTTTTATTTTTGATTTTTTGATAAACAGAAAATAATAATATGATGAACATGTTGTTAGCAATCGTTTTGCAATTTTGTGACACAATGTATATAATTGTTTTTATAAAAAACAAAATTCTGAAATAAGAGGATAAAATTGTTTTGAAAAGAATTACAGGAATATTTTAAATTATCTCAAAAACAAATGTAGGTTTTATAAGGGATCCTCATGTGTAAATGTGATTTCATTACCGATCTTGATTTATTATAATGATACAAAATCTCTCAAATACAAATGTGTGTGCAATTGTATTGTTCATTTACCAATTTTGAGCAAGATAATTTGATACAAGCAATTTGCTTTAACCAAATGAATGTTCGTTAACCATGATTTATATGCATATAACCGTACTAGACTACTGTGCAAGTTAGATTATCAAGAGCTAGCTAATCCATAAGCCGATATAGGTATATACAAAAGAAGGTCGCTAATGTGATAGACATATCACCATGCTAGGAATTACCCAAGGCCAAGCGGGTTGGGTACAAACCACCTGTTATGGGGCTTACCTCACAGTTTTTGAATAATTGAGAATTCTAGGGATTCAAGCTCATTCACCCTTCTTTTCTTTTCAAGGGGTAGGGAAAGGGTTTTATTGCATTTTGCTTTTGCTTTTCTCTTTTGGTATTTTTATTTTTTTGTATTTTTGCTTTATATTGGAGATAATGCTGAAACATTGTTGTGATGATACATAATAACATTTTTCTTTTTCTCTTTTTCTTGAACTTTTCTTTTTCTTCCTATGCTAGGGATACTTGCTCAGATTAGCTGTAAAGCAAGGGATTTTTATTCTGGGTAGGGGTGAGCTTGTCCTTTTGTCAATTCTCAAAGATTCTAGACCATGTGCATGATAGGATAGCAGGGGAAACTTTTTGCTCAAGAAACCATGTCTACTATGTAGCATCATATTGAATTTGTAATGAAATCATTTTAAAGTGAAAATATATACTTGGTTCAAGTAAATAACAAGATCAGTTCTCTATGCTCAAAATGTTATTTAATGCCAATGTGGACTTTGATATAAGAGAGATTAATAATCATACCAAACATAATCAAGATATTTATGCATGTGAGTGTGAAAGTGTGGGATTCCAAATAAATGCTCATTTATCCAAAATAATTGAAAATATAATTGCAAATTCCAAGAATTGATAGGTATATAAAAAATGTTTTTGAAGATTTTGACAATTTTGATGTTTTTTTTTTATATTTTGATTTTAATTTATGAAATTGGTGGTATATACAAGATGATATATATACACTATACAAGGTTATTTGAGTATAGCATGTCTAAGGTTGCTTCAAAATCAAAGGAGGTTTTGAAGGATAATTTGGTTGTGGTGAAGGTAAGAACAAAAGGTGATGAATAAAAGGTAGTGATAACAAAATCTTTGTTATAATGTAGAATAATGTAGCAAAAGATTTTACTTTTATATGTGTAAAATTGATCATGTTACAAAATAAAATGTCAGAAGGATAAGAAGGTTCTTCATTCTTATCACTATCTTCCAAGTCTTGATAAGATGGAGGGAGCATATATGAAATATATGCATGGGTGTTATTTGGTAAACAAGGATGATCATATATGAATGAAGAAAAGTGATGGATAGAAGATAATTGTGACAATAGAGAATGTATATAACTTGATGTTTCAACCATTAAATATTATTCAAATGGTGTTGGGTCATTATGTATGGTAACAATTTTACTTGCAAGTTCAAACTTTAAACATTGGTGAAGAGGAGAAGGGACAACCCTTATCGTATAAATCCAAGAACTTCTGAGAAGTAGGTTGTAAGGTGAAGGGAAATATGCTACATAAAACAAAGTATCCAGGATCTTGGATGCAATATTAAGGGGAAGAATTATAGTACCTTGAGCTTCTTGAATTTGATTGTTAAAATATTTTATAATAACATTTGATTCATTAATATCTTCTTCCTTTAATTTGAGTTTTTGGAATAATTGAGAAGTGCATAAATTAAGAGAGGAGCCATTATCTACCATAATAGTTTTAACAAGTGTTTCTTTACTAGATCCTATAATGTAAAGAGAGAAAGCTAAGGGAATGCAAACTCTGGACTCGGATTGCCCCCAATATGGACTACAGTCAGGATCGCCTACCCTAAAGTTTATCTGTAATGCCTCCCACACAACCAGAGAAAAACTTCAATGAAATCACTTTTTGAACTATCTTTGCTTCAATTCCAACCACATGCCATTCTCTTCCACGAATCTGTTGTAAATCATACAAAACACACATGTTGTTTACACAACTTGAGCTTTTTGATGATATGACGATTCAGACACTTCAATGAAAAAACTTTGTCCCTTAACTTTACCTTTTTTGGTTATCAATATTTATGACGTCCAAGATCCTAAATGGACCAGGGTGCAGATGCAACTTACTCATGCATTTTGAGGACATTCTATTGAGAATTTCCCCCATCTTAATCTCTTTCATTGTTGCTCTAAGCTCCTTCACTACTGCCCTAATATTTTTTGCTGCTCTAATATCCTTTGCCACTGCCCTAATATCCTTCACCACTACTCTAAGCTCCTTCACCACTACCTTAATATCTGTTGTTGCTCTAAGCTCATTCACCACTACTATAATATCCTTCGTCGCTACACTAATCTTCTTCATTGCTTAATGATCCTTGTTGCTTGCACAAGTAACTCGAAGGCATCCATTGCTCAAATGAATTTCAACATTTTATATATACAACCTTCATTTATATGCACAAGGTCGACATTTATTGATATTCTGAAACATTAAATTTATAATATTTAAATTTAATATTTAAATATTATAAGGTTTAATTTTGTAATAATATTTTTTATAAATTTAATATTTAAATATTTAATTTAAATATTAAAGCATATTCTTGTAATTCAAAACATGATATTTTCAAAAGTCATGAGCATACTTATAATTAAATTATCCTTCGAGATCAATTTAGATGGCGTCCACAACTCCCTCTGCAACTATAGTCTCTTCAGGTGGGATTTCCCAGGCCCCTTCTAGGTATCTGGACCAAGGGGAGATCCCCCCCTTGGAGGATTCTCCCATGAATCCCAAACCGTACCTCGATGGGTTGACATACCTGGAGAAGGTAATAGGGATGGCAAAACACTACCCCTCTGGTAACCCTAACCACCCCCCCATGATCACTAATGGGAAAGCATGGTTCTTCCAGTCTCTCTCATGACAGACAAACTCTCTTTAGCATCCCTCTCCCTGGTCGATAGGTTTATGGGAGGGATACCTAACATGGAATCCATAAGAAAATGGGCCAGATTCAAATGGTGCATAGCAAGGAACCTTTAGATTGTGTCCCTCTCATGGGGTTTCTTCCTGATATGCCTAAGTAACCAGAATGACTATGCCCGAATCCTCACCGAGGGGCCCTGGTTCTATGGGAGGAAAATTCTCTTTGTGACAAAATGGAAGCAATATTTAAATCCCCAGACTCAGGATATCAGTATTACTCCAATCTGGGTTCACCTCCCTAATCTCCCCATCTAGTTTTTCCACAAAGACATCTTGGGGTGGATTGGAACATACATTGGGGATCTGGTCGCTCTTGACCCTGCAACTAAATATCGATACCGCATGGCCTATGCTTGAATTTATGTCAATTCCAACCTTGCTTCACAAATTCCTACCCGCCTAAAACTCATCTATAGGGATTTCCACTGGTGTCAAGCTATTGAGTATGAAAACAAACTAGCATTTTGCATCGAATGCAAAACCTAGGGATACCTTCAATCCCATTGCCCATCCCTCAAGCCCTAGCAGGAAGAACCTAGCACAAAGGCTCCCCCTCCTCCTCAAAAATACCATATGGGATAGTGCAACGACCAATCCAAAGGACCCGATAACCATAGATCAAATAACAAAAAAGGGAAGCATGTCGCTATCTAGGACCATCCATCCACCAACCCTTCTTTAGATGCAGGATAGGTATGCTCCATGTTCACTTTTCCAAATATATTTGGGCTTTTAAATGGTTTTGATGATGAAGTTATTCTCCCTGGATCCCTTCCTATTCATCAACCCTCCACCCTTCCTTACCTCCATCCTTCTCCCTCCATATTTGGGTCTTCCATCCTCATATCCTCCCCAGCCCCCATCCCAAATTGATCCTCTTCTGGAACCCTTACTAGAGATCAATCCTCTTACCCAATCTGGAGTTTCTTACCCCTTGGAAGAACCCCTATCCCCAACTGAATCCAACCCTAAATCCTAGGAGGATGCTTTTAGTCCCACCCATTACAGAACGGACATCATCTCTATCATCACCAGAAGCAAGAAAGGCCCCATTGATATAGGGAGTGAAAGAAAAAGAGGTCGACCCACCACCTATGAGAAAAGAAAGAAAGACATGGATGACCAGGTTGCCAATGGAGTGCAGCTAACCCTCAGTTTAGCCTTGTTCACTCAGGAAAAGGATGAGAAGAAAAATCTCAAACCTCCCTCTATCTCAAGCAAGGGAGGCAAGAAACATGCCAAAATATCTAAATGAAGATCCTCTCCTGGAACATCATAGGGCTTCACAACATAAGCAAAAAAGGTTATATCGAACCACCAGGAAAGTGTACAACCCCTCTATACTCATCCTTCAAGAAACAAAAACTAACATTGACAGAACTCAAAACATAGTCCAAAAAATTTGGAAGACTAGATAATGGACCTCATCCCTAGCAAAGGGATCTATAGGAGGTCTACTGTGTCTTTGGAACCCTAATAATGTGGAAGGCAAAGTCATCTCTAGATCCAATAGAACCTTAAACATAATTTTCTATTGCAAAGAAAACAAATTCATGTGGGTGTTGTTTAACATCTATGCCCCAAATAATCCTATGGAAAGATTCAACATGTGGAAGTGTCTGTCCCTTATGAAGGATGCCTTTTCCCACCTCCCGTGGATTATAGTAGGGATTTAAATTCTCCTCTCTTCAATTTTTACAATAAAGGGTGAGTATCCTCCACATCAAAAAGCATTGTAGAATTTCATGCCTTTGTCATCGAAGACACATCCTTGATCTCCCTTCCCAGGATAGGCTCTGATCACTCCCCCATCCTTTTGGAATCAAATAAGACTCCATCCTTCTCAACCTCTTTCAGGTTCAATAATATGTGGATCCATCATCCATATTTGAAACAACGGATTGAATACTGGTGGTAGACCCCTGTATTTGGTTCAATTATTTTCAAAGTGTCCCACAAACTCAAGATCATAAAAGAAAACCTGAAAACATGGAATAGGGAAGTATTCAAGGACATTTTCTATCTCAAGGCAAAAACGTAAAGTAAAATCAAATATCTAGAGCAAAAAACTTAGCAAGATTAGTGGACCCACCAGCTTAGGGAAGAAAAAAGGTAGCTACTCGCCAAATATCATAACATCCTAGCTAAGGAAGAGACCTTTTGTAACCAAAAATCCTAAGCCCTTTGGCTCAAGGAGGGGGATGCCAATACTAGATTCTTCCATGCTTCTACTCTATGAAATAGAAGCACAAAAAAAATCAAAGAACTTACCTTGAGGGATGACTCTGTCACTCAGGATATTATCAAGATTCGAGAAGAAGCCTCCATATTATTTAGCAACATCATGGGCTCTAAAAATCCCTCCAATATTGCAGCCCAGGAAGCCCTGCTAGAAAATATCCCCCATTTGGTTACCCCTAAGATGAACAAATCCCTGATCCAACCCCTCTATAAGAAATAAATCAAAAGTGCTTTGTTATCCATGAAATTTGATAAGGCTCCTGGGCCTAATGGGTTTCCTCCTAGGTTTTTTTAGACCTTCTAGGACATATTGGGGAAGGAGGTGAGTGATGCCATCATGGAGATTCAGAGAACCAAAACCATCCCTCGAGGAACAAAATCCACTTTCATTGCTCTGATTCCTAAAAGCCCCCAATGCAAATCCATGAATGAATTCAAACTAATAAGCCTATGCAACATCCTTTATAAGATCCTAACCAAATCCCTAGCTCTCAGTCTTAAGAAGATCCTCCCCTCCATCATTGATATATGCCAGGGAAGCTTTGTATAAGGTATATCAATCACTAATAGCATCATATCTCTTCATGAAATCCTTCATTCATCCCAATGCAACAAGAAAGTGTCCATGTTTCTAAAACTAGACATCAACAAAGCTTTTGATCGGGTGGATAGGGATTTTCTCCTCAAAGTGCTAGCTCGATTCAGCTTAAACATATATTGGGTTCACCTCATCAAAGGCTGCATCACCTCACCATGGTTCTCAATTTTAGTCAATGGGTCTATTCTAGGTTATTTCCCTAGCCTCAAAGGGATCATGCATGGAGATCCTCTATCCCCCTTTCTTTTCATCATCTTGGCTGAATCCCTGGGTAGATATTTCAAATAGGTCATGGCTTCAGGATGCATGTCAGGTATCAAAGCTTCTTCTAACTCTCCCCCTTGTCTCACCAGCAGTTTGTTGATGATACTATTTTTGCAACATCGGCCTTCGTTGTCCAAGCTAAATTCATCAAAGGTATCCTTGATACCTACACATCTACTACAGGGTAAGAAATCAACTATCTCAAGAGTAATTGTTACTTCCTAAACACACCAGGCAATAGGCAACAAAAAATTGCTTGTATCCTCCAATGTGGCATCATTGCCCTCCCACTGTTCACCATGAACCTGAAGGAATCTATGTGGGAAAATGTTATTGAGAGGATCAACCATAAGATTGCTACCTGGAAGGGCTCCCTCCTTTCCCAAGCAGCCAAAGCAACCCTCACCTTGGCAGTCCTCCAAAGCATTTCGATCTATTTCATGTTAGTCTTCAAAGCTCCTACCTATGTTCATTCCAAAATTGAGCAAATCCAAAAAAGGTTTCTTTGGGCTGGCCCAAAAGTTCAAAGAAATTCCACCTTGTCAGTTGGGACAAAGTATTCCAACCCAAGGACCAAGGGGTACTTGGTATGAGAAAATCAGCAAACATAAATATTGCCTTACTAGCAAAACAGGCCTGGAAGTTGTTCACCAACTACAAAGCAGATTGGGTCATTATTGTCCAAAGAAAATATCTCAAAAACTTACCCCTAATGGACAACAACATCCCTACCAATGTATCAAACTTCTAGCGGGGCGTTATCCAAGCAAAACCTCTTATCATGAGAGGGACACGATGGCAGCTAGGCACAGGTGCATCTATTAATTTTTGGGAAGACACGTGGTTGAAATACAAACCCCTCAAGGATCTGCCTAAGGTTTCCAAACTTAGACCAAGTCTCAAAAGGATACAGGGAAGCAAAGTGGTGAACTACATGGATAGAGGCACATGGAAGATTCTCCCATAATACAATGAGCACCTCTTGTGGGCTGACAAGACTCTATCCAAGAATTTGAGAACCACCATCATCCCTACCATAGTCTCCCTAGATTACCCAATCTAGGTGGGAACTGATAGTGGGGATTTCATAGTCAAGTTTGCCCACTCCATGTTTGTCAAATCCCAAGTTTCCACTATTCCATTCAAGTTAGCTTGGGTTAAATGCCTTGTCCCAAAAATTGGGTTCTTTTCCTACACAACCATTCAAAACAAGGTCCTCACCTTGAATAATCTTATGAAAAGAGGGATCCCTGTCCCCAACAAATGCTACCTCTGTCTATACAACTGGGAATTCATTGACCATCTCCTTTTAGAGTGTGAGTTCACTAAGGATGGCTTATATCACATGTTCACCACCTTTAAAATCCATTGGGCCCACCCCAACTCCCTCTTGGACATGTTCATCCAATGGCCTACTCCCTTCAAAAATCCCAAAGTAGATTTCCTTTGGAAAATTTACCTTCACCATTTCATTTGGTAAGTTTGGCTCGAATGCAATCATGGGGTCTTCTCAAATTCCTTTTTCAAATCCACCTCCATAGCCATTAAATCCATTTCATATGCATCTAAAAACTCCCATATTATCCCATGGCCCAGATCTGCCTTGAGCAAGAATGGGGCTAACATAATCAATTCCATCAACATCCCCCTTCCCACCTTATCCCCCCCCTCGACCCATCCCAGGACCAAAGCTCATTTGATCCCCCATATTAAGGGATGAGTAAATTTGAACTTTGATGGCGCATCGAAAGGGAATCCTAGTATTGCCAGGGTAGGGGGAGTGATCAAGGATCATAGAGGAAAGATGGTTATGGCTTTTGCAGAGAATCTTCACCATCAAACCAACAATATGGCTGAGGCGTGGACCCTATGGCAAATTCTTCACCTCATCAAGGGGTTATGTGTCAAGATCCATGTTGAAGGGGACTCTATTAATATCATTGGTTACCTAATATCCAACAAATCCCCTCTATGGAATATTAGATCCCTTATCCAAGAAATCAAGAATCTGTTAGACCAGCATTGCCAGGTGGAAGCTAGTCATACATACAGGGAAGCCAATCAGATTGTGGAAATACTGGCAAACATGGGCTTAGGACAAACATCCATCATCGTGTGGCAAGACTCCTTCTCACTATATGTCCTTCAAGTTGAGGCATCAGACATACATGACAGGTACTCCAAATCCATCCACACTAACCAATTATTTATTTTTTCAATATTATGCAGGATCTGCTTTGGGCATCCCATTTTTTGAGAGCCTTGCAATGTGTGCTCCAACACCTCTTGATGATTGGCTGCTCCATCGTAATCCATCAAAGTTATCATGCAAAGTCAAAATATGGGTTTCCATCTGTAGTGTCCCAATGTTCTCTGTCAACTCCCTCTGCCACGTTTCCAGCCGCACCTCATTTCCCTTCCACACCTCTAACCATGTCTGTAGACCTTACCCAAGTTATCACCTATGCTCATACAGATATGGTCCCTAGGATTCCCCTTAATTTTTGCCATACTCGGTGTGGCATCCCCTTGTCCACCTGTCACCCATCTGCAAGGCTTGACATGAGCTACTCGCCTCCCTCGATTTGTTTAATTCCCAACTTTAGCCTAGTCTATGACTCTCCCTCTGCAAGTCTATCCTGTGGGACTCCTCCATCACCTCTCTTCCTATCCCCACCACCACCACCATGGCCTACCTTGAACCAAGCTCTCTCCAGCTGGACACCCTAGCGTCTGCTTACCTATAGGGCGCTCAACTCACCACCCTATTATCAAAATTATGTGGAGCTGAGGAAGACATCATGAAGGACTTTGTTTGCACGTGGTTGAAAAACCATGTCTATGTCAAGAACCTATGCTTTAAGGTCACTCTAGAGCTGATTGGCAATATTACAGAGCTACTGATTAGTGGGCATCTTATCTATCATGACAAACACTATTGGTAACCTATATTGGAAGGTTTCACCAACTACCATAACTTCTTATGGGATGGTCATGCCATGGATCATCAATCCCTTCCTCCCTCATTTACTATTATTGTCATTCCTCTCATTCAGTACTTAGCCTGCGATGATCCCAACAAGCCTATGGCCAGCTTCCACCTTTCCCTTGTCAACCATGTCTAGGGATACAAACCCATGAATATTCTTGGGTTCCTTTATCATTCTATTCATCTCTCTACCCACCCAACAGGGGCTATTCACTATTATTTTCTATCACGTTATGGCTAATCCTCCCATTACGACTACCCCTTTGCAATATTTTCCCCCCTTCTCCCAAACCCCCAAAATCCCTTCTCACTCGATGTCTAGTGAGCTTATGGCTAGCGATGGAGTTCCCAGCACCCTGGCCTCTAGGAAAGGCACTGTTGCTACTTCACCATCCATTCCATCCCATTCCCCTTCCAAACCCATCCCCTCACCTCCCGCATCCACTCCTTCCCCTTCCAAGACAACCCTTTCCCCTTACAAACCCATCCCGTCCCCATCCAAACCCACCCCTCCCACCAGCAAGAAGCCTTCTTTGGGAAAATGTAAAGCTAAAATTGAAGAAGTGGCCACCCCTATTCATAGGTCATCCAGGGCTAAGAAGCCCAAAATGGAGTCTAGTAAAAATTCTCCTCTGGAGATTGAAGACCTCAATGGAGACTTGGCCCCCACATCAGGCATCTCCAACCATCTCACCCAGATGTCTCTTTGGAGCTTCATCATCACTTTCAAAAGTGTGAGTGCTGCCCTAAAGCATGCCCTCCAATAGTGTGCTAACCAACCTAAAGAGGACATCATGGAGGTTGACCCTTGATCTACTTTGGGCCTGTCTGTTGATTATTGATGTAATGTTTGGTGATGTCTGGGAATTATTGATGCAATGTTTGGTGATGTCTATTTTTGTGTTTGGCTAACTACTCGGTTGGGTCTCCATATTTCATCCCCTACAAGGGTCCTAGTGATTATCTATGGGTTATTTTTATTTAGCTTTAGCAGCCCATGTGAGGGCAAGAACCACCTAATTACCAACTTTTACATCCCTTGTGAGGAAATTTTGGCAATTGTATCCATTGCATGTGATTGGTTAGAATGGTGTATACTGATACCTCATGGCATAGGATTATGCAACATGAATGTAGTTCAACTTGATGAAGTTTTTGTATATCTAGGATTGGGACCCAATCAAAACCCTCTTAAACAAAAATACAACTTACTAAAAAAAAAAAAGTCCTTCCAATTCTACCTTTGACATCAATGATAACTCAACATTTCTAACACTCCTCTTTCATTATGATGCATTAAATGCACTCTCATGTAAATATTTGACACTTCAAACTACATCTTTCTTCCCTTAAATGTAGTGCATATGTACTGGTCTTCTACACTTTACTCTCTCCACTTCACTGTGTTCAATGCACTATGACACTAGAATTTAATGCTCCTTTTAGCATCTTCTATCCTTCTACAATGTTTACTCTCCTTCTCATGCTATTGGTTTCAATGAACTATGTAAATGCTACGCTTCCTTCACCTAATTTACATTATTATCTTAAGAGTGATTTTGTATTACTTGTTTAACATGCAGCGTAGGTGTTTCTCTTACCTTACACTATGACACTTGTCAACAAACCTCTTCTCTGATTTCTTCCAACTTGTGGCACTCATTTTCCAAGATACATCTACTTCTTTCTTTTTAATTCTTGTTATGATATCCTCTACTCAATAACACTCTAGACACCTTAATGTAGTATGATTCCCTTCATTCTCTGCTTTGTAATGCTCTGGTCCTTATCTCCATTTTGTAGATTGATAATGTATTTCTACACTTGGCAATATCCTGAACCTTCTTCTCAAATGTCTCTGCTTGATTCTTCTATGTCTTTGTAACCACAAATGGCATTAAGGTTTCTTTAAACACCTTATAAATTTAAGTATTCTTATATTTCTTGGTAATGGTTCTTGTTCTTACTTTGGTGGCACCATCTTCAAGGTGGTTGCTATTTAAATTCTTAGAGGCATTATGGTGGTGCTAATGGTGCTTAAGATTTTCAACACTCACTCTTTTATGTTGTCCATTTGTATGTTGGGACCTATGATGCTCTTGGTGGTAGTGAGACTATACACCATCTTCTCAAGCTAGTGGTGCAACCTTTGTAGCTCAACCTTGCAATTTGATAATAGTTTCAAACTCTATGTTGGTCAAACAATGATTTTTTATCAATGCTAAAATGGATATATCCTTCAATATGATGGCTATGTTTGTGGTAGTTCTTCTACACTTTTTATAACTTGCCTTCACTAAAATATTTTTAATACTTAGCACACCTCTTGGTGCTTTAGATACTAGAAATCTGCATTACCATTGTTCACTATTGAGTCTCTTTATTTTTCTCAATAGGTCTTAGAGAAATATATATTTTTTTGATTCTATAGAATGCTTTGAAACTAATGTTATCTTACCTTATAACTCCTTTTTATATGCAATATCTAATTTTCTTTATGTTATTGAAATGTGCAGGTTTGAAGATAACCAATATGTCTCCTTTCTCTCCTTGGAGACACTAAACTTTAGAGCTCTATTTTGCTAACTTTAATGGCTCTAATATGGTGCTAATATAACCTTAAAGAAAAATGGTTTAAATGCTTAAATAATAACCTTTATAGCACCAATGTAGCATACCTTTTGTAGCTAAATCTTCTCCGATATTTGAAGATGTAAACTTGAGGCTTTTCCTTTTGCTACTCAAATATGGTGTTTTCAAAAGACTTAAATAATGCTTGGATATAAAAATTTAATAACACAAATTTTCAAACCTGATTTTGGCCTCCTTTGTAGCAAGCTTTCTTGGTGATTTGGTTCACCTATTTACTGCCCCAATTTTGTGAATTTTGCAACTTCAACTCATTATGATTTTCTGCCCTAAACTTTGCAATCTTGCAACTCTCCTTGCTACTCAAATGTTGCCTTTGATTTTTCAGATTTTTAGCCTTTAGTTTGATGTTCAAAAATATTATTTTTGTGGTTCCAATTATCCTTCAACTTTGTTTTCTCAAAATCTAAAATTTGTAGCTATTAGTGCTGCCAAAATTGTTGCCCTGTTACTATCCTAAACTCTAAACTTTTTAGCTTTTGATGAAGCAAATTTCTTCTTCATTTTGTTGTCCTTAACTCTCAAATCTGGTGGCCTCTTCTAGCTCCTTTCTCCTTCAATATCCTTGTCAAATTCTAACTTCAAATTGGGTCTCTTTGTTGGCCTTCTTCTCATTAATCTGAATGTCTTGATGTCTTTAATAATATCTTTCAAAATTTGGTAAACTTATTACCAAATCCTTATTCCTTTTGGGCTTGTTGTTAGATGGTGATAATTGTCCCAAATTCTTCTTTTTATTAGGAGATTTTCCTTGCTATAAATATTCTCCCTTGAGCTTTCTTCAGATCTTCTCCAATAGCCATTTCAACTTTTCAGTAGAGCTTCTCTAGACTTTTTTTTTCTTTC
Organism: Wollemia nobilis; assembly: GCA_028583015.1. Classification (NCBI taxonomy): domain Eukaryota; kingdom Viridiplantae; phylum Streptophyta; class Pinopsida; order Araucariales; family Araucariaceae; genus Wollemia; species Wollemia nobilis. The sequence continues at coordinate 7,816,939 of JAQPPZ010000440.1, forward strand.
AACTTTTCTTGACACCTCTTCTCTTGGGTCTTCAAATTCTTCAGCTTCTCAAATATTCAATAACACTTTTCCTAGTCCTCCTCTATCTTCAATATTCTACTTATTTTACAACAAAGAACTAATTACTGCATGAGAAAAGCACATAGAATTTTAGGTAATCGAAGATGAAATTATTCTCTATCTATTGTAGGAAGCTTCTCAACTTCTGAGAACTAATTTTCTACAATAAAAAACTTTATATAGTAGCAATAAAATCCATAGAAATATCTATATATCTATAAATCAATAAACATCACTAGTTATCCTTCAATCTATTCAAAAATAGATCTATGTTGAGTCCTAGTCTTCAAGAGTTTTTCTGTAACCCTATGGGAAGACTCTAGCCAAATAGTAATTTTAGAAATTATTAAAATTATAAAAATGATATATCCTATATCCTCTCAATATCTCTTGTGGCTCTCCCTATCTCCTATTAATATACCTTGTTCTTTGATACCACTGTTAGTATTTGATGTTATAAACTTAATGAGAAATCAACCACAAGATATCAAATGAGCATGCAATATTGAAACTATGATAATGATAAACTATTAAGCATGTAAAAATCATAATATACTTCTAAAGTAACTCATAAAACTACCATTAATGAATGCTCATGAAAATGGATCATCATACAAAATATGGAGATCTCAAGTACTCCATGCTTTATACAAGTTATACATTGTTTCAAACTTGTATTCTAATATACTCCACTAAATTATAAAATGAGATGGAGTTCTTTTCTACTTGCTCACACCAAGTCCAATATATAGTGTGAAATAACTCTTGACCTTCCATCTTCCTATGACTCTTCACCTTCCTATCCTATGGACTCATATGCACATGGACTGTGATGCACATTTACATTATTGAATACTTAACACATTCTAATATTGTGAATTTATTATATTGCATAAAGTAAATACTTAAACCCTAATCTAAGATAAAATCCTAATATAAATATGTACCCATGGTGATACATTGACATGTACCAAATAATATAATATATTCCAACACCTCCTTGTATTACATTATTTGGTTATTGAAGACTTTAGTATTCAATATGGTCTTCGTATTGGTTCTGGAACTTGAGCTCTTCTTTTCTACTTCATTTTGTTCCCTATATATATCTTGATCAAGTAAATAATTAGTATCTTCATAAAATACTATTTTTGTTGAAAGACCTTTAAATTCATGTTCATCTGCAGGTTCTTCTAGTTCCTAAATTTCTTGAATCTCTTGAACTAAGTATCCTTTTTGTTTTCCTTATCTATATTATAGTTGAGGATGATTGTATTAATTCTGATAAGTATATGACACTAAAATTATTGTTGATATGTATTATATTGATTATGATATTATCTTGATTGGAATGACCTACTCGATTGGCTTCCAAATTTTGTTTGATTTCCTTGATACTAATTTCTAGGATTGAATCTACAATAATTGGTATTGTGTCCTTTATTTATACATACTTGACAATATCTATTATTACATTTTGATCTTCATTTTGGGAATGAACCAATATCTCCTTGTGGATTATTATATTTTGAAACAAAGGCATTGTTAGTCATTTCATCTTTTACTAAAATTTCCACCTCATATTCTTGTATAAAATTGACTAAATCATAAAATGATGTATATTTACTTAGAATTTGTAAATATGTAACTAAATACTTGTAGCTTTCTGGAAGTGCTCTTAGGGTTACTTGAATAAGAAACTTATCTTCTATCTTTTCTCCTAAGGTTAACAATTTTTATTATATATCGCTACTTCCTTTAGGATATGTTCTATACTTTCACAACTATTAACTTTTAGAGAATGCAATTGAGTTTGAAGATTCAATATAGTGCCTTTATTATTTCCTTCAAATATCCTATCTAAGGTTTTCCAAGATTCTATAGAAGTAGTTGTTGGACTAATGTAGGGTTGTATTTCATCTATAATTGCAAAAGTTACTATCATGAGTGCTTTTGCTTCATCTTATTCAAACTTTTGAATCTCTCTAGCATCTGTAGTAGGTTTAGTTTTTTCTCCTTTAACAATATCCCAAATATTTTCAACTATCAATATTGACCTCACTTTTTTTCCATGAAGAGTAATTAGGTCCTTTAAGAAGTTGGGATTTTGTAAGAATTAATTTATTTATTTTCATGATGATTATTGTATACTATATTATATATTCCTAATCCTTTAATATAATATGGTCTTCATAAAATGCTTAGATTTATTAGTTTTCCTTTGATTTGAATCCCTTTTATCTCCCTAATGTTCAACTTCTATTCTTTAAATTATTTCTCCCTATTAATGAATAGAAATATAAAGGTAGTTTTAATGCAATTTCAATTGATAAGGCTCTCTATTTTTAGGACCTTTAAGTTTGATTCCTTATGTATCACTAATTTGAGAAAGAGACTAATTCCTATGTACTTTTTCAACTTTTCAATAGCTCTATGTTTTGTTTCTTGTATCTTTCAATTCTCAATAATATAGTTTCTAAATTTCAATAATTTATGTTGGTGTTGAACTCCTTATAAATCCCTAGTTGGAAATTTAGAAACAAAGGTATTTGCATGAAGAACATGTGCTTATACTGAGAGGGGGGTGAACAATATACAATAAAACTTTTTCCTTTTAATCCAAATAGTAGCATCAACATTAATAAACCAGTAAACATCACACAAAGCATCACACACATGAGAGACATCATTTTAACGTGGTTCACCCAATGTGGGCTACCTCCATAGAAAAATATTTCTTCTAAATATTTCTCAAATAATATTTTGGGAATCCTTCCCAATTACAATGTTTATGGACCTCTATCCAAAGGAGATGTTGATCCCCTAAATCTGGTTTGTGGATCTCTATCCATAGGAGAACTCCTTCCCCTTCAGCTCTGGCTAGTGATCTTCTAGAAGACTCTATCTCTCTACTGCACTGACTGGTGGATCTCTCTCCACTTGAAGACTCCTCACTCAGAAGACCTATCTTCAATTATCTTGGCTATTGGATCTCTATCCACTAAGACTCTATCCTCTATACTCTGTCACTTCCAAAGCTCTATCAATAGGTTCACTCAGAACCTTCTCAAATCTGCTCAATAGGTCCACTCAGAACCTACTCAAATATACTCAACAGTCCACACAGAACCTACTCAAATCTGCTCAATAGGTCCACACAGAACCTGCTCAAATATGCTCAATAGGTCCACTCAGAACCTACTCAAATATACTCAACAGGTTCACTCAGAACCTACTCAAATCTGCTCAACAAGCTCACACAGAACTTGTCCAATATCATAGAATCATAAAGAGAATTGTTAGAGACTCAATATGTTCTATTCTCAAAAACTCAATCTCAACTCAAATCAGAATATAGAATAGTTTGTTTCATGGAACTTGAACAACCACATTCATCCACTTGACTAGGCTTAATCAAATCTACTCAACCAATCACCTCAAGGAACAACCCTTTCTCACAAACCCTAGTCCAAGCATGTATCAACCAACTCAAAATATTTCCAACAATGCTCAACAACAAATCTCACATAACAATGATACTCATGTTCTTTTCTAACTCAAGTTCAAGTTCTTTGCATAACCAATTGGCTTCAACAACAATGCTTATAAAACAAGGTTTAATCACAACTCTCAATCCAGAAAACCTTGAAGCATTAAACCAACCACTTTCGAAAAGGAAACCATAATCAATCCTTTTCTCTCCAATGATATTTTCAGAAATCAATCACCCAATCAAGTCAATGGAGAATATTGCCCATACCTTTTTGATGCCAAGGAGTTGTCCACAAAATCTGTCAAACTCAACACACTTTCAAATATTTCCTTTTCAATCACAAAGAGGTTAGAGGACTTGAGTAATATCACAACAATAAAAATAATATCCCAATAACACCTTATTACTCCTACTCAATAAAATTCACCATGTCCTCTCATGAAAGAAATAATCCCCTTTGAAAAAGAATAAATCAAACTCACTTTTGAACCCCTTTACAAAAACAAAAATATCTCTTTACACACACCTTATTTCTCCTTCTAAGCAAGTTAATCAAATAGCCCTTGAAAAATTCTTTCCAACGATATATAATATGCTACCCTTCCAAAAATAAAACCATCAAAAATCTCTCAATTTTCTAGGGCATAGCATAACCCTTATTTCTCCCTTAAGGCTATTAAAAATTAAAATATAAAAATTAACTTGCCTTTCCTCTCGGAGGGATTCGATCCCCCGACGTCCTCCTTCCCAATGCCTTAACCATGGCCAAGCCATCATTGGGCCACACGCCCACACGTGCCTAAAAAGGCATGAACTGCATCAACAACTTCACGAACTAGCGCCTTTCAAAATAATCAAAACGCGCTTCGAGCGCTTTGACCTTGCAAGCAACCTCCAAGAGAATCGAACGCGGGACCTCCTCTGTCTTGCCAAGCCAATGCACCACTAGGCCAAGCTGGCCTATGTGCTCCAAAAACCCGAACGTTCCCTGCTTCAACCTTTTCGTAAATCGTCAAGTCTTTTAAACATGAGCCTTAATTCGCATGCACTCCAAACGAATTAGCAAGGATAAATTTGATTAATGCCTTTTGGGGCATTATATATAATGCCTTTGTCTTCCATGCAATCACGTCGGTGCATCAATTTAATTCGACGTCGGTGTGGTTGATTAATTTATAATATATTTAAATTTAAATTTAAATATTATAAATTAAATTAGACCAACCTTAGGTTTTAGTTTAATTAAACCTTGGAGCCTTGTCTTAATGCACAACCTTGGTGTAACGAATATTATTTATAAAATTTAAATTCCTTGTGAATTTAAATAATTTATAAATAATTATTAAACCTCCTTTTTAACCTTTGCAATAACCCATCTTGGGATTTTATGAACCAATCACTTAACATGTGCTCCCAATAATATTAAAATATTATGGAGCCTTTTTCCTTTCACTTTTGCATTGATGAAGCTTTTTCTTGGATGATAGTGACAACCTTGGATGACTTTATTTCTTGTCGAATTCCTTGATATGAGTGATAACTCTATCAGGTGACATCAATGACAACTTTGACTTAGAGGACTCAAAATGTCCAACAATCTCCCCCTTTGTCATTGATGGCAACCCATATCCTTTTACTGAAACCTGACCTTCTTTTTGCTCCCCCTGGGACTTTGCTCCCCCTGGCTCAATGCTCTCTCAAATATCAAATCTCTCCCCATATCAAATATCTACCCAATATACACAAATCTCTCCCCCTTTGACATCAATGGCAAAGGGTCACCTTTGGGGCTCGGGGCTAAGAATGAGCCTCTTAGCTTAGCCCCTCCCCCACCTCCACATGAGGTGGTTAATTCTGGGGTGGGAGTCTCACTCCCAATTTTCCTCGAAGATACTCAAAAGTTTCCTTTGAGAGTGGCTTAGTGAATATATCTGCTATCTGTTCCTTTGTAGTGACATACTCCAATATGACCTATTTATCTGACACCTGTTCTCTCAGAAAATGATACTTAATCGGAATGTGCTTTGTCCTAGAGTGCATTACCGGATTTTTTGAGATACATATGGCACTGGTATTATCACATAGTATAGGAATGGGCTGATCATGCTTTATCTTGAAGTCTTCTAAAGTTCTCTTCATCCATAACACCTGTGTACAACTGGCTACTACTGCAATATATTCTGCCTCTATTGTAGATAGTGATACTGAAACCTGCTTCTTACTTAACCAGGAGACTAGACTTTCTCCAAGAAAGAAAGCTCCTCCACTTGTGCTTTTTCTATCATCAATGTTGCTGGCCCAATCTGCATCTGTATATGCTGTGAGTGTGAAACTATCACTTTTGGGATACCAAAGCCCAAAATCCATAGTCCCTTTTAGATACCTAAAAATTCTTTTTACTACTGCCACATGTGTTTCCTTAGGTGCTGCTTGAAACCTTGCCACTAATCCCACTGACTGTACTATGTCTGGTCTTGTAGTTGTGACATATAATAAGCTGCCAATCATGGATCTGTATAGTCTCTGATCTACCTCTGGAGATTCATCATCCTTACTCAACTTGCACCCTGTGACCATAGGAGTACTTACTAGTTTGCAATCTTCTAACCTGAATTTCTTCAACATCTCCTTGATGTACTTGGCTTGAGAAAGAAACACTCCCTTTCATGATTGTGAAATATGAAGACCAAGAAAGAAGGATAATTCACCAAGCATAGACATCTCAAATTCACTTTGCATATTCTTAGCAAATTCTTTGCACATCTTGTCATTGTTTCCCCCAAAAATTATGTCATCAACATAAACAACCACTATTAGAAGATCATTTCCTTCATTTATGATATACAAATTACTATATGCTATTCCTTTCATGAATCCTTGTTCCTGTAGATACTTATCCAATCTTGAGTACCATGCTCTGGGAGCCTGCTTTAAACCATACAATGCCTTTTTCAATCTGCATACCTGATCTGGTGTATCTGCTAGTATGAATCCCTCTGGTTGTTCAATGTAGACCTCTTCTTCTAGAACCCCATTTAAAAATGTTGACTTGACATCCATATGATATACCTTGAAGTTCTTGAAACTTGCAAAAGCTAAAAACATCCTTATAGCTTCAAGTCGTGCAACTGGAGCAAAGGTTTCATCAAAATCAATTCCTTCTACTTGTGCATAACCTTTGCATACTAACCTTGCTTTATTTTTGACCACTTGTCCATCTTCATTTAACTTATTTCTGAAAACCCATTTTGTGCCAATCACATTTTTGTCCTTTGGTCATGGAACAAGTTCCCAAGTTTTGCTCTTCTCTATCTGATCCAATTCCTCATTCATTGCTTTAACCCAAAATTCATCTTCACTAGCCTGAGTGAAATATTTTGGCTCAATCTTAGATAGCAAAGAAAAATTTGCTTGTTGAGATGGTTTTATTATTCTTCTCCTTGTCTGTCTTTCATCTGGATTCCCGATGATCTGATATTTTGGGTGATGTTTTTGTACATACCTAGAAGGAGTCTTAGGAAGAAGTCTTTGTGTTTCTTCTTCATCATTATCTGATTCCTCACAAAATTCTTCTTGACAACATCCATCTTCTTGGTATACAGTTTGTTGAACTGGTTCTCTGGAATCTATCTTCTCATCAATTGTTACATTCATACTTTCCACCATAGTGCATGTTCTTTTGTTGTAACATCTGTAAGCCTTGCTCTTTGTAGAATAACCAAGAAAAATTCCCTCATCACATCTTGGATCAAATTTGCCCAAATTCTGATCTTCCCGTCTTATGTAACATTTGCTTCCAAAAATTCTGAAATATTTTATAGTAGCAGGTCTTCCTTTCCAAAGCTCATAAGGAGTCTTGTGATGATTTACCCTTAATTGAGCCCTAGTAATTATGTATACAATTGTAGATACTGCTTCTTTCCAAAAACCATCTGATAACTTAGATTCATTTAACATAGCTCTAGCCATGTTTTCAATAGTCCTGTTCTTCCTTTCAACTACTCCATTTTGTTGGGGAGTTCTTGTTGCTGAGTACTCTCTCTTGATTCCATGTTGTTCACAAAATTCTACAAACTCATTTGAAGTAAATTCTCCTCCTCTATCAGATCGTAGACACTTAATCCTTTTGCCTATTTCATTTTCAACCAACTTCTTGAATGCTTTAAATTTTTTGAAGGCCTCTGACTTCTCTTTTAGGAAAGTTACCCAAACCATTCTGGAATAATCATCTACAAACAACATGAAGTAACTCTCACCCTGAATACTTTGTGTTCTAGTAGGACCACACAAATCAGTATGTATTAGACTCAAAGGCTCAGATGACATATAGCCTTTTGGTTTATAAGTTGTCCTAGTTTGCTTTCCATGTTGACAGGGTGCACAAATTATGTTTTGAGGTCTTCTTATTTTGGGTAAATCTCTAACTGCCTATTTATTGCTTATGTTGACTATGTTGTCAAAATTCAAATGACCCAATATTCTATGCCATAACCAGATCTCATATTCTTGTGATAGAAAGCACTTTTCCCCTTTGATCTCATTGAGCATGTATAAGTTGTTTGGGGTCCTTCTTGCATTTGCAATGATTCTTCCTATTTCTATTTTCCTTATCTCACATCTATCTGGATGGAAGGTGACCATGTATCCTTGATCACAAAGTTGACTTATACTCAGTAGATTGTGTTTTAACCCTTTGACATACAAAACATTCTCTATTTTTGTTTTTCCATTGTCTAGACTTAGAGTACCTCTCCCAACAATCCTTGCTGATCCATTATCACCAAAACTTATTGATCCTCTATTTGTTTCCTTTAGTACAATGAACTTGTCTTTGTCTCCTGTCATGTGACTAGAGCAACCACTATCCAGATACCATTGTTCTTCTTTATCTTGAGCATGCAGGGTTGTTTGTACTAACATAGATCTGGCCCTAACATTCTTTCTTTCATCCTTCCTAGTTGTTGGAATTGTTTTTCTAGACTCAGGAAATATCATTTTACACCATCTAGCCTTGTGCCCAAAATTATTGCATTTGTAACATATAACATCATCATCCATGAGAGGTGCAAAGGAATTGAAATTTCTATTGTATCTTGCATGATGAGTACAGTGTGCAACTCTATGACCATATTTATTGCAAGAAAAACAATGACCATGGAAGAAATTATGTAACCTGTTTGGAGGTCTTGGATGTTGTGAAGAAGTCATCTTCTTCTTGTGATTAACCCTTATCCAGGGTTCTTCTTTGCTTTCTTCCTTTCTGATGTCCTTTGCTTGCTTTTCTTTGTTTGAAGTTTCTGCCTTTTGGAAGCTTGATTCCTCTTTTTGTTTCTCATATTCTGTATCTTGTAGTATCTTGGTCCCTTCCAGTTTATTCCTTAGGAGAACAATTTCTGCTTCCAATATTTCACATTCTATTTCCTTGGCTCTCAATAGATCTATCATATCTTGCTCAATCTTCTTTCCTTCTTCTACCTTAATCTTGAGTTCTGTGAGGTTCTGTATAACTTCCACTCTTGCTTCTTCATCTTCCTGAATTTGTTCTTTCAAGCTTGAATTTTTCTCTCTAAGTCTTTCCAATTTTCTGAGAGCAGCAAAGAATTCTTCTTTTATATCAAACATAGTCTCTTCTTCACTTTCTGAAGTCATGTGTGCTACTGAAGGATCCTCTTCCAAGTTGTTAGACTCTTCACGGAGAGACCCGCTTTGATACCAATTGAAGAACATGTGCTTATACTGAGAGGGGGGTGAACAGTATACAATAAAAATTTTTCCCTTTTAATCCAAATAGTAGCATCAACATTAATAAACTAGTAAACATCACACAAAGCATCACACACATGAGAGACATCATTTTTAACGTGGTTCACCCAATGTGGGCTACCTCCATAGAGAAAATATTTCTTCTAAATATTTCTCAAATAATATTTTGGGAATCCTTCCCAATTACAATGTTTATGGACCTCTATCCAAAGGAGATGTTGATCCCCTAAATCTGGTTTGTGGATCTCTATCCATAGGAGAACTCTTTCCCCTATAGCTCTAGCTAGTGATCTTCTAGAAGACTATGTCTCTCTACTGCACTGACTGGTGGATCTCTCTCCACTTGAAGACTCCTCACTCGAAGACCTATCTTCAATTGTCCTGGTTGGATCTCTATCCACTAAGACTCTATCCTCTATACTCTATCACTTCCAAAGCTCTATCAATAGGTTCACTCAGAACCTTCTCAAATCTCTCAATAGGTCCACTCAAAACCTACTCAAATCTGCTCAATAGTCCACTAACCTCTCAAATATGCTCAATAGGTCCACACAGAACCTACTCAAATATGCTCAATAGGTCCACATCAAACTTGCTCAAATCTGCTCAATAGGTTCACTCAACCTGCTCAAATATGCTCAACAAGCTCACACAGAACTTGTCCAATCTCATAGAATCATAAAGAGAATTGTTAGAGACTCAATATGTTCTATTCTCAAAAACTCAATCTCAACTCAAATCAAAATATAGAATAGTTTGTTTCATGGAACTTGAACAACCACATGCATCCACTTGACTAGGCTTAATCAACTCTACTCAACCAATCACCTCAAGGAACAACCCTTTCTCACAAACCCTAGTCCAAGCATGTATCAACCAACTCAAAATGTTTCCAACAATGCTCAACCACAAATCTCACATAACAATGATACTCATGTTCTTTTCTAACTCAAGTTCAAGTTCTTTGCATAACCAATTGGCTTCAACAACAATGCTTATAAAACAAGGTTTAATCACAACTCTCAATCCAGAAAACCTTGAAGCATTAAACCAACCACTTTCGAAAAGGAAACCACAATCAATCCTTTTCTCTCCAATGATATTTTCAGAAATCAATCACCCAATCAAGTCAATGGAGAATATTGCCCATACCTTTTTGATGCCAAGGAGTTGTCCACAAAATCTGTCAAACTCAACACACTTTCAAATATTTCCTTTTCAATCACAAAGAGGTTAGAGGACTTGAGTAATATCACAACAATAAAAATAATATCCCAATAACACCTTATTACTCCTACTCAATAAAATTCACCATGTCCTCTCATGAAAGAAATAATCCCCTTTGAAAAAGAATAAATCAAACTCACTTTTGAACCCCTTTACAAAAATAGAAATATCTCTTTACACACACCTTATTTCTCCTTCTAAGCAAGTTAATAAAATAGCCCTTGAAAAATGCTTTCCAATGATATATAATATGCTACCCTTCCAAAAATAAAACCATAAAAAATCTCTCAATTTTCTAGGGCATAGCATAACCCTTATTTCTCCCTTAAGGCTATTTTAAAAATTAAAATATAAAAATTAACTTGCCTTTCCTCTCGGAGGGATTCGATCCCCCGACGTCCTCCTTCCCAATGCCTTAACCGTGGCCAAGCCACCATTGGGCCATGCGCCCACACTTGCCTAAAAAGGCACGAACTGCATCAACAACTTCACGAACTGCGCCTTTCAAAATAATCAAAATGTGCTTCGAGCACTTTGACCTTGCAAGCAACCTCCAAGCGAATCGAACGTGGGACCTCCTCTGTCTCGCCAAGCCAACGCACCGCTAGGCCAAGCTGGCCTATGTGCTCCAAAACCTCAAACGTTCCTGCTTCAACCTTTTCGTAAATTGTCAAGTCTTTTAAACACGAGCCTTAATTCGCATGCACTCCAAACGAATTAGCAAGGATAAATTTGATTAATGCATTTTGGGGCATTATATATAATGCCTTTGTCTTCCATGCAATCACGTCGATGCATCGATTTAATTCGACGTCGGCGTGGTTGATTAATTTATAATATATTTAAATTTAAATTTAAATTTAAATATTATAAATTAAATTAGACCAACCTTAGGTTTTAGTTTAATTAAACCTTGGAGCCTTGTCTTAATGCACAACCTTGGTGTAATGAATATTATTTATAAAATTTAAATTCCTTGTGAATTTAAATAATTTATAAATAATTATTAAACCTCCTTTTTAACCTTTGCAATAACCCATCTTGGGTTTTTATGAACCAATCACTTAACCTGTGCTCCCAATAATATTAAAATATTATGGAGCCTTTTTCCTTTCACTTTTGCATTGTTGAAGCTTTTTCTTGGATGATAGTGACAACCTTGGATGACTTTATTTCTTGCCGAATTCCTTGATATGAGTGATAACTCTATCAGGTGACATCAATGACAACTTTGACTTAGAGGACTCAAAATGTCCAACATTGCAAATAATATTGCTATTTCAATATGGAAATCCTTATTCCTTCAAGTTAAAATATTTGCAAAAATATTTCTATGCAATTTGAATGAGGTAATTACAAAAACCTTTCTAAATACTTATTTCTTTAAAAACATCCAAGACATTCAATAATACTTCTAAGGTTGCAAATATATAGCTTATTTATTCTTTTATTAAAACAACCCTGAGTATAATCAATTAATTAACTTGACTTCAATATTACGCCTTGTATATTTTGCAAATGTTTTATATTCTACTAAATATTTATTACCTCCTTTAACATAGCACTTCAAAGCTTTATCTTTCTTAAATTATACTCCAATTTGTGATTTTAAGATGCTTCTTTTCCACTGTCATGCATTCAATACACTATGATGCAAATATTTTACTCTCCAAACTATGTCTTTCTTCCCTTCAATGTAGCGCATATGCATTGGTCTTCTAGGCTTTACTCTCTCCACTTCACTATGTTCAATGCACTATGACATCAACATGAAATGCTCCTTCTTTTAGCATCTTATAGCCTTCTACGAAATTAAATCTCCTTCTCATGTTGTTGGTTTCAACGACCTATGTAAATGCTACTCTTCCTTCACCTATGTTACACTCTTATCTTAAGAGTGAACTTGTATTAATTTTCTAACATATAGCATAGACGTTTCTCTTACCTTACACGGTGACACTTGTCAACAAACCTCTTCACTTATTTGATTCCTTCCAACTAGTGGTACTCATTTTCTAAGCTATGTCTACTTCTTTCTTTGTAATGCTTGCTATGATCTCCTCTACTAAGTAATGCTCTAGACACCTTAACGTATCATGGTTCCCTTCATTCTCTACTTAGTAATGCTCTTGTACTTCTCTCATTTTCATAGATTGATAACGTATTTTTACACCTGGTAATATCCTGACCCTTCTTCTCAAATATCTCTACTTGATTCTTCTATACCTTTGTAACCACAGATGGCATTAGAATTTATTTTAGTACCTTATGAATTTAGGTATTCTTCTCTTTCTTGGTAATGGTGCCTGTTCTTACTTTAGTGGTACCTTATTCAAAGTGGTGGCTCTTCATATTATTGGAGGTATTATAGTGGTACTAATAGTTCTTAAGCTTTTCAATGCTCACTCTTTGATGTTGTCCATTCATATGCTACGATCTATAATGCTATTAATGGTAGTGAGACTATGTACCTTCTCCTCATGCTAGTGGTCTAACCCTTGTGGCTAAACCTTGCAATCTGATGATGGTTTCAAACTCCATGTTGGTTGAGCAATGATTGTTTATCAATTCTAAAATGGATGTCTCTTTTAATATTATGGTGTTGCTTGTGATAGTTCTTCTATACCTTTGATAACTTGACATTACCAAAATCTTTTCAATACTTAGCACACCTCTTGGTGTCTTTAGATACTAGAACTTTGTGTTACCATTGTTCATTATTGAGTCTATTTATTTTTCATAATAGGATATATAAATATGCATTTTTTTGACTCTATAGCATGCTTTGAAACTAATGCTATCTTCCCATATAAATCCTTTTTATATGTAGGTATTAGTTTTTCCCAAATTGCTACCCTCTTATTGTCTTAAAATATGAAATTTTCAGCTTCTAATACAACCAATTTCTTCTTCATTTTGCTATCCTTAACTCTTAAATCTAGTGACCTCTTCTAGATACTTTCTCCTTCAATATCCTTGTTGAATTTTTACTTTAAATTGGACCTCTTTGTTTGTCTTCTTCTCAAGAATCTAAATGTCTTGAGGTCTTCAAGAATCTCTTCCAAAATTTGGCAAACTTCTTGCCAAATCCTTCTTCCTTTTGGGCTTGTTATCGGATGGTGATAATTGTCCCAAATTATTCTTTTTATCAGGATCTTATCCTTGCTAGAAATCTTCTTCCTTGATCTTTCTTCAAGATTTCTCCAATGGCCACTTCAATTTTTTAGTAGGGCTTCACTAACCTTCTTCTTCTTTCTCCTTTCAAATTTTCTTGAGACCTCTTCTCTTGGGTCTTCAAATTCTACATCTTCTCAAATATTTAATAGCAATTTTCCTAGTTCTCCTCTATATTCAATATTCTACTTCTTTTGCAACAAAGAACTAATCCCTACATGAGGAAAGCACATGCACTTTTAGGCAATCAAATATGAAATTCTTCTCTATCCATTGAAGGAAGCTTCTCAAATTTTGAGAACTAATTTTCTATAGCAAAAAACTTTATATAGTAGCAAGAAAATCTATGAAAATATCTAGATATCTATGAATCAACAGATATCACTAGTTATCCTTCAATCTAGTGGAAAAGAGATCTATGTTGAGTCCTAGTATTCATGAGTTTTTCTGTAACCCTATGGGAAGACTCTAGCCAAATAGTAATTTTAGAAATTATTAAAATTATAAAAATGATATCTCCTATATCCTCTCAATATCTCTTGTGGCTCTTCCTATCTCCTATTAATATACCTTGTGCTTTGATACCACAGTTAGTATTTGATGCTAGAAACTTAATGATAAATCAACCACAAGCTATAAAATGAACATGCAATATTGAAGCTATGATAAGGGTAAACTATTAAGCATGTATAACTCATAAGATACTTTTGAATAAACTCATAAAACTATTAAGCATGTATAACTCATAAGATACTTTTGAAATAACTCATAAAACTACCATTAATGAATTCTCATGAAAATAGGATCTTCATACAAAATATGGAGATCTCAAGTACTCCATGCTTCATACAAGTTCTACATTGTTTCAAACTTGTATTCTACTCTACTCCACTAAATGATAAAATGATATGGATTTCTTCTCTACTTGCTCACACCAAGGCCAATATATAGTGTGAGATGACTCTTGACCTTCCATATTCCTATGAATATTCACCTTCCTATCCTATGGACTCATGTGCACATGGACTATGATGCACATTTACATTATTGAATACTCGTATCGCTCCAAATTTTTTGTATCCTTACCTTCAGGCTATAGGATCCATGCCCCGAAAGGGGGATGCGAGAAGGATGGGACAATACCTCGGACTGAGAGGCCCTTTGAAGGTCGTGCCTCTCGGGGGAGGGGTATAAGGGTGAATTTTTGATGGATGGTGGGTTCACCAGGAAACTTTTGAGTGGCAGTTTCCACGCCTAGGTTGAGAGTAGGTTTGATGTGTTCATTTTGTGCTTTAATCATTCAATTCCTAGGTTTGGCCAAGATGAATCTAAGCTATTCTATATGCCAATGCTGATTTATATGAATACAAAAAACATGAATAAGTGCTAAACACAGAAAGTATGCTAAATAAGATAGAATATACCTGATTCCGGATGTCTGATGAAGATTCTGAGGTTTGTAGAAGTCCAAATCATCTCAAATCATACGTAATCATCTGAAATTGCATAGAATCATCTCAGATCTCAGTCGGTCATCTGAGATCAGACGAGATCATCATCGATCTGACGAATTCATCAGAAACCTACAATCACAGAAATAGATACCAAAAACCAAAAATGCAATTGCAAAAGCAAGGGAAATGATAGAAATGATAGTAAATTTGCCTAAATGATAGATCCAGATAGCAATTAAAAGGAAATGCATTAATTTAATAATTTATTTTAACTTTATCATGCATCTATGCTAAATGAGGTGAACTCCAGGATGCAGAAAATAGAATAAAATAAGTTAATGCATAAGGGAATGAAGAGAGAAGATAAAGAAATGCAAACTCTAGGCTCTGATTGCCCCCAATCTGGACTGTAGTCAAGATCGCCTCCAATCATACGAGATCATCATCGATCTACGATAGGATCATCTGAAATCGTCTGGAATCACCTACGATGATCCGAGCTTGCTCCGACTGAAAAATAGTAAAATTCCTGCAAGAAAACTTGAAATACGCGATGCAAACGAAGGTGCGAAGGTGTTCTAATGCACAAGAAACTAAAGTTGTAGGGAAATCAGTCATCCAGGGGGATAAACTGAGAAAATCCTAGTTTATATAGGATTAGGGAGAGGTTAGGAGGTTGGAGATCATCCCAATTTGGGAGATCTCCAATGGGGGAGACTCTAACTGCACAGACACGCTTTTTGCCCAAGTTAGAGAAGTTGTTGAAACAGAAGCTAATTATGAAAATTTAGTTTTGGGATGAAATCGTCTGGACGTTCTATTCCAGATGAATTCGTCAGATCTGGGATGATTTCATCTGATCGGCGATGATATCGTCCAACGGTCAAAACAAATCCTAAAAATGGCATGAAAAACAAGGGGAGCGGGTAATGGGCGGTTTTGGGTTAAAATTCAAATTTTTATCTTTTTACTAAGGTTTAACTGTGCCAATTTTAGGGTGCTACATTTTCCCCCTCTTTAGCAAATTTTTTGAAGAAAATGCGTTAAAGATGAGTTCTTCTCGTTTTACGAGAAAGCAAAAATTTTACTCAATTTTCTAGACGACGATTCTAGGTCGAATCGTATGACTGCTGACTATGGTGCCCCCTCCGTGTTTTTACCCAAATCGAACGTTTGAGGTAAAAGCGTGGAAAAGCAAAATTAAAAATGTTGTTTTTTAAATAAAATTAAGAAAAATAGGGTAAAACCCTAATTCATTTTTACTGATTGAGAGCTCTGTAGACAAAAATGGTTGAGACAGCGCACCGATCGACAGAGGTCCAGTGCGGGCTACGGGTAAGGATCTAATCCTAGTGAATTATGTTTGAATTTGATTTGTGCAATTTTTTGTTTTAAATTTTGACTATTTTGGGGCATCGCGGCCATTTTTAGGCCGTCGACGACGTCGGGATGAAATCGTCCTCATTTCGTCGAAATCGTCCCTAGATCGTCGATTTCATCTGAGGGCGAAATCGATGAACTAGGGGCGATCCCGTCCAACAGGGGCGATCCCCAAGTTGCGAAATAGAAGATGATTTCATCCTACAAAGGATGATTTTACCCAATTTAGGATGATATCATCCAATGGTGGATGATATCATCATTTTTATGAAATTAAGCTTGTTTGAATTGCATTTAATTGATTTTAATAATTGGTTTATTAATGAATTTTATTGTTTTATTGTTTGTTTTGCAGAGGGGATTACTAAAGAGTCGGGAGTGGAAATACGGGGGCTGAGGGATGATGTGGCCATGCTCGACCAGGCGGAGCGAGACCGACTAGCACAGGTCGGACTACAACATGTGGCAGAGATGCCACAAGTACCGACAGACATGGGGCTACTGACAGCCCTAGCAGAGAGATGGTATCCGGGGTCATCCTGCTTTCGATTATCGATAAGGGAGATGGCTCCCACACTAGAGGACGTATGGAGGATCTTGAGGATCCCCATACAGGGATGGTTGATGACTCCTATGGCCAATCAGGGCCAGGCGATGATGAGGCTGAGCGGAGACCCGAGCTTCACCCTGGAGAAGGGGGAGTGAACATCGAGTCTCTGAGGCAGATGCCTGGGGCATCTAGGTTGACTCGAGTGTTGGTAGGGATAGTGGGTGGCCTATTGCTGTGCCACCAGAGTGGGTGCAGATTACCCTGGCTCCTTTCAGATGTGGTCTATGACATGAGAGACCATGGGTACAGATTTGCATGGGGGAGCTTTGTACTATGTCGCTTGTATAGGATCCTGCATGGGGTCATATACAAGGGAGGCCGATGTCTGGTTTTGACATCGCTACTATAGGTTTGGTGTTGGGAGCACATCACGGTGCGGAGGCCGATAGGACTCCCACTGACAGGGGTTGACCGAGAGAGGCCCCAGGTTTTCTATTGGTGGCTACAGAGAGGGTCACAATGATGGATAGATCTATCGATGTCACGGAGGTTGCTAGATGACCTCATCCTAGACCAGATCACCTAGAGGCCATGGAGAGAGCATCCAGGGTGGGTAGAGGATGGGCAGGAGCTGGCTCGCATCAGGCGAGTCTGTTGGCTGAGGATGGAGCGGGGAGAGGTAGAGCTCCACCGCTACGACCGAGTTTTATGATAGTTCGGTCTTCAGCAGGGGATCCCTTCTCTCAGGGATTATGAGTACTCCTAGACTATCTAGGATAATACTACACTGAGCGGGGCTCCAGATATGCAATGATTCTAGAGCCAGGACACGGATGATGCCCCCATCCAGCCAGTGGATGGAGATGATACTAGGGTCGCTAATGGATACGATGCCTAGTACGCAGGCATCCGCCCTCCTCGGATGATGAGGGCATAGGGTCCGATGCATGCGATGGTGCGATGGATGGGGAGGCTGCCAGGCTGCTATTGAGGCAGCATGAGGTCACGATGGGAGAGAGCAGTGATGGTCTCCATAGGAGAGATGCCAGAGGATGGCACAGGCTCCATAGAGGCCATAGTAGATAGGGAGGAGGGAGGAGGGATTCCCTTCTCAGTAGGGGGAGAGGCCACCATCACCCGATAAGGGCAAGGGTGTCGAGGTAGGGGAGAGCAGTGAGATGGTGGCTCTCTAGGCTGAGGTTGCCCACCTTCGAGCTCAGGTGCAGACACTACAGGATGAGGCTACATGGCTCAGGGCTCGGAGCGGAGGGGCGAGCACTCGAGATCTGGCATGGTCTATTGCTCAGACCATGTTCTACCAGGGGTTATACTATCATATGGTTCCAGAGAGGTAGAGGATACCATTGCCAGCTAGCATTATGGAGCCGATCATGATGGGATCATCGAGGACATCCTCACGATCGATGATGAGGACCCGAGACACAACACGAACCTCTATGGGACCACCTCCTCCACCTCAGGGTGGGAGAGGAGATGAGGTTGAGAGCTCGAGGGCTTCTCGAGGCTAGCTGCTATAGACTAGAGATTGTATATATTATTATTACTTTTTGAGGGGATTGAGTATGCCAGGGTATTGATTGTGGCATACCAATCTAGATGATGTACATAATTTATTGATATATATATATCATATTTTTGATGATATGACTTGTGTATATGTTGTATGATGCTTTAATTTTGGATTTGTTGATTGATTATTCATGTAATTATGTCATTTTGAAAATAAATTATAATTTTTATGTCATGCCATAAAATTTAAATGGAATAATCTGATGTAAACAAATTGGTTGTTTTGTGGTGTGATTTGATGAAAAATAAAAGGGACTTCTAACAATAATTTCAAAGGACATTGTCACTATTATAGACCATTTCATGGAGTCGCTGCTCGCTAGGTCATCAAGCTAATCCCAGTATAGAAATATTGCTAAAAGTAAAAGGGTGCTTAAGAGACTGTCTTAAGACTTTGTGTTGTGATGATGAAAAATGATGATGGTGATGATTTGTTTTCAGATTTTCATAAAAATATTATGCATGAGATATTAAAAGAAATATGATTTTTGCTAGGCATAAATTCCTAAGTGTGATAAAATTTTGAACAATTCCTTAGAAATTATACCATGGTTGCAAAATGGAATGTTGACATAATGAAATGAAATAGAAAAATTTGTTCGTTCCTTTTAAAGCACAATTGTGTAACATAATGATGTAAGCCATATGTTTTTATGAATTTAAAATGGATGGGAAAATAAAATTAGAACAATGGTTTGCGCTAGGCATAGAATTATAGGTATAGACTTATACCATCATCGCGAAATCCAAAGAAGGAAATTGATATTTTAGTTTTATTGCATGATTGATTTTTGATTTTGAGATAAACAGAAAATAATAATATATAAACATGACTTTATTTACTAGGTTTTTGAAGATGTTGTGAAAGAAAATTTTTGGATTTTGGAAAGAAATATATTTAATTGTTTTTATGCTAAGCAAATGTTCTTAAATAAGAAGATGAAATGGTTCTAAAAGAATTGCAGAGATATTTTAAATTATCTCAAAGACAAAATGTAGATTTATAAGGAACCCTCATGTGCAAATGTGAGTTCATTACTGATCTTGATTTATCATAATGATACAAAATCTCTCAAATACAAATGTGTGTGCAATTGTATTGTTCATTCACCAATTTTGAGCAAGATAATTTGATACAAGTAATTTGAATTAACCAAATAAGTGTTCGTTGACCATGATTTATATGCATGTAACCGTACCAGACTACTATGTAAGTTAGGTCATCAAGAGCTAGCTGATCCATAAGCCGACATAGGTCTGTACAAAAGAAGGTCGCTAATGTGACAGACATATCACCATGCTAGGGATTACCCAAGGCCAAGCGGGTTGGGCACAAACCACTTGTTATGGGGCTTACCTCACGGTTTTCGAATAATTGAGAATTCCAGGGATTCAAGCTCATTCACCCTTCTTTTCTTTTCAAGGGGTAGGGAAAGGGATTTTATTGCTTTTTGCTTTTTCTTTTCTCTTTTTTTTTTTTTGTATTTTTGCTTGGAACTGAGATAATGCTGAAATATTGCTGCGATGGTACAAAATGATATTTTTCTTTTTCTCATTTTCTTTGACTTTTCTTTTTCTTCCTATGCTAGGGATACTTGCTCGGATTGGCTGTAGAGCAAGGGATTTTTATTCTGGGTAGGGGTGAGCTTGTCCTTTTGTCAATTCTCAAAGATTCTAGACCATGTGCATGATAGGATAGCAGGGGAAACTTTTCGCTCAAGAAACCATTTCTACTATGTAGCATCATATCGAATTTGCAATGAAATCATTTTAATGTGAAAAGATATACTTGGTTTCAAGTAAATAACAAGATCAGTTCTCTATGCTCAAAACTTTATTTAATTCAACTGTGGACTTTGATATAAGAGAGATTAATAATCATACCAAATAAAATCAAGATATTTATTCATGTGAGTGTGAAAGTGCGGGATTCCAAATAAATGCTAATTTATCCAAAATAACTGAAAATATAACTGCAATACTTCAAGAATTGACGAGTACGAAAATAAAAGATGTTTTTGAAGATTTTGATGATTTTGAAGTTTTTATATTTTGATTTTAATTTATGAATTGAAAGAATAAATACTATTGCTTTTTTTTGAAATTTTTATATGGATGACTAAAATGAAACAATATGCAAAATAACAATATATACAATGATGAAATGACCAGATTTTATGCATAATAGCGTTTGAGATGCATAATGTTCATAGGTTCTTTAAGATCTTTACCATCTAAGGTAGCTAATCGGTATGCTCCCGATCCAAATTTAGCAGTGATGATATATGGCCCAAGCCAGTTAGGTTCAAATTTACCTTTAAGATCTTTAGTTGCATTAGTATTTTTTTTATTTTCTTTTAAGACAAGGTCATCGATCTCAAAGGATCGATGATGAACTTTCTTGAGGTATGCTCGTTTAAGCTTGTTTTGGTAGGCACGAAGATGTTCCAAAGCATTGATGCGCTTCTCATCTAGGAGTTCCAGCTGACTAAGTCTACCAGCACGATATTCATCTCCTACTTCAGTATCTTGAAGTAGTAGAGCCAAAGAAGGAACTTCTAATTCAAAAGGAAAAATAGCTTCAGCGCCATAAACCAAAACAAAAGGTGAAGTGCCCGTGGGAGTACGAACACTAGTTCGATAAGCCCACAAAGCAGGGTATAATTGGATGTGCCAATCTCGGCCAGATTTATTGACCAGTATTTTGAGGATTTTGATTAATGTTTTATTAGATGCTTCTGCTTGGCCATTACCCTGAGGATAATAGGGAGTGGACCAACGATGTTGAATTTTATATTTTTGACATAACTTTTTGACATCTTTATTTTTGAAACAAGTTCCATTATTTGAGATGAGATTTGCAGGAATTTCGAACCTACAAATAATTTGATTAAAGATAAATTTGGAGACTTGGGTTCCAGTGCAAGACTCTAAGGGCATAGCTTCAACCCACTTCATGAAATACTCGAGTGGCGGTTATGATAAATTTGTGTCCATCAGATGACACAGGGTTGATTTTTCCAATGATGTCTAAGCCCCATTTTGAAAAGGGCCAAGGAGATGAAATAGCCTGTAGCTCTTGTGCAGGCGCATGGACAAGGTCAGCATGTTTTTGGCACTTGTCGCAATGGCGCACATAATCATGTGCATCATTCTCCATGGTAGGCCAAAAATATCCTATCCTAAGGAGCTTCTTAGCAATGGCGCTACCACTAAAATGTCCCCCACAAGATCCATCATGGGCTTCACTCAAAGCTGATCTAGATTCTTCTAGATTCAAACATCTCAATAGGATGCCTTCAAAAGATCTCCTATACAAGGTATTACCAATAATTACGAAGCGACTTGCTCGTCTACGTAATAACCGGCATTGGTTGCTATTACAACCTTCAGGGAAGGTCCCATTTTGAAGAAAATTAAATATATCAGTGTACCAAGGTTCAGGAGTAGTTTCATTGATTAGAAACACATCCAAAGGTTCTAAGCATGATTTATTTGAAGTGGGTTCCTGGAGTCGATGAATAATGATGGTAGCATATTCGTCATCTAACTCCAAGGGCAAAAGAGATGCAGCTACAACCATAGCATCAACCGCACGATTGCTAGTTCGGGGAATAGCTTCCAAGGTAACTTGATCAAATAAAGATAATAATTGTAAGACATATGCTTTATATGGGCGTAATTTATCATCTCTGGTCTGATAAACATCATTGATTTGATTTATGACAAGTTGAGAATCATCGAAAACTAATAAATTTTTAATTTTTAGTGCCAAGGCAGCTCGTAATCCAAGGATTAGAGCCTCATATTCAGCAGTGTTATTAGTGCAAGCAAACGTTAATTTGAAGGACAGAGGTATAAGATGTTTCTATGGAGATATTAAAATAATACCTGCACCAGCCCCACTCATGCATCGGGCTCCATCAAAGTATAGGGACCATTGCTCAGGATGGTCTGCCTCTAATTTAAGGCATTCATCGAGAAACTCAATGATGAGGGGATGGGTAGACTCTAAGGGTGCAGCAGCTAATTGATCTGCTATGATTTGACCCTTAACAGACTTCTATCCTATAAACATGAGTTCAAACTCGCTTAGCGCAAGAACCCACTTTGCGGTGCGACCAGATAAGTACGGTCGACTCATGAGATACCGCAAAGGATCGAATTTAGCAATAACATACGTTTTTTGATTGAGCATATAATGGCATAATTTCTATGTAGAAAATATGACTGCTAGACATAACTTCTCTAATGTTGTATAGCGAGTTTCATAACTGATTAAGGTTCTACTGATATAATAATTAGCACGCTCTTTCTTCTCATCATCAAGTTGAGCTAACATAGCTCCTAAGGCAAGATCTGAAGCAGAAATATACAAGATAAATGGGTGATCAGATCTAGGTGGTGAAAGCACAAGTGGGTTAAGGAGATATTGTTTGAGGAGTTCAAATGCTTCCTGACATTCGTCATCCCAATGAAAAGAGACATCTTTCTTAAGAAGCTTAAGAAAGGGTCCTGTTTTGTCTGCCAACTTATCGACAAAGCGACGAATAGCTTGAAGTTTACCTTGTAGACTTCGTAATTCAGATATATTTGTGGGTGCGGGCATATCAGTGATAGCCGTGATCTTGAGAGGGTCAATTTCAATGCCACGTAAAGAAACTATAACCCCCAATAATTTACCGGACTTAACTCCGAATATACATTTAGCTGGATTTAGTCGGATAAGATATTCCCTTAACCGATCAAAGACTTGTCTCAAGTCATCTAAATGATCATCTTCTTTGATGGAACGAGCTATAATATCATCTACATAATCATGTAGAATATCATGCATCATATCATGAAAGATATAAGTCATGGCTCGTTGATATGTTGCACCTGCATTCTTTAAACCGAATGGCATCACTTTCCAACAAAAGGTCCCCCAAGGGGTAATAAAGGTTGTTTTAGCCTGATCTTCAGGAGCTATCCTGATCTGATTATAACCAGAAAATCCATCCATTAGGGATATCATTCCACTCCCAGCAGTAAAATCAATGATCTGATCCATGTTGGGAAGAGGAAAATCATCTTTAGGGCATGCAACATTAATATCTCTAAAGTCTATGCAAACCCTAACTTTGGTAGCTTCTTTCTTAGTTATTGGAACTACATTCGAGATCCATTCAGCATAATCAATGGCTTGTATAAAAATAACCTTCAGGAGTTTTTCTAATTCCCCTTTGACTAGTAAGGCCACTTTAGGATGCATTTTTCTAAGTTTCTGTTTAACGGGTTTAGCATCCGGATGGACTACTAGGTGATGCATAACTACGGAAGGGTCTAATCCTGGCATATCCTCATATGTCCAAGCAAAAACATCTTCATAGTCTTTAAGAAATGCAATGTATTTATCTTGTTTTTCTTGACTCAATTCTGATCCAATGTTGATTATGTGAGGGTTATCGTTGGTTCCAATGTTAATTTTTATGACATTTTCTACTTCCATGTGTAGATCTCTCTCAAAATTAGGTGGGGCGGGTGAAACGCCCAATTCTTGTAATTCTTCCAAGGTTAGCTTGGATAATTCATCTTGAGGAGTCGTGGCCTCAAGCTGGGCTATACTAGGTATAGAGCCATCGAAATAAAATCCATTATGTAATAATTCCTCAATGGAGACATCATGGAAGATATCTCCCTCCAACTCATCGTCGGATTCGGTGATCATCTGAGGGTAAGCTATGGATAGCATATTACATGTAAATGGCTTATTCATTAAATGCAAGGCATCACATTTATCCAAATAATCTTGGTAACATATGAGATGGTCATCATCCTCAAATGGGAAGGGCTGACCCTTACTAGGAAATAGGCCCACACCACATCGGGCGGGCCATGGTTCTACCTCAAAAGGTTCTTTCATACCATTTTGGAAAGGTCCCAAACCTTTCCCTTTATATCCCAATTTAAGCATTATAGGCTTAGCTTTAATATACTCATTAGTAAAATAACATCGAGCATATCCATCATAATGTGTCTTGATGTTTCTAGGTATTCTTCCCCAGTCATATCCCTTATAAATAAAAGCGCAACTCCCAACTTGGTAAATACTTCCCATAGGCTATGGGAGGCCCAAGGTACGAGGAGAGGGTGGCAAATTATTTAAGATAAGGGAATCTTGCATAGCAGCGTTCGTTTGTTCTGATATAAGAATTTTAGATAAATCGGGTAAGAGCTCGTCAATAAGAGCATAAGAGGTAGAAGGAACATTTCCTACATCTTCGGATGTGGAAAATATGCCTTTAGTGGATGTAGATGGTGTAGAAATGTTGATGGATGATTCTATAGGTATGGAAGTTATAGGAGTAAAACAAGAAGCATTGGTTGTGGGTTTAGGATCTTTTGGAAGTCCTAATGTGGTTTGTTCGGAAGATGGTTGAACTATATGTAGAGGTGGAGTTGATGGAGAAAAAGTAGATGATGTTATGGGTGTGTGTTTCACATGTTTAGATGGATGATTAGAATTAGGATGTGTGGATGATAGAGCAGGGCAAAATTGAACTCCAACAGGTTCTGCCAAAGCACACATATCAAAGGGTCTGGGATCACCATGAATGGTAACCAACTGATTTTTAAATTTGAATTTAACACATTGATGTAAAGTTGAGGGAACAGCTCGCATCGCGTTGATCCAAGGGTGACCCAAGAGTATATTGTACGATGCAGGGCAATGTACAATAAACACGGTCGTGTCTAAGGTTCTTGGACCAACTTGCAATGGTATAGTAATAACTCCACACGTTTCTTGTGTTTCGTCATTGAAGGCTTTTATGATCATATCAGTTCTTTTCATCTCGTCACTTCTAAACCCAAATCTTTGGTAGAAGTCAAAAGTGCAAATGTTTAAAGATGAACCATTATCAATCAAGACTCGTTTAACTGCTACATCTCCAATTAGGGCAGTAATATATAAGGGGTTATCCTTATGTAAACTATGTTGTGGTATATCTCTATCCCAAAAGTCAATACAATCGACTTCTCGAGTTATGATAGTATTGGCCATGGCTTCAGGTTGAATATTTTGTGGTACCATCATTTGGCTTAATGTGAGCATTAATTCATCCCTATGTGTAGGAGAAGATCTTAAAAGGTCCAAAAGGGAAATTCTAGCTGTAGTATTTGATAATTGTTCATTAATATTATAAGGAGGTTTAGGTTGAACATTAGGTGCATGATTCCCTTTATTAGGAACTTTCAAAACAAATGGAGCTGATCCATCATTCTGAGTTTGATCTTGTTGAGAATTTTGAGCTTGTTGTCTAGTAACAGCTCCGATGGTACCTATAATATTATTTTGCGGATGATGAATGGGTCTTGGTCTAGCATTTATGGCTTGTTCATTAGAAAGTAATTGGTGAGACGATGGTCTAGTAGTGACTCTTCTTGGAAATGGTTCTTTTGGAACCATAGAACTTGTGATAGGTTGAATAGGATCTGATTCATCTTCAGAGCTATTCGATTGATTTGAAGTGATTTCCATGTCACTTTTAGTCTCATATTCTGTATCACTAAGATCAGGTGTCTGAATGTTATATAGAGGTCTAGGTCGTAACCATGGATAAAGTTGTGTCAAATATTTCCAAATCATGAGTAGGTAAATGCCCACTAATAGTTCCTACATATCGGGTAGGAGGGGGAACATTATGATGTTCAATTTGATTAGCCACTTCTTTACCATGCTTTGGTAAAGGATGTTGAAATATGTCCAATGATTGATTGGCATTCCGATTCTGATTTTGGGGGATGTTCTTTTGAGCATTATTGGGAGGATTTTGTTTAGGTTGAAAGGCTTGCACCTCCATCTCATTGTTATCAATTAAGTCTTGTATTTTATGTTTTAATATTTTACAAGAGTTGGTAGCGTGTCCAGGTCCTCTATGGAAATCACAGTGTAAATCAGCTCTGTATCCGGGTATAGTTGGATCAGGTTCCCAGATATTTGGTAATTGGATCAAACCTCGTGCTAGTAATTGTGGGAGAATGGTTGATAGAGGTTGATTTAACCTAGTAAATTCTCGAGGTGGTTTATCAGGAGGTTTCAATATAAACTTCTTCGTTGTTTTCGTAGTATTAACATTAGCAATGTTTCTACTATCAGTGACTCCATCACCCACAACTTGTTTATTTTTATATTGATTTCTGGATGTTTTCTCATCATCTTTCTTTTTAAGCTGACCTCTCCTAATGAGAGCATCTTCCACTCTTCGAGCTAAGTCTATAGCTTGATCGAAGGTGGTCAAGGTAGCAGTTGATAACTCATAGGATAGTTGTTCTTGTAAATTATTGATAAAGATATCCAACATTTCCCGATAAGGTAACACAAAGTGTAATTTTCCTATCAACTGTCTCCATCGAGCTAGGAAATCAGCAAAACATTCATCTTTGTCTTGTTTTAAGTTGTACAAATCTTTAATAGTTACATGCCTTTCAATGTAGGCACTAAATTGATGAACGAAAGACTCGGTTGTTTCTTCGAAATTCCTCAAAGAATGAGTGGGTAATTGATAATACCACTCTAATGCCATTCCTCCTAAACTTTTTGGGAACATCTTTAGTAATAACAAGTCATCATGTGATATATCATGACATGCTATCCTAAACATACGAAGATGCTCTATGGGATCTTCGGTTCCTTTGTATATAGGTAGGACAGGCATAGGAAAGTGTTTAGGATATGGTTGTGCTACAACTATAGGATCTAGAGGCTGACTACACATCTCTCGATAATTGTACGAGGGACGATAGGGATCTATCTGGTCCATGCGGGAGACTAACTGTTTCACCATGGCTTCCAGATTACTAGTTTGTCCACCATATTGGTTTGGTGGTATGTGAGCGTATGATGGCGTGACGTAAGGATTAGATGCTATATTGCTATTATGCAAATGGTTGGTAGGGAGAGTATTATGAAGAAGATTTGTAGTAGCATTATGTTGTATCCCAGATTGTTGGAAATTGGTGTTTGGTTTTGTTTTGGGCTTTTGTTGATTTGAGGTATGTTGATCAATAACTTGGCGGAATAGAGTGGTGAATGAAGGTTTCTTTTGTGTGGGAATAACTCTAGGCTTGGTAACAGGCACTCTAGGTGGTTGGGTAACCTGTTGTTGTTGCATGTTCTGGATTATAGCGGCCATATCCAAATTGGATGGTCCAGCTTGATCACTTTCTTGATCAACGAAGGACAAGGGATTAGTGCGTGTGTGATATATTTCTTCTAGGGTTGCTTGAGTGTCACTAATTTGATCCTTGTCCATATGGACTGCTCTATTAAGGGTGCCAATATTAGTATTGAGGAACTTCCAGAAATGTTCCATGTTCTCAAAAGTAACAGCTCCTTTCGGAGACATTTTAGGGGATGAGGATCCTTCCTCTCTAACAGTTTCTCTTTGTTCATTTCCTTCAACAAACTCTTCTTCTTGTTGGTCTAGTGTTCCTTCTTCATGAATTGGGTCTTCAGGAAGGACATCTAGTTTATTTACTGGTTTTCCTAACCAATCTTCTTCTACTTCGATCTGTTTTCCATTCCTGAGTCTAGTCATTATGCTTAAACTTAGATTTTAGCAAATATATATTTATATATATATATATATATATATATATTTGCAACAAGTTTGGGAGGTATATATTTTAATTATATACCTACTATAATACTTAAAAGAAAACGTTTTAATTTTTGTTATAATTTTTGTTTTATTTTTTTGTTTTTATGATAATATTATAAAGACAACAAACAACATACTAAATGCAAGAAATAATAATAATAAAAGAATGGCTTAGTTTTCTATAAATAGTTTATAGATGTCATTGATGGGATCAAGTTCATCGGGAGTCATGAAATGCTCCTCTTCAAATTGGAAATGGTTTTTCAAGAATTTGACAAAGTGTGCTATGGTGATATTATCTGTTTCTAACTTTGACTTGTAAAAATAGAGTTCATGGCAATACTCTCGATATAACACAGCTCTAGGAACTCTATTCCATCTCTTTCTATCCGTAAGAATGACCTCTTGATCCTCTATACGAGATAGAAATTTATGTACTACAACTGCATTGTCGAGGTATTCCTCAAAGGTGTACAACTCGGAAGACACAAGGGCTCTTTTATCTGCTAACCACCTATGGCAAGCTCTCTGAAGTTCATGATATAAGGTCACTTGATCAGGATCCAGGATTCTATCTAGGACAAACCTCTTGATTTGCCTAAGTTCGGTTGATCTAGATGAAATAATATTCAATCTCCTATTAAGTTCGTCCCATAAAGGTGGGACTCTATATGTTTGAGATACTCTAAGCAAAGAAGTAATCTCTATAGCTGCTAATTGATTTTCAACATTAATGGTGACAGCTCGTCTTTTATTATAATCTACCATCTAAATATGATATGCAATCTTAATTGTTTATCTGATGATTCTAAATGCATTTATTTTTATTTTTTTTTTGGATTGTTTTCAAAAGGTTTTAAGTTTTCACGTCGGGTTCACCAAAATGTATCGCTCCAAATTTTTTGCATCCTTACCTTCAGGCTATAGGATCCACGCCCGAAAGGGGGATGCGAGAAGGATGGGACAATACCTCGGACTGAGAGGCCCTTTGAAGGTCGCGCCTCTCGGGGGAGGGATATAAGGGTGAATTTTTGATGGATGGTGGGTTCACCAGGAAACTTTTGAGTGGCAGTTTCCACGCCTAGGTTGAGAGTAGGTTTGATGTGTTCATTTTGTGCTTTAATCATTCAATTCCTAGGTTTGGCCAAGATGAATCTAAGCTATTCTATATGCCAATGCTGATTTATATGAATACAAAAAACATGAATAAGTGCTAAACACAGAAAGTATGCTAAATAAGACAGAATATACCTGATTTCGGATGTCTGATGAAGATTCTGAGGTTTGTAGAAGTCCAAATCATCTCAAATCATACGTAATCATCTGAAATTGCATAGAATCATCTCAGATCTCAGTCGGTCATCTGAGATCAGACGAGATCATCGTCGATCTGATGAATTCGTCAGACGAATTCGTCAGAAACCTGCAGTCACAAAACAGATACCAAAAACCAAAAATGCAACTGCAAAAGCAAGGGGAAATGATAGAAATGATAGTAAATTTGCCTAAATGATAGATCCAAATAGCAATTAAAAGGAAATGCATTAATTTAATAATTTATTTTAACTTTATCATGCATCTATGCTAAATGAGGTGAACTCCAGGATGCAAAAAATAGAATAAAATAAGTTAATGCATAAAGGAATGAAGAGAGAAGATAAAGAAATGCAAACTCTGGGCTCTGATTGCCCCCAATCTGGACTGCAGTCAAGATCACCTCCAATCATACGAGATCATCGCCGATCTACGACAGGATCGTCCGAAATCGTCTGGAATCGCTAGCGACGATCCGAGCTTGCTCCGGCTGAAAAATAGTAAAATTCCTGCAAGAAAACTTGAAATACACGATGCAAACGAAGGTGCGAGGGTGTTCTAATGCACGAGAAACTAAAGTTGTAGGGAAATCAGTCAGCCAGGGGGTTCAGGGGGATAAACTGAGAAAATCCCAGTTTATATAGGATTAGGGAGAGGTTAGGAGGTTGGAGATCATCCCAATTTGGGAGATCTCCAACGGGGGAGACTCTAACTATGCAGACACGCTTTCTGCCCAAGTTAGAGAAGTTGTTGAAACAGAAGCTAATTATGAAAATTTGGTTTTGGGATGAAATCGTCTGGACGTTCTATTCCAGACGAATTCGTCAGATCTGGGATGATTTCGTCTGATCGTCGACGATATCGTCCAACGGTCAAAACAAATCCTAAAAATGGCACGAAAAACAAGGGGAGTGGGTAACGGGCGGTTTTGGGTTAAAATTCAAATTTTTATCTTTTTACTAAGGTTTAACTGCGCCAATTTTAGGGTGCTACAAATACTTTGCACATTCTAATATTACTTGTGCATTTATTAAATTGCATAAAGTAAATACTCAAACCCTAATCTAAGACAAAATATTAATCTAAATATGTACCCATGGTGGTACATTGGCACGTACTAAATAATCTAATATATTCCAACAACAGTTAAAAGAGATGCTTAAATTTTATGCATTAATCTACATACCTTTTGCAAGACAAAAATGATCTAAAGATTGTTTTAACTTCTCTACAAATTTTACTATTTCATTTTTGAAAATGAGAACATCATCTACAAAAAGTAGATGGGTGACTTCCATTTTTCTACCTAATCTAATTCCCTTTGCTGCTCCTTCCCTCTTGGATTCTAAAATACACCTAGTTAATCCCTCAACTACAAAAAGAAATAATAATGGTGACAAGGGGTAACATTTTCTAATCCTTTGAGAAGCTTTGAAGAATTGAGAGGTTGACCCATTAGCTAGAACTGCAAAAGAAACAAAACAAAGACATCCCATAATCTAGTTCACCATCTACACATAGAACCCAATATGATTAAGTATCATTATATATATATATGTGTGTGTGTGTGTGTGTGTGTGTGTAAATATGTATGTATGTAGAGAGAGAGAGATAGAGTTATTTATTTTAGTAGAGATTGTACTATCAGGAGAGATTGAGTGCGATTAACCCAATATATCTGATTAGAAATTATATCTAATGCTTGTGAATTTGAGTTTATGTCAAAAGAGCTAATCAAGGTATTTAATAAGGAACTTTCTTTTTAAGGATTTTACATTGCATTCTAGGAGTAATTCATGTAAGGTGCAAATAGGTTCTAATCCATGAGATTATAATTTTTTTAATAAACAGTTATAAATTCCAATTCATACCAAAATATGAGAAGATGGTCTTTGATAAGGAACCCATTGCTCAAGGATATTACATTGCACCTAGATGGGATAATGTATGAAAGTTGCATATAATCACTAGGCTCCGATATAAGATATCATAATTAAGTGCTTATGAATTTGATTCCAAACCAAAATACTAAATTTAGGACTTTAATTAGGATTTCATTTATTATAAATTTTACATTACAACTAAGTAGGATTAACACATGTGAAGTGTATAGGGAACTAATTTATGGGAATAAATATTTTTAACAAATACTTATAAATTTGTGTATTTCAAAGTCTATGTAGTAATTTTTTTTTTAAAGGATCAGTAATGTTTAAATTATAATTTAGTATAAAGAGCCTTTTCCTTCCTACATGGGATAGGAGTGGACTAAATTAGTTTATCCTTGCAAAATAAATTATTTAGACCATATGCCTATCCAATTTTATCATTCTCCTATTTACCATCTTACCTCTTGAGTCAGTTAAGTCACTTTGGCTTAATTTTTATGGTTTATCTAATTATTAAAACCTATACTTTAAGTTTCATTAATAAATTGACTATATATAATACATGTATGCAATATTATAAAGTGAATTTATCAAACTTAGGGTAATATTATAAAGTGTATACAATATTATAAAGTGGTGATGCAAACTCCTCCAAAAGGTTTGTTTCTATATCATTGATTCAACTTAGACTTTTCTTGATACTTCATCGTAGTATGATGCATCTAAGAGTAGAATGTGTGATGGATATGTCTTCGGACCAATGGCTACATAAATGCTCTTAAACTATGTGTTTCCATATATTGATTTGATTCTTTGGGTTTAACGAGAGGATTTATAATAACTTTAAACCTAGACATCTTTCATAACAAAAAATGATCAATTGCTTCTAAGCCTATTCTTTATGGCAAATATCCATTTTAAATATTATTTTTCTCTTAAATTTTGAAGACCCCAAATATTTTGAGGATCCTATTACATGATTTGTTGCTTATATTAGTATTTGAGATAAGAATCCTTGCTTGATTGCATCAACGTCATCTAAAGTTCTTAATCAAAACTTTACATATCATCTAACAATGAATGATTCATATTATAGTAGCTTACTCACCTATATGAGTCTAGGATAGCCTCAATTTTTAATATATATTCTTCTCTTTTCATGATAGGATAACAAAGTGTTTAAATTTTTATAGAGATAAAAATGCTTTGTTTATGTTTTATTTCTCCTATATTTTACAAGCAATTTTATTTTGGTATAACTAGATTACCAGATTTATTAATTGTTGGTAAAAATTCATTGACAATATGATTGTTTATTGTTTCCATTAATAGCATAGTGATCTTATTGAAAATTATATATTGTAATGATTCCCTAGTATTTAGTATTTGTTACTACTATATGTCTTTCATTTTAGTAATATTATAGATTATTAAATCATATTTTTTCTATTCATGTTAAAAAAATATATCTAAAAAAAAAGAAAATACTAGCAAAATATATGGATATTCAATATTTTATGTTTCAGGAGGAGGCGATAGGTCTTTTGCTCCTACGCCTACAATCTGAAACCCTCTCTGAGCGGGAGGTCTTTCGTTGCTCTCTGCTGGTTCTAGTCCCTTTGATATTTACTCGTTTTACCCCTTTGATCTCGTCGTGTTTTGCCTGGCTTGGTCAGTATTAAGTTTCTCTACAAATATTCCTAAACGTTCCCCTCCAACACTAAATTTGGGGGAAGATCCTATATCTTCTTCAACTGTGGAATTTTTCTTGTGCTACTTGGGCTCTGGCTGGTGGCTGCTTGGTCTTTTGCTAGGGTTTGTTATCGGATCCTTGATTTGGTGGGACCCCCTAGCTCTAGGGGTTGTAGGTGGATGCTAGTTACCTATCCTGGTTAGTCTGGTGTTTTTATACATCTTTCTAGATCAGTCCCTTGTAGCACCAAATTTGGTGGAAGACCTACACCTTCTCTGACTACGAAGTTATTCTTGTGCTACCAAGACATTCGAGATAGTGTCTTCTTAGCTTTTGCTAGGGATTTTTATTGAATGTGGGAGTCGTGACAAGGATTCTTTCCATGCTGTTCTTTTGGATCTTTCCCCCTACAACCTCAAACCCTAGGGGGAGCTCTTGGGCTGAATATTTGTGATGGAGGTATCTTGTTGATGGTTCCCTACTTAGGTGGTTTTCCCTAACTTCGAAGGATAGTCGTATGGCTAGATCTATATTTTTGGGTGTTTTGGATCCTTGGGTTCCAAAGCTCTCTTTCTTTGGGATCCTTATTTTATCTCTCAGGTGCTATGTTTGGTTGTTTCCTATCATTTCTTCTCAAATGGCCCTAAGAGTGGTTGGCTCCAACAGGATTTGTGGGTTTCATGAAATTTCTTATGTAGATCTCCTAGATGGTTTTTTATGTTGTGGATTTTGTTGGCCAATATTTTTTGGTATTGTTTTATTAAATCGGTTGTTGTTATAAGGGGTTGTCCTATTACATGCTTTTTTGGACGAATTTGTTGATCGTGATGACGAACGAATTTTTTATTCTACAGTTTTTCTCTGGTGCTTTAGATTCCTAAGCACATGGTGGTTTGACCATGGGGTAATATTTTGTATATGCTTGATAAAATATACGGCTTATATGCTAGGATGCTTCATTGTATTTTCAGGTTTGATTTATGGAATCCATATCAGTATTTCTTGATACTTAGTCTTTCTTGATGTCTTATTGCTAGATCTAAGGTTTGGAGGTGCCTTTCAAAACCTTACTTATAATAGGTTCAGGGACCCTTTAAAATCCCTTCTACTATCAATAAAAAAAATATATTTTATGTCTCAATTCCTTTTTGTGTATGTGATTGGAAAAATTATAGATTGAATCCCTTTTAGGACCTATTATTCAAAACATGATGATCAAGAGTTGTTCAATAGCAGAGTTCTCTATTATGTAACATGTAATAGAAATTTTTTAAAAATATACATTAGACCTATTAATTTTTTTTATATAAAGGATTTTTAATGTTGGTTAGTCCAAAAAATTTATATGTGAAAAATAAAATCAATTTTTATAATAAGCCATAAATTAGGTTATCCTTTAATAAAAGTTTAGATTCAAGGGTTCTAGTTAAATGGTCTTAGGTCCTCATGCCACTGCCACTGCACAACATCTACAAAAAAAGAATTTTTTTTTTGAAATAAGTGTTAATTTGTGTATTTATAATTAAATATTTATTAAGTATAAAAATTAAATGTTGAAAAATTATTTTGATAGGAAACTAAAATTTTTATTTTTATTTTTCTTTTAAAAAATAATATTTTTTATTTATTGATATCAAAATTGTCTTTATTTCAAATTGATTCTCTTAAGTATTTATCTTTAACAAGACTAACAACTAGTAATAGTTGAGGGTAGCGAGTAATATTTTGAAATAATCACATACTCATTCTTTTATGTAAAAGATATGATCTTTGATATGCCATCTTAAACATAAATATAAAGAGTATCATTCTCTTTTCAGATTTACCTAATAAATATATTATATTTTTAGATTTTGATATATATATTTGATTGAAAATATTAAATGATAATAAATTTTAGTATCAAACTAAAAATATACTTTTAATAGATAAAATTGAAAATTGAAATAATAAATAAATTATCATGTGCTTTTTATAGAGTTAATGTTACATTATGAGAATATTTTGTCTCAAAAGATTCAATCACTATTCAATTTACATAGGGTGCTATGATAATACATCAATATATGGCTATTTAAAACTATATGATGATGTGATTATGATATAATATAGGTGAGACTTGCTTCAATATCATATAATCAATTATAAAAGTATGCATTCCAATAATAAATAAATAAATATTAAGTTGTAAATATTTTACCTTTAATAGTTTTTACAATTTTAGCTAAGATTGTGTTTTTAAAGTTATTTTAAAATGTTGATATAAATGGGTTGACATTTTTGACGCTTCATGGTGGTTAGGGTTTTGCTCTGCAACTCATCCTGAGGAGCCAATCCGACTTTGCATTCATCGTTTGCATGTGTGTTTTTTGGCCTTGTCACAGTGCTGCATGTGCCAGTGGATGGGATCTGTTACTTTGTCCTTCCATTATTGATCCGCCTTGGGCGGAGTTACTGTGTTTTTTTTTAATATGTCACATTTGGTTCCTCCTGGTTCATCGTCTGGTGAAGCCGATGGAGAAAAGGATGGCGGGCAAGCAACCTCAGAAGTTCATTCCCACGGTGTTCCACAAGGTAATGTGCCAGACATTTCTATTCCCCTCGATAGTTTCAATAAATCTTGTACTTGGCTAGAGAAAAATACTGTCATAGGCTATTTCTTGGGCCATATCCCCTCTGATGCAATTCTATGAAACTGGTTTCAAAGCTATTGGAACCCTTATGGTATCTTTGTAGAGTCTGTGCAAAACCTGATCAAAGGTTTCTTTCATATTCGGTTCTCTGATCCAGAGTGTGTCAAAAAAGTTCTCAACAAGGGTCCTTGTTATGTTCATAGCACTTTGCTTATTTGTCAACCATGGCACAAGAATTTCCAGGCTGCCAATGGTGTCTCTCTTATTGTCCCTGTGTGGGTTGAATTCCCAGGTTTGCCAATGGCATTGGTCCCATTTATTCATTATTTTGCCATGAAAGTTGTGGAATTTGTATGTAAAGAGCCTCAGTGCTTCTATAATGCTCGGCCTACCCGTCGGCTCTATGTGAAAATTGATTTGGCCACTTCCCTCAAGGAATTTATTGATATTAAGGTAGGTGATACTAATATCCACCAGAGAGTGGTGTATGCCAATTTGCCAAACACTTGCTACAGATTCCAGTCTGCCGCACACAAGATTAAAGATTGTCCCTTAATGGAAGATAAGTTTAAATCCAAGGGCCCAACTCCTATTAATCAAGCTTCTAATGAGAAAAACCAGCCAACCAAAGATGGGTCTGACATGGACTGGAAGGTGGTCTCCAAGAAAGGCAAGCATGTCCCTGGTAAAGGCCCTCAGGGAGGCCAGTCCTCTGTCCATAATCCTCAGGGGGGCCAGCCTGCTGGCTCCTATGCTCAATCCATAGCGATCAAACCACCCTTGCATGTCCCAGTTCCATCCCAAAATGCTTCCCCAAGTACTCAAATCCTTTCCAATTCAGCAGTTGTGGCTGAAGATATGTCGATGGCTCTTAAAGATGATGGTATCCTCTCTGTCTCCATGGTTGCTCACCAGCTGGAGCAAAAAGAAGGCATGAATGCCCGAAGACGAAGGTCTCGTAGTCCAGTGTAGGGTCTGCATGCAGACAAAAATAAACAATTGGGAAGCTTTTCTAGCAACTCGTTTCAGTCGCTTGCTATTCTAGGTGACTCTGATGAGGTCAGAGGAAGTTTGATCCTTGACAGGTCAGAATGATTTTTCTATCATGGAATTTTAGAGGACTGACAGACCCAATTCGAAGATACATGGTTCATGATGATATTACTTTCTGTGCAACCAAGTATGGGGGCCCAGATATCGTTTTCTTGCAAGAAGTTAAAATCACTGAGTTCTAATTGCAGTGTGCCTGTGCACTCATTTACCCTAATAGTCAACTATTTTCCACCAAGCACCCTCCCGGTCATGGTGGTGCTGTTATTCTCCTAGCCAATAGATGGCATGGGAATTTTGTTGATTGGGGGGTTGACCCTTCTAACCAAGCTGTTTGGATTTTTCTTGAAGTTGACGAAATGTCCTTTGGAATTTTAAATGTATATGCCTCCAATAGTGCTCTGGAGCGTTGTTTGCTTTGGAAATGGTGTGCCTTTTCTTTGCCTCCTGTAGTTTGGATCGTCTGTGGAGATTTTAATATGGTTGAGCATGATTCTGATAAAATTGGGGGTCTAAACCACAAGTTGGCCCTTAGTGAGCGTGAAGCCTAGTTTTTTATGAGAAAAAAATATGTTTGTCTGACCCTAATTCCTGTCTTTCTCCTACTTATTTTTATGAGCACCTTTGGTTTACTTGGAATAACTTTCAAGTTGGGCGGGCAAGGATTCTCAAACGTTTAGATAGAGCTATGTTGTCAGACCATACCCAGTTTTATTTTCATTGAAAGCATGGAGATGCTCCAGTTGTGGAGGTTATTACTGGTACTATTGGGTCTAATCATTCCCCAATTATGTTCACTATTTTATCTTCTGTGGTACCTGTTCAGGGTATTAAGTCTTAGTTTTTTCTTAACACATCCTTTCTTCAGCATTCTTCCATGATGTGTCATATTCAGAGAGTTTGGAATTTGGGGGATAGACCTGTTGGTGAAGAAGGATGGATTGAGTGGTGGAATGATGCTATATCCTGAACCACAACCCTTCTTCGTATTTTGGGCAAGAAAGTTGCTCAGTTTAGAAAATATTCTTTGCTTGCTTTAAGCATTGAACTGAAAAAAGCCTCTTGTAGGCTTGAAGCCAACCCTCTCTGTCCTATTTTGCAGGGGCATGCTGCTCAGGTTCGTCATGAGCTCAAAGTGGTAGAGCTCTATGAAGCTAAAGGTGCTCAGATCAAGGCCTGCTTACATTGGCTTAAAATTGGGGACAAAGTTTCTAAGGAATTCTTCCAAAAGTTATGTCCTCCTCGCAATGCCACTAAATTCAAAGCTATTGTGGACAATGGTATTCGCCATACCTCTCTACCCAGTATTGTTGACATTTTTGTTAAGCATTACACTCAAGTTTTTGCTGCTTAGTATTCTTCTCCAGAGAGGGATGAAGCTCTCAAGCTTTGCATGGATGTTGTCCCTAAAAAACTCTCTATAGCTCAAAGAGAGGAGTGTGAAAAGTATTTGTCTGTTGATGACCTTGCCTCAACATTAACTCAAATGGCCAATGAGAAGGCCCCAGGCTTGGATGGATTTCCTTGTGAATTCTATAAGGCATGTTGGGACTTTGTTGGTTCTGATTTACACAAAGTCTACCTTGAAGCCATGCACAATGGCTCTCTTGGAGCAATTTTGAACCGAGGTAATATCAAGTTCATTCCAAAACAAGGGGATCTTGAATGTATAACAAATTGGAGGCCAATTACCCTGCTCAATGTCGGCTATAAGATTATTGCCAAAGCCCTGGCTCTGAAACTCCAGCCCCTGTTGCCTCTTATTGTTAGGACGGAGCAAATAGGATTTATTAAAGGCAGATATATCTTGGATAATTTCATTGCAGTTTGGGAAGGTATGGAATGGGCTAGGCAGTCTGGTTAGCAAGCCCTCTTCTTGAAAATTGATTTTGAAAAGGCCTATGATAGAATTGAATGGAACTTCATTCTTTCCATGTTACAGACTTTAGGGTTTGGGCTTGTGTTTGTTCAATTCGTGAATATTCTTTTTCAGGATGCTTCGGCTGTTTTATCTTTGAATAATCATCAAACTAGGCCAATCGGTTTGTTCAGATCGGTTTAGCAAGGTTGTCCCTTGGCTCCTTCTCTGTATATCCCTACTGCTGAAGCCTTTGGATATTTTCTTGCTAGGCATGCTTCTTTGGGCCAAATTAAGGGTATTTCTCTTCATGATAACCAAGGTCAGCTCATTAATGGTCACTTTTCTGATGACTCTTTTCTCACTCTTTTAGAGGAGGAACACTTAGTGAAGGAAGCACTCAGATGTTTGGAAGTTTTTTGTCAGGCCTCTAGTTCTAGTATTCAGTGGAGAAAAACTTCTTGTTATCGGCAGTCCCCTACCCCGCTCCCTCCTTGGCTAGAATAGTTTCAATGGCATTGGATTTTTCCAGGAGAAGTGTTCAAATTTCTAGGGATCCCTTTTGCCTTTTATGGTTCCCCTGTTCAGTTATGGAACTATGTTCTACAAAAAGTTGAGAAAAAGCTTGAGTATTGGATTACTAAAAAGATGTCTCTGGAAGGAAAATTCTAGATTTGTTCTAAGGTCCTTGCCTCTACTCATGTGTATTACTCTTCTTATTGGGTCCCTTCACAAGCATGATACCTTAAGCTTGAAAGACTATTGAGGAATTTTTTGTGGGCAAACTCAGCTGAGAAGAAAGGTTTTCATCGGGTTGCTTGGGATATGTGTTGTTTACCTAAAGCTTCAGGAGGAATGGGCATGGTTGACTGTAAAAGACAAGGCATGACTCTCTGTGCCAAATGGATCATACGAGCCCTTAAAGGCTCGAAGGCCTAGAAAATCCTCATCAGACATTGTATTTCTTTAGGGCTGCCTTTGAACAAACAAGCCTGGAGAGGAATTGACCTCCCTTCCCTAATTGTAATGCCAGTCTTTATGAAAATATCTGGTTCTTTTGTGATTAAAAGTATTTGGAAATCATGGCAGCAATTCACTCCTTGGCTTAAGTGGAAAGGGAATAGAGGCCATAAAGGACTATCCATCAATTATTTAAACATCTGGTGGTCTTCGATGATTAAAATTCAGGGAACTCCTCTTGCTCAAGTCTCGTGGATTCATGCCCAAAAGTTTTTTAAAAAAGGTATATCTACAGTTTCTAATTTTTATTCTCAAATCTCGAGGGATTGGATCCCTTGGCAACTTTTTAAACAAAAATTTTAGTTGAGCACTGGTGACAAGCTCACTTATGACTCAATAATTGACATTATCCCCTTTTCCATGTGGCACAAGTGTGGGCAGCACTCTCAAAGGCCATGGTGGAAATATTGGTCCTGGTTTTCGGATATACCATTGTTGAATTACTCAGCTAAATTGGGTTACAAGTGGCTCTCCCCAATGTTGCCAATGGTCCCTAGACTTAATGATAAATGGGGAGATCCAGTGGCGGTTTCTGGTTGGAAGGCTCGATTTTAGATAGTTTGGTCTTCTTTTCTTGAGCCAAAACAATCATTTTTTTCTTGGAGCCTTCTCTTTCAAAGTTTACCCTTAGGAGACAGACTCAGGCACTTGGGAGTTGCAAACCCTAAATGTGCATTCTGTAATGAGGATGAATCTTCTCCTCATATTTTCTAGTTCTACACAAGAGCAAGGAGTGCCTGGGAATGGGGATGGTCTTTTTTTTCCCAATTCCAGGATGAATCCCTTACATTGCAGCAGGCTCTATTAGGGGATAAGATTAAATTTGTTCTTCCCTTGTCCAAAGTGTGGCACATATTTTGAATTAGTCTTCTTTTTCACATGTGGAAATCTAGAAACAAGATAGTTTTTTAGCATCAAACTCCTTCTGATGAATTTTCTCTAGCTGACAAAATAGAGGTGTTTCAAGATACATGGTTCTAGATTTGCAATCAGTAGGCTAAACTTGACATTGAGCAGGTGCACATGAAGGCACTTTTGGATGATTGGAAAAATGCACCATGCTCAATTAGCAGGGTTTCTCCAAACAACGTTCAGTAGACATCCTGTTCCCGCTCGAGGTCTCATCAACTGCCATGTCTAGTGCATGCATAGGGAGGTTGGGGACATGACAATTTTACCTACAATGATGGATGGAATGCACAACCAATTCAATCACCATCATGTTCTCCACCTAGAGGTGCCTGGGATGAGCTGGTGGAAGTTAATGGTGGCACATAGGATCGTGCCTAGAATGCAGGGGATATAAGTGCACATAATCGCCAGCTTGATAGATCTCGAGGATAGGGTTGGGGAGATTCAAATGTTCATGAGGATCAGGGACACACAGATGGATTACCACATACCTTGGCCATTCCATGGGACTCCAACGTAGACATGCAGCCACAAACTTTCTGATTGCATGCAAGTTTCACTGCTTGTTTGATTGATGTTGCCTAGTTTGTAGTGAGCTCTGGTTTGTGGTTTCCCAACCCATGGTTAGGGTTGGTTTGTTTCTTCCAGGGGTGTGATCATTGCCACCCGCAACTTTTTTCATGTTAAACTTTATTATTAATATAATTTAGGTTTTCATCAAAAAAAATGTTGATATAAATTTAAGCTTGAAAAATAGTTAGATATTGTCATTTTACGTATGAAATATGATACTTTAAATTGTAAATATTTTACCTTTAATAGTTTTTACAATTTTATCTAAGATTGTGTTTTTAAAGTTATTTTAAATGGTTGATATAAATTTAAGCTTGAAAAATAGTTAGATAATGTCATTTTACATATGAAATATCATATTTTAACATTAAAATAAAAATTATATCATAACTAATATTTTTCAAAGTTATTATTATATTTTTAAAGGAATGTAAAGATTAAATATTTGCATCTCGTTTAATCAAATAAATCAATTTATTATTGATATTATTTCCTTCAATATTTTAAAATATATGAGTTATCAATCAATATATTAAAATATTTTATAAAATATGTAAACAATAATGTTATATAACATTTTTTGGTTGGTATAAATAAAATTCAACATTAACTATATATAAATTATTTTAAAAATTGTTAATATGATAAAAATGTAATTGAAACTAATAATTAAATAGATATGCTTACTATTTTTTAATTTGAAAATAATATATTAAGGTAAGATTATTTATGATTTGGGATGGGACTCCTAACCTTAGCTAGTAAGAGCACCCATTTCCCTCTTTGTATTTCCAAAAAAACTTCCATGGCTCTAAAGCCTAGGAACCTAAGGGCTAACCACTCTTGGTTACAAAACCAAAAGGAGACCTGCAAAGGAGCCAAGCCTCCTAAACCACATGTTTGTGTTGATTGTCCAAATAATCCAAGCGTTAAATATGATTTCCAACCTACCCAATCCTATTGTCGTCAATATTCATGTCATTGTACCACTAAACCCCTACCTCCTTCTCAAAACTCATCTTAGCTAGGAATTTTGCGAATATATTCAAAGCTCTACCCACATAAGTCAAGATCATATCATTCAATTCAATCCATAACTACTTAACTTGGGTGACAATAATCCTTAACCTCCACATCTCTAAAGCAAAGTTCCTCATACAATCCAAAGCTCCTATCAATATTTGATAATATGATTATATGATTATCTTCTTATGACCCTATATTACCACCTAGAGAGAGGTAAATTTGATAGCTAAGGCTTCTACTTCATTGTTCATGGATTTTCCCATACCATATCATTCCCAATAGAGCATTATTACGACATGATTCTTGTATACCACTCCATCAGTGTTAATTATAATCCAACCTTCCAAGGGTACCTTCCAATTGGCTCTATCGTACCTCTTCTACACTTCACCTTCCTCCTCCATCATCCCTATATTAACCTTAATTTCATTTTTATCATGCATTACCATAGTTTCCATGAATTTGATCCAAATGACCTGCTAGATGCCATCCAAGGAGAAGGTTTCTCTACTCTAGCCATACTTACCACCAAATAAAATTTAATTCAAGATTCCACTTGATATGAAGAGCTTCAAATTTAAATCTACCACTCTTCCATATTTCCTAAATGTTAATCTAGTTTAGATCAATGTTGGGTTAGATTTTATAATCTAAGAACCATCTCTTATAGATTTGGCATGTGAATAGGCACTCAAACATTAGGTGGTTAGATGTTTCCTCATTTTTGTAGCATAAGACACATTAGGATGGGCCAATTATTCTCCTATGTCTCAAATTGTTGAAGGTAAGAATTCCATTGTGTATGATCTGCAAAGCAAAGAAGTTTACTTTTGGCCAACCCTTGGACTACCAAATATTTTTCCAATCCTCAACCCAATATGCATGAGAAGTAGGATCTGTAAGGATCTCTTCATATCTATCATTCACTATGTAGACTCTAAGTCTTCCATAACCCCAAGCTTATGCATACTCCTCATCCCTACCTATGAGAAATATTTCTACCATGAATTTAGTCATGACAAATGCCAATTCTAGAGGGAATAGAATTTGCCACTCAACCAACTTATTGAGCTATTTAAATGTATAGTCCCTGAGCTAACTAGTGTTGAAATAACTTTCAATCTTGATCCAATCTCTCCTTTCTATGGTTGTTTTTATTGGTTGTAATTTTGAAGTTTTAGTAATGATAGATGGGTATTGATCCCATTAATATGTTCAAAAGCATACCTTCTTTCCTCTTTCCACTTTCTAAAATAATCTATCTTTCACTACCTGAGATCCTTGATTTAATTCCTACTACCCTAGGGACCCATTGCCATCCAAAGAAAAATGACACAACATTCAATTTCACCTAATTCAAATATTTACTAGTTAAAACTTTGCTGAATAAAGAAGTTGGTTGGGAGATCCACCTTTAGTAAAGCTTTACAACCAAAGTTTTATTATTTAGCTTTGATATCTACAAGCCCAAACCTCTCTTCATCATGGGTTTGCTT
This sequence comes from Wollemia nobilis, assembly GCA_028583015.1. Classification (NCBI taxonomy): domain Eukaryota; kingdom Viridiplantae; phylum Streptophyta; class Pinopsida; order Araucariales; family Araucariaceae; genus Wollemia; species Wollemia nobilis. Next base: position 7,860,738 of record JAQPPZ010000440.1, read on the forward strand.
ACTTTCTCCTATCCTACTAACACCTATTTATTCTCTCCTTTTGCTTCTCCTCATAAAAAATTCCTAGCCATCTTGTCTAATTCTTTTCATATGGCATGTGGGGTAGCAATGATAGGAAAATTATATATTGGCATGGCCTAAATGACTAACTGTAAAAGAGTTAATATACTCCAAAATATTAACCATTTGTGAGGTCAATGGTTAATTTTATCTTTAATATAGTCCAAAAGATTCCTCTAAATAGTTATCTTTAGGCTTTTAAAATATAGAGGGACCCCCAAATAGACCACTAGGAGAGAAGCCCTCATGAATCCCAAAATCTCTAGAATTATGTCTTGAAGACTTTGATCAATATTTAAGAAGACCAGTTTAGATTTTTTATTGTTGATGACTTATTTTGTGGCCTTAATATAAACATTAAAAGTGTCTCTAATCATTTTTGCTTCCTTGGGGTTGGTCGCTCCCATAAATATTGTATCATATAGAACTATAGGTGAGTCAAAACCTCCTCACCCATCTTCATACCTGTGAGAAAATCTTGATATCTTCTCCTCAAGATAAGTATACCTAAACCTTCAGCTAGAACATGAAAAGGATAATAGGAATAAGGATCTCCCTGATAAAGGCCTTTGGTGGATCTAAATGGTTTTGAGGGAAGATCATTGATTAGCATTGAGTATGTCAATGTAGAGATGTAGTTAATAACCCATCCAATACAATATTTAGAGAATTCAAAGGCTACCATCATCCTTACCAATAAGCTCCACTCCACCTTATCATAAGATTTTAACATAACCAATTGTATGAAAATTTATTTATTGCCAAAGTTTTGCATTGAGTGTTTTAAATCTTAAGCTAGAACCACACCATCCAAGATCAAATTGCCCTCTACAAAAACCTCTTTTTCCAAGGAGATAATGCTATCTTGGATAGGTTTTAGCTACTCAACCATTACCTTTGTGATTATTTTGTATATGGTATTGCATAAGTCAACAAGTCTATAGTTTGAAATACACAAACCCTCATCCCATTTTGGAATTAATAAAATGAAGGTATTATTTAATCCTTAAAGAATTCTTTTATTAACCCTAGACTCATCTATAACAACTATTACATCATCCTCTAAACTATCCTATAAGGTTTAAAAAAACTTAATTGGGAAACTATCTAGACTTGGAGCTTTTTCTATACTTATTCCAAAGACTACCTCCTTCAATTACTCTCTATTAATGGGTTTAAGTAGGGTCTAGCTTTGTTCTTCACAGATGATATAGGATATAGAAGAAAGAACTTTGTCTTGAGCCTCTTCATCTTACATAAAAATTTCTTTAAAAAAATTAGCAAAATAATCCATTGAATGGGAGTGCATACGTGGAATTTATCAAAGAAGAGCCTAACCTCATCTTACAGAGCTTCCATATTGTTCTCTTACCTCCTAGCATAAGCAAACCAATGGAAAATTTTGGTATTTTTATCCCCTTCCTATAATCAAGTGGCTCTTACTTTTTGTTACTAGTAGATATCCTATTGGTTATGAATTGCTTCGTAAATGTTCCCTCCCTAAAAACTTTTTGCACCTCATCTCATCTGGCCATCAATGGAGCTCTTTAGACCTAGAATTTTGACTTGTTAGATCTCCTCCATTGTTTTAGCTAATCCTTAACATAGTTAAGCTACACGTGGAAGCTAAAAATTGGTGTCCCATACTTTGGACGTCCCTCTTCCCACTATTATAAGATTTTCTTTCAAAAATCCTCCTTTTGTAACCAAAAGTTTTTAAATCTAAAAAATTTCAAATTTTTCCCATCTTGATCCCCCCTCCAAAAAAATGGAAAAATGATCCAAGACCAATCCCTCCAAAATTTAGAAATTTAGGTTCCATTTCACAAATACCTCCTTCAAATATAGAAATCAATCTAACTTTACATTCCTACTATGTGGCTCCTTCCTCTTGTTAATCCAAGTATAACTAGTTATAGGGCATTTAATATCCATAAAATGTAATGCATAGATCTAGGCATTCATAAGTCGATCCCCTGAGTCCAACATCGGATTTCCTCGATATTTGGGTGATAGTTTAGCATTGAAATTTGCAGCGACAATCCAGTCTAGATCTTTCCTTAAGACTCTCATATTATGCACCACTCTCTACTAACAAATATATCCATCCACGTTTTGGGCCACATAGAAATTTATGATTAAGACTTGTTGAGTTATCACATTGTTCCTAAAATGGGATGTGAGGGCACCCCTCCAAGCCAAATGCTCTACTTTCATCCATTCAAGAGAGTTCCATAATATAACTATTCCCTCTTGAGGCCCCTTAAGTAGCCACTTCCATATGACCAACACCCCTCCAAAGTCTATGTACTATTTTACACATGAGATCCACTAACATTTTAGCCTCCTAGATAAGCAAAAAAAACCATTTTACTTTTCTCTAAGAGTTTTCAAACAACAAATTGATGGGTTTTACAAATACCCATGAATGTACAAATCAAATCATGATTGACTCTAATATAGAACTATTTCTTCTACTATAATTTGCTCAATGATGATCTTTGGTCTTGATTTAGACTATGGTAAGTATCCATTGACTCTTTGAGGTACCTCCTTGATTATTGATCATTTTTTTGTAGACAAAAAGAACATTTTTAGTAATGGTTTTTATCCTTCTTTAGTCTTCATTTGAGGTTTCTCCTTCAAAAAATCTATTAAAAAACTCTATCTACCTAAGAGAGGATTTGGAGGTTCCACATTGGGCCCTCCTAGGGTAGCATTCTCATCTAGGATTTTCCTCCACAAATTTCATAGTTTTTATGTTTACTATATATATATATATACATATATATACATAATAGGTTATATGTGGCTTCTATTGGGGGCCACTCCCATCACAATACGAAAATATTATATTTTATGTAGCATACATTTTTATCACGACTTTTTCATTTATTTTTTCTCTTAAATATATTCTTCAACTTTTTCAAAGTGTTATTTCCACAATCAACTCCTTGACATCATTTTTATTAAGACATAAAATCTCACTTGACTATTTGCCTTCAAAAATTTGAATTTCATAGGGATGAAGAGCAACACCATAATTCGCTAATTTATCTGCTACTCGATTTCCATATCTATAAGTATGCTCACACTGTTAGGATATTGCCTCTAGTAATAGATAATGAACATCAACAAAAACACTATTTTTTTTTTTTGGTAAGTAGTGTTTGTATTTACAGTGGGTTTTAACAAGGATCCCAAAACCTGATTACATAAGCAATGGGCCCAGGGCATCAATCCCTTGAAACCGAACACCAAAACAGAAATCCCGCTCAGTGGTAACAGTAAGCATGAAACAATCCCTCTCAGCGAGAAACAAACAAATAATAAAGAAAGTAGTTTTGGAGATCCCGCCCAGCGAGGAGTAGCCAAAAACCACCATAGAGAAGATCCCGCCCAGCAGGAAGCAAAGAAAAACCGTTACAATAAAATCTCGCCTCGCGGGAAGCAGTCAAAACCACCACAAACAGTATCGCCTAGCGGGAAGTAGCAGGGAAATCCCGTCATCCGAGAAACCAGCAGAAAAGAAAGGATCCCGCCTTGTGGGAAAACCTACAGATTTGGCGGATCCCGCCCTGTGGAGAAACCATCTCGCCCATCGAGAAAACATTTCGTTCAGTGAGAGCCATCCTGCAGGAAGATGACAGCCAGTACAGAGAGGATCCAGCCCATCAGGAAGCGACCAGAGAGCTGCACCATGAGGAACTCGCCCCGAGAAAATAGAAGAGGATCCCGTCCCGACAAAACAAAAAGAAACAACAGGTTAAGGGACCAGGGATCCAGGGACTGGGAATCCCGAGCGGGAAGAGGAAACAGTCATAGGGATGGGATCCTTAGGAACCAAAAAGTGGGATCTATGGTCTGCATGCATAGATCAGACCCCCAAGAATGAAACATGCGAAAAAGGAAACTCAGCAGCAGGGACCAAGAATCCCGTCCAAGCACGAGAGCAGCTTCAGGGAGCTGGGACTGGGAATGGGAACAACCTAGGCAGGGAAAATCCCCCCAAGGCCAAACTAGATGCCCAAGGTGTCCACCAAGGAGCAGAACCAGCATGAAGAAGCCTCCACATGGGAATAACAGCAGCCAGGATCCCGTCGAGGATTCACAAGCAAAAGGGGGAAAGAGGCCCCCCAGACCACCCCCAAAGCTGTGAGGACCTCAAGGGAGACCCTAGAAAGCTATCCAAACCCTAAACCATCACCTCCATCACACCGAGAAATGTAGGGGACCAGATCCATGTGAATAACCTGCAAAAAACCCCAGGGGGAAGCCTGAGGGAAAAAGGGAAGGGATCCCCAACCAAATAGGGATCCCTGGGAAGCACCAGTCTAAAAAAACAACCAAGGAAACCCTAGCCGACCGGGAGGGGCGCAGATAGTGGAGAAGGATCTCCCCCTAGGAGATCATCTGCAAACAACCACTCCCCGGGAGGGATGACCTGGGTTGAGCCAGGGACTGGGCAGGAACCAGGAGCCATGGGAGGGGGAGCAGGGGAGGGACCAGAGTCCTCCCCTCTCTACTTTCTTCCCTCCCCCTCATCGGTTTCACCAATACCTCCAATAATACTATTTTTTATCCAGTCTCCACATCCATTTTTGTTAATAGCATTGATGATAATTTGTGAGTCCCCCTCAATTGAAATATATTTCCATCCTTTTTTGTTGCAATTTTAATCCCTGTAAGAAGTGCCCTAGCCTCTGCATAGTTGTTAGTTGAAGTTCCATATGATTCTGAATAAGTGAGGAGAATTTTGCCTTCACTATTTCTAAAAACACCACCTCCACCAACTTTTCCTGGATTTCCTTTAGAAGCACCATCAAAATTAATTTTGATAAACCCAATTTCTGGACATTTCCATTTTACCATAGATCGAAGTAGATCCTTTGTTTTAATTCCGTTGTTGCAGATGACTCTTCCATGTATGTTCAAATCCTGTAGCCAAGTTATTAGCACCTCTTTTTCTTTTTTTGCAATTGAGACTTCCCATGATGAGCACCATATTTTTAGACATTCTACAAGAGAGGCACTAATACGGTTCCAAACTTGGGCATGATTTTGATATTTATTTTTAAAAATTATATTATTCCTTTCAAGCCATAAATTCCAACAAATAATGGCAGGGCCAATCCTCCAAAGAATACATAATGCTTTAGCTTTATTATAATTTATCCAACATTTTATCAACTCTTTCAATGTTGATGGAGCTACCCAATATAATTTCATATTTTTAAAAAATAACCCCAAATGGTGTGAGCAAACGGACAATGAAGAAGTAAATGGTCTGACATTTCTAAATCCTTCTCACACAAGGCACATCTGAAGGGTCCATAATATCCTCTTCTTTGTAGACTCTCTTCGGTAAGAATCTTACATTGAACTGCTAACCAAAGAAATGTTGAGGCCTTAGGGAGAGCCTCTAATGACCAAACGTTCTTCCAAGGAAAATCATTGGGAGAAGGAAATTTTGATTGTTCTAAATCCTCATATCCCAACTTGACTGAGTATCCACCATCCTTTGATAAATTCCAAACCAACTCATCCTTTCATGTAAAAATTGGCAAATAAAACTCTCGAAGCATATTTTGAAGTTCATCTACAATTTGTTTGAGTTCCTCTCCTTCAACCAGGTTACTAAAATAAATCCATGTTCTAGAGTTTTTGCTCATAATAATATAATATTTGACCTTTGGACCTTTACATGCTATGCACACTTGAGCCAATGGTTTCCATTTTGAGTCAGAGATAAGAGGATAAGGCTTCAACCAAGCATCAGACCAAAAATTTGCATAACTCCCCTCATTGACTGACCATCTAATATGTTTCTTTATCAAATGCAAACTCTCTGATATGAAGTTCCATGTTGACGATCCTTTGGGTAGAGTTCTTTTCCTAAACAATTTCATTGCATCAAGAGAACCTATATATTTTTGAAGTAATATTTTTGCCCAATTCTTTCTTTGATCTCTGAATAGTCTCCACCCAAGCTTTGCTCCTAATGCCAAATTCATAAGTCTACAATTTCACAAGCCTGCTCCTCCAATATTCTTTCCTTTGCAAACCCTATCCCACTTACAAAGAGGAAACCTAAAATTTTCCTCACAACCTTTCCATAGAAAGTCTCTTTGAATTTTATCCATTTTCTGATGCAATACCTATTGGCAGTCTTGAAAGTGACATCATATAAATAGGAATGGATTGCAAAGTAGTCTTTATGAGTTGTAGCCTTCCTGCCATGGTTAAGAACTTACCTTTCCAACCTGCCAAGCAAGCTTTCATTCTATCCAAAAAAGAGATCCAAAGCTCCTTTTTATTCCCTTTATCAGACAAAGGAATACCCAAGTAGGTTGATGGAAATTTTTCAATTTTGAACCCTAAAATATTCACAATAATTTGTTGTAAATCTAGGTAGTATTAATGAAAAAGATCCTAGATTTTGAAGTATTTACCAACTGTCCAATAGCCTTCTCATAACATGATAATATTGATTTGAACTCCATGGCCTCACTGACTGAGGGATGGCCCAAAAGAAAAGTATCATCAACAAATTGGAGATGAGATTCAAAGGGACCATTTTTTGCAACTTGAATACCCTTGATTTTTCCTTCCATTTTTGCCTTTGAAAAGGCTCTCCCTAATGCTTCTACCAGAATAATGAATAGATAAGGAGAAAGAGGATCACCTTGATGAAGTCCACAAGATGACTTGAAGTACCCAATAGGAGAACCATTGATCAAAATAGAAAATTTTGCAGTGCTATAACAACATTTAATCCACTCACACCAACTATAATCAAAGCCAAACTTTCTGAGAATAGCATGTAGAAAATTCTAGGAAACCCTATCATATGCTTTGTTCATATCTAATTTCAAAAGCATACCTAGTTTTTCATAGAATGAAGAGAATGTATGGCCTCTTGTGCAATAATTATACCATCAAGAATTTGTTTACCCTGAACAAAGCCACCTTGTTCCTCCGAGATAAGACACCCTAGAATGCCCTTTAACCTGTTTGCCATAATTTTTGAAATGATCTTATAAATCATATTACAAAGGCTTATTGGATGAAAGTTATCAAAATATTTTGTGTCATCTTTCTTGGGAACCAAGGTAATAAAAGTAGCATTGATCTCACTTATTATAGCCTTTCTTTTTCGAGCCTCTTCAACTGCATCTAACATATCACTCTTCAATAAATCCAAAAATTTTGAAAGAAAATTGCAGGAAATCCATCGGGGCCAGGTGCCTTGTTAGGATGGAAAGAGAAAACTGCTTCATGGAGCTCCTCCATAGAAATCTTCTTCATCAAGCTTTCATTTTGTCCCTGAGTGATAAGTGATGGAATATTTTGCAGAAGTTTTTCTTGTGCCTCCTTATCTTGCCTAGAATCTGATAAAATATTTTTGAAATAATTTATTGCTTCCTTCCTTATATCTTCTTCATCCTCAATATTTCTTCCATCTGGAGTTATAATATTTTTAATATGATGAACAAAAAATTTTTTTTGTTGTAGCATGAATTTTTTTGTATTTCTATCTCCTTCCTTGAGCCATTTCTCTCTAGATTTTTGGAACCAATATGACTCCTCCTTCTTCAATGCATTATGATAATCAGAAAGTAATTATTTTTCTTTCACATAAGAATCCTGGTCCATTCCATTAATTTCTACTATCTCTTGTAAATTTTTGAGCTTGGATTCAATTTCTTTTTTTCTTTAAAAATGTTACCAAAATATTTGACATTCCATATCTTCATTTGCTCCTTTAAATATTTCAACTTTTGAACAAACTTGTACATACATGATCCTTCAAATTTTGATTCATCCCACCATAACATAACCATATGGAAAAAATCAGGGTCTTGGAGCCACATAGACTGGAAGAGAAATGGCTTTGGATGACCATTGTTAGGTGACTCACAAGTCAAAAGAATGGGTTTGTGATCTGATCCTGCTCGTAATAAAATATCTGAAGAGATTGTATACTTTATTTGCAACCATTTATTGGATAACAAAAATCTATCTAGTCTTTCTGCTATATGATTTTTCCCAATGCGTCTATTATCCCATGTGTATTGAAAGCTTGAGGGACTAACATCCCAAAGGTCATTTGAATTGACAAATGAAGCAAAATCTTGCATTGATTTTGACCATCCTAGAATGCCACCCTTCTTTTCCAAAGGAGATATAACAATATTAAAATCACCCCCAAGAATCCATAGATCACAATGAATCATCATTGTATTTGACAAAAATATACTAAGGTCCTTCCAACATCTTTCACGAGGAGTAACTATAGTTGGAGCATATACATTTATAACCCCAACTTTGATGTTTTCCTCTTTCCTGCAAAATAATCCAACAACCCAATTACTTTTTGCTTCTAATAGTTGTCCATCCCATTTGCATTTATCCCATATTATTGCAATACCGCCTGAAGCTCCTGTAGAAGAAACTGCTAAACAATCACCTGCCTTCCAAATCTTCTTAAAAGCATCCTTACATTCCTCACTACTTAATTTTATTTCTTGTATTAAAATAAACTCAGGGCTATAACAACCTATTAATTCCTTAATAACTCTTTTTTAGGGGTTTTATTCATACCCCTAATATTCCATGATATCATTTTCATCATCAACACTTTTTATTTTTATTAGTGGGCTTAACCCCACTTCTTGTTAACACCTATGATATTTTTATTTGGCTTCCTAGATCAATATCCTTTTGAGTTTCTTTTTCTCTTTTTTCTTTCTGTGATAGCCTTCCTCTCCTTCTTCCATTCTTGCCACCACTCTCATCTTCATCAATCTCTTCCATTTTTTCATATTGTTCAAAATGGGACTTATCTTCTAAAGATTTATGTTGCCCTAAAGAGTCGAAAGTGCAAGGAATAGCCTCAATAACATTTTCTTCTTTATGTTGCCCTGAAAACTCTAAACTGCATAGATGATCCTCCATAGTCATCACTTTCTTATGTTGTACTGAAATACCTAAATTTCCTTGGATATCCTCTACAAGATTTTCTTTACTATACTGCTCTTGAAATCCTAAAGTGCAAGGAATACACTCCGTACTACTTTCATTTTTTTGTAAGGAGAAGATTTTAAGCTACTTGAGGATAATAAAGGTGATTTACCTAGATTAAGCTTGACCTCCTTCGCCTCATTTGCTTTAAAATTTGTCTCCCCATCTTCCTTTATATTAAAATTTGTCTTCCCCTCTTCCTTCGCACCTTTAGCTCCTTTTATATTTGAACTTGTGCATTGTACTTCCTCATCTCCCATATCATTTTTTCCTTCTAATGACTGATTCGAGTGAACTGTAATGGCCTTCACCATCTGATGATGTAGAGGGATTTTTCTAGCCACTTTCTTAGGAGTGGAAAATCCTTGATTTGACCTAGCTTCTCCTGTGATATGGTCTCCTTGTTTCAAATTGAAACTACCCTCATGCCCAAAAAATTCCATCTCTTCCTCCATTTTCACTTTGCAGTCTCTTGCCATGTGCCCAGTTTCATGATATTTGCGACATCGGAATGCAATGTTTTCATAATCCACTTGTTGATCCCATTCTCTTGATTCAGATTTAATCCTAATCGATTATGGTAAAGGATTAGAAATATCCATGGCAACACATATTCGAGTGTATACAACATGCCTTCTCTCCTTAGTAGTTGGTCCCTCCTGGATGAATTCACCTAGGGTATTACCAATATTCTTCAAAACCTCCTTATTGATGAGTTGATAAGGAAGTCCAAAAAGCCTAATCCATACTGGAAGCCTTTTAATAGTTTTTGTGTCCACAAAAAAATTCTCACTCCAAGGTCTTAAATATAATGCATCTTTACCCCTAAACCATGGGCCTCCATCCATTATTTTATCCCTTATTTATGAACTAGAGAAAATAATGAGAAAAAATCCTTTTGGAAGAAAAGTCATGGAGTAATTTGAATTCAATCCCCATTTCCACTTAATCCAATTTTGAATCTCAGAAAAACCTGGCCAATATCCATGAAACTTACAAATTAACCCTCTGGTTTTAAGAATCATTATATCATGCTCAATCATCTCATCCTTGATAATCACTTCTGGCGTAGAATCTGCTACCTGGACTGGGTTTTCCATAGATTCTCTCTTCTTCTTATTGCTAGGTAGGGCATCCAAACTTCCAACTTGGCCATTCACACTTTTAGTAAGCACTTTCACAAATGACTTTCTTTCCATGTTACCTAAATTTTTTGCACTCGCTATCGGTTGCACTCACTCCTGGCTCGTGCTTGCACTCGCTACCGATTGCACTCGCTCCCAACTCACGTTCGCACTCACTACCCATTGCACTCACTCCCGACTTGCACTCACACTCGCTACCGGTTGCACTCACTCCCATTTGGCTTGCATTCGCACTCTCTATTGGTTGCACTCACTCCTGGTTGGCTTGTGTTCACACTCATTACCAGCTGCACTTCCTTCGAGTGGCTATTGAAATAACATAAATTAACATTATCTTGAAATTTTATAAATATAATAACTCAAAATGATGTAAATAATTTTAATGTAATCAAAATTTAATGCAATGGTTCAAGCTTTGGCTCTTCTTCAGAAGGTCCAAGGTTCAAACCACGATGTGGGCGAGTGTGTGAGGGGGTGAGTGTGTGGTGGTTGTGTTAAATTCCCTATTGATAAGAATAGCTCTCGGCTTTAGGAGGGGTCGTAGGGGTTTCTCACACTAACCAAATAAAAAAAATATTAATATTGACTAATAAAATATTTTACATTTAATATACACAAATATTAGTTTTTTAAATTTATATTTGATTAAGTTGAATGGTTTATTTCCTTCATATCAATAAATTTTTTTAGCATTTACTATGAAATTAGAACCTTGGTTTATAATGTAAAATTTCTCCTTCCTTAATCTTGACTACTATACTTAGACATAACAATGATCATTATAATATGGAAGGATTTTGTCTAATTGATAAAGTTCAAAATTTTTCATAGTAAATAAATAATACAAATTCAATAAAATCTATAATAACCATGTTTGACTATTAATTTCTAAAATATAATGTATCATGTTACAATTAAAATATACATTATTTCAAGCCAAATAACAAGTAAGAGTTTAATACTTATCTTTATTTTTTGGGGGGATGGAGAGGGAAGAAAGTAGAGATGGGAGGGCTCTGGTCCCTCCCCTACTCCCCCTCCCATGGCTCCTGGTTTCTGCCCAGTCCCTTGCTCAACCCAGGTCATCCCTCTCGGGGAGTGGTTGTTTGCAGATGATCTCCTAGGGGGAGATCCTTCTCCACTATTTGCGCCCCTCCCGGCCGGCTAGGGTTTCATTGGTTATTTTTTCGGACTGGTGCTTCCCAGGGATCCCTGTTTGGTTGGGGATCCCTTCCATTTTCCCTCAGGCTTCCCCCTGGGGTTTTTTTGCAGGTTATTCACGTGGATCTGGTCCCCTGCGTTTCTCGGTGCGGTGGAGGTGATGGTTTAGGGTTTGGATAGCTTCCCCCTTTTTCTTGTGAATCCTCGGCGGGATCTGTGCTTGGACGAGATTCTTGGTCCTTGCTGTTGGGATCCTCTTCTATTTTCCCAGGGCGGGTTCCTTGTGGTGCAACTCTTTGGTCACTTCCTGATGGGCTGGATCCTCTCTGTGCTGGCTGTTGGCTTCCTGCAGGATGGCTCTCGCTGAACGAAATGTTTTATCGATGGGCGGGATGGTTTCTCCATAGGGCGGGATCCGCAAAATCCATCGGTTTTCCCGCGAGGCGGGATCCTTTCTTTTCTGCTGGTTTCCCGGATGGCGGGATTTCCCTGTTGCTTCCCGCTAGGTGGGACTGTTTGTGGTGGTTTTGACTGCTTCCCGCGAGGCGAGATTTTATTGTAACGGTTTTTCTTTGCTTCCTGCTGGGCGAGATCTTCTCGATGGTGGTTTTTGGCTACTCCCCACTGGGCGGGATCTCCAAAACTACTTTCTTTCTTATTTTTTTGTTTCCCGTTGAGAGGGATTGTTTCATGCTTACTATTACCGCTGGGCGGGATTTCTATTTTGGTGTTCAGTTTCAAGGGATTGATGCCCTAGGCCCATTGCTTATGTAATCAGGTTTTGGGATCCTTGTTAAAACCCATTGTAAATACAAACACTACTTACCAAAAAAAAAAATATACATTATTTCAAGATAAAGTAGTATTAAAAACACATTATCAAACAAACCAAAAAAAAATATATATATATATATATAATTTATTATTAATTTAAATTATAAGAATTAAGTATAATAACTTTTACATAAAACCATATAAATATTTATATTAATAAAAATATATAAAAATTTCATAGATTTGTATTTAAAATTATCAACATTCAGTATATAGTTATTTTTAAATCATTTATATAGGATTGTGATGGCCCCATCAGTATTACATCATGACTACATAGTGGTATTACAACAAGCTTGACCATATGTATCTTTAAAAGTTCGAAGAATTTTAATGTTTTTTTTTTTTTTTAAAGCGAAAAACCCCTTGCGGAGCTGCCTTGGTCTGAGAGACCATGAACAGGAGGTTCTACACCGTCAAAGTCACTCGGGGGTCGCACCCGACCCCTGCCCACACCAACATTATCAATTGGATTTTAGATACCCAATTTAGCTTTTTGGTAGGGTGGAGATTTGAACATGGGACCTCCCTTGGAGGATTGCCCTCTCCTCTCCAACTCACCTACAACACCTGGATAATTTTAATGTTAAACTAATAACATTTAATACCATTCAATTTATAATTTTTTTTACAGGGGAATAACCCCCTTTTCAACCTCTTTAAATATTTACTTCGAGTGAGGGGGGCTTAGGATTGGAACTGCAAAACCTCAAACTAACAAATACTTAAGTGAAACCAGACGATCTACTACCTCCGCCCATTCAATTTATAATTACTATTCATTATTTTTATTAATAATATTTGAAATAATAAATATTTTAAAATAAGTTTGAGAAATATTGAATATAATATAATTATCAAATCATGGTATTCAATATTGATGATAATATATTAATATCGAGAAATTATAAATATGTTTTAATTTTTTTATTATCTAAAAGTTTATTATTAATTATATAAGATTGTGTTGGAAATTTTACTTCTTTAAGAGTCTTCAAACAACAAATTGATGGGTTTTTCTAATATCCATGAATGTACAAATCAAATCATGATTGATTCTATATAGAACTATTTCTTCTAATATACTTTGTTCAATGATGATATTTGGTCTTGAATTAGACTTGGTAAGTATCCATTGACTCTTTGAGGTAAATCCTTGCTTATTGATCTTTTTCTAGTAAACAAAAAGAACATTTTTAGTGATGGTTTTTTATTATTCTTCAGTATCCATTTGAGGTTTTTCCTTCAAAAAATTTGTAAATAAACTCTATCTATCTAAGAGAGTATTTGGAGTTGCCTCCATTGGGTCCTCCTAGGGTAGCATTCTCATCTAGGGTTTTCCTCCACAACCTTCCACAATCATATAGGGTTTTTCCTCCATAACTTTCATAATTTAATGTTTACTATTTTATTGAAATCATATATTTTTTTATTAATTATGTAAGATTATCTTGAAATTTTATTAATATAATAACTCAAAATGATGCAAATAATTTTAATGTAATCAAAATTTAATATTGACTAGATAATTTTTTTACATTTAATACACATAAATATTAGTTTTTTAAATTTATATTTGATTAAGTTGAATGATTTTTTTGGTATTGATGGAAACGGGGGTTGAAAGGCCCTGACCCTTTACAAAGAGCTCAAAATTTGTATAGGAAAAAAAATAAGAGAAGATATGATATGATATCTTGTATTTATATTTATATGATATGATTTCCCTTTACAAAGAGCTCAAAATATGTATAGGAAAAAAATAAGAGAAGATATGATATAATATCTTGTATTTGTATTTATATGATATGCTTTATTTGATGTAATGATCATCAATGATCATGATTGGTTATCTTGTATTTTGTTGGTAGATTTGTTTTCTAACCCTTGTAAACGAGGGTTAGTTTGATTCCCCATGGGGTGTGTTAACCCACCCACTTTTTTTTTTTTTATTGTAAAGGCTTTTATCTTAATTTAATGTAAATTTCTTTTCATAAAAAAAAAAATATAAGAGAAGATCATACAAATGTAAGATAGCCCTATCTTAGTAAAACAAACAAACCTAGGCTAAAACTACTAATGGAGAGCTAAAATAATATCCTTCCCGTTATCTTTCTATTTGACAAGGCTTATGCAATGCTCACTGCTTTACATAACTGATAAAGAAATCATTGACAACAATGTAATTTAGTGTGCTCAAATCCTTCATCACATGATCCCAATAAGTATTCTACTTTGCTCTACCCTCTTTATTTGCTAGCTTCATTATCAATTCTTATAATATATTTCAATTCCATGGGGGCGTATGACCAAACCTTGAAATTCTCATATCTAACTGCCCTATTTGCCATTTTATCGATAAATTTGTTTCTCTCTATAAATATGTTTAATTTGAATTTCTTTTAGGTTTTCTAAAATAGTCCTCACATATGTAATTATTTGGAAAATGATAGAATTATTATTATTATTATTAATATTATTATTTTGAATAATACTTCTTATACGCATCCACCATGGGGATTGAACCCAGGTCACATCACCGATAATGCAAATGGCATCCTTACCGGTAGACCACACTCACGAGGATTATTTAGCTCCCATTTTTAAGGGAAGTTATATTATTTTTGGAACTCCCCTTGAAAATAATTCTCCTAAAACCCAAATTCACTGCAATCTGAAGGTCGTAAGTCGCCCTTGCTTTATCTTGGTGATTTTTGGTAATTCTTAGATCCTCGACATATATAGCCACTACCTAACCTTTGTCATTCCTGATGAGGCCCCTATGACCAACATGACCCGGGTTGCCTTTTGCAGGCCCATCAAAGTTAATTTTTACCTAGTCTTTGTGAGGACGTTCCCGTCTAGTATCTAGTCTCACCTTATTGATTTTTTCCATATTCAAGATTTTTTTTTCTCTAAAGAGGATCATTGCAATATTTTCCTAGCCGACAATGCTTTTAATGCAAATCCTCCAAGAGGGCTGTTTTTATCTTGGCATAAACCCCAATTATTTATTTAGTTTTATTTTTGAATACTCGTTTGTTTCTTTCCAACCAAATCCTCCAAAAAATATGTGGAATTCATTTTTGCCAAAAAATACTACTTCCTAAGTGCCACTATTCCCAAATCCTAATTAGAGAATCCGGAATGACCTAAGCAACATTAACTTCTCTCAATAACATATTTAGTATATCATGAAAAAAATCACGAAAAAAATCACAAGTTCCAAATAGGTGGTCCATGCACTCATCCTCTTTGTTACACAACACACAAACAATTGGAACCACAATATCTCTTTTGAACATATTATCTTTCGTGAGGATCTTATTGAGAATGACAGTCCAAAAAAAATAACAACCTTAGGAATGATGTTTAGTTTTCAAATTCTTTTAAGCTTGGGTTTCTCTGAGGTTACTTTACCCAAGACTCTATATCCATCCTTCACCAAGTACTAGCCTTGCTGGTTTCTTCCCTAAATTATTTGATCCTCCTCCGAACCTCTACCTAAATAATAACTCCTTAAAATATTTTGCATATCTTTACTCTCCAGGCCTTGCATATCTTCTTGCAGTATTTTCCACTCCTAAAAATCATTCACCCTATGAATGTAACCATTAATTTTCTTACCATAGGTTTTGGTTAAATGTTCTTTAATATCTTTGAACTTTTGTAGTTTTCTAAAGGCTCCTCTTGAATCCAAGGGTCTTTCCAAAAGTCTATTTTTTCCCCTGCCTACTCTCCATTTTAGACCTTGCCATAGAAATTTCCTACTATTGATAATATTTTACCAAAAAATAGATCCACGTGGAGGATTAGAACAATTGATAAAGTGGTTTATACCCTCCAAGTATTTATTTTGGATAATACTATCCCATTTCCCTCATACTTCAATGTAAAGCCTCCAACCATGTTTAGCTAGAAGGGTTCTATTTAGATCTCTCAACTTCCTCAATCCAAGACCCCCATTCTGTAAAGGCTAGAAGCAGGTATCCCAAGCTACCAGATGTATACATTTTTTACATTCAATACCATCTCATAAGATCTTTTTTGTAGTTTTTCTAAATTCTCTTCCACTTTCCTTGACATCCTTAGGAAAGACATAAAGTAAATAGAAAGGCTTAAGTTGAATGGTTTATTTCCTCCGTACAAATAATTTTTTTAACATTCACTATGAAATTGGAACCTTAGTTTATAATGTAAAATTTCTCCTTCCTTAATCCCAACTACTTCACTTAAACCTCACAATGATCATCATAAAATGGAAGGATTTTATCTAATTAATAAAGTTCAAATATTTTTCATAGTAAATAAATAATATAAATTCAATAAAATCTATAATAACCATGTTTGACTATTAATTTCTAAAATATAATGTATGATCTTACAATATTTTATACTGTTACAATTACAATATACATTATTTCAAGATAAAGTAGTATTTAAAAAAACATATTATTGTAAATTTTAAAAGTAAATTTATATAAAAAATCATTACTAATTTAAATTAATAAAAATTAAGCATAATAACTTTTATATAAACCATATAAAGAATTATATTAATTAAAAAATATAATAATTTCATAGGTTCTTATTTAAAATTATGAACATTAGGTATATAATTATTTTTTTGATTATTTACATAAGATTGTGATGGCCCCACTAGTGTTACATGATGACTACATAGTGGTATTACTGTTAGAGTTAAAGTGCACTATGCCTTCACCTTGACACTTGTCAGTTTCTCTTGACAAGTGTCATGTGTTGAATATAGGATTATGCTTATATATTGTAACCATTTCTATCAATAAAATCAAACCCCTTCAGTTTCAGTCCCAACATTTGGTATCAGAGCTCCAGGCTTTCTCTGGCCTTGTGAGCTTGAGGGGGGATTTCCCTCATGGAAATCCTCCCTCCCCCTCATCCTTTCCCCCTATTTTCGCCATTTTTTTTCAAAATAGGGAGTATGCTCTCCATTGTTTACAATGGATCAGAAACCAGACTTTTGGAAAAATCATGGCTCCCAAATTTTTTTTAGTGATCATTTTTCCCATATGTATCCGTCCGCAGAAATGGGATACCATTAATGGCTACCCCTGAAGCTTCAAGCTTGGAGTCATGAACTATTTTTTGCAATTTTTTTTAGGGATCATTTTTTTTACAAGTTGCAGGTAGATCTGGCAGGTTGTGGCACTGGTCTATTGAAGGCTGCTGGCCAAGAGAGATTTCAGAGCCTTGGAACAAATGTGAATGGAACCCATTTGGGGAATGTGATTCCACAGTGAAAAAACATTCATATCTGTATTAAAGGTCAGTGGGGCTTGCCACTGTGATTGCCACAACACCTGTTGTAAGAGCTGCGAGAATCTTCTTGTGTAAAGGGACATCCCCTACAAAATATTTTCCAACATATAATGTTTTCACAGGTTCATAAAGTCCAATCCGAAGTAGATAGAGGGTAGTCGAGGATGCCATCATCTTCATCCGTAGCACCACCGGCTAGCTTTGCGTGGGCATGCGCAGATCCACTAGGAATACTGCTTTCGTTGCATATCGCCGCTGCTTCGACGGAGAGTGGGAATGGAGGGGTGGCATCGACGTCATTCACCAAGAGACTGACATAGAGTGACATAAACAATGTAGCTGTGATGAGGCTTAAGAATGGGCCTGTGAGCCATCTCAATCTAGAGGAAATTCATCTCTGAAATCGATGACCCGGTGCGCTCGACTTTGCTATTTTTGATATGCTATAGTGAGGAGGTTGAACGCAAGATAATACCAAGTTTGATAAGCGAAGAGGTGAGATTTTAAATGTAGTGGAGGTTTCATGTCTTATACTACCTTTCGATTGCACCATTGTCATTGATGGATGTTTTTGAATGGCCATTGTTGCTGAAGGACATTTGCGACATATGGTGGGCGAATGACCAACGAATCAGATGGATAGGAGGTTGCATCAATGGGCACAATGCTATAAGAAATTTGTATTGCTCAGCGACCAAGCTGTTGATTCGGCATTTTGAATTTTGACCCCAACTAGATGATGGCGGATGACTTCGAGGGGTCCAAGATGCGGTGAATGCACCATTTGATGGCAATTTGATGGCTACCATTTGAAGAACCCCCAGCTTGTGTCACTGAATTTGAGCGGTGTATACTGCGTCTTGGCCTTCTAAATGTATTTGCAACTTGAGTCTATGTTTGGACAGCATCGTCTCTACGTAGAAGCACTGCGATTTCCTACGGAGGCTGGTCAGTAAATTGGCGTTTGGCACCTGAGCATCGTGAATGTTGGGGAGATTTAGGAGTATCACGTTGGCGCTATTTTTTTGTTGGTTCATTTTAAAGGTTTCTTTAAGATCTTTGAAGGACTCCCCACTGCCAACGTCCTTTGTGTTCACAGCAATGAACTCCGACGCTGTACCACGATCAAAGATATATCAAAAGGTCAACATATTTTTTTATGGTAGAGTCAAGTAATGCTGTAGTGGTGTAATTAGCTTGACTAAAACTGAAAGGTAACTCTTTGTTGATGTCGAAGGAAAGACTCACGTTGAATGTGGATCGTGCTGTTGAAGAGCGTGCGCGATGGAGCTGTTGTGCATGAGCTGCATCTGTCGGCCACTTGCGCATGAGAAGATGGTGTTTTATTTATTTTTTTAGTGAAGAAGTACAGTGTTTGGAAGTCACACGTCATAGGGAGTGCAGATGCGAAGTACAGTGTTTGGCCTTGTGTGGTTTGAAATTATTACGTGTTCACTTGTTGAAGGCACGTGTTATGCTTTATTATCTCCATCTCAAGGAGGAGGATTGAGGCATTAATGTTTTTTTTGTATTGCAAGTGGGTGGGTATTTTTTAAAAGGGACACTAAACTCTTTAGATCATAATGGTTCAAATTGTTTTTAATCAAAACAAAAGGAAATATTTCATAAAGTGGAGGAGCACTTTATTGGCATGTAAGACAAACATGAGAGTGGGTGGTTTATATAGGCCCATGTAATTCCTTTGTGAGGGAAAATTGAGAGACTGTTTTTTTTTTCCCAGAGAGCGATGCCGCCACAGTGCGAGGTTTTACTTGTTGTCTTGGAGAGGCATGTTGTTTTTCATTATGATGAAGGCCCCTTTGATAATGGAATATAGGGGTATTTATAGTCGTTGGAAATGTTTTTCCATGACGGACACAATGGTGGTGTCATATTGTAATTTTGAGGCTATTTCAATTCAGTTTTTTTAGCCTCAAAGTTTTTCTACCTTGGAGTGCACTCTCGATTGTACCCAAAACTCCCAAGGTACTTTCATATGTGATCCTTGTACCTAGTGATCTTTTCTATACACTTGGCGAATGCAGTGGCTGGTTACCCATGCATTTTGGTGGGATGACATGGTCACCATAAGGACACTTATACTAGGGACTACAGACAAAGACACCCTAGACTCTATCCAAGGTTTTTTCGGATCTACTTCTGAAGACTATAGACGAAGACACTTCAAAATATTCTCTTCTTTTCTTCTTCTCTCCTCCTATTTTGATCTATGGCTCATTTTATTGTATTGAGTGCATTTTCGACAGAGACCGACACTCTTATATGGCTCATTTTTCCTTTGTATTAGGTGCATTTTTTGGTAGAGATCGACACCTTCTAGATTGAGTTCACCATGAGGAGGGATTTCATACTCATGGTGAATCTAGTCAGTGACCTACGAGAGGCAACATCCTCTGAGGATGACCTGTAGAGGCAATAGACCTAGAAGTGGTTAACCCTGAGGCACCCATGATGACCCTGAGACACTTAGACGGATGACCCAGTGGCAACAGACCCGTGATAGTGGCTGACCCTGAGGCAACAGATCGAGATGTATACACAGTGAATCTAGCATTATTCACAGTTGGAGAGCCAAGTGCAAAGAGCACGAGCCTAGACCAAATCAACAATAAGAAAGGATGATAGGTTGTTTTAGAGAAGTCAACATTAAGGGGGAATGTTACCTAATGTTGACTTGTTTTGTTTCTTCTTTAGTTAGGATAGTGCACTTTAAGGGGGAATGTTAGAGTTAAAGTGCACTATGCCTTCACCTTGACACTTGTCAGTTTCTCTTGACATGTGTCATGTGTTGAATATAGGCTTATGCCTATATATTGTAACCGTGTTTCATTTATAATTTTATCTCATTGTGTTCATTTCAATATCAGTGCTAAAATTACGTTAGAGTTAAAGTGCACTATGCCTTCACCTTGACACTTGTTAGTTTCTCTTGACAAGTGTCATGTGTTGAATATAGGCTTATGCCTATATATTGTAACCATTTCTATCAATAAAATCAAACCCCTTCAGTTTTAGTCCCAACAATTACAACAATCTATACATGTATTCTTAAAAGTTTGAAGAATTTCATGTTTAGGTTCCCATTTAAAATTATGAACATTCAATATATAATTATTTTTTTAATTATTCATATGGGATTGTGATGGCCTCACAAGTGTTACATCATGACTACATAGTGGTATTACAACAAGCTTGACCATTATGCATGTATTCTTAAAAGTTTGAAAAATTTCCCGTGTTAAACTAATATCATATTTTTCAATGAGTTTACACAGGGTTTTTATAAGGAGTTTAGTTTTCCTCATACTGATTGGGGTTTGAACCTTAAACCTCTCAAGAGAGACCAATGTTAAACTAATATCATTCAATTTATATTTTTTGTTTACAAGGGAATAACCTCATGCCCAACCTTTTAAAATGTTTACTACGAGTGAGCGGGGCTTGGAGGGGCTTAATATTGGAACCACAGAACCTCAAGCTCAAGCTAGCAAACACTCAAGCAAAACTAGTCGGTCTACTACCTTCGTCCATTCAATTTATAATTATTATTCATTAATTTTATTAATAATATTTGAAATAATAAATATTTTTAAATAAATTTGAGAAACATTGAATATAATATAATTATCAAAGCAGGGTATTCAATATTAGTGAAAATATATTAATATCAAGAATTTGTTAATATGATGCAACATTTATTAATTATAAATATGTTTTAATTTTTTTTAATCTAAAAGTTTATTATTAATTATATAAGATTGTCTTGGAAATTATTAATGTAAAATATAAATGTTTGTCTCCTTGTATTAAATGTCTCCTTGTATTAAATGGAGGACCTCAACTAAACTTTTAAGGTGAAGATTAGGGTTTGAATCTTATAATGTATATGTATGTAATTTTAATATTTTTAATAACATGATAAAAATTAAAGTAGTTTTTAGTGATCCTTATAGAGGATGCTATTTATCCAATACATGTTTATCTAATAATATGATAAAAAAATCCCCATGGCGGATGTATAAGAAGTATTTACTCAAAAATAAATAAATAAATAATAATAAAATTATGATAAAAATAAAGGTTTTGGAGACTTATTTATGGGGAGGGTGTCTTAAATGTACCCTAAGTTGAATGCTTCGACTGTTATTGTATCTTTCCAACAACAACAAATTTAAAAGTAAAATAGTTTTTAATGTTTACATTTCCATAGGTCATATAAAACTATCCTTATAAAAGATGTTATTTAACCAATATATATTTATCTAGCCAAACTCATGGTAGAAGTATAGTGTACAACATTGATTAATACGAGTGGGTTGATTCAATCCTATATATCTATGTAAATGTTGTTTCAATTCTCTATACAAAAATTCAATATTTATAATCAATATTTATATTTCTAGCTATTAATATAATAATGAATTTAAATGAATATTTTTAAAAAGATTTAAAATTAATTTTCAAAACAAATATACCTAGAAATGTTAAAAAATAATTAATTCAATTAAATATTTATCTTTATATTTATTAAATTAATTTAAATTATTATCTAATAAATATTTAGACTAAAATAAAATAATCTTTTATGTTTAAATGTCACATGTCAATAATCATAAATCATATAAAAAATCTTTATAAAAAATATCATCATTAAATATATGTATATCCAACTTTAAAATATAATTAAATAAAATAATAAAAATGAAATAGCAAAACTTAAAGCCATCCTAACTAAGTTTTGTACGAAAATTCTATTTGACCACTATCTTAGGAAATGAAGAAATTATGCATACCTCCCAAATCTTCCATATTAAAGCATATCATGTTTGCTATTGACCTTTCATTTCCCAAAAATAACTATAGAAATTTCGACTTTTCTTCCAAAATCTTTACCAAGCTAATTTATAACAAAATCTATTATTAAAAATCTTAAATATTTTCGAAATCTACTTAGTTTCTTACAAACTTTAATATTTTATATATTAATACATATATGGATATAAATAATAATTATATGTTATTTTAGGCTTAATCACCACTCAAATTTTCAAAGCCTTAACTTATGCCTGACGGCATCTTAGCCAGTGCTAATACGAGATTTATTTAACCAATCACCATTGACCACATGTGCTTGTTGAGATCCCGGCAACAACCCCCACCAGCCAATCACGCGGTTCCCTCTGACACCTCCGTTGAGACGAAAGAGACCCGAAATGCACGTACATACCCGTCAACTGACGGGAAAACCTTCCCTCGGGGTTTTAAACGAACCAAACGGTCTGTCTTCCCCCCGTTTCCCGTCAACTCACGGCGACGTGAAACCCCTGCAGGGAACGGAACTCGTGACGGAATCGAAGAAAGTCGCCGTCATGATATAATTGTTGGCTCAGGAAACTGACGCGAAAGGGGCGCGAACTCCCAGAAACAAACACGACACCTCCCCACTCCCACGACTGCGAGACCAGAATTCCCCATCCATCAAACGATGAACAGTTTTAAGGCATCCTACTACATCTATATATACTCTATGTTCTGCAAAGCCAGGACAAATACAAAGGGGCTTTTATATCCATCGAAATCCTTGGGCTAAAATATCAAGAAAAAACCAACGGAATACGGTCCCGTTTGGCGGAGAACTGCTAATTTCAGTCGGCAAAATTTACTGCGCTAGAATGGTGTTCTTCGCTTTTGTTACTGAGCAGTGAAAGGGGTTGAAGAATCTCAATGGCGACGTTGCTTCTGTGGGCATCGGATGAAAATGGTTCGGGTGGTAATACTAGTGTTAACGGGAATGGTAATTCTGAGAGACGTAATAGCAAGGAGGTTTTGCAGTTCCAGAGCTCCTCCAAGGCCTGTGAAAAAGTTCCCGCAAAGAAGGTCAAGATCAATGGTGGAGCACAGCGGAAGCAGCCCCAGCGGGGGCTTGGCGTGGCGCAGCTCGAACGGTTGAGATTGCAGGAGCAGAAGAAGAGGTTGCAGGAAGATACTGCGCTGGTGGCGGGTTCCCGTATGGCGCAACCTCAGCAGCCGTATGTGACACCACCGTATGGATATGCGAGGCACGGGCACGGCGTTTACGGGCCGTTCTCGCTGGTGGACATCCGCCATCCACACGCCAGGCACATGTCTGCGTGTCCTTTGTTACGGCCGGTCCCGGGTTCGAATCCCGCCGGAGCTCAATTGCCTTTTCTTCACAAGTATGGACTACAAGAGGGGCAACCTTTCGTGACTAACGGTAACTTTGCGGGTGTGGAGGAGGACAATAGGCTTAGAGGCCTGCCGCAGAATATTTATCCCTTCGGCCGTAAGGAAACGGAGGCGGCGTTTCTGAAGCCGCCTTGTAACTTCGTCATGGATAGTCAATTTGCTGAAACGTCGGAAATGATGCCTCACTGTGGTCCTTTTCTTCCAAGCTTTGCAGCATCAAAGGTATGAGTCTGTATATCTAAATATTTGCTCAGGTTTACTCATTTCTTCGTAACGTGGTTGTCGATTTTGTTTTTCAAGCGGTTTTGAAGAATCCTGTTCTACACTGCTTAATTTTGCAACTTCTTTGAGTGCGTCGTTTTGTTGTTCGCTTTGTACCGAGAATGTTTGTAGTATGCGAAATTTTTCATTATCCGAGAGAGATGCTTCTCCTGAAAGGAAAATCTCCGTATTCTGTTGGTCTAAAGAAGTCTGTGAAACTGTTTATCCTGATCTGTACCCGATAGTTTGTGTTTTTCGATGTATTTTTTCTGTACCGTGAACTATTGTCCAATAGCAAAATATTACAGTACATTTCAGCCGTAAAGATACAGAATCTGGTCCCTTTCTCTCTTCAGGTCTCTAAGATCAGTTTAGCATCTATATCTTGTCCAAAGCTGCAAATTTTCTCAGTATTTTTCAACCTCTAAGGCAAGTATTTGCTAACTATGAAAGCAAATTGATTCTACTAAGGTTTTTAGCACTTTAGAGTGATCTTCACTGGGCGTCTGGTCTCAACATCTCTTGCTGTCTTCCTAGTTGAAATAATTCCAATTTCTGAAGGCATCAGATGATCCTCAACAGGTTTTTCTACTAAAATGAGAGAACAATTCACTGTTCCACTTTATAGTTTACTCAGTACTGGCGCTGCTCAGCATCAAGTGTAAATATTATTCCCGAAACTAACAGAGAGGGTTTTGCGACCGCAGGTTGGCGTTCCGTTCACAGTAGACCAGCCGAAGGAGCTCTCTTCTTTCCAAAATTTCTACGACAACTCGAATTGGTTTGACCCTGCGGGAACTAAGGCAAGCCCAAAGAAACAAGGCTCTAAGAGTCTTCTAATTTAATCTTCTGTTCTTCATGTTTGTTTTATCTTTGCCATGACGATGCAAAATTGATAATAATACGCCATAACCGGCAACAACCCTTTGTGGCTCAGGATCATCCATGGTACACGATGCAGCAGAGGCAAAAACATGCGCACAATTTTACTGCTGCCTTGGACCTCAAGCTTTCCGCCGGGGAGGGGGAGGGTAACGTAAACCCCGACATTAGAGATCGGCCAGGGTTTCGAAGCTTGGTCCGCGGTTCCTCCAATTCTCTACGGTAAGACTTATTTCGCTTTCGCTTTCACTTTCATCTGTACTGCAAGAAAAATGAAAGCAAAATTACCGTTTCATTCCACGATTTTTTCGTCAATCTTCTCAGAAGAACTGCTTACCTTTCACTTTCATCAAGAAATTGGAAGTAAAAATATCAATTCATTCCACGATTATTTTATTTTTTTCGTCAATCTTTACAGGAGTGATACGCGCGCCGTATTCCACCAAGAAAGCATAAAATCTTCCGGCTACGGCTCATGCCGCGACGCTATCATGACTTCTCGGAAGAACAACCCTAACCAGAGCCGCAAACGACAGCGACGCGAGGAAGGCGGCGGCCAGGGGGCCGACTTTCTGGCTTTGAAATTAACTACCTCGCCGAGGGAGACACACAGTAATAATGCCGACGACAAAATATGTGATATCCATGGAAGCATCTCGTCTGCCATTAAAGAACATCCGGTATATCACTTATTTGTGTACTGTCTCTTCTTTATTAAAAGGTGGTGGATGTG
This sequence comes from Wollemia nobilis, assembly GCA_028583015.1. Lineage (NCBI taxonomy): Eukaryota > Viridiplantae > Streptophyta > Pinopsida > Araucariales > Araucariaceae > Wollemia > Wollemia nobilis. The sequence continues at coordinate 7,886,367 of JAQPPZ010000440.1, forward strand.
TGAATCCAAGTGAATCGAACCTGTGACCTGGTGGATGCACGAGTCTAATTTTGTTTTACTGTGTGCAGGCAAATACTGCAGAAGAAAAGGCTGAGGCTGTCCATACCCATATGTTTCTGCCAACATTCGAAAAGGACGAGCTGGTGATGAATGAGGAATATCCCCCTCTGTTGGAAATTAGCAGCAACAGTGCATCTGGTGCTTCTACGGATGCTGGCTCTGTTGCTTGTCATTCGCCTACTCCATTAGATCTTTCCTTAAAGTTAGCAATATAGTTTTGGAATCTTTAAGGACAAAATAACTTACTCTTTATTAGATCTTTCCTTAAAGTTAGCAATATAGTTTTGGAATCTTTAAGGACAAAATAACTTACTCCTTATTATTCGATCTTGTATATCCTCTGTCTGAAACATACAGCGTAACCGCCAGAACACAATATTTAGTGTTTGGAAGCAATAGATCTAAATGTTAGGTTACATTCTGGTGTTTTGCATCTTAGATTTAGTAAAGCAATTTAATCTTGTAGCCTTTGCTTTTGGTGTAAGAATTATTCTATTTTACCTTCCTCTTAAATATTTTTATGTCATAGTATATTTAAAAAGATTAGAAAGGTTATCCTTAACAACATATAAATATGGAACTTAATATATAATATTTACTTATAAAAAATTATAAATAATTTTTAATATAGATATATTTGTCATTTATTAGAAAGGTTATCCTTAACAACATCCATGTGAATTTTATTTTTTATATAAAAATAGAATATATATATATATATATTCAAAAGAATTTGATTGAACTTCTCTTCAAGCTTTGAATTAGATAATAAAATCTTCATTGTCATTTGTTTAGTTAATATGGATTGTGATTTTTATTGGTTGTGTTAAGATAATACAATGAGATATATAGGATATTTTAATTTCAATTGTAATTTATTTTAAGATAATATTTTGATTGATTGTTAGAAGGTGAATTATATTAAAATATTTTTTAAATTAGTTATATAGGACTGGAATGGTCCTATCTATATTACATCAATGACTATATAGTGGTGTTACAAAATAGTATCAACTTTTCACTTATGTATTTATCACTACTTAAGATTCAAACATGATTTTTTCTCTTGAGGAATTTATCAAATTGAACTAGTATCATTTGATAAAATATACTAAATAAATATTTAATTTATTTAGTAATTATTTTTTTAAGTATTTATTTATACTAAAATTATTGTTAACTAAAAATATTTTACAATATTTTATATACATATAAGAGAATGTAATATATGTAAAGGTTTATTTTTTTATTGCAATCTTTTTAATGATGTAATTTATTTTAAGATAATGCTTATTTTTAATATTTATAAAAATTATATATATTTTTTAAATAATAGCACAAATATTTATAGAAATAATTGTATAGTCATTTATATATGCAAGAGAAGTCCAACAAAGTTTTAATAAAAAAGAATTATTGGAATAAAATTAAGTTTTTATTCTAAATCAAACTCAATTACATAGTACATTATGGCATATTTTTTCTCTAATATAAATAATAAAATATTAATTTATAGCATTAAAATTTGTATTTATTAAAAAATATCCAACTTTATTAATTTAATTCTAGTTGACTAGATTAGATATAAAGGATATATATCTAAAAACACTGAGAGTTATCAATCTCGAGGCGCCTATCAAAATAAATTAGTCCGTTGTTTTAGTTTAAATATTTTAAATGTTTGCAACGATTGGTTAGTTTGCTATTTTAGCTTAAATATTTTAAATATTTTTGTTAATGTCGGTTTTTTTAATAAAAATTGTTTATGGCGTGACATGTATGACCTCTTTGCCTCCCACCCCCTGTCTGCAATTGTAGGAACGCCTCTTGGCATAATTAATTTTTGTCATTAAATTAATAATTTTAGTTTCTCAAATATATTAACTAAAATTAAAATTTTATATATAAAGGTGAAAATTAATATTTAAGCATCAGAAAATGTGTGAATGGGGAGTGATTGCAATTCAAGAGTGAGTAGGAGAAAGCATGAGTAAGAAGTAGGAAGTAGATAGCAAAGTGCAATCAAGGAACAAGTGCCACTTCTTGCTTCAAATCTTAGGAGAAGCTTTGAAGGATTCATGTGAAGAAAATCTAGGTAACATGGCAAGAAAGTTGAAAGTCCTTACTGAAAGCAATGATGGCCTATTTGAAAGCATGAATGCCTTAGTTAGTGATAAGAGAAAGAGTGAATCTATGGCAAACCCTATCCAAGTAGTAACTAATACTCCATAACTGATTATCAAGGATGAGAAGATTGGGCATGATACAATGGTTCTTAAAATTAAAGGGTTAATATGTAAGTTTCATGGATACTAGCCAAGTTTTTATGAGATTCAAAATTGGATCAAGTGGAAGTGGAAATTAAATTCAAATTACTCCATGAATTTTCTTCCAAAAGGATTTTTCTTCGTTATTTTCTCCAATTCATAAATAAGGGATAAAATAATGGATGGAGGCCCTTGGTTTAGGGGTAAAGATGCATTATATTTAAGACCTTGGGATAAGAATTTTTCTATGGAGATAGAGGCTATTAAAATCCTTTCGGTATGAATTAGGATTTTTGAACTTCCTTATTGACTCACCAATGAGGAGGTTTTAGAGAATATTGGTAATAATCTAGGTGAATTCATCCAGGAGGGACCAACTACTAAGGAGAGAAGGCATGTTGTATACACTCGAATATGTGTTTCCATGGATATTTCAAAATCTTTGCAGTAGTCCATTAGAGTTAAATTTGAATTAAGATAATAGGATCATCAAGTGGATTATAAAAACATTATATTCTATTGTTGTAAATATCATGAAATAGAACACATGGCAAGAGAATGCAAATTAAAAATGATGGATAAAGAGATGGAAATATTTTGGCATGAGGGCAGCTTCAATATGAAACAAGGAGATTATATCATAGGAGAAGCTAGGTTAAATCAAGGATTTTCCACTCCTAAGAAAGTGAGAAGAAAAAACCCTTTGTATCATTGGATGACAAAGGTCATTATACTTCACTTGAATCAATCATTAAAAGAAAAGAAGGACATGAAGGATGAGGAGGTACAATGTGAAAATTCAAATATAGAAGGAGCTAAAGGTACGAAGGAAGAAGGGAAGGAAAATTTTAAAGTAAATAAAGACAAAGAGGTACATTTTAAAGAAAATGAGATGAAGGAGGTCGAGCTTAATCTAGATAAATCATCTTTATTTTCCTCAAGTAGCATAAAATATTCTCCTTACAATAAAAATGAAAGTAGTATAAAGTGTATTCATTACACTTTACATTTCAAAAGTAGTACAATAAAGAAAAGCATAAGGAGAATATCCAAAGAAATTTAGGATTTTCATGTCAACATAAGAAAGTAATGACTATAGAGGATCATCTATGCACTTTAGGGTTTTTAGGGTAATATAAAGGACAAAATGCTAATGAGGCTATTCCTTGCATCTTAGATTCTTTAGAAAAACATAAATCTTTAGAAGATAAGTCTCATTATGAACAATATGAAAGATTAGAAGGGATTTATGAAGATGAGAGTGTTAGTGGAAATGGAAATAGGAAGACCATCAAAGTAGGAATGAAAAGAAAGAAAAAACTCAAAAGGATATTGGTATGGGAAGCCAAATAAATATATCATAGATATTAACAAGAAGTGGGGCTAAGCATAATAATAAAAATAAAAAAGTGTTGTTCATGAAAATAATATCATAGAATGTTAGGGAGATGAATAAGACCCTAAAAAATATTTATTAAGGAATTAATAAGTTTTTATAGTCTTGAGTTTATTTTAATACAAGAAATAAATTTAAGAATATTTGGAAGATGGATGATTGTCTAGAAATTTCTTCTATAGGAGCTTTAGGTGGTATTTCAATAATATGGGACAAATGCAAATAGGATGGGAAATTATTATAAGCAAAAATTAATTAGGTTATTCGATTATTTTATAGAAAAGAGGAAAACATTAAAGTTAGGGTTACAAATGTTTATGCTCCAACTATAGTTACTCCTTATGAAAGATGTTGGAAGGACCTTAGCATATTTATGTCAAAAACAATGATGACTCATTGTGGTCTATGAATTCTTGGGGGTGATTTTAACATTATTCTATATCCTTTGGAAAAGAAGGGTGGTGTTCCAAGATGGTCTAAATCAATGCAAGATTTTGCTTCATTTGTTAATTCAAATGACCTTTGGGATGTTAATCCTTCAAGTTTTTAATATACATAGGATAATAAATGCTAGGCAAACTCACATAGTGGAAAGATTGATAGATTATTTTTATCCAATAAATAGATGCAAATAAAGTATACAATCTCTTCAGATATTTTATTGTAAGTAGGATGAGATCACCAACCCGTTATTTTGACTTGTGAGTTACCTAATAATGATTATCCAAATCCATTTTTCTTCCAATCTATGTGGCTCTAAGACCTTGAATTTTTCTAGATGGTTATGTTATGGTGGGATGAGTCAAAATTTAAAGGATCTTGTATGAAAAAATTTGTTCAAAATATTAAATATTTAAAGGAGCAAATGAAGATTCAGAAAACCAAATATTTTGGTAATATTTTTAAAGAAATTGAATCTAAGCTCAAAAAATATAAGAGATAATATAAAGTAATGGAATGGATCAAAATTCGTATGTGAAAAAAATAATTACTTTTTTATTATCATAATACATTGAAAAATGAGTCATATTCGTTCCAAAAATCTAGAGAGAAATGACTCAAGGAAGGAGATACAAATACAAAAAAATCATTGCTACAATGAAAACATTTATTTTCATCACATCAAAAATATTTTAACTCTATATGGAAGAAATATCAAGTATGAAGAAGATATAAGGAAGGAAGCAATTAATTATTTAAAAAATATTTTGTTAGATACTAGGCAAGATAAGGAGGCACAAGATAAGATTTTGTAAAATATTCCATAAATTATCACACATGGACAAAATGAAATATTTATGAAGAATATGTCAAAGGAGGAGTCCCATGAAGTAGTTTTCTCTTTCCATCCTAACAAGGCACTAGCCCCAAAGGATTTATTACAATTTTCTTCCAAAATTTTTGGGATTTACTGAAGAGTGGTTTGTTAGTTGCAATTGAAGGGACATGGAAAAGGAAGGCTATAATAAGTGAAGGAATGCCACTTTTATTATGTTGGTTCCCAAGAAATATGAGATAAAATATTTTGATAATTTTTGTTCAATAAGCCTTTGTAATATGATTTATAAGATCATTTCAAAAATTATGGTAAACATGTTGAAGGGCATTCTAGGTTGTGTTATATGAGAGGAACAAGGTGGTTTTTTTCATGGTAAAAAAAATTCTTTATGGTATAATTATTGCAAAGAAGGCCATACATTCTATTCATTCCATGAAAAACTAGGTATACTTATGAAATTAGATATAAAAAAAACATATGATACTATTTTCTAGAATTTTTAACATGTTATTCTCAAATAATTTTCTTTGATTATAATTGGTGTTAATGGATTAAATGTTATAGGTCTAAATGTTTTTATATTTTTATCAATGGTTCTCCTACTGGTTACTTCAAGTTATCTTTTGGACTCTGTCAAGGTGAGAGGAAGTGATGTAGTAACAAACACATCACCTTCCTAATAAGACTCAGTTCAAAATCATATTTTCTTCCTCAATAATCTGGCCATTAACAACCGTTCATTTTTGTCATTCAAACCATAATCATACAATCAAATGGGAAATCATTCAATTTTATAATCGTACAATCTAGGTAGCAATCGTATAACTCAGGAAACCATTCAATCTGGGCAACCGTATAATAACTTGGTATTCATTCAATTTAACAGGTAACTATACAATAACTTGATAATCGTTCAATCTAGTAGGTAACCATATGACCCAAGCAATCATAAATCTAGCGTTCAACTATTCACTTGTACGCTCACTCCTTAATTGTTGTAGTTTATCATAAAATTATACGATTCCAACCCTAACCTTAATTATACCATTCCACCTTTGTACGATAAGTTTGATGCACTCCAAGTTAATATTCTATGCTACTTTCAATATATTCTTCCACATCATTTACAGGTAATATTTCCTTCTTGATGTACATTCAAATTTACTCTCAATAAATCACAACTATACAGTCTACTTCCTCACAACTACATATCTGTATGATCTACTTATTCATAACTATACTCACAACTGTACATTTTGCTTAGTCATAACTACACTTACAACTACATGGTTTATTTTTCTTGGTACAACCATGCATTGTATATTAGTGTTCCTTCACTAAATAGTTGATTGATAATATTTCATCATTATACGATTACAATTCCCACAAATTGATCACTTAATAATTCATTTGAATGATAGCTCAAATCATTGACTATTAAATTTAGTTTAATACTATTTGGATTTCCTTTCTCATGGTTGATCTTCTTTCTAAAATGTATCAGGTTGAACAGTCTTATACATGCATCAGAGTGGAACTAAAACAACTTTGACAATACTCATTAGAATCATCAAGTCCTATGGCACAACCTTGTGCCTACAAATTCCTCTTATGCGAACACAAGGCACTTTATCGATGTCCTCATCTCTGCTATTGGATAGTCAAATTTCTTTTCATTCACAAGTCATTCATTTAGCCCTGGTTCATCCATTTACCAATGTTTCTTTGTGTTTCCTATAATAATACTAATTTTTCTCTTGGACCCAGTTTTCCATCTCAACCACCCTCCCAAAATGGATAATAATGGTCCTTATATAGAAGAAAGAACCATTTTAAACGATTGGTCTTTCACTTCCCTTTTAACTCCTCAAACACTCCATATTTTTTTCATCCCTTTATAGCCAATAAAATTTTAATTTATACGCTTGTGAAGTAATTATTGGATGGGCAACAGTTACCTTACTTGTAATTGTTCATATGCTCCTACATCTAGAAGCATTAGGGAGAGATTTATCAAAGGAAAAAATAGAAATAAAATTCTAAGGTATTCAAGTTGTGAATAATGGTCCCTCTAGATCTCATCTCTAATTTGTTGATGATACTTTTCTTTTAGGCCTTCCCTCAATCAATGAAGCCATGGAGTCTAAATCAATTTTATCATGCTATGAGAAGGCTACTAGATAGTTGGTTAATATGACAAAGTACAATATTTTTCATTAATACTACCCTAGATTTACAAAAAATTATTGTGAATATTTTAGGGTTTAAAATTGAAAAAAATTCATCAACCTACTTGGGTATACCTTTGTCTCATCATGGAAATAAAAAGGAACTTTGGATCTCTTTTTTGGATAGAATGAAAGCTCGTTTAGAAGGTTGGAAAGATAAGTTATTAACCATGGTAGGAAGGCTACAAATCATAAAGACAACATTGCAATCCATCCCTATTTATATGATATCACTTTCATAGAGACTTTCTCTAGAAAGGTTGTGAGGAAAAATTTAGGTCTCCTCTTTGTAAGTGGGATGGGGTTTGCAAAGGAAAAAATATGAGGAGCAAACTTGCAAAATTGTAGACTTATGAAGTTGGCATTAGAGGAAAAGCTTGGGTGGAGATTATTTAGAGATCAAGAGGTAGGGGTCAAGCCCTGACATGTCAACATATGACCAAGAAATCATGAAATTATTTCAAAAAAAATGTCAACTACTCCTGCTCATCCATGGATAAGGCTTTACCTAGCTTAAGGATTCTTGGGATATCCTTAGAACCTAGGTTAACATCTATGGTATCCTCAATGAGAATCTAAGACTCATCCTCATAAGGAGGTAGGGAAGGGATCACTCCTTGTCATGAACCTCCCTTGGCAAACTTTTTATTGGGATGGGTCTTTGTTTTTGTTGAATTATCTTATTGATGAAATGATTTATTGTTTCATGATTAGTTATTTTATACCTATATATTGTGAAAGGAAAGATGCATTTTGTTTATAGTATGGATGATTATTTCATGTTGGTTGTTGCAGGGAAAATATTTTAAAGGAGTATGTGTTATATTTTAGTGAATTATTGACTATTCATGTCTAATATTTGCTATATATATGCAAGTTTATTGAAGGTTACAAGGTTGTTATTAAAATTACACTTTAGCAAGATAGATAGACTCATTGGGATATCTAATAGAAAGGATTTTTTTTTTAAATCTTTTGATGCAAGCTTCAACTTGGATTTAAAAGGTTTAACACTATATTTGCTTTACTCTTGATGCAACATGCTCTAACAATAAGTAAATGGCTTTTGGATGTTTTTATATGGTATTATAGAAATTGTTTATTAGCCTAAGTTGAGAATGATTAACCCAAAATGTGCTTCTAAAGGATGCAAATCTTATACTTGAAGCTTAACGTTGAGCATTATGGGCTTTAAGCATCATGGGTTTTGTCGTGTTTGAATAAAATGCCAATCATTCAAAGGAATAATAGAGTGGATGAATTTTGAAAGTGGTTAGATAGACATGGCGGAGAGAAGGGAAAGAAAGGGAATGACTTACCACAAGAAGAGGGAATGATTCTTGGGGAAAAGCAGAGTCAAGTGGAGAGGACGGTGGTGGAAAAAGAAAAGAAATTTGGTGGTGTTCGATCTGCTATGGTTGTATATTGGAAACCTGCATTGAGCGCCATGGAGTCTCTATTGTGAAGATAAGTAATGATGAAGACCCGTTTATTAGAAATGTTTATCAATTTTTGCTATGCTTGTTGTGCATTCATTGGAGGTTGAAGGATGAACTTTCGAAGAAACCTTTACTTATTTCCTCTTCAAAGTTTAAAAATAAAAGTTGTTGTGCATGTATTCTATGCATTCGTTGGAAAAAAGGTTCATATATTTTGAAAGACTTTATCTATCCTTCTTCATAAGTTGAAATAAGCTCGTAGTAAGTTGTTGGTGATTAGAGAATGGAATTTTAAAGCATTCTATTATTGCTTTTGCTTTCACGTCAAGTTGAGAAGAGAATTATTGTCGTGTAGTCATCGGATGAAATTGGAAGCCCAATTCCTATATAGAAGTGGTGATGGAATACCTCCTTAGACTGTGTCAGTCGTTACTATGCTCAGTTGAAGGTTCAAAGAATTGGCTAAAAATATTATTTCAAACATATATAGATTCCCTTGATGCAATGAAATTATTTAGGAAAAGAACCCTACCCAAAGGGTTGTCAAAATGGAACTTCATATCATATAGTTTTCAATTGATAAAGAAAAATATTAGATGTTTAGTCAATGAAGGGAGTTATACAACATTTTGGATTGATGTTTTATTGAAGCCTTATCCTCTTATCTTTGACTCAAAATAGAAACCAATCACTCAAGCATGGCTAGTTTAAAGGTTAAATATTATATTAACATGGACAACTCCAAATCATGGATTTGTTTTAGTAAACCTGCTTGAAGAAGAGGAACTAAAACTAATTGCAAATGAACTTCAAAATATGCTTCAAGAATTATATTTATTGATTTTTACATGAAAAGATAAGTTGGTTTAAAATTTATTAAAGGATGGTGGATACTCGATCAAGTTGGGATATGAGGATTTAAAGCAATCAAAATTTCCTTCTGCCAAATATTTTTCTTAGAAGAATGTTTGGTCCTTAAAGGATCTCCCTAAGGTCTCAACATTTCTTTGCTTAGTAGTTCAAAGTAATATTCTTACAATAGAGAGTTTGCAAAGAAGAGGATACTATGGACCTTTTAGATGTGTCTTATGTGAGAAGAATTTAGAAAAATTAGACCATTTGCTTTTTCATTTTCCCTTTGCTCACACCATTTTAGATTACTTTTTTAAAAATAGGAAATTATATTGGGTAGCTCCATCAACATTGAAATATTGGATTAATTATTTCAAAGCTACAAGATTATGTATTATGTGGAATATTGGCCCTACCATTATTTGTTGGAATTTATTACTTGAAAGAAATAATAGAATTTTTAAAAATAAATCTCAAAATCATGCCCAAGTTTTGAATTGTATTATTGCATCTCGTATATAATGTCTACATATATGGTGCTCATTAAGGGAAGTCTCAAGTGAAGAAAAATAGGTTCTAAGAACTTGGCTATAGGATTTGAACAGACATGTAAGATCCATCTTAAATGATGGAATTAAAACAAATAGAAAGATCCAAAAAATGGGTATCAAAATTAATTTTGATGGTGCCTCGAAAGGAAAATTGTCAAAAGTTGTCAGAGGTGGTGTTTTTAGAAATAATAAAGGCAAAATTCTCCTCAATTACTCAAAATCATATGGAACTTCAACTAACAATTATGCAAAGGCTAAGGTATTTCTTACAAGGAATAGAATTGCAATCGAGAAAGGATGGAAATATATTTTAATTGAGGGGGATTCACAAATTATCATTAATGCTATTAAAAAAAATTGATGTAGAGACTAGGTAATAAATAGAATTATCATTTATGTTCATAACCTATTATTAGAGGTAATCTCTTGTAAGTGTGAACGTATATATAGAGAAGGAAATCAAGTAGGAGATAATTTAGCCAATCGTAGTATTGATCTTCATCTTGGTGAAATTCAAATTTTTGAAGGCAACTGGTTAAGTGAGATTTTATCTCTTAATCAAAATGATGTGAAGGAGCTAATTGTGGAAACATGACACTTTGAGAAAGTTGAAGAATATATTTTATAGAAAAATAAATGAAAAAATTATGATAAAAAGGTATGCTAGATATGGTTTAATTGAGATAGCAACAAATGTAATATTTTAGTATTTTGATGGGAGTGGCCCCCAATAGAAGCTACATATAACTTATTAAAAAAAATTAATTTTGATATATATATATATATATATATATATAAGGTTTATAATAGTGTTGCACAACAAATCTTACATGGGCATGAAAAGTATCAAAATGATGTTAGTATTTTTTAAATTATAATGTTTTACCTGGTTATGTAGAACTAAAACCATCCACATCCATTATATCATTACCATGTTACTTGTTGTAGAGTTTCCACAACCACCCCAAAATTCTTGGGGACCCACTTGTCATATTTTGATATGAAAGGTTTTTGGTTTTCTTTGGTTTGTAAGAATAGGGATGTTTGACCGTTTTGTTTTAATGATTTTAATTGCTTTTGTTATTTGATATTTAATGATTAATTAATCTAGGCATTAATGCTTAGATTAATTAAAATCCATTTTGATGAATAAGAGTTTAATGTTCTTCATACTATCTAAGGTGATGGAATGTGTTTAACAAAGCAAGGCATGACCTAAAACAAAAAGAGGATACAAAAGGTATAAAGAAATTGAGATAGAAGCCAATATGCTATTATCTACCTAATATAATTGCATTAACTATATTATGTACATAATAGTAATATTTTTAAGATTATGTTATAAGGTTCTAAAATGTTATCATTATAATAATATTATTATGATTATATTATAATGTTATTATTATAATAATATTATTATAATGTACTTTATAAAAGACATGATAATAATATTTACAATAAGGTAAAGTTTAACGTCGTTTTGTTTGATTGCAGATAAGGCGATGGTGGCTATTCGAAAACATTTGAAGACATGAGTGGCTAGTCCAAGAATGTTCAACGCTATGGCAACAAAGCTTCGTGGAGCAATACTAGAAAAGAAGAGGCGGTCCAATATGGCGTTAGGGTTTCAGAAGAACAACATGAAAGACGCCAGAGTTATGAGTGAAATGACCGAGAGGCAGAGGCATGCCATCAAACAAGGAAGGAAGAAGTGTTATTAGGGCAACTTGTGATGCCATTTGATGAAGTTAAAGGTTGAACTTGAAGATCATGGAAGGTTTTAGTGTTGCATCTGTTTCATTGCGCTATGGCAGCATGAGTGTGAGAGTAGGGAGTTGAACAATGCCATGGTTGCGTAGGTTTGGTAGCGCCACGACGTCGATGGCAGCGCTATGGTTGCATAGTCTTGGAAGTGCCATGGTTGTGTAGGTTGGGTAGCACCACAGTGATGATGGTAGTGCTATGGCTGCGTAGCCTTAGTAGCGCCATGGTTTCATTATTGGCAGCGCTATGGCTATGTAAGTTGGAAAGTGCCATGGTTGTGTAGGTAGTGTGATGGTTTCCTTTGGTTACGTGGAAACCAAAGTGCCCAGGATGGGGGAATGCCATCCTAGTCCTTGGGCACATTGGTATGGCTTAGGAGAAATACCATCGGATCTCGGCCTCAAAAAATGACAACGAAAGTTTTGTTGAATAAGATTGGCCTGTATTATTTTAGTTAATGTGAATGTGGTTTGATCACATTCAATGTTTTAAAGGAGGTCTAAAATCGTAGGGGTTATAAGGTATAGTTAATGCTTTTATCATTTGTTTGATGGATGTAAAGGGGTATTCTTGGGTAGAATGCTTATAAGATAAATGGGAGATATAAGGAGTCATGCAGGGTTATGTTTTTTTTGTTAGTTTTTTTTTTTAAATAAATAACATTTAGAAGTGTTATGTTTATTAAATCACAGAAAATGATGATGGATTATTTTCTTATATCCATTCATTATTTTGGTTGTGAGAGAAGATGAAGTGAAAGGACTTCTAAGCATTATTTATATTTGTTATCCTACCTTTTCAAGGGGTGCTGGAAATGATGTAACATTCCGAGAAAGAAATAAAGAAAGAGCATTTTTCATATTTTGAGAGGGTAGCAAACTTCTGTGAGCAAAATCAAAAGGAGGGTTTTTATCATAAAACTAACGTTTTTAGTGTCTTATCATTTCTGCATTTTAGTGACTTCTAGCCATTGTCTTATGCCATGAAATGGGTTGCAATAGGCGAAGGTCAAGATTATGTAGTTTCTTTATGTTTCTTTTGAGTCTCGCACTTGATTTAATGGTATTGTGCTTATGTTGTAGGTCTATTGATTCAGGTTGTTTTATGATTACCTCATAACTTGGGATTTTGCAAGGAGGAGCTTGCTAAACTAATTCAGAATTTGACTTTTTTAGCTAACCAAATTTACATGTTTATTTCATTTATTGTTCTCAAAGTTTATTTTATTTCAAGCATTCAAGCATTCCATTCTGGTCCATCCAGAATTTTAGTTTCTTTCATTTCCATTCTGGTCCTTTTCTAGAATTTTTTCTAATTTCCTGTTAGTTTCATTTTTCCTGGTCCATTTCCAGAATTGTTAAGCTTTCAAGTTATTTCCATTTTGGTCATTTTCCAGAATTTCTACACCTCCAAGTTTCATTAATCTAAATATTTGACATAAAAAACATGGTTTAGGAGGGATACTAACCTACTATTTCACATTAAACTAAGATAAGAAATGAAAGCTAACTTTGCTAACATTGCTAACATGCTAACTTCTACTAACCACTATTAGAGTAGTGACATCAAAATAAGGAAGATAAAATGAACCCAACTATCTAAAATTTACTTCATATTAAAGGCACGGACATTAAAATGAGGTGGAAAATTCCACATTTTGTCATTTGAAACCTTTTAAATGAAGATAAAATACTCTACTAACAGGGATTCAGGGTAGCACCAATTTAAAAAAACCCTAAAAAGAACTACTTTTATTTTTAGTTAGATATTTCAAATCACTAAGAATTGTTTAGAACCAGTAAAGGCCCCTTGTTTATGGTCACATTAATTATTGAATTATTTTTGGCACTATTTTAATATTTTAGATATTTTACCAAAACCTTGGAGAAGTTGAATGTTTGTCATTTGGTTTCTTTTCAAGAGAGTTTTATATTCAATACTCTGCATGTGGTGGCATTTTGCAATTGGGCAAAATATACACTCAATATATTTGGCGCTAGAAGGAGGACCTTCTTTTATGATTTGTGATTTAGATTTTTGCTAATGCTAACATGGTCTGTTTTGGTTCAACAGTATTGTGTTTGCAGGTGCAACATTTTACTCTTGACTAGTTTGTGAGAAGCCTTAATAGAATAGATTTGAGTTTTCCCAAGCTGGACCCACCTAGATGCATTGCTACTAGGTCTAAAACCACCGAGGAAACCATTTTTCAAAGTATTTCTCCCAAAAATAGGAAACCAAGGTACAAAATATAGGAGATTAAAATACTTTCTAAGCTTTCTGATACGTTAGGTTTAGAGATGCTTTGCCAAGATTTGGAAAGGCTAGCTCTTAGACCTCTGAATTTGAATACCTTCAGTGGATGTGCACCCATTAGTTCCACCACAAGAGCTACATCAAGTGTACCCATCTCCGTCATCCTAAGTGTATCAACTGCTTTAGTAGAGTCATTACCTTTGGTTAATATGACCCAACAACAACAACTAGTTCCCTGGTTTGGTACCCAAAGTTCTCCGTTAAGTATACCTGGGGATGTCCATGACATACCTAGGCACCTTGAGAGGTCTATCCCTAAGTTTGTCCATTTTAGCCAAAGAGCATGTTCAAATTTACAAGGACAATATGATTAGACAAGGAGTCAGTCATGAAGATGTCATTTGTCAACTCTTCCCTAATATCTTTGACCAAATGGCTCATGAATGGTATAGGAATATTCCTGTAGGGTCCATTACATCTTGGGCCTAGTTGGAAGCTGCCTCTGTTAATAAATTTAGGTTATTTTTGGATCCTACCATCATGTATAACCAATTCGTGTCATGCAAGAGGTATCCTAATGAACCTATCAAAACATTTAATGCCAGATTCCAAAATATTTACACAAACATGACTCATCATTTTGAAATAGATGTTGTTGTGGCATTGCAATTATACCTCGTAGCCTTAGATACGATGACAACCATGTTTACCAAGAGAAATCCTCAAGTTACAATGTTGGCCTTAGCCAATGCTGAAGCCATGACTATTGAGCAACAAATGACATCGCAAGGTGGCACTATGCCTCAATTTCCCATGTTAGGGCAATATGGCCCTTACAATCAATTTTCCATGATGAATCAAGTTGTGACACCTCAGATTCCCATGATGAATGCTTTGCCATATCATCAGTCATACCCATTCGCTCCCATGCTTTTGTCTTTTTTGACATACCCTAGTGCTGCCATTCCACCCACTCCGAAAATGATGGTTTCTAATTAGATAACCTTACCAAGATTTGAGGTGAGTAGTACTCAAGCCTCAAATGCCTATCCCATGGTTGTGCCTCTTCAGGACAAGGATCCATGGTGGACCCAAAACACCCAGATTCAAACCTTAGTGCCTAATACAAAGGTTGCTAATGTCAAAAATGTCAGTGGATCTGGGGTTGTCATGCCCCAGCCACAAGGACCCAATTCTGAGCTAGAAGAGCTCAAGAGAATAACCATAAAATATGGTAATGACATCATTCGATTATAGAAACAAGTTACCAAAAATAACATGTCCAATAGAAACCATGACCATAGGAGAACAGGACCGTACAATACACAGCATAATAATGGGTGTGTACCCAATCTGGCAGCAAATCAGGCTGATGCATTAGGATATTGTGATGAGTCAAAGTCATGTGATGAGGAAATGCATCACTGTTGCCATAGAAAGTCAGACTCTTTGGTGTCTGAAGTCATTCATTATTTAGAAAATGATGAGATGGAGGAAGATATGAATGTGTTAGGAGAGGAATATGATGAAGCTTTGGAAGCCCAGGCCGCTAAAATTTTTGGGAAAGCTAATCATAAGTATTTTGCCATGAGTTCTAAGGATCCCAAAACCTCCTCTACTCCCCCAAACAACCCTTTAGTTCCTCCTGATACAAAAGGTGATGTGAATCCACAACCTCCATTTTGGGAAGCACCTAGGACAATGCCAAAAGTGTCAAATCCTAGAACATCCACTTATGACTTGGAAGAAGATATGAAAAGCACCAGGGCCAATATCTCAATGTATGAGGTCTCTCTATTGTTGGGATAGAATAAAATCATGGGGAAGAGATTAAATTTCCCGAGTCAAATTCATGAGGTTAAATTTGTAGAACCCCAACTTGCTATGATGAAAGAGAAACCAGAGGTACCTCCTTTTCTCATAATTTTTAGGATCGTATGCAATAATTTACACAACTATTTGATTGATGTTGGTGCCTCGGCCAACATCATACCTCTTGAGATAAGCCAAAATATAGGACTCAAGCCTGTTCATTAGAATAGCAAAGTGGTCCAATTAGACAGATCTATGGTGGATGTAATAGGTGTTGTAAAATATGTCCTATTTTAGATCAACTCAAAGCCTAGGGTCCAACATTACACATATATCCTTGTGCTAAATATTGCTGCCAAGTATGGCATGGTGTTGGGTAGGTATTGGAGAAGAAATCTCAATGGTTATGTGGTGATTGATTCCTCCCATACGTGGTTGCCATGGAGTGGATTTTCAAACCAAATCTGGGTAGACAGAGAGCCCATACTTAGGAAAATGATTACAAAATATAATAAACCCAATGAGATTTAGTTTATTGAAATAGAATTAGGGGTTTACAATTTTGAAATAGAGGACATAGTCAAAGGGTCCCAAAATGATAATATTTATAATTGTACTTCGAAAGAAAACAAGAGGGTGTGGACCCTAAAATTTGATGGGTCTAAATCAAAACAAGGTGCAGAATCTGGGGTAGAGCTCACATGTCCTTGTAGTAAGCCTTTGCTTGCTGCCTACAGATTACAGTTCTCGACCACCAATAATGTGGTGGAGTATGAAGCCCTAATTTTTGGACTTCAGTTGGCCCTAAGAGAAAATGTAAAATACCTTAAGGCATCAGGAGACTCAGAGTTAGTAGTCAAACATGTCAAGGAAAAACATACCTATAGATACAAGAGGTTGAACCTCTATAAAACCAGAGTGAGGGAATTAATTAATGAGTTTGATGCTTTCAATATTTCCCTCATCTCATGAAAAAATAATAAAATGGCTGATTTGTTAGCTATAGTGGCCAGTATGCTTTTGCCTGCCGACCATAAAAATGTAAAAAAAAAATCATTGAGGTAGTGCCTTACCCCTCCATACTGTTGCAAGTATGAATAGGGTTAAGTTGTAAGAGGCGTAGAAAAATCTCTTTTCTAAGCCTAAGTGTGAAAACTCCCTCACTTTGTCGGCAAATGTTGTCGGCAGTTTTTTTAAAACCCTATTCTCCCTAACTCCCTCCTACTTCTTCTCCTATATTCCCTCCTTATCCCTCCATTTCCTCCCTTCCCCTTATCCCTCCAACCTCCTTATCCCTCCGCCCCTTCCTATCCCCTATTTTCTCCCTTCTTATCCCCTACACACTATATAATTTTATTTGCAAGTGAATGTAATGTTGGAATGGGCGCATTTTAATAAACATTTGTCCACTGCATTTTTATTAGATTATTAAATTGTATATTTTATTTTGTGCTGCGTCTGAGAGGTTTCTTGGTTCACATCTGGTATCAGAGCAGAGTTGTGCTAGTTCGGGCATGGTTCCCGAGGCACGTGACAGTCAAGGCATTGATAGACGGGCATGATTTTTGAGGCAGATCATGAGCAGGATCAGCTCAGATCTCGAGGTGACTGGATGTGACATGTGGAAGCATGAGGACGTGACACATGGTGGTAGCAAAGCAGACATGGCAATGGCTAGGTGCTGACTGGGCAGCACACGGATCGAGATGGCTGACGTGGCAGCTAAGCTGGCAGCGGGGTGGTGTGGACATGTGGCTACGAATGATTGGATAAAATTTTGCCACGTGGCGATTTCATGTTGGCTGACGTGGCAAGCAAGGTGGCAGTTTGCGATTGGAGGAAGCGACGACAAAACGAGAGCGGTTGAGGTTCGACTGCCCGAAGGCAATCGAAGCCTTCTCTGTGAGTTGAGGGTTATAAACCCTTTAAGCGCCCGCAGTGTGGCACATGTGGGATAAAACCCACTGAATTTTTTTTTTTAAAAAGGCAGCCGACGTTTGTAATAAGTCTATCCGCGCTCCCTCCCATACTCGTCCGAGCACCTGGCATGGCGGATAGTGTTGTTTGTTTGCTCAAAGGAGGTCCAGGGGTCGAATCCTGCTGGGAGATAAAAGAATTTTTTTTTTTTTAAATTTTCCGCTAGGGAAAGTTAAAAGGAAGGCACTCCCTTTTGTTGCCAGCCGAGCCGCGTGGTCGAGCGGCTAAGGAGCCTGCCTAGCGGAAAGAAGGTCGCGCGTTCGATTCGCGCCGAGGATAAAAAGGTGAAATGTTTTTTTTTTAAAAAGGTTCATGCATTTTTTTTAAAGGTTTTTTAAAAAAATCTATTTAATAATCTTTTTATTATTTTTTAAAATTATCTTTTTAAATATTTTTTTTAAAAGGTAATTTAAAAATAATAGAAAGTTATTAAAAAAACTTTATAAAATTTTTGCAAACCTTTAAAGAGAATTTGTGAAAAAGAGAAATAATGTGCCCGTGCAATGTTAGATGATCCGATCTGAGGGATGTTATAATGCACTTCTCTCAATTTTGAGACGAGAGACACCGGAATCCTTTGATGAAAGGGTTCGACGAACTAGTCTGCACACAGTGTTTTGTCAACTTGAAAATCAGGTGATAGCTCACCTAAGAAAGCCGGATTCAGGATACGAAGGAGGATCTGAAGACAATATCTTCGAAAGAAGAATTGAAGAGTCAGATACAGTAGAATTTGTATCGGATGTACCATCAAATGCCAGTTACACACCAGGTGTACCAACAACTGAATTGAGTGAGGGCTATACACCACGCTCTCCTGAACCTGAACCAGTGGAAGAAGAAGAAGAAGAGGAAGCAGAATCAGCGGAAGCAGAAGAAGAAGATCCAGAGGAAGTGGATCCTGAAGAACCGGAGATCATAATCATAAGCAACGACGACGAAGCAGACAACATTGCTCCACCCATAGGGAGCAATCCTCAAGAAGAAGAACGCCAACACAGTGAGAGTTATAAAAAGGCGAGATTTGATTTGAATCATTAAATCACTCTGTACTGCTTTGTATTTCCAGTTTGCCTCAATAAAAGTTTGTTTTTTAGAAATGGCTGCAAACACTAGTCTACCAATCCCTGAATTTAATGGTAGTGACTATGATTACTGGTCTATAAAAATGAAGACCTTGTTGATAGGAAAAGGTCTTTGGGATGTAGTCGAAGAGGGCTATACAGAACCAACTGCTACTGAATGGGAAACTTTCTCTAATGCTGATAAAAAGGCTAGAAAAGAAGCACAAAAGAACAATGCTTTTGCCCTTTATCACATACATGCTGCCTTAGATAAAAGTATCTTCCCTAGGGTTGCATCTTATGTAATTGCACAAGATGCCTGGAATGCCCTAAAAGAAAGCTATAGAGGTAGTGACCAAGTGAAGCAGGTAAAACTGCAAACTTTGAAACGAGATTTTGAGAATCTCAAGATGCAAGAGAATGAAAGAGTCGGAGATTATTACGTGCGAGTGAAAGCCATAGTCGATAAGATGGTCACACTAGGGGAGGATATTAAGCCAGAGATGATGGTAAAGAAAGTGTTGAGAACACTTCTTCCTAAATGGAATTCTGTTGCAATAATTATTGAAGAATCCAAAGACTTAACCACATTGTCTTTTGATGCATTAACTGGTTCACTTCTCTCACATGAAGAGAGGCTACAGGAAACTCCTACCACCAGTTATGGAGGAGATGACAAAGCTTTTGCCACACATGAAGGAAGAGGTAGAGGCCGTGGCAGAGGACAACAAAGAGGCAGAGGCAGGAATAATCAAAGAGGAGGAACTCCTAACAGAGGAGGATCATCCAACAGAGGTGGAAATCAGAATAGAGGAGGACAAACAAGCAATATAGAGGGAAAAAATATAGCAAAGGAAAAGGAGGAGATAAATCAAAACAAGTTTGCTACAATTGTGGCAAACCTGGCCATTATGCTCGAGATTGTTGGTCAAAGACTTCACAAGGAAGCAGCAGCAACCAGAGCAGTCAGTTTGGGAATTTTGGAGAAGAGGAAGAGTCCTCAAATCTCTTTCTTTCTTATGGCCAAACAGAGCAAAATTTGAATGATACATGGATTTTGGACACTGGGTGTTCAAATCACATGAGTGGCAAAGAAGAACTCTTTGCTACTTTAGACTCCTCATACAAATCCAGAGATCCGGTTGGGAGATGACAAGTCATTGGCAGTTGAAGGCATTGGAGCCATGGAGGTTCCAACGAAGGAAGGCATCAAACAAGTAAGTGATATCTATTACACACCTCATCTTCAACACAATATTTTAAGTGTTGGTCAAATGCTTGAAAAGAATTACAAGTTGATTTTGATGAGGGTAAATGCACCATTTTTGACAAGAACAATAGTAATAGAATCATTACACAAGTGCCAATGTCAAAGAATAGATTATTCCCTTTGAAGTTTGGCCAGCCAGGAGGAAATAAGTTAGCAAATGTTGCTATTACCAATCCAAGTGTCCTATGGCACTTGAGATATGGTCATTTGAATTCTTCAAGTTTGAAATTGCTAACTTCACAAGCAATGGTAACTAGACTTCCCAAAATTCAAGAGAGTAAGGAATTCTGTGAAGGGTGTGCCTTGGGCAAGCATGCCAGATCAAAATTTCCTCATGGACAAGCATGGAGGGCCAGCTATCCTCTCCAGTTAGTGCATTCAGACATCTGTGGTCCGATGCAGACCAAGAGCCTAGGTAATCACTCTTACTTCCTACTTTTCATTGATGATTGCACAAGAATGTGTTGGATATATTTTTTGAAGCATAAGGATGAAGCATTTGCATGCTTTGTTGATTTTAAAGAAAATTTTGAAAGTGAGAGTGGATATTCTATAAAATGTCTTAGATCAGATAGAGGAGGAGAATACTCCTCTAATCAGTTTTTGAATTTTTGTAAACATCATGGCATCAAGAGGCAGTTCACAACTGCCTACACTCCATAGCAAAATGGTGTAGCAGAAAGGAAAAATCGCACCATTGTGGAGATGGCAAGATCAATGCTTCAGACAAAGCATTTGAGTAATTCATATTGGGGAGATGCAACAAGGACTAGTGTTCACATCTTGAACAGAAGTCCTACTTCAAGTTTGAAAGGGAAAGACACCTTACCAAGCTCGGTATGGTAAGAAACCAAATGTGAAATATTTCAGAGTATTTGGTTCATTGGCATATGCTCACATTCCTGATGAGCTGAGAAAGAAGCTGGATCCAAAGAGTCAAGCATGCATTTTTGTAGGATACTATGAAAACACAAAGGGTTATAGACTCTACAATCCTACGACTCGAAAGATAGTGGTTTCAAGGGATGTGATTTTTGATGAAGGGGGAGAGTGGGGTAAGCCCCAAATATTCAGTGATGTTGAAGCCACTGATATAGTTGCTCAGCAGGTGCAACCGTAGCTCCCACAGAAAGGAAAGCAGTCTCCTCCCACACATCCTCCAAGTCCATCTTCTGATTCAACTGCTTCACCAAGTCCTTCTCCACAATGATCAGTAAGTTCCTCACCAATGGACATTGATGTTCCATCCAAAGGTAAGAGAACATTATAGTACCATCCCTCATCTCAGATGTTGGATAAAATTTTTTCAAGAAGATATACTAGGAGTCAAGCTAGTGAAATGGAATCTATTTTACACAGATTAGAAAGCATGCACTTGTATGGTGATGATGAATCCCAACAGGAACCTAGGGGAGATCAAGTTAACTATGCTTTGTTAACTAGTGCACAACTTGAACCTTCTAGTTATGAGAAGGCATGTACTCAAAAGATTTGGCAAGATGCCATGAAAGAGGAGATAACCTCTATAAAAAACAACGACACTTGGGAGCTCGTGAAGCTTCCAAAAGGAAAGAAATGTGTTGGCTGTAAATGGATCTTCAAGACCAAGTTTAATGCTGATGGAAGCATTGAGAAGCATAAGGCAAGATTAGTGGCAAAGGGTTTTACTCAGAAATATGGAATAGATTATGAAGAGACTTTTGCTCCTATAGCTAGACAGGAGACTATCAGAACAGTTCTTGCCTTAGCTGCACACAAAGGATGGAAAGTCCAACACATGGATGTCAAGAGTGCATTTCTCAATGGTTACTTGATAGAAGAAGTGTACGTTGAGCAACCATAGGGATTTGAAGTACAAGGTAAGGAACACCTTGTTTAAAGATTGAAGAAGGCACTCTATGGTCTTAAATAGGCACCAAGAGCTTGGTACTCATGCATTGATGGGTACTTCAAAGATTATGGGTTCACCAGGAGCAAAAATGAACCCACACTTTACTACCTCAAGCAAGGTAAAGACATCCTCATAGTTTGTTTGTATGTGGATGATCTCATTTTTATGGGTAGTAATGAGAAAATGAATATGGAGTTCAAACACTCCATGATGATGCAGTTTGAGATGAAGGATCTTGGCTTAATGCACTACTACCTTGGAATGGAGGTTCATCAGTCAGATACAGGGATCTTCATATGTCAACATAAGTATGCTCGGGATATGATCAAGAAGTTTGCTATGGAGCATTGCAAACCAGTTGCAACTCTAGTTGGACATGGGATCCAATTAAGCAAAGATGATGGAGCACCAAAAGTTGATGTGACCACTTTCAGAAGCATAGTTGGGAGTTTGATGTTTCTCACCAACACCAGACCAGATATTCAGTATGCTGTATCTCTTATTTCTAGATTTATGTCTAACCCCTCTGAGCTGCATTTGTAGGCAGCTAAAAGAATTTTGAGATATGTGAAAGGTACATTGGATTTTGGAATCCAGTACCATAAATGTAACACTATCAAGCTTGTAGGCTTCAGTGATAGTGATTGGGGTAGTAATATTGATGACAGGAAGTCAACATCAGGAAACTGTTTTAGTCTAGGATTAGGACTAATAACTTGGAGTTCAAAAAAGTAGACAGTAGTAGCGCTATCTTCAACAGAAGCTGAGTAAATAGCGGTTACTTATGCAAGTTCTCAAGCCTTGTGGCTAAGGAAAGTACTAGAAGAGATTGGAGAACAATAAAGTGGTCCGACCAGAATCTATCACGACAACATCAGTGCCATTCAGTTGGCATATAATCCTATCCACCATAGCAGAACAAAGCATTTTGATATGAAGTACCACTTCATTAGAGATATGGTGGAACATGAAATTGTTGAGCTTCAATACTGTCACACTTTGGAGAACGTCGTTGACATCTTCACCAAGGCGATGACTAAAGCTCAATTTGTAAATCTGAGAGACTATGTAGTCAGTCCTCTCAACTTTAAGGGGGATAATGTTGCAAGTATGAATAGGGTTAAGTTGTAAGAGGCTTAGAAAAATCTCTTTTCTAAGCCTAAGTGTGAAAACTCCCTCACTTTGTCGGCAAATGTTGTCGGCAATTTTTGTTAAATCCTATTCTCCCTAACTCCCTCCTACTTCTTCTCCTATATTCCCTCCTTATCCCTCCATTTCCTCCCTTCCCCTTATCCCTCCAACCTCCTTATCCCTCCGCCCCTTCCTATCCCCTATTTTCTCCCTTCTTATCCCCTACACACTATATAATTTTATTTGCAAGTGAATGTAATGTTGGAATGGGTGCATTTTAATAAACATTTGTCTGCTGCATTTTTATTAGATTATTAAATTGTATATTTTATTTTGTGCTGCGTCTAAGAGGTTTCTCGATGCACACATACTAGACGATGTCACGAACTTATAGGTCTTTGATAGTGATAGGCACATTTTTAGTTTTGTCACTAATTCTGGTATATTTGAAAATTAGGTTATAGACGAAGAAGAGAGGAGGCAAGTAGAAGTAGGAACAACCGGAGTATGGAATGAAATTTGAAGTGATAGGGCCTCTCTAGAATTTTTTTTTGATATTGGATATTAAAATAAAAAATAAATAAAAATACCATCCCCCAAGGAATCATGCAATTCAATCAATTTGGGGAGTGCAATAGATCCACGTGAAGTGTTCATTGCAAAGGCATGCACACAACGAGAGAAGGAATCAATAGCTCATGTTTTAGGAGAATACATTGATTGTATAGCTTGGAGCTATGAAGAGCTGAAAACTTATGACCCGAATGTAATCATGCATACTATTCCTTTGAAGCCTGATTCCAAGCCTTTTAGACAGAGGTAAAGAATGGTTAACCCAATCCTAGAGCCCCTGATAGATAAGGAAGTGAAGAGGTTTTTGTAATCCAAAATCATCTTCCCTGTTAGGCATTCCACATGGGTGGCTAATATTGTCCCTGTTAGGAAGAAGAGTGGAGAGATTCGGTTGTGCATAGATTTTAGAAATTTGAACAAAGCTTGCCAAAAATACAATTACCCATTACCCACAATTGACGAGATACTGCAAAAAGTAAATGGGTCTGAAATGATGTCATTATTGGATGTATACTCGAGATATAATCAAATTCTCATACATCCAAATGACAGGATGAAGACGACCTTCACCATGAAGTGGGGAACATTTGCCTACCGGAGGATGTCGTTTGGTTTGTTGAATGCTAGAGCCACTTTCCAAAGAGCCATGGATTTTGCATTCAAGGGGCTCAGTGGTAAGTGCATTATTTTCTATTTGGATGATATTCCTATCTTCTCCAAAAAGAGGGAAGATCATGTTAGAGACTTGAGGAAAGTGCTCCAAAGGTGCAGGGAACATGGAATTTCCCTAAATCCAAAAAAGTGCATATTTGGGGTAACAAAGGGTAAGCTGTTAGGACATGTCATTTCTAAATATGGGATTGCTATAGACCTAGAGTGGATTGCTGCTATCTGGGATATTCCTCATACCAATAGCAAAAAGGATATTAGGTCCTTTTTCCATAAGATTAACTTTGTGAGAAAATTCATTTCAGGTTTTGCTGAAATCACCAAGCCCCTAAATGACATGCTAAAAAAAGATGTTCAGATAAAGTGGACCAGTGAGAATAGGGATGCCTTCACAAGCATCAAGGATGCTATTTCCTAATCCATTGTTCTCATTAGTCCAGACTATGCTAAACCATTTTATATTTACACATTTTCTTTAGATAATTATTTTGCAAGTGTGTTAACTCAGAAAAGTGAAGACAACATTGAAAATCCTATAGCCTTTCTGAGTTCTCCTTTGAAGGATGCGAAACTGAGGTATTTTTTCCTAGACAAGAAAATGTATGCCTTGTTTAAAACTATAAAAAAAATTAGGCATTACATTGTGCATAGTAAAGTTTTTGCTATAGTTCATGACCCAGCAGTAAAGTCCATGTTCTTACAGAGTAAGCTAGGTGAAATAAGGGGGAAATGGCTTTCCACCTTTCAATAATTTGACTTAGAGATAAAAACCATGAAGATAGTGCATGGACAAGGTTTGGTCAAGGCTATCGCAGAAATTCACCCTTTAATAATGTGCCAAAACTACGAGGTTAATGATATCACTACAGAGGAATGGTATGTAGATATTGTATATTTTTTATTGCATGGTAAGTACCCTTCTCATTTGAATTCCACTCAGCGTAGGGCACTGCATTTAGAATCAGCTAGATTTTTTATTAAATCTGGTGTGTTGTACAGGAAGAATCATGAATGAATTTTCCTTCGTTGCATTACTCAAGAGGAAGAAACCCAAGTACTCAGACTTCCATGGTAAGTATGGAACTGGACATGGGTCAGCAAACGCGACAACACACCAAATTCTTAGAGCTGGGTATTATTGGACCCACTTGTTTAAATACACATATGCACATGTAAGAACATGTCACATATGCCAAGTGGCAGCCAACAGAGAGTGGAATGCAATAATGTTGTTGCAGTCGGTGGTAGAGATGAGACCATTTGCACAATGGGGATTAGACTTTATTGGGGTGATAAATCCTAACTCGTCTGATTACCATAAGTTCATCATCATCGCTATTGATTACTGCATAAGGTGGACAGAGGGTATACCTACTAAGAATACCACCTCCGAGGTTGTCATTATATTTCTAGAAGAAAACATAGTCACTCCTTTTGAAATGTGTAAATCCATAGTAAGTGACAATGGTTCTGCCTTTTCCTCTTTAGAATTTGCAAATTGTGCGTACGACAATAAGGTGAGTCTAAAATTATCTTCCAATTATTACCCCCAAGGCAATGGTTTGGCAGAATCATCAAATAAAAATTTATTATGCATAATCAAAAAATTACTTGAAAATAACCCTAGAGATTGGCATAGTAAGTTAAAATTTTCCCTTTGGGAAGATAGGACCAAAAGCAAGGAGTCAATTGGGACATATCCTTATCACTTAGTCTATGGGCAAGACCCTATTTTTCCTACTAATCTAAAATTGCAAACTTTACATTTTATAAAATACTATGTTGGGATTGATGATAAACTTGAAACCAGATTAACCCAATTAATGCATCTTGATGAGAAAAGGGAGGAAGCCATGCTTCATTTCAGAAAACATCAAGACATAATCAAAATGTGGTTTGATAAATGGTCCAAAATTAAGGTCTTTAAAGTTTCATATTTAGTTTTGTTGTGGGATAAAAGGCATGAAAAAAAAGGAGAACATGAAAAGTTTGATTGCTTGTGGTTGGGACCCTATCTAATATCCGAAGTCCTAGGTGAAAATAGTTTCAAATTAAAAACCTTGGATGGAAAATATTTGGCCTTACCCATCAATGGCCTTCATTTAAAGCATTATTTTTATGCCTATGAGTAGATTCATTGTATTATATGTACACTAATAAGATTGCTTAATTGTTTGTCTTATCAGTTTTATTTCCTGTTTATTTGATCTTATTTATTTGATTTTAGAAGTCTTTAGTATGTCAAAGTGTTCCAGTTTTGGATTTTATTGTAGGAGTAAGAGGTCAGCCTATGTGTATACGAATGTCAACCAATACTAAAAGGATGTGAAAAATTGGAATCATATGGCAAAAGGCTTGAACATGTGAAATATTGTTTGCAGCTCATGAAGCATGAAGTCATTGATCTTGCATATCATCCAACCATGTCTCAAGGGCACATTCTTATTACATAAAAATCATATGCTAAACCCAAACACTGAAAGTGATGTCCAATTATCTTGGGATCAAAGGCACAAAGAGCACTAAGAAGATCTTAGGTTTGGAAGCTGTTGCCGAAGTTGTCGTAGGTCTATCACATTTCTGTCCATGTCCAACATCTTGGGTAAAATAATATGAAACTATACTTGGATGGGGATGTGAGGCAAAAATATAATTCTGGTCTATCCCGCCCTGCACATAGTCCATAAAACAATGGTTTTTACCACTTTCACAATACTTGAAATACCAAAATAAGAGTAGTAAGGATAAGGATAAATTCTCATCATGCTTAGGTGGAGAATCCGATTTCCCAAAGCTTTTATTTTGCCTCCATCATAGTATGGATCATTGGGTTGTAAGGATCATACTACGTGTCCCTCAGAAGGATGGGTAGTCATCCCAAGATTCAAGAAATACAAAGCAAAATGTTCACCACTTCGTTTCCATCACACCATTGACTATTGGGTTGTAAGGATCGTACTATGTGTCCCTCAAAAGGATGGGTAGTCATCCCAAGATTCAAGAAATCCAAAGAAAAATATTTACCACTCTGTTTCCATCACACCAATGACTATTGGGTTGTAAGGATCATACTACGTGTCCCTCATAAGTATGGGTAGTCATACCAAGATTCAAGAAGTCAAGAGCAAAATCATGGACTATGGAGTTAACCTCCATTGAGGCTATAGACGATTGACTAGAAGTGGAGTACATTCATGCTTGGTGACATGACTCCCGTAAGGTTGAGATATATAACCGCCATGAGAATATATTAGTCTAATGACCTCATCCATAACCGGTTTAATTATTTTGGTCAAATATGAGAGTAGTAAAGGATAGGGCTATATTCTCATCACACCTTGGTTGAAAATCCGATTCCCAAAATCTCTAAGGTACACTTGCACACACTGGTCCTTGATGATGATGGCTCATAACCAAGCCCTAGATCTAGTCAATGAATTCATTGCACACACAATTGATCGCACATACAGTTGATTCTAGACATTTTTGAGGTGTTTGCTCCAGCCACCATAGAATGTGCTACTCATGCTATACAAATTTTTACCCTCAAAGCTCTCCATATCCATTGCAATAATTCTAGTCAGGTAAAATTGATGATGCAATGCGAAAAAGTTACAAAACAAATAAAGTGTGGAGTGTTACACACACCTAGAGCTAATATTGCATGATTTTAATATTTTATTGTTCTTATAAGTCTATTGACATTATTCATGCATTTGCTGATGCTTGCTGCTTTCTGGTTTGGAGTGTGTTTTCAGATTTTATTTTTGGGTTCTCACCAAAATGCTCAGGAGCATTTCCCAGTAGAGTCGTCATTTATTGTGGAGTTTCCACAACCACCCCAAAATTCTTGGGGACCCACTTGTCATTTTTTGATATAAAAGGTTTTTGGTTTTCTTTGGTTTGTAAGAATAGGGATGTTTGACCGTTTTGTTTTAATGATTTTAATTGCTTTGGTTATTTGATATGTAATGATTAATTAATTTAGGCATTAATGCTTAGATTAATTTAAATCCATTTTGATGAATAAGATTTTAATGTTCTTCATACTATCTAAGGTGATGGAATGTGTTTAGCAAAGCAAGGTTTGACCTAAAACAAAAAGAGGATACAAAAGGTACAAATAAATTGAGATAGAAGCCAATATGCTATTATCTACCTAATATAATTGCATTAACTATATTATGTACATAATAGTAATATTTTTAAGATTATGTTATAAGGTTATAAAATGTTATCATTATAATATTATTATTATGATTATATTATAATGTTATTATTATAATAATATTTTTGTGATTATATTTTTCTAAAATGTTATTATATTAATAATATTATTATATTGTATATAATAGTATTATTATAATGTACTTTATAAAAGATGTGATAATAATATTTATGATAAGGTAAAGTTTAACATCGTTTCGTTTGATTGCAGATAAGGCGATGGTGGCTATTCGAAAACATTCGAAGACATGAGTGGCTAGTCCAAGAATGTTTAGCACTATGGCAGCGAAGCTTCACGGAGCAACGTCGGCAAATAAGAGGCAGTCCAAGATGGTGTTAGGTTTTCAGAAGAACAACATGAAAGGCATCGGAGTTGTCAATGAAACAGCCGAGAGGCAGAGGTATACCATTGAACAAGGAAGGAAGAAGCGTTATTAGGGAAACCTGTGATGCCAATTTATGGAGTTAAAGGTTGGCCTCAAAGAGCATGAAAGGTTTTAGTGTTGCATCTATTTCATTGCATTATGGCAATGTGAGTGTGAGAGTAGGGAGTTGAACAATGCCATGGTTGCGTAGGTTTGGCAGCACCACGACGTCGATGGCAGCGCTATGGCTACATAGTCTTGGTAGCGTCATGGTTGCATAGGTTGGGTAGCACCACGGTGATGATGGCAGTGCTATGGTTGTGTATCCTTGGCAGTGCCATGGCTACATCATTGGCAATGCTATGGCTTCATAATTTGGATATTGCCATGGCTATGTAGGCAGTGTGATGGTTTCTTTTGGCTACATGGAAACCAAAGTGCCCAGGATGGGGGAATGCCATCCCAATCCTTGGGCACATTGGTATGGCTTAGGAGAAATACCATCGGGTCTCGGCCTCAAAAAGTGACAACAAAAGTTTCGCTGAATAATATTGGCCTATATTATTTTAGTTAATGTGAATGTGGTTTGATCACATTCAATGTTTTAAATGAGGTCTAAAATTGTAGGGGTTATAAGGTATAGTTAATGCTTTTATCATCTGTTTAATGGATGTAAAGGGGTATTCTTGGGTAGAATGCTTATAAGAGAAATGGGAGATATAAAGAGTCATGCAGGGTTATGTTTTTGTTGTTAGTTTTTTTTTAAATAAATAACGTTTAGAAGTGTTATGTTTATTAAATCACAAAAAATGATGATGGATTATTTTCTTATATCTATTCATTATTTTTGTTGTGAGAGAATATGAAGCGAAAGGACTTCTAAGAATTATTTATACCTTGCTATCCTACATTTTTCAAGGGGGGTTGTAAATGATGTAACATTTCGAGAAAGCAATAAATAAAGATCATTTTTTCAGATTTTGAGAGGGTAGCAAACTTCTATGAGCAAAATCAAAAGAAGGGTTTTTATCATAAAACTAACATTTTTAGTGTCTTATCATTTCTACATTTTAGTGACTTCTAGCCATTGTATTATGCCATGAAATGGGTTGCAATAGGCGAAGATCAAGATTATGCAATTTCTTTATGTTTCCTTTGAGTCTCGCACTTGATTTAATGGTATTGTGCGTATGTTGCAGGTCCATTGATTCAGGTTGTTTTATGATTACCTCATAACTTGGGATTTTGCAAGGAGGAGCTTGCTAAACTAATTCAGAATTTTACTTTTTCAGCTAACCAAATTTACATGTTTATTTCATTTACTGTT
This sequence comes from Wollemia nobilis, assembly GCA_028583015.1. Classification (NCBI taxonomy): domain Eukaryota; kingdom Viridiplantae; phylum Streptophyta; class Pinopsida; order Araucariales; family Araucariaceae; genus Wollemia; species Wollemia nobilis. The sequence goes on from JAQPPZ010000440.1 coordinate 7,916,765, forward strand.
CTCAAAGTTTATTTTATTTCAAACATTCAAGCATTCCATTCTGGTCCATCCAGAATTTTAATTTCTTTCATTTCCATTCTGGTCCTTTTCCAGAATTTCTACTAATTTCCTGTTAGTTTAATTTTTTCTAGTCCATTTCTAGAATTGTTAAGCTTTCAAGTTATTTCCATTCTGGTCATTTTCCAAAATTTTTGCACCTCCAATTTTCATTAATCTAAAGCTTTCAGATAAAACACATGGTTTAGGAGGGATACTAACCTACTATTTCACATTAAACTAAGATAAGAAATGAAAGCTAACTTTGCTAACTTTGCTAACATTGCTAACATGCTAACTTCTACTAACCACTATTAGGGTAGTGACATCAACATAAGGAAGATAAAATGAACCCAACTATCTAAAATTTACTTCATCTTAAAGGCATGGGCAGTAAAATGAGGTGGAAAATTCCACATTTGTCATTTGAAACATTTTAAATGAAGATAGAATACGCTACTAACAGGGATTTAGGGTAGCACCAATTTAAAAAAACCCTAAAAATAAATGCTTTTATTTTTAGTTAGATCTTTCAAATCACTAAGCATTGCTTAGAACTAGTAAAGGCCCCTTGTTTATGGTCACATGCATTATTGGATTATTTCTGGCACTATTATAATCTTTTAGATATTTTACCAGAACCTTGGAGAAGTTGAGTGTTTATCATTTGGTTTTTTTCAAGAGAGAGTTTTCTATTCAATACTCTGCATGTGGTGGTATTTTATAACTGGGCAAAATATGCACTCAACATTACTATGGCATTTCAATGAAAAACACAATGACATCGTGTTACCTAGTAAGATTTGAACCTACATATTTCCATTGTGTGTCTGTAATTTTATTCATTTAATCTAATTCTATTTGATTAAATGTTAAGCTTCACCCATGGGATTGAGACTTTGATTGATGGTGTGAAACTATTTGCTCTCCTCCACTAGGATCAAATTCCTTAGGCATATTTTATTGGTTGTTAACAACCAAATTAATAATAAATATGTAAACTTATGTGAATATTTACATATTTTTACATGCAAATAGAAATGGTATTGTAATAGTGATTATAGTTTGCATCACTTTTAAACAAGGTAACTTATTTTGATATAAAATTTTTTGATTGTGTGGAAGTCTTTTATCTCCTCAACTAGATTCTAATCCCTTAGGCATATTTGATTGGTTATTTACAATAAAATCAATAATGAATTATTTAATTTTATGTAGACTTATATGAATATTTACATATTTTTACATGCAAATAGAAAAGGTATTGTAATAGTGATTATAGTTTGCATCACTTTTAGACAAGGTAACTTATTTTGATATAAAAATTTAATAATTAACTACCTTGAGTTGGTATACTTAATCAATTTTAGGTTTTTTACCGGTCTTAGTTTTTATTTTGATTTTATGATAAATAAGTATCAAACAAATTCTCTGTATAATATTAAATATATTCAAGAGAATTTTTCATTTAAAAAGTTATTTTCATAGAACTTATCATTGTTTCTTCGGATTTTGTGGGTATGAGGGAATTTTACATAATAAAAAAATTATTTGGAAGAATTTTATTGTATTAATAATAATAAATTATTCACCTAGGTGTTGTAGGTGAGTTGGAGAGGAGAGGGAAATCCTCCAAGAGAGGTCCCAGGTTCAAATATCCACCCTACCAAAAAGTTGAATTGGGTATCCAAAATCCAATTGACAATGTTGGTGTGGGCAGGGTCGGGTGCGACTCCCGAGTGACTTTGACGGTGTAGAACCCCCTGTTCGTGGTCTCTCAGACCAAGGTGGCCCCGCAAGGGGTTTTTTGCTTAAAATAATAATAATTATTATTATTATTATTATTCCATGACTATTTCCTAATAATCAAATATTATTCAATAATTTAATAATATTATAAGTCATTAAGGCATATATATTATACAAACAAAAGAATGTTAACACATAAATTATAGACTTACATCCCAATTTTTACTTTTGTATTGATATAACTTTCACTATAACTAATGCCTTTTAATCATACTATAAATAAGCAAGACAACCTATCTATGTATATTTGTAGTAAGAAAATATTTATGCAAAAAATAATATAAAACATTTATTTGTAAGATTTAAAATTCTTATATGCTTCAAATATCATATGATTGATTCATTTCTAGTTGATTAGTTGATATATTTTATTTTATCAATTACTATAACACCTTCTATTGCAAATAATAATTTTTAAATAAAAAATAAAAAATGAGGATCTTAAGGTTGCAGTCGAAAGTGAGTGAGCACAAGCCAAGAGTGAGTTTAGTCAAAATTAAGCGTAGCCAAAAGTAAGTGTGAGTGTGATCCAAGAGTTAGTGTAGTTGAAATCAAGTGTGAGTACAATCTAAGAGTGAGTGCAATTGGAAGAAAGTGTGAGTGTGAGCTAGGAGTGAGTGTAGCCAAAAGCAAGTGTGAGAAAAAGCTAGAAGTAAGGAGGAATTATGAGCAAGGAAGCAAAAATTAGAAAGCAAAGTGTGATCAAGTAAGAATTTCCACTTATTGTTCCATATCTTAGAAGAATTTAAAGGAGTAATTTCAAGATTTTATTATTATTATTGGTAAAAAAGGGTTTTGAAAGGGTCTCGTAACCTTTTACAATGCTTAGCAAAATCCCAAAATCTCCTTGGAGAAAAACAGACACTAGGGAGGACATCCTACCTGAAAAATGGAGAAGCTACTATCGTGAACCACAAACACACCAAAGGCCCATACAGGGACAACATCAACTATATACAAAATAAAAATCTCGTAAAGGGGTGAAACCAGCTAATTACATAAGCCCACGCAAGGGAAGGACTAGGAACTAAACAAAAAATGCACATAGGGGTAAATTGTAGACCAAACCACTACCATCCAAAAACTAAAATAGGACCGACACCGGATACTCCCCTACGTCCCAGCTCATGCATTGGACCCAAAGCCATTGTCAGTAGGGTTCTCCCCCACCAGGTTCTTGAAATCCTCGATGATATCGAATTGATTCTTATACTCCTCAAGGAAAGAGTCCTACATCAACATGGAAAATATGGTTCTGGCTGCCTATCCTAATGCTTTGAGCAGGTCCTAGATCTCTTGGATATGCCCACGATTGGTAAGGCTTGAGAAGTACATCATGCATAAATCCAAGAGAGGAGCTCGCACTGAGGTACCTTTTCTTTAGGCCAAAAACCTCGTTGGCTTATATTTTTTTGTATGGAATGATAGAGAATCATCTGAAACCTCATCAATAACAAGTGGAGCCATTCATTTACTGCTTCCTGCCTTGGTTCAGATAGGGTACCAATGGGTTTCAGTATTCTAAGAAATTAGGGTATCATCCAGTCTGGCTACTACACTCGGGTTTTAATGGATAGGGGGCATCAGCCCCAGCATCATATCTAGGATTGGATGACCCTCCAGTGAGGAGAGGATGCCTGATCGACCCTTAGGTGAGGGGGTGCCCGATCAAACCTTCAATGAGGGGAGGTTTGACCAGTTTTGCTCTACCACCATGAACCTTAACAAAATACGATGCAGACCCTGATGGAGGGGGGATGAGGAGGCCCCCCTCTTAACTCTCAATATTGACCTTTCCATTGACCTGAACATGTATTCAGGGATATTAATGGTTTTCTTCCCTCTAATGTTATTTAAGAATGCGAGGTGGAAGCTCTACAAAATAGCAGATGGATTGTTGAGGGTGAAGTAATGAATGACTGTTATCATCACCATGTCCCATGGCTTCAAGAGTGTATCTCTGATAATCCCACCCTTATCCTTCCTTAGGGATTCTCTTTTATCCCTGAATAGTGCCAATTCCCCTTGAAGGGAGTTTTTCTCTTGGTTGATGATTTTACCATCGTTAGGGAGACCAATTACCGCTGCTAGTAGGTCCATAGAAACAGTGAAATCCAACCCATGAATGATGACATACCCCACATTCCATGACAAACAAAGTCCATGGATATGTCCTAATAAACCCCATGGAACTACTACAAAACATTTAGGAGGTCATGGTCCCTAAAGATATCCTCAACCAGGGGGGTTAATTGGAGGGATGCGGGCTAGATCTCGGCCATGATGGCAACACTCAAAAGATTCAAGGGATGATAAACTAGGCAGAAGATGAGAGGGTGGTGAACATGATGAGGAAGAAAGGTGGTGGATATAAATAAAATCCAAGGCATGAGCAAATTCCCCCACCCAATGCGGCTCATGCACAAAATATCTTGAATCGAGTGAAAATATAGGGGCACAGGTGGAAGGGCACACCAAACAATGGGGAGGGCCAGGTGGAGTCTCAAAGAATTGATACCATAATCTACTGAAGGTTTAGGTGAGCATGGGTCATGATGACATAGATTAACCTCCTTGATGGAATGGTGAACATGGCATATAAGAGTAAGGGTAATGACATGGATGATCGCCACGAGGTAGAAAGGTCAAAAATAGTGCATCTAGCCAAAATAGTTTTGGAGAGGGCACGAAGAGTCAACATAGGTTAAATAAATAAGTGAGTGCACAAAGAACATCTTGAGGGCATAAGAACTACTATAGTGATCCAATCGATGGTTAGGGTACTGAGGGCCAACATTCCCCAATTCTAGGCATACTGGTTACCACCTAAGACATGGTTGAAACTAGTTCCAAGATGACACCTTTTAGTGTAGCAATGCTTCTGTTTCTAAGGGAGCCCTTTTTCATGGATGGACCTCCACTTTCGAAAGGAAAAGTAACTTCTACTACACAAAATATTGCTCATGTATAGGTTGGGAAGAATCATATGGGGAGGATTCAACGAATATGCACGTGAGATAAAAACTAAAGCTAGCCTCATGGTGCCACTATAAAAAAGCACCACATTAGAGCCCAGTTTATAATTCACTCTACGAAGGTAGGTGCAGGCGTAAAAATTATTGTTTTCCACATTGGACCACCTTGAATTACTGATTGGTGAGGTTAGCAATATTTGTGTCGATGATCACTTGGGAGAAGGAGTCAGTCCACACCCAAAGACCCAACTTTGAGATATCAAAGTTGGCAAGTTGGTCAGCCATGTGATTACCCTCTCTATAAGTATGGGTTACCTTAGAGTCTAAGAAGGAGTGTAAAAACTACTTGGCTTCATCAATCATAATTGAGGTATTCCATGATGAAGTGAGGGATCCGGGGGATAAGGTGGCTATGATTTTACTAGAGTCACCTTAAATCACAATGTTAGGAACATGGAGCTTGTGGATCAGAATGGTGCCTTGATAGAGAGCCTGATATTTTGTAAAGATATTGGAACTAACTCCCAAGTTCTCAATCTAAGTCAAGATGATGTTGCTTTTGTGATCTTGGATGACTCCCCTGACACCTGCAACTCTTGGATTACCTTTCGTTGCACCATCAAAGTTGAGCTTGAGGAATCCTGGAGGTGAAGGAATCCACTTGACAAGGGATCGATCAACCTTTAGGGGTTCTAGGTACAAATACCATCCAGGATGTTGAGAGTGGAAGCTAAGATTCCTTTAGGATGGAGCTTCGAGCTATCGTTAAAGTGAGTGATCAACATGTTCTCAGCTATAGCGGTAATAATTCTGGCAAGGACGTGGCTTGCCTTGTGGGACAAATCTCTGAAGGCCCAGGTGTTGCACTCTCTCTAGATCTCCCATAGGAAGTGCGAGAGGTAAAAATACTAAAAGGTCTTTAATCGATGCCCCCTAAATGGGTTTTGCCATTGAACACAGACATCACTGAGCAAAAGGGGTGGGTCCCAAGAGATGCCAACTGAGGAGAACAAGGAGGAAAGGTTATAATGGGATAAGGAGTAGGAAGAGAAAATGTGTTGGGTGGACTCACAATTTACATAGCACATGTAGCAATGGTTGGGAAGGGATAGTCCATGGTGATGGAGGTTAGGGATGGTAAGGATCTTATCCTAGATGGACAGCCATAGGAAAAAATTTACCTTGGGAGTGAGGTGAGACCTCTATATGAGTTTGTACAGGAAATAAGGGGGGTCAAGGTCTTCAAACAAAGAACAAAATGACTTGATATAAAAGAGATCAAACAAGGATGGAGCCTAAATTATGGAGTCTTCCACAAGGGATGAGGGGATAACATAGAGGCATAGGAGATTAGATATGGTAGTAGAGGTAATTTTTTGATCAGGTAAGAAGCCAGTGGTCGGGATGGGCTTCCAGGAATAAGACTATTGGAGGAGGAAATTACTTACTTTTGTCCTAAAGAGGGAATCTATCACTGGTTGGAGGTAAACCAGGTCTTCTCTTTCCTGAAGTAGGATGCTCTCTAGCCAAGGTCCACTCCAAAAGTTGATTTTGGCTCCATTACCAAGTTTCCATATGATACCCTTCCAGATGATTTGCCTAGTTTTGGTGATGGAGTTCCACACCTCAGATTCTTTGATTGGATGAGGGTCATCCAAAAAATTTGGGTTGTTCCAAAGGTACTTAGCTTTAATGATGGATACCCACAAAGAGTCTTCGTTGGTGAGGACTCACCATCCTTGCTTGGTGATGAGTTTCATGTTCATGTTATAAACTTTATCCAACCCAATGCCTCCATGATCCTTCCTTGCACATACCTAACTCTATGCCACCAGATGAATCCTCTTTTTATCCTATGATCTAGACCAAAGAAAGTTACTTTGGAGCTATTCGATGTGGTTGCAGACTTTGGTAGGGATATGGAAGATTGACATGAAGAAAATGAGAATGCTCTATAGAGTAGCTTTGACAAGAGTGGCCTTGCCAACTTGGCTAAGTAGGTTGTATTTCTAGCTCACCAAATTTTTCTGAATGTGCTCAATGATGGGGTCCCAAAGGGATTTTTTGGATTGACCTTCGAAGAGAGGGAATCCCAAGTAAGTTGTTGGTAAGGCACTGATGGAACATCCAAGGGTGGCAACAATGTGGGCTTACCATATTGCTATAGTGTTGAAATATTAGAGCTTAATTTTATCAAATTTCACATTTTGTCCTACCATAGCCTCAGATGAGAGATGGATGGACTTGATGTGCTAGGCTTGGGGGATCGAGGCCCAGGTAGCCAAGATAGTGTTATCAACAAACTATGTGTGGGACAAAACCCAAAGATATGAAGTTGGTTTGATGCCTGAGATGGACCTTTCATGACAAGCATGAGTGAGAGTTCTCCCAAGAGCTTCTACAACAATGATAAACAGGAAGGGGGATATGGGGTCTCCTTGACTGATTATTGAAGTGGCCCATAGGTGAACCATTGACCAGGACATAAAATTTCACTGAGGTAATACATCCTTTGATCAACTTGACCCAATCTGGGTGGAATCCAAACATGTGGAGGACTGCCAATAGGAAATCCTAGGAGATCCTATAAAAAGTCTTGTTCATGTCGAGCTTAAGGAGGAGTCATGTTTGACCTATCAAGGAAATGGAGTGGATAAGCTCATGAATGGCAATAATGTTATCAATGATTTACCTTATGTGGATGAAACTACCTTGATTAGGGGTGTAGCGACCCTAGGACGCACACACCACTCTTACTCTACTTGCAAATGTGTTTAAACCCAAAAATGAAATGAAAGACCATGAAAAAGCATATAACACGAAAATAACAAAGATATGCCTCTTTATTTGTATTTAAACCTAGTTACATGTCGGTCCCTTTAGGGATACCCATTTTAATACAATGAGGTTACAAGTGGGTAAAATGTCCCCTCACAGAGGGGTGGTGCACTATCACAAGCTCCTCGGTTCCACACATAGAAATGTATGAGGGCTTACAAATACCTCCTTCTCTAGGTCTATTCCCTAGAGGATCCCTTTTTTCTCTCGTATGTTGTAGATTCTATCCGATGAACCTGTGGCCCTGTAAGTAATGAAACAACAACACACGCTTAGATTTTTGAGAATGCCTCCCCAAATGAGGTTGTTAGTAATGAATATATCAAATGAAATCAAGTGCAAATTAAACCTATGCTATGAAATTAAATGAATGAAATGATGCTATGCTAATGATATGCTAAATAGAATAATGAAACTAATGTATAAAACCCTAAGCTAGGCCTACGGGCCACTGTCCAAGACAATGGTTGCTAAAGTGAATCTTGTCCTCTTTGCTTCAAGGCTATGGATTGAAGCTTGTATCCAATGTTGAAAAATGATGGTTGCTTTGCTCGATATGTTGAATATCCTATATGTGGGAAAATCCTCAAGAGGACTCTCCCTCTCTTTGATAAAAATTATGTCATGTATCAATATTGTCCCCCCTGGTGCTCTTAGGCTTACACCTTTTAAAGTGTGTGAAACCTCAAGTCTATGACCAAGCCCTAGGAATAAATACCTCATGCGTAGTGAAGGTTAGCATGAAAATATTTTTGTATTTTCTATGTTTAAAGACCAGATAACTGAAATCTAACTGCAAACTTGAGTCTTCTATGCAAACTGGTCATTAGCATGATAAGCTTTGTCTTTGTCTATATTTGAATGCCAGTTAACTAAAGTCTAAATGCAAACTCAATTCTCCTATGTGAACTGGTCGTGAAAGGGAATGCAAAGTTACTCCCGCTCACCTTTATTGCATACAAACTACCACTTCCGCCCGTGATTGAGCATATTTGTCGGCAAAATGATTTTTGTGGCTTAGCCACTATCGTATGTAGTGGCTAAGATCTGGTTTCTATTGTATACAATAGCTAAGGCCTAGCCACTCTAATCTTGAGCGGCTAAGGTTTGGCCACTCTAGTCTTCAGTTGCTAGGCTTGGATAGGCTTAAAATGCCCTAGATGAGTGGTGAGAACCACTTTTGATACTTGGAATGCCCAAGATTATGTCATATGATATTATGAATGTGCCTATATTATTAGATCCCCTAAACATGACACATTTTAGGTGTCTACATATGCCCATTTTTACGATGCATTATGTGGAAAACACAACACTGAGAAAAAACATAGACTGGTCTATTTGTAGGTTGTATGGTGATCAGTAGTCTGATCAACATCGGATGGACCAATCACATAATATGGTGCTCACCCTTCGAATCATTGCCTCAACATTTAGAGGACTTAGCTCAGTGGCTTGGACATGTTAAATTTCCCTCATTTCTCAAACTCAATCGGGTAGCTTTAGCTACTACAATAGTTTTGATTGGTAGGAGAGCTACTATTGAAGATGTCATGTCTGCTTACATTCCCAGAAAACAAGGGAAATTATATGATTGTTGTATGCAATGATTCATAGGATGAACACGATTTTGTTAGGATCAAGTGATCTTTTATTTATTTTGATTATGATTATTTTGAATATTTGAACTACCTCTTCACTCAATGAATTGGTGAAGAAATGACAATGAATGAAGCGACAAGTCGCTTGACCAATATGACTAATCTGGTTCCTTTCTACGATTTTTTCCTTCAATGGGTGAACCCCCATCCAAGTGTGATTCTAATTGTTTATGATAACCATCCACACCTATCCCAAGGAGTGGTCCAGCCATCAATAGCCTTCTTAGGGAGTTAGGATTAGTGATTATATTTATAATCATATTGTATCACTTTGGCTTAGTGTTTTTGATGTCACAAGGGAATGAGGATGATCCTATCGTACCCATGGAGTAGTCCGACCATATTGGTATTTTTTGGGTTTGAAGTGATACATCGTGATTCCAAAATGAATGTTTTTTTCCCAAGTAGCCTTATGGTGACTTACTCATCTTATCGAATTACATGGAGTGTAAGTCACTGCAATCACTAAAAATGATAGAGTAAGTGACTGGATACGAGGCTTACTCGAGAATTTGTTTTTAAGTTATTTTGATCATTATGATGACTAGAAGTCTTCAAAATATGCTTATCTGAATGTTTTTGTTGCTTCTCATGGAGGGGCTATGGTTGTTTTTGTCTAGGATCTCGACTACTGTCAGGTCCAGCGACCACCAAAGACCTGTTCCTAGCCACTCTCATCTTGAGTGGCCAAGCGATACAAGTCGCTGACATCATCAGTGACCAAGGCAATATAAAAGTCAATCCTAGGGTTTTTTCTTTTCACTTTGCCAGTTGCCAATTTGCTTTCTTGGGCTCTAAGGTGAAAGTGACTTTTGTGATTTGGAGTATTTTTGTGACTTGGAATATTATGGTTGCACAGGGTAAAGCATATTTAGGTGGAGGAGCCAGAGCTTCTTGAGTACTCCCTCAACCCTTAACCCTGCTTGCTTATTTTAATTTTTGGGTAAAACTGAACCACATTAAGTAATCGATAATTTGAACCTCATTAAGCTTGTTGGCAATGAATCAAAACCCATAGCTAGGCTTAGTTTAGGTTTTTATGTGGTGGGCTTGTTCCCATTTTTTTTTTTAGCTTTTGTTATATTTTTTGATATTTTCTGGCCTAGGGTCGATGCGTCTGCCTCATCACCCATCGATCGCTATCGATCAGAGCGGCCAGGAAGACCTACAACTTGGCCGCTGTCGTTGGCAATGGCCGGTTTGAATCCCAATGGTAAAAAAAATTGACCATTAGGGCTTGGCTGCTGTCAGCTTCAGCGGCCAATTTATGGTCACTATAGGTGACAGTGGCCAAGAAAACTTAGTGAAATTTTTGACATTTTTGAAATTTTTTGGGTTGATTTATTGATTTTTTTTTTTTAATTTTGACTTGTTTGATTAGGTGTAACTTTGTCTTTGCCTAGACTGTTTGCAATTTTGGGTTTAAGATCCTAGCTTCTTGTCTATGAGTTTTCATTGATGTCAAAAGGAAGTGGCATTAATGTTAAGAGGATGTGTTGGCTTCAAAGGTGGAAGATTCCAAGAGAATATTTTTAAGAGAATCCGAAGAGATTCCATTGGCAATGGTTTTTATTAAAACCAATGGAGGTTATCTTTATTATTTATTTAATTATTATTTAAAACCCTTCAAGGTTTTAGTTAATTAATTATTTAATTAAGTAAGGGAGAAATTATTTTTAATTTATTAAAAATACTTAAAGATTTTTAAACCTTTTTTTATTCTTAATTTATTAAAATTATTTAAGGGTTTTTAAACCCTTTTTGAAAAGACTTTTGATTAATTTCGAAATGGTCTTTATTTTTGCTGATGTCAAGATGTCTTCGAAGAGACTATTTATTCTCCAAATCCTAAGGTTGGAAGGCTAATTATTCGAAATTCCCCGAATGCAATTTGCAGTGTTTGTGCTTTGTATTCACTACGATCGAAGGAAGACTTAGAAGCACGTGCGGTTGAAAAGTCTTCAAGATTTTTTTTTTGAGGGTGAAGTGGAGGGAAGTTCACTTGTGAACTTCGTAGCCCATGTGGGCTAGTGGTAGCGAAGGCTGCTGTTGGGTGCTGCATTGGCGGAGGTCACCGTTTCGAGTCTCATGGGGGTGCTTTGCTAGAGTAACACACATTTTTATTAAAAACGTCTTTATGCCATGAAATTCAGAGTTTCTTGGACAACGATTTATAAGTTTGAGAGTTGTGTGTGGTGACAACTTGAAGGTTCAATTATCTTCTACTCCAATAAGGTATGGGCACATTCTTCTTATGAGTATGATTGGTGTATCTTTTCTGAAATAAGGTTGGAGTGAAAATGTATTCTACTAGGTATCCTTTGGCTAGGTGTAAATCCTTCAAGGTTGGATTATTGGTTGAATGCTTCAAGGTTGATGTTGAGTTGAATGGTGTTGGTTGACTAAACCTTGTTTAATGAGCATTGTTGTTGAAACCCTAATTGATGGTGAAAAGAACATGAGTATCATTGTTATGTTATTCTTTGCATAGTTGGCAATTGTTGGGGTTTCATTTTCTTGAAATAAAACATTCTATCCTATCCATTTCAGATATTGAGTTGAGTTTTTAGATTTGAGATTGAGATTGAGCTGAGTTGATTTGAGTTGAGTTTTGAGATTGGGATTTGAGTATATAACATATTGAGTCTCTAACAATTCTATTTATGCTTCTATGAGTTTGACAAATCACATTGGGTATCTAACAATTCACTTTGTGATTTCCTACTAAGAAAGTTTTTCTTGGTGAGCTTGCTGAGTTTTTGGACGAGTTTCGGTGGGGACTTGTGAGCAGTTTTGGATAGGTTTCGGTGGGGACTTGTGAGCAGATTTGGACAGGTCCGAGCAGAGGACTTGTGAGTTGAGTTTGACAGTTCTATCAGAGAACTTGAGGACAGAGGTGCATTGGTTCTATGAGAAGAACCTGAGGACAGTTGGCAAGTATTTGAGAAGGCTTGTATGCAGAGGATTGATTTATTCAAGAGTTGGACAGATCTGATAGACAAAGGAAGACTTGTACTAGACCGACTAACTGTGTTTGGTATAGGTTGCTGAGCTACTATGGACGTGATCATAGAAGGCAGAGGTCTCTTAGGCTAAGCATTGAGGACAGGAGGTCTTCGGTGGAAAGGAGTTCCACGTGCTGGCAAGAGGTAGAGGCAGTTAATCTTCTGAGGGATCATTTCCAAAGCAGAGGGGAAGGTATCTCCTTTGAGCAGAGGCTCATAAATTCTAATTGGGGGAAGGTATCTCCTTTGAGTAGAGGCTCATAAATTCTGATTGGGGGAAGGTATCTCCTTTGGGTCAAGGCTCATAAACATTGTAATTGGGAAGGATTCCCAAAGAACTTTGAGATAAATTTTAGAGAAAAGTTTTGTGGACGTAGCCCAACCATTCTGGGTGAACCACATTAAAATTGGTGTCACTTTGTGGATGATATTATGTATTTCTTTGATATTGCTTTGGGTATATTGCTTTACTATTTTGAAGTATAAAAGAAAAAGTAAAAAGAGGTCTTATACTGTTCACCCCCCCTCTCAGTATAAGCTTATGTTCTTCAATTGGTATCAGAGCCCGTGCCTTCAAAAATTTTAATAGCTTGAAGGAAAAGCTAGTAAAAAACACAATGGATCATTCAAGTGGCAATGCAGCACCTATTCTTGATGGGTCAGATTTTGGTCTTTGGAGTGCAAGGATGAAGGTTCATCTAATGGCACTTGGGAATGAGGTTTGGGAAGTGATTGAAGATGAGTACACTATTCCTGAACATGGTCCTAATACTAAAGAAGAAAGGCTCCTACATCACAGCAATTCAAAGGCAATGAATGCAATCCTAAAAGGCTTACAGAAAGCAGATCTCACCAAAGTGATTCACTACAAGATAGCTAGTGAAATGTGGAATCAGTTGAAAGTGGTTCATACATGTGATACAAATGTCAAAAAGGCCAAGTTGAGACACTTCAAAGGTATGTTTGAACAACTCAAGATGAATGATGATGAAAATATTAGTGACTACATGCTTCGTATGGATGAGGTTGTTAACTCCATGAAAGACTTAGGTCTTGAGCTTGCTGAAAATGATGTTTGTGATAAGATTTTAAGATCTCTTCTTAATAGATTTAGTGAAAATATTTCTGCTATTGAGGAAGCTAAATATTTGGATAAGTTGAAAAAGGATGAGCTCCATAGTATACTTGTAGCATTTGAGTTGAGAACTCAAGTGAAGTTTGATGTCAAGAAAGAGGCAACTTTCAAGGCTACCAAGAATTCCAAGGGTAAACAACTTCAAGATAGTGATGAAGAGGCATATTACAGCAAGAAAGGCAAGTTCTCTAGAAAGCACAAAAGTATGAAAAATATAAGATGTTTCAATTGTGGAAATTTTGGTCATTATGCTACTGACTATACTGTTCCCAAGAATGAAAGTGATGAAGATAAACAAGATTCTAAGAGCAAGGATTCTGAAAAGCACAAGCATCACAAGAAAAACAAATATGAGCACAACAATCAAGGAAAGAGGTATTCTCACAAGAACAAGAAGAGTTTCTATCTAGACAAAGCAAGTAAGTGTTCTAGTAGTGATAGTGAAAGTTCTTCAAGTGATAATGAAAATGAGATGTTGTTCATATCAGAAAAAGAGGAAGAACCAAAACATAGATTCATTATCATGAAATGTCTTAGATGTGGAAATTTTAGTCACCTTGAGGATGATTGCACAAATAATGATTTGGTTTCTAGTATGTATGAGGATGCTTCAGAAAACTATAAGGAATATGCATGTATGGTTTTTGAAAAGGGTGGCACCTCTAGTGATAAGAAATCTGAAAAAGGCTTTGATGATTCAAAAAGTAAACAAATATAGGAAGATATAGAGGAAGGTGAAGTAGATCTTGAAGGTGAACTTATTAGTGCTCTTAGTGCTTTGAAAAAGGAAAGAAAGAAGAATGCTAGACTCAAGGATAAGTTAGATGAATGTTGTATGGAGAGAGATGATCTTATAGAAAGTCTTGACTTCTCTATGGCTAAGACACAAGAACTCAAAGATGAGTTAGATTCTAAGGTTCTTGAGTATAGTGAGTTAGAATAGAAAATGGATTTTTTGAAAGAGGAAACTAAAGAGTACAAGGATAAGCTTTACAGGTTTCAAGATAGCTCCAAAAAGGTTAAGTCACTCATCAAAGGTTAAAGAAAGACAACAGATAAAACAGGCCTCAGTTTTGTTAAGCCACACAAGGAACAAGTTGGAGAGTCTAGTAAGATACTCCAAAAGGAAGAGAGTTCTTATGAGGAAAGTATTTCAGAAAAGGAGTCCTTGAATGATAGATGCACAGAAATAGAAAACAAAATTTAGATGAGAAGAAGTTTTCAGAACCTAAGAGGTCAATTAAAGGAAAGTTTCAAGGCAGATGTTTTTCTTGTCATAGGTTTGGTCACATGGCTTCACATTGCATGGCTCAAGTGAAGGAGGTAAATGACAGTTTCATAAGTGCTAGTTACTTTCAAGGGTATTGCTACTCTTGTCAATAGTTTGGGTACAAGGCAGTTTATTGCAAGGCAAATAACAAGAACAGGTTTGGTCGAACGGGTTTGGCCAAAACAGGTTTGGTCGAACAGAGTTTGGCCGAATAGTTTTGGTCGAATCGGTGGATTCAAAGATCGAGGTTTACCTTAGAGAAACAACATCGTCAAGTGTTTCAAGTGCAACAATGAAGGTCACACAATCGAGACAGTGTAGAGCTAAAATTCCAGAATACGAGAACAGGAACAATGGCATGATCAGGTCCAAGGATCAAGGCATGGACAAGAACAGGGATGAGAACAAGAACAAGAACAGTGGATGAGGAACAAGAATATGGACAAAGAGTTCAAGAGAAGGCCCAACAAGGAAGTTATAGACGCTGATGATGATCAATACCTAATGGGAGTTTTACTCCCACCCAAGAATTAATCACCTCATCATAAGGTGGGGGAGGGACTAAGCTAAGAGGCTCATTCTTAGTCCCGAACCCCAAAGGTGACCCTTTGCCATTGATGAAAAATGGGGAGAGATTTGAGTAAGGGGGAGAGACTCAAGATAGGGGGAGCTATTTATGTTGAGTTTCTGTGTTGTTGAGAAGCATGGTTTGCCATCAATGACAAAGGGGGAGATTGTTGGCAATTTTGGGTTTGAGATCCTAGCTTCTTGTCTATGAGTTGTCATTGATGTCAAAAGGAAATGGCATTAATGTTAAGAGGATGTGTTGGCTTCAAAGGTGGAAGATTCCAAGAGAATATTTTTAAAAGAATCCAAAGAGATTCCATTGGCAATGGTTTTTATTAAAACCAATGGAGGTTCTCTTTATTATTTAATTATTATTTAAAACCCTTCAAGGTTTTAATTAATTAATTATTTAATTAATTAAGGGATAAATTATTTTTAATTTATTAAAAATACTTAAAGGTTTTTAAACCTTTTTTATTCTTAATTTATTAAAATTATTTAAGGTTTTTTAAACCCTTTTTGAAAAGACTTTTGATTAATTTCGAAATGGTCTTTATTTCAGCTGACGTCAAGGTGTCTTCGAAGAGACTATTTATTCTCCAACTCCTAAGGTTGGAAGGCTAATTATTTGAAATTCCTCGAATGCAATTTGTGATGTTTGTGCTCTGTATTTGTTGTGATCGAAGGAAGACTTAGAAGCATGTGCGGTTGAAAAGTCTTCGGGAGTTTTTTTTTTGAGGGTGAAGTGGAGGGAAGTTCACTTGTGAACTTTGTAGCCCGCGTGGGCTAGTGGCAGAGAAGGCTGTTGTTGGGCACTGCATTGGTGGAGGTCACCGTTTTGAGTCTCGCGGGGGTGCTTTGCTAGAATAACACACGTTTTTATTAAAAACATCTTTATGCCACGAAATTCGGAGTTTCTTGGACAACGATTTATAAGTTTGAGAGTTGTGTGTGGTGACAGCTTGAAGGTTCAATTATCTTCTACTCCAATAAGGTATGGGCACATTCTTCTTATGAGTATGATTGGTGTATGTTTTCTAAAATAAGGTTGGAGTGAAAAGGTATTCTACTAGGTATCCTTTGGCTAGGTGTAAATCCTTCAAGATTGGATGATTGGTTGAATGCTTCAAGGTTTATGTTGAGTTGAATGGTGTTGGTTGACTAAACCTTGTTTAATGATCATTGTTGTTGAAACCCTAATTGATGGTGAAAATAACATGAGTATCATTGTTATGTGATTCTTTGCATAGTTGGCAATTGTTGGGGTTTCATGTTCTTGAAAGAAAACATTATATCCTATCCATTTAAAATATTGAGTTGAGTTTTTAGATTTGAG
Source organism: Wollemia nobilis (assembly GCA_028583015.1). Lineage (NCBI taxonomy): Eukaryota > Viridiplantae > Streptophyta > Pinopsida > Araucariales > Araucariaceae > Wollemia > Wollemia nobilis. The sequence continues at coordinate 7,933,397 of JAQPPZ010000440.1, forward strand.
ATTGAGATTGAGCTGAGTTGATTTGAGTTGAGTTTTGAGATTGGGATTTGAGTATAGAACATATTGAGTCTCTAACAATTCTCTTTATGCTTCTATGAGTTTTACAAATCACATTGGGTCTCTAATAATTCACTTTGTGATTTCCTACTAAGAAAGTTTTTCTTGGTGAGCTTGTTGAGTTTTTGGACAAGTTTTGGTGGGGACTTGTGAGCAGTTTTGGATAGGTTTTGGTGGGGACTTGTGAGAAGATTTAGACAGGTTCGAGCAGAGGACTTGTGAGCTGAGTTTGATAGTTCTATCATAGAACTTGAGGATAGAGGTGCATTGGTTCTATGAGAAGAACCTGAGGACAGTTGGCAAGTCTTTGAGAAGGCTTGTATGCAGAGGATTGATTTGTTCAAGAGTTGGACAGATCTGATAGACAGCGGAAGACTTGTACTAGACCAACTGACTGTGTTTGGTACAGGTTGCTGAGCTACTATGGACGTGATCATAGAAGGCGAAGGTCTCTTAGGCTAAGCATTGAGGATAGGAGGTCTTCGGTGGAAAGGAGTTCCACGTCGTCGGCAAGAGGTAGAGGCGATTGATCTTCGAGGGATCATTTCCAGAGTAGAGGGGAAGGTATCTCCTTTGAGCGAGAGGCTCATAAATTTTGATTGGGGGAAGGTATCTCCTTTGAGCGAGAGGCTCATAAATTCTGATTGGGGGAAGGTATCTCCTTTGGGCCGAGGCTCATAAACATTGTAATTGGGAAGGATTCCCAAAGAACTTTGAGATAACTTTTAGAGAAAAGTTTTGTGGATGTAGCCCAACCATTCCGGGGTGAACCACGTTAAAATTGGTGTCACTTTGTGGATGATATTGTCCATTGCTTTGATATTGCTTTGGGTATATTGCTTTACTATTTTGAAGTATAAAGGAAAAAGTAAAAAGAGGTCTTATACTGTTCACCCCCCCTCTCAGTATAAGCTTGTGTTCTTCATAGACTTAGGATAGCCCATCATTATTTGCACTATTTTCATATTTATTATGTATTATGCCTTAGATGCATTGTCATTATGATTCATTTTCTTTTGCTTAGATTCTTACTGCTCAGGATCAAGACCCGAATCTCATGAATACACTTCTATCCCTCTTGGATGGCAATGATTGGGTTTGGCTCAAAGTCTGTGAGCTATAATATGTCACCAGACTGCCCACCATTATGGTAGATCATGTGTACCTTATAGCTTTGGTCCATTGATGGGACCCTCGAACCAATACCTTCCACTTTCCCATCGAAAAGATGACCATCACATCGAAAGATGTGTATAAGATCTTTCGGATCCCCTTTGATGGAGTGGCCATTGTCTCTTTGGCCACTAATGATCAAGTTGTTTTTTTAACTCGGGTGTTCAGATGGCGCTCTATGGAGGCTCTTAAGGACACCAAATTTGGGGGAGTGTCCATTTCGCAGTGGTATGATGAGGGTGTCTTCTCTATGAGGCATGCAGTGTTGCTAATGGTTATCAACAATATTTTGATTCCATATTGCTCAGGTTTGAGGTTCCCATGGAACCTCTTGGCGATGGTTTAGGACTTTTTGGATAGTAAGGAGCCTATAATCTATGCATGGGGTAGTTCTTTTTTGGCTTAGTGTTATGATGAGTTGTACCACATCCATTGGCAAGGTCGTGTCAGCATTGCTTGAAGCTTTCTTAAAAATGCTTGGGGATGGGAGCACATCTAGGTAGATCACCCTAGAGGGATTACTATCAAGATTACAACTATGGAGGACTGGATGCAGTGCTACACTACTAGATGGGCTCGATAGCGCGAGCTATGCAATAGCCATCGTCATGCGGGGGAACTTTTCCATTATACTGCTACTTTCACTAGGCTGCAGGATGGGGATGTTATGTGGCACCCATATCATGAGTTCCTGGTGTGGGATGATCTGACCAATTTTACTGCTAAGACACAACACGAGTGATGGTTTCTTGGCTACAAGGTTGTAATCTGGGAGCATTTCTTCTACTTTCAGGTTCTCTATCAGTACCGCCTACAGCAGAACATGTCGCTTGCTCCATTTTTATACAGGCACCTTGTAGTGGAGAAGGACCTACCCCCGTGGCAAATTATAGAGCTCTCAAATGATGAGGATGCCCCAACAGTTGACCCAATAGTCATTAGGGGTGTTAAATAGGTATACACTTAGTGGTGGGGAGATCGGATGTGGCGTAGTACCAACAACATGGGTCATGAGGATGATGGAGGGGATGATGGTATAGATCCGATAGGGTGCAGATTTTGAGCCAAAATTGAGGTATGGGGCTAGCAAGTAGAGTAGGTGGCAGCAGAGGATCTGGGGACTCCTAAGGAGGATGAGGATGAGGTAGATCCCAAGGAGAGAGATTCTCCTCTGAGAGCATAGTTGCATGAGGTCGTGGTCAAGTTCAAGCTCCAATTGGCCTAGATCTAGGTGCAGTAGTGAGATGCTACTATTGCACAATGGGATGCCACCATAGAGCAACTCACGGTATAGATATAGGCTTTGTAGGCTACTATCGGGTGTGGTATTGCTTGAATGCAGTTTGTTGTTCCTCCTTCTACACCATAGGGGGATCCAGAGATAGATCTAGGGGTAGAGGTTCTACACCTGCAGTTATTATTGGATGAGTATGAGGGATAGATTCAAGAGCATGTTGGTCATATTACCACTCTCCAAATGTATCTCAAGAGGTATGGGATTATCCATAAGGAGGCACCAGGTGTAGGTGGTTCATGGGTCAACGAGCGATCCACCTCTGGGCAGTCTTCTGCTCGTCCTAGCCAGAGGACCCGAACTCAGATAGAGAGGCCAGCAGGTTCACACCATTTAACTCGTGACACCGCCACAAGGGGATGTGGCACTAGGGGAGGTGATGTCGCGGGCTCAGCCCCTGTATTTGATTTATGGTGCTCTTTTGATTTATTTTTGAGGTCGTCTTGACCTACCTGACTATAACCTATGGGCATTTTTGTACCTTTATGGAGATACACACATTTATATGATATTTTTGCTTTATGACTCATTATGTGTATCTTTTATTGCTTATGTTTTTGTTTTATTTTGTTTTATGATGTGATGGATGATGGTATTATGATCAATTGATACATGTATATGTTAGGTGATAGATGATATTTATGCTGATTTGGATTTGAGATGGATACTTATGTATGTGTTTATGTATATGCTTTCATGATTTAATTATTGTGACATTACGTGATGTATTTCGCATTGATTTGATAATGGATTTATGATCCTTTGTATGGATGAATGCAACGATGTGATATTTGATGTGAATGAATGATTTATGACCTATGTATTTATGGATGAATGCAATGATTTGATCTTTGATGTGAATGGATGATTTATGACCTACGTATTTATGAATGAATGCAATGATTTGATCTTTGATGTAAATGGATGATTTATGACCTACGTATTTATGAATGAATGCAACGATGTGATATTTGATGTGAATGAATGATTTATGACCTATGTATTTATGGATGAATGCAATGATTTGATCTTTGATGTGAATGGATGATTTATGACCTACGTATTTATGAATGAATGCAATGATTTGATATTTGATGTAAATGGATGATTTATGACCTACGTATTTATGAATGAATGTAATTATTTGATATTTGATGTAAATGTATGATTTATGACCTACGTATTTATGAATGAATGCAATGATTTGATATTTTATGTAAATGGATGATTTATGACCTACGTATTTATGAATGTATGCAATGATTTGATCTTTGATGTGAATGGATGATTTATGACCTACATATTTATGAATGAATGCAATGATTTGATATTTGATGTAAATGGATTATTTATGACCTACATATTTATGAATGAATGCAATTATTTGATCTTTTATGTAAATGCATGATTTATGACCTACGTATTTATGAATGAATGCAATGATTTGATATTTTATGTAAATGGATGACTTATGACCTACGTATTTATGAATGTATGCAATGATTTGATCTTTAATGTGAATGGATGATTTATGACCTACGTATTTATGAATGAAATGTTTTTGTTAAATGCATTTTTAATTTTGTTTTAATTTATACATCTAACTCATGCTATGATATGGTGAATGTAGTATGCAATTTAACATGAATGAACTTGTATGTTTCAATTACTTAAAACATAATGGATGCCTATGCCATGATTTTGACTATTTAACGGGTGATACCACAGAAAGTATAACATCCATGAATATTTAATAATAATTCTACTCATAAGATTCAATTATTTAAATCCTTCATATGTGCAATGTAATGGTGTGGAATGTATGCATTTTTTGGATAAGCTTCTGTAATTTAAGAGATGTAAAATAGTTAGTGGTCATTTAGACATCATTTATAACATATATTTAGTATCTATTTTAATATTATTTTATTAATACCCCCTAATTTATAGAAGCTTATAAATAAATTTGATGATGTGTTTGATGATATGAATTTTTGCTATGATAGAATTTTTTTTGCAGGCTTTTCCTAAGACTTCAAACACTCTAGTTACCCTATCAAAAATTATGTACTAGTCATACAAGATTTTTGTAAAGCAAGTCTTTTACTTTGTACCCGGATATTCATTCTCTCTGTGTGTGCAAATGAATATATTTTTGATAGAAATCAAGCATTTCCTTTGATGTCAGGTGATATTATTTCAGCCCATTGCTAAGATCAGGGATTCTCAAGTGTTTTATCTCATCCTTATGTTGGACTTAGTTGGACTATACCACTAGGCAGTTTTGAGTTACCTAAGCTAGCTCATCCACATTAAAACATTGGTCTATACAAATTCCAGGAGCTTTTGTGATAGACATATCATCATGCATAAGGATTTCTCCTTCCAGTTTTGTGCAATGCTGAGAATTCCAAGGATTCAAGTTCTATTCCTTTTTTTTCTTCATTCATTTGGGATACTTGCTCATACTCAGTGATGAAAATCATTGTTTATTTTGAGTAATTTTTTCTTTTTGAGAAAGGGATTCATGTAGTGATGATAACCACTGTTTATTTTGCTTTTATTCTTTTGATATTTTGAACTATGACTTTGGGTGTTGATGTTTGACTTTTGAAGAATTTGAACTTTCGATTTTGAGATTTGAATTTAGCTTTATTCTGAGGTTTTGCTTATTTTTATAAAATCAAGGGATGTATGCAGTGATGATAATCACTTATTTCTGGGTAAGGTAGAACTTGTCCTTTTGCCAATTCTCAGTACCTTTAAAATGGTTGCACAGGGGGATAAGCAAGGAAGTTCCTTTTCGCTTTTGGTAACCTAGAGCACTTTGTAGTTTTCATATTTCCCTTGTATCAACTAGGATTTTAGTGTTTCAATTAGTGATGGGATCATGAATATCCAAGGTACTACAACTAGACCTAGCTCTTCTACTAATCAAAAATGGATTTCTACAAAATTTGATAAGACCACTAGATATGGTTGAAATAATAGGAAACCTTTGCATATTTCGTATAGCAACATTATTTGGTTGTGTTGAGAAACACAATTACACATGCGGATGCATGGATGAGGATAAATTGTATATTGTGATTGACATACAAACTGTGGTATTGTTTGTAAAATTGTGATCATGACATATGCGAATGCAATGGATATGTATGGATATGCAATTATGTGAATGTAAGATGCAAACATTTTGTATTTTTGCTTTTTCTTTGTTTTTGATTCGACCAAAGTTTTAAAAATGCCTTTGGATATTTTTGTATTTTGATATTGACCAAGCGGATTGGATACCCTTGGAGCCTTTTTGTGATTTGATTTGACTTGACCAAAGGGCTTTAAGATGCCTTTGGAGCTTTTTTTTTTGTATTTTGATTTTGACCAAGCGGATTGGATACCCTTGGAGCCTTTTTGTGATTTGATTTGAATGTTTTTTATTTTATGACATATTTGAATGTTTTTTGATTTTATGACATATTTGAATGTTTTTTTTAATTTTATGACATATTTGAATGTTTTTTTATTTGATTTTATGACATATTTGAATGCTTTTTTAAAATTTTATGACATATTTGAATGTTTTTTTTATTTTATATATGAAATACCTTTAGATGAATGATATTGAGAGGTTCAGGCTCCTCAAAACCGTCAAAATATGTTAAGCGGTATAATCCAGGCCCAAATATCTTTGAAATTATGTAGGGACCTATCCAATTTGCCTTAAATTTGTCTTGCAAATGTGACGACAGGTTTGAGTTCTGCTCATTTTCTTTGAGCACTAGATCCCCAACTTTGAATTCTCTCACATGGACTTTACTATTATATGCTCGTGCAAGGTGATTTTGATAAACGAAGATGCTCCAAGGCATTGACCCATTGTTCATCCATAAGCATTAACTGATCCAGACGGTCTTGTCATGCTGTGTCATTATCTATGAAGTCCTTTAATGCTATGCACAAGGTTGGGATTTCTAGTTCTAGGGGCATGATGGCCCCAGCGCCATATACAAGTGAAAATGGTGTTGCCCTAGTGGGCGTCTATATACTAGTCTTGTATACCCATAGTGCTAAAGGCAACTGCAAATTCCTGTCCCTATGATTATATACTAATGTTTTCCTCAAGATGGAGACTATTGTTTTGTTTGAGGCTTTTTCTTGCCCATTTGCTTGTGGATAATAAGGCGTTGAAAAAATGTGCTAAATATGGTATTTGTTCATTAAAGCATGCATATTTTTGTTCTTGAAAGATGGTCCATTATTCGATATAATCTTTGAAGGGACCCCAAATCGACTTATGATATTGTGGTGTATAAACTCCACAATCCTTGGTCCAATTGTCGATATTAAGGGGATTTCTTCGACCCATTTGGTGAAATACTCAATGGTCATTATGATGAATGTGTATCATCCTAAGGATGGGGGTGAGATATTCATAATCAAATCTAGTCCCCATTGCGATAAGGGCCATGCTGCCTGGATGGTTTGCAAGGCTTGCGATGGCAAGTGAGTGAGGTTTGCATGATGTTGATACTTTATGCATTTATTGAAATACTCACAATATTATTTTTCCATAGTGGGCCAATAATAACCCATTCTCAAAATTCACTTAATGATGACCATGCCACTTAAGTAACCGCCACACGTACCATCATGAGATTGTGAAATTTCCCAAGATGCTTCCTGGGGCTCAAGACAACGAAGGAGCATTCCATCGTAACCTCGTCTGTAAAGGATCTCTCCTAGAAAAATGTATCTAGTTACCTTTTGTTTAAATATTCATTTTTCAGCCTACAACAAGCCTTGCGGTACTGTTCCAAGCTTTAGGAAATCCTGTAATTAGGAAATCCAATCCTGATAAGCTACCACTTCTATGGATAAAACTGTGTGCTCTCCTTGCAATCTAGCACTCATGAACACTGATTGGGAAGTAATCTTGTGATGAGTGGTTGTTCCACATTCCATGGGACCTTGAGACATCAAAGACTCCCAAGGGGTTATTTGCAATAAAGCTCTAACTTTGAATGACAAATCTTGATTTGGCTCGGTTTGGATCATGTTGAGTGACTCTAGGTTGTCAATAACCTCACATTATATCATGAAAAATACGAGCACTTTCACATGAACGGTTATGAAATTAGAAAACATATTTTGAGGGATTAAGGATCCCAAATATGCCATGGTGTCTACAAATCTATTTGATGTATGAGAGATTTCCTCGATGTCATACCATTCTAACCAGGCTAGGTACGTGTCAACAAGCTCCTTGTGATATTTCAAGAGTGGACACTTGCATTGGAACACTACTTTGACTTGATTCACTATGAGCAAGGAGTCACCAAATATATTCAATATTTTAATGTCCATTGCAACTATTTTTTGGAGTCCCAATATTAGGGCTTCATACTCTGTGTTATTGTTTGTGCAAGGGAATTCTAGTTTGAATGATAAGGGCAATGGAGCACCCTGCAGTGTGGTAAATACTATCCTTGCTCCACCCCATTGTTCACACTTTGAACCATCGAAGAATAACACCATTTCTCTTTGTTTCTTAGGTTATTCAGGTTTCGACGGGTCTGAAAATGAAAATACCACATCATAAGGCAATTCTATATGAGAGGTCTGCTATCCTTAAGATGTGCCTCTGCTAACTGATCTGCTATGACTTATCCCTTGATGGAATTTTGGCTTATGAATTCTAGGTAAAAATATGTCAATAGCATGATCCACTTTGTAGTACGTGTATTGTGATATATATTGTTCATCATATACTACAAAGGATTATGTTTTGATATAACGTAAGTCGTATGGCTCAACAAGTAGTGTCACAACTTTTTGGTTGCAAAGACCACTGCTAAGCACAAATTTTTTACATATGCATATCCTAGCTCATAGCTTACCAATGAGTGACTAATGTAATATATGGCTTGCTCTTTGTCTTGCACATTATTTTGGGCTAGCATGGTGCCCAATGCAAAATATGTAGCCGATATGTATAGTAAAAATGGTACATCTGGCCTTGGTGGAGCTAGCACTAGCGACGTTGCCAGGTTTATTTTAATCTCTACAAAGGCTTGTTGGCATTCTTCATCCCAATGAAATGGGACATCTTTGTGTAGCAACCTATTCATGGGTCAACACTTGTCTAACAATTGCACGATGAACCGTTTGATGGATGCTACCTTGCCTTGTAGGCTTCTTAATTCCCTAATGTTGGTAGGGGAAAACATCTCCATTATGGCTCCCACTTTTGTTGGATCAACTTCAATGCCTCTCATGGAAACAATGAACCCTAAGAGATTTCTAGAAGTTACTCCAAACACGTATTTCTTAGGATTCAATCTAACATTATGCTCTATGAGGAGATCAAAAACTTTTGGAAGGATATCGGCATGCTCTTACTATATCAATGATTTGGCCAGCAAGTCATCCATATAGTCTTCCAAGATTGTGTGCATGTAATCATGAAATATGCATGTCATGGCCCATTGGTATGTGGCACCAACATTATTTAGGCCTAATGGCATCACTTTGTAATAGAAATTTCTCCATGGAGTTATGAAAGCAGTCTTGTGCTAGTCTTCGGGTTTTATTCGGATTTGATTGTATCCAGAAAACCCATCCATTAGGGATAGCATCTCATGACCTGCAGTGGCATCAACAAGAGAGTCTATGTTTGGCAATGAGAATGAATCCTTCAGAGTTGCCCTATTTAAGTCCCTAAAATTTGTGCAAATATTAACTCTTCCATCTGGTTTTCCTACGGGCACCATGTTCGATACCCACTCAGGATAGTCGATAGGAACTATGAAAACTGCATCCATTAGTTTTTGCAATTCGTTCTTTACCATAAAAGTGATAGTGGGGTGCATATTCCTCAATTTTTGCTTGATTGGCTTCTTTAGGGGATCCAATGAAATGTTGTGAACAAATAACTTTGGATCTATCCTAGGCATATCCTTGTAAGTCCAAGCAAATAAATTTGTCCTCTCTTTAAGGAGAGGAATTAGGATGGCTTGTTCCTCTAGAGACAGAATCTCTCCTAACTTGACTTTCTTTGGTTGAGTAGGATTGTTTCTAATGTCCACTTTGAAAGTCACCTCTATAGCCATACGTGACCCATCCTCCAACTGGTGAGGCATGGGTATCAAGTGAATTTCATTTATGGGATTTACATGTCCTACTAACTCAGGATCCAAACCATCATGGAACACATCATATGCACAACCTGATGCAAAATGGAATGGTTGTAACATATATTAATTAGGGAAAATATCTTCAGGTTCTATTGGTGAGTTAGTGTGATCCCAATAAATAGCATGTGTGTCGATACACAAAGGTTTAGTGGGATTTGTTGGGTTATGAAGTGGAGTGGTCAAATCATGGAGATTGTATTGATGGATGGGATGAAATATCTAGGACCACATGGGTGAAATCTTATCTCCAAGGTTTCCTTTCCATGCTCGTGATGAGGCTCTAGAGGAATGGGAATCTTTGGATCTGATCCATGAGCTGGTCAGATAATAGGATCATTAGGCTCTAAGAGCTCCCTGAATGTAGGCATATGGGGATTGACCATGCGATGAATGACATTCAAGTCAACTGGTCTCCGCAAAAATTGCAAGCTAGGGTTTATAGCATGAAGTACTGCTTATTTTTCCACCAACATATTGACTTGTCGTAAATGGTGAGGCCCAAGATAGGCCATCTCAGTCTCATCCTCAAAATTGTCATCATTGATCCAGAAGCCATTAGTATTAGTGTGTGGTACCAATGTGAGGGGCTCATGTCTTGGCCCTAAGTAAGCCATCTTCGTTTCATCCTCATATTCTTCGTCACTTATGAAAAATCCATTTGCATTAGTATGTTACCCAAGTCATGGGACCATTGCCTTACCCCTAAGTAGGCTCTTTATATTGAGTCCTCTGACTCATAGTCACTTTCATCCGATATGTATCCACTCTCATGGTTTCCAAACTAGGTAAATCTTTGTAAATAGCGAGTCTCATGATTGGCCAACCCCCCTTGTGCTTCATCATCACTTGACACATGCTTTTTTTTCTTGCTCATCATACCATGAGTTGTAACATGTTGGGGTGACATCAATTGTGTATCTTGGATGATAAGTCTCGAAAGGTGGTATGCTTGCCATATCCACTTCTCTATTGCTCAAATATCTTGCACTTTATGGATGATAAGGAATAAAACTGATGTCTTCTCCTAACCCCAAGGTTAATTTGTCTAATGTTGCTTCTAGAGGGTCATCTCGACCTCTGATGTGATATCCTAATACAAATATGTCATATGGGATTTGGTATTGTGTCTCGAATGGCCACCTAATCCCCTGATCATATATACCAAGGAAATAACCATGCCAATGGCAACACTCAAAATAGGTCAGAGCAAAATCAGGATTAGAGAGGTAGTGAACGTTAATAGTGAATAGCTCATCATTGTCCTCATCTATATCTATAGATTTATGGGTGCAATCTAGGCCATCATAGATGAAGTTTGTTTGGTTGGGAGGGATTACAAGCAGAACCATTATTCCCACTGGTGGTCTTAGATCTTTTGTCCGTCCCATGTCTTGTGTAGATTCTATGACAGGTGTAAAAGTTATGTTCAGCACAAGATACTCTCCTATATCTATGCTTACCAAGTGTATAGTTGCATGTGAGCTGGATGCCCCATGGATGACACTAGCGAAGCAGGGTAGCCATCATCTTCGAATTGGTCTTGGTGATCTTCTTCCTCCATGGGAATTAGACTCTCTTCAATAGCTATGGTTAGCATTTTCTTGAGTTTTTGTTCTCAACCATAGGTGCCTTTAGTTTTTGATTGGTTTTTGGTTTAGGCATTGATGGTTGATTAGAAGCATTGGCCACTTTGTGTGCAATATGAGATGTTGATGTAGATGGGTCCTTTTGTGCCCCTTTGTCTTTGTTATCCAGTTGAGTATTTGGAGATGAAGGTCCTACTGACAAGTGGGCCGAAGGAATCACAAATTCTCCTAGATAATCCACCTGGTGAACATACTTGAATGGCTCTTCATCAACCAACACCATGTAGACTTTGTTATCATGCACATACTTGACACATTGGTGTAAGATCGAAGGAACACATCTCATGTCCCTTATCCAAGGTCTCCCTAGGAGGATGTTGTATTGCATGGCCCCTTCCAAGACATGACACATCACGGGGATGGTATTCTGCCCCACATTGATAGGTAGGATTATCATTCCCATAGTATTTCATAAAGTATCATTGAAAGCTCTTAATGTATAGGCTCCTAGAATGATATTGGACTTAGGGATTTCAAGGTGTCTATTGTTGTTGTTGTGATGATGTTGATTGATGAACCTATATCGATCAATACCCATTTAAATGGTAAATCATTAACTGATGCCATGATGAGTAGTGGAGGGTCTAATAATGTAGTAGATACTGTCTTAATCTCATAATTGTAGAATCAGATTATAGGTTCTTGGAATTCTTGTACTTGTCCCACAAAATGGGTGACTGCATTTGGATCTTGCGGTTGGAGCTTTATTGACCTTAAAATATCCATCAAGGCCTCCCTGTGCTTTTGGGACTACTGTATGAGCTCATAAATGGATAGCGTATCCAAAGTTGCTTGTAAGTTTTTCTCAATTCTACCCCATATAGTTACCATAGGTCAGGTTGGTGGACCTGGAAGGTTGTCTTACCCCTACCTCTGCCTAGGTGCAGTTGGGATGTTGATGGTAGTTGCGGGAGGTTTTGGTTGACCATACCATCTAGTCCTGGTTGCTATATTGACAATTTCAACCATCCCAACACACCCATGGGTGGGCATATCAATTCGGACCTGGTTGACTTGTGCACCTTGCCCTCTAGGGACCTCATGGTTTGGAAACATGTTTTTGTAGATTATCTCTATTGTCATGGGCCAGTGGGTTGTCCACTTTTAAGTTCTCTCGCCTCAATCATGTTTTTCACCTGATGTTTGAAACCAACACAAACTTCAATATTATGCCCCAGTATCCTATGATATAGGCAAAATTGATCTTCCCTATATCCTTTTGGCTTAGGATGGTTGGGATCTATAAGATGTGTAATAGTGAATATGATATTTCCTGCCTCACTCAATTGATTGAAGATTGATTGCATTTATTCTATCAATGGTGTAAAATAAAGAGGAGGTTTGCGTTCTTTGTTTTGACCCTAATTGTTATTTGGATCATAATTGGATGGTGGGGTTTGTGCTTGATAATTCTAGGGCCACATAGGTGTAGCCAATACCACTTGATTAACTGGGGCAGGGTTTGCCTACTTCTGCTTATATTTATCATTATTGTCATTTTTTCTCCACTCCTTGGTTTGGAGTTTTATGGTTCCCTCATCTACTTTTATGTCCTCAATGAGTTTGGATTGTGCCAAAGCTTCCTCAAATTAGGGGTATTGTTGTAGTTGTAGCAAGAGGGAAATGTTTTTGGAACAACTCTTGGTGAACATCCGAATGGTTTCTTCTGTGGGAATGAAGAATGATAATTTTGCCATGATTTTTCTCCATCTATTCCTGTAATCCATTACTGGCTTGTCATCATAATGTTTTAGATTGGCCAGGTCTAAAAGGTTCACACTCCTCTTAGCACAAAAATAGAAATGCTTTATAAAATCATTCACTAGTTTTTCAAAGTTAGATATGCTATGCTTGGGCAATTGGTTAAACCATTGGGTGGTTGCACCCAAAAATGTCATTATGAATGTCCTTAGCATAATAGCATCATTGTCTTCGAGATGAAAACATGCGTTGATGAAATTGGTGACATGATCTTATGCATCTTCTTCACCTTTAAAATTCTCTAGCCTAGGCATATCAAAGTGCTAAGGATAGAGAGGGCTAGTAACTAATGGACACAATGGTTGGTTGTGTATTTTTTTCAATGTTGATTGGCTCCCAGTAGCCTTTTATTTCTCAAAGGCTTTCATTTTCTCAACAAGCTTTTGAAATTCCTTTGAACTGAGGAGTTCCTCCTCTTGTAAAAATTATGGTGGTGGAAGTAACGCTCTATCCATTTGATTTGCTCTATTTTCTTCCCTCTTACGAGGGGATCCAGGATACGCTTGATCCTGATTTATTAAGTCTATAATTTCCCCCCAGTTGGGTTCCTCTCATGATTTTGAGGGAAACCTGTCGTGGGTTATTTTTTTGTCTAATACGCTCCTCCATTGGTGAGTCAGCACATTGATCTCTTTGTTGATCACTTCCACTTGTTTTTTGGTTGTTGTGAGCTAGCTATTCAACATGCTCTCTAAAAAGTTGCTCATGTTAGCGTAACAACCGTTCTCTTTGTTTATCATTTTCAAGAGCATCCACAAGCTCTCACTCTTTGCATAAGGTATTCTATAACCATTGTACATGATTAACTTGCACATTCATAGGGAACTTATTCTTATCTGACCCTATCCTATTTATTTTGATTCGTAGATATCTCTCAGAGGTTTTTGTTATTTCCTCACTCTCACTAGCCAATGTGACTTGTTTAGTATATTGTTGAGTTTCTCTATGATAAAATTTTGTGTGTTTGCTATGGGGTCATCTTGAGGTACCCCTAGTTTGAGAAGTGGGCTTAGAAGTCATGATTCATGAGCTTCCAGATGTGGAATTCTCTGTGGCTATGGTTCTTGGAGGTGGCCTCAAATGCAACTGATCCAACTCATCCAATTGTCTTGTTATCCATGGCTAATCTCACGAGGTGACATTCACTCCAATGAGGTCATAGTCTAATGGAATCCTTCCTCTTTTTTGAAGGATATCTTCTATTTTATGTCTATGACTAGATGTGTTTCTAGTTTCTTGTCCCTCAGTGGGCTGATCTGTTCTAAGTGTTTCATGTGAATGTTGAGATGTTTCGACTCTCATGTACTCTTTTGGTGATGAGGGTTTCGTAGTCCTTTCTACCCTCCATGAGGATGGAGAAGGGGAAATCTCATCATCTCTGTGTGAAGAATGGGGTCTAGAACCCTCTTTATGTCTATGTAATGAGGAAGCTCTTGAAGCTTCCTCATGTCTCTAAGAAGTTTCAGTGTGTTTAGAGGAAGCCTTTGAGGTTTCCTCATGTCTCCTTGATGATTATGGTCGTGATGCCTCTTTGTGTTTATGAGATGTAGTTTCATGCTATGGTTCCCTATGTGTGGTTTCTCAAGGAGATCCCCCAAGGGTTGAGTTATCACCCTTTAGACTCACAGAACTACATCTTACAATCTTCTGAGTAGGTATTTCAATGTTACTATGACTTCACCTAAGGGTATGTGTTGTTTCAGACCCTCCCTCGATGTCAGATCGAGGATGTATAATTCTTGTCTTAACCATAGTTTTGGAATTTATCTTTTGTGTTGCACTTTAAATATGATCAAAAAATATCACACAAATGTTTATCTTGATTATAGATTTAAGTTTGCCCTAACTATTTGATGTATTTTGATGTTTTGTTGTTTCTTTCTTATTGTTTTGGATTAATAATGAGGAGACTCATCCATAGTGATAATCAAGAGTACTCATGCCAAACATGATTTTCCAAAAGAGACTAGGGTACACCGCTGAAATCCTAATGGGGGGTTCACCTAGATCTTCCACTCTGAACCAATGAATTTTACAATAGTGGAAGACAGTTTGAACACAAGTACCTTAGTACCACTATGAAAAAGTTATTCAATCCATTTCTAGGAGAATATAGGGGACAAACCGGTGGAAGGAGATGAATTCCAACATCACCGGACTCAATTGAGGGTTGGTGATGAAATTTGACTCCCCAATGTTTAAAATAAACATGCGTGTGTGTGGTTCATTTTAAGATTGCATGAATAAGAATGCATCATATAGTAGCCATGAACTTTCCCTATATGCCTAATGCAATATGCATTTCAATATTTAGAAATATATATGAACTACTATGAAATTAATGAGTGCACTCTATCGGGTGTGAGTATGGCCTTCAAAAAGGCCTCAAAACTAGTAAACCAACCATACAATATCTAGCACGTTGGATTCTAGGGCAAAATTTATAGATAGAAGCCATTGTTCCTAGCAACACCTAGTGGAAATCTAAAAGAATATCTAAGATATGCAAAATGACTAATTATTTCTTATTTTATTCTTTCAATTCCCAAACAAAAATATGCTTTAAGTTCACTGTTTTAGACACACAGAAGCAGATATAAAGCTGTAGAATATCAAAGAAGTTGTACCAACCTTTTATCCAGCTTAGAGAGTCAGTGTTTTGACCTCTGTTGCACTCCAATGCTGGCTATTTTCGACCAGGATGACTAGTTCTTGGTCGTTTTTAGCAGGAGTGGCTAAGGCTCTGTTGGTCATTGTGTCTTTGAGTGGCTAATTTTTGGCTGTTGTAGACCAGAGTGGCTAAGTCTACACACAAAATTAATTCAATATCTAGGAAAATAAATGAAAATTCAGTGGATGTCCCATCGTGATTGCCATCTATAGTGACCCCGAGGTGCATGCACCATTCTTACTCTACTCGCAAATGTGTTTAAACTCAAAAATGAAATGAAAGACCATGAAAAAGCATATAACATGAAAGTAACAAAGATATGTCTCTTTATTTGTATTGAAACCCGGTTACATGTCGGTCCCTCTTAGGGATACCATTTTGATACAATGAGGTTCAAGTGGGTAAAATGTCCCCTTGCAAAGGGGTGGTGCGCTATCACAAGCTCCCTAGTTCTGCACACAAAAATGTATGAGGACTTACAAATGCCTCCTTCTCTAGGTCTATTCCCTAGAGGAATCCCTTTTTGCTCTCGTATGTTATAGATTTTGTCTGATGAACCTGTGGTCGTGTAAACAATGAAATAACAACACACGCTTAGATATCCAAGAATGCCTCCCCGAATGAGGTTTTTAGTAATGAATATATCAAATGAAAGCAAGTGCAAACGAAACCTATGCTATGAAGTTAAATGAATGAAATGATGCTATGCTAATGATATACTAAAAAAAATAATGAAACTAATGTATAAAATCCTAAGCTAGGCCTACGGGTCACTGTCCAATATAGCGATCGCTAAAGCAAATATTGCCCTCTTTGCTTCAAGGATATGGATCGAAGCTTGTATTTTATGGTGAAAAATGATGGTTTCTTTGCTCGATATGTTGAATATCTTCTATGTGGGAAAACCCTCAAGTGGACTATCCCTCTCTTGGATCAAAATTTCATCTTGTATCAAGATTTTCCCCCCTGGTGCTCTCAGGCTTGCACCTTTTAAAGTGTGTGAAATCCTAAGTATATACCCAAGCCATAGGACTAAATTCCTCATGCGTAGTGAAGTTTAGCATGAGAATATTTTTGTATCTTCTATGTTTAAAGACCAGTTAACTAAAATCTAATTGCAAACTTGAGTCTTCTATGCAGACTGGTCGTTAGCATGATAAGCTTTGTCTTTGTCTATATTTTAAGGCCAGTTAACTAAAGTCTAAATGCAAACTCAAGTCTCCTATGTGAACTGGATGTGAAATGGAATGTAAAGTTACTCCCACTCACCTTTATTGCATGCAGACTGCCACTTCCACCCATGATTAAGCATATTTGTCAAAAAAATGCTTTTTGTGTCTTAGCCACTATCATCTACAGTGGCTAACATCTAACCATTGTTTTCTACAATGGCTAAGTCCTGGCCACTCTAATCTTGAGTGGCTAAGATTTGTACACTCTAGTCTTGAGTGACTAGGCTTGGATGGGCTTAAAATGCCCCATATGAGTGGTGAGAACCATGTTTGATGCTTGGAAGGCCCAAGATTATGTCATATGACCTTATGAATGTGCCTATGTGAGTAGCTCCCTTAAACATGACATGTTTTAGGTGTCTACAAGGGTAAATTATGGAGGGAAGGATGAGTTTGAGCTTGGTGGCCAAGGATTTGGTGAGGATTTTATATAGGATATTGCACAGGCTGATGGGACAGAATTTAAAGAGGGTGTGGGCCTGGTTAACTTTGGGGATAATGGCTAGGAATATGGAGTTGATGTCCCATAGGATTACCTTATCTGACTGCATATGCTGGATTATCAAAACCACATATGGGCTTAAGATGTCTTAAAAGTGCTAAAAAAAATGGGGGGAACCCATCCAGACCTGGAGCTTTCCCCCCTTGCATGGAAAAAATATTAGACCTAATTTCCTTAGCATAAAGGGAAGCAAGAAGTATATGACTCTGGTCCTTAGTGACTAACCTTGGGATATGCTACAAGAGGCTCTCAGACGTATGGTAGTTGCATCTAGGAGAGGTCCCAAGAAGCTCCTCAAAGATAGAAATAGCCATAGCTCTGATTCCATGGATGTCAGAAACCACCTGGCCATCCTGCTGAACTATCTCCTTAATCCTGTTGCTACCTCTATGTCTTACTGTTATGGCATGAAAAAACTTGGTATTCAAGTCACCTTCTTTGATCCAAGTTACTCTAGATTTTTTCTTCTAGAATACTTCCTCGTTTATCATATTGTTATGATAATCAACCAGGAGGACTCTCTCAGTGTCTTGGAGGGTGGGTTTCGGGTCACCATCCTGAATAGTGGTCTCAATGTCCTTGAATTGGGATTGGATCAACTACTTCTTCTAGAAGATGTTCCCAAAAACTTCCTTATTCCATATTTTGAGGTTTTATTTTAAATGTCAAATTTTGTTTCTTATCTAGGATATTTTGGGCCCATGGAAAGGCCTGACCCACCATTAAACAACAAAATATCTAATTTTTGGATCATGGAGCCACATTCTTTTAAATATGAAAGGGGATTTGAAGGATGAGGCATGAGGATGACTCTTGATGAG
Organism: Wollemia nobilis; assembly: GCA_028583015.1. Classification (NCBI taxonomy): domain Eukaryota; kingdom Viridiplantae; phylum Streptophyta; class Pinopsida; order Araucariales; family Araucariaceae; genus Wollemia; species Wollemia nobilis. Next base: position 7,951,747 of record JAQPPZ010000440.1, read on the forward strand.
GAGGGGATTGTGATCGGATCCAATCCTTAGGAGAGAGCTCATAATTGCATCACTGAACAAGGGGATGGCATAGACAAAAATGAGGATGTGGTCCAGACGCATATGGATCAACTAGTCATTTTTCCTATGGTTAGTCCATGTGAATCTTGGCCCTCTAAGGTTAACATCCATCAATTCATTATTGTCTATGAAACTGGAAAAATTATCATAGAATCTCTTAGAGATAGTATTCCCTCCTTTATTGTTAGAGGGATAGAGAGGTGATTTGAAGTCCCCAACCATCATCCAAGCATCTGTAGAAAAAATATCTCACAGCTAGCTAAGGGAGTTCCATAAAGAGGTTCTCCGAGAGGGAGAGTTTGGGGTATACACATTTGATAGGACCCAACAAAACCCATCATCCTTATTGGAGAATAGGATGTTGATGTAACTTTCTGCCATTGATAATATTGTCCCCTTGATATTGGTTGGGTCCCATAGGCACAGAAGGCCTCTTAAGGCTCCATTGGTTGAACTGAAATAGGAGGCAGAGTCCCTCCATATGTAGTTTGATATAGAAGAAACAATTTGGGAATCTAGTTTTGTTTCTTGGAGGAGAAGGATTGCAGGTCAATGTTCCTTCCTCATGGGCTTGACCAAGTGCTGCTTGTTTCACCCATTGAGACCTCTCACATTCCATGAGAGGATCTTCATTTAGAGAGTCTAGTCAAAATATGCTTCCCTCTCCCAGCAGGGAGGGAAGATTGGTTCTTTTTTGTTCCTAATTTTTTGAGAGCTAGGAGGAATCCTTGAGAGTGAGTTGGGTGCCATTTATGATTTCATATAAGGATTCCCTATTTTTGATGTCCTGAATCTAGGGACGACCCCTCTTCTTAACTGATGCCACATCCACCATGGATTTCTTGAGAGGGCAAGAAGGGAGAGGACTAGGGGGATGGGAGCTCGGGGAGTGGGGATGGGAATATGCTAATGCTAAGGCTCGAGAAAGGTAGGGTGGAGGGGAGGTGGGCATAATGGGTAGTTGAAGGCCGATTCGATAGAGTCAATAAGGGGTTCATCAGAGGACAATGGGAAGAAGTGTTTGGAGATAGTGATGGTCAGGCTGCAAGGGGGAGGGGTCCATCAGGGGGTACCAAGGAGTCCCATCACTACTCAAGGCATACAATGGGGCCTATAGGGTTCTTGGTAGGTCTAAAGACCTAGGGAGAGGGGTTTTGGAAGCTCAAAAATTCCTTCAGGAGGAAGTGGCAAAGGGCCAAGAAGGGCACTAGGAGGAAAGGTGACCCTGGTTGGAACAAAGATTGCAAAAAGTAGGTTTATTCTCATATTGAATAGTTTGGGTAAAGGTGTAGACCTTGGATATGAGATTGATTGATGAAGGCAGATCAATGTCCAAGATTAAATTAACGCACATGTGAGCCTGAGTCATTTGGATCTTGTTGGAACCATTTCTTGCATCCATAGGATACGATTGTCATGCTACAAGAAATTATTTGAAACCAACGAGCTATTATAGGCTCTGGTCAACCTACCTCTTTATTTTGATTAAAAGAAATATTGCTAAAGAAAACTTAACAGAACGGGTAAGGAAACCCCAGTGGTAAACTTATGATTTTACAAGTATTACACACTCCAGATTTTAGTTATACATTATCTATATAAAAATGACCAAGCAAAGACAACTTAATTATTATGCCTTATGTAGACTGGTGCCTATCCAATTGGGTTGTTATAGCAATTTAACAACATTCATAACATGAACAGAAAGAATGGGAAAAAGAAGAATCGACGCCATTAAACTCATTCGAATATCGTAATCAGTATAAGGGTTAACCGACGAAAGAAATGCTCACAATATGTTCGAATATCGTAACCTATTATGAGGAAACACACAAAACTGAAGACAAAGAAATGATAAAACTGAAACCCATAATTGTATTAATTTCTTCAATAATGATTACATGCAGAGTTGGTAGAATGCCATTAAACTCTATTTTCAAAGATTTAATACAATGAGAAAGCCTTGTTCAAATGATGTAACAAGACTTCATCAATATTCCTTCTAAAATGTTAGCAAGGAGAATCTCTGGACTTCAGGCTCAGAAATACTAGAAATATTCTCAGCTCTCCAAACGCAGCATTACCAAACCTACATAGCAAAGGGAAGAATGAGGGATGACAGAGAAAATAGACACAAAGGGAATACAACAACACAACTCAAATGGGCACTCAAGTATACCTCTTAGAAAAATTGCTATCTCTAAATGCTTGATGCAGATTCTGACCCTGGACGCTTCCTTTTATAGCTTCTGGTTCTTGAATCTATTATTTTTGGCCTGATCTTGGCCTTACACTTGTCACAATCTGATTTATCCTTCAAAACTGGTACAACTGGCTTCCACTATCTCTTTTATTCATGTTGTACACTTTTCTTTGGCCCTTTTTGTTCTAACTTGTTCAACCGGTGATATCAGTGCATTGAGGGTCTCCCTCATCTATTTTTCCATCCTCGATTCCTCCTTTTTCTATTTCTTCCTGATTATCTGATTGACCTTCATCTCTAGGGGGTGAGCTCATTTCTAGTTGTAGGTTGCATATTTGAATCTCTTTTCCATTTTTTCCCTATTGCAACCATCTGATCTATTTTTTGATCATCCTCCAGGCATCAGTGTTAAAAGTTACAAAAAATCTTAACATATTCATCTCCTGTAGAATCCTATTTTTTTGTATGCTAATATAATTTTTACTTTTTTCATACTGGGTGATCAACATCTCCATAGTATTTACTAAGAAGGTGGTTTGTCTGGTCATTTTTGGCTCATCATCGGGCTCACAATCAAAGTCTTCTATTTTATCTTTAAGGAGATCCTCTATATTGGTAGTTTCTAAGAATTCCTCCAATGATAACCCAATATCTGCCAATTTCCCTATTATGTCATCTAACAGATTGAACATTTCTGCAACATTATTGAGCCATATTTCTCTGTTTGATCCAAACATAGTTGCCTTCATGAATTCAATATTACACTTGATCTCAATACCATCGTTTAACAACACTTCTTGGTTCTGCATCTCCTCAAAATATTTTGACATTAAATCGAGGGTAGGGTGAATGATTTCAAAGTCTTCTTCCCTCTGGCAAATCAGGCTTTCCATTTCTTGAGCAGTAACTCGAATCACCCTAATCTACCTGAACATCTCTATGATCCCCTTGATGTTGTCTCAAATTTTAATTGACATCTCTCTTTTTATTGTATTCAAATAGTACGTATAATTGAGGATTTTTACCACCAAGGGGGGTTGTACTATTGGGATGTTCTTCTACACCAACTCTTCCTTCAGTTTATTTATTAAAGCTTGCATCTCTACTTTTTCTTTATCACTTATTTCGAGTTGGCTCCTTAATTCTATATTACTTTGATGAAGTTGGTCCATAGTTTGCTCTTGTACTACTTTAGCTACTCTGACCATATCACCCTCTTTTCCATGTACTGAGATTCCTCCTATTTTCTCATCGACTTTGAGAACAATAGGCTCTTGTAGGGTAGGTATGTGTACTTCTACCATATCTAATTTGGGAGTCTCTATTTCTACTCCAGCTATAGAATCATCTTCCCTGCCTCCCATTCCTGCTACCACTTGTAGCTCATGCTCCTCGACAGCACTAAAAATTATTTGTTCTTCAGATCTCTCCAACACAACTTTCATGGAGGGTAGTGATAGCCTAGGTTTCTTTATTTTTGGGGTGGATAAAATTATTTGCTTCTTAACTCTGTGATCCCTAAAGATACCTCTGAATCCACCTGCTCTTCTCATGTTCATATATATCACTGATGGAATTTTTATCTCCTTGTCTTTTATCTTCAAAGAGCTGGGAATGGCTCTGGGAGCTAACTTCATCACACTGGTTACTACTAATAGCTGGCTAGAAATGGGAACTATAGCCTACTGGGGAGAAGTCAGCTCCTAAGAAGGTGCAACAACAACTTCCTTTCCCTTTGTTGTACTCAAGATTTCAGAGACTTCTTGGGAAGTGTTGGGTGCTGCCTCTATTCTGAGGCGAGTATCATCAAGGGCTCGAACTTGTTGTTCTACAACATCTGTAGAGCTCATAGTGACTTCCATATGATCAATGCCCTGATATTCTATTAATTCTAATAGGGGGTCTTCTCTGATTGCTTGGGTGGCTTTTGGTAAGAGAGGGGCCACAGATTCCATTGAAACTCTTCTGACTAAAATCAATTTTGGGGGGTAATCATAGGCTTTCTGAACTTGTGAATTGCCCCTATTTTCAAAGGGGAACTTATCCCATACAGTCTTCAAATATTTCCCCTTTTCTATAGCATCTAATAATTCTTCTTTGTAAGCATCTCTCATATGCTCGACCCAGGCATAATCACGATTTTTCATTAACCTCTCATACTTTTTATCTGGATCATAAGGTCTCCAAGTTATCTCTTCAAAATCCATGAGGTCCAAATCATACATCCCCTTGAGTAAAGTTGGATATCCTATAAATACATAACTTCTAAATCTACAAGGGATGCTGAGCCATGGAACTTTACCATGCTTCTTTACCAGTCTCATTTTAGCCTCTTCGACCACCTGTCTACACAGCTCTAGGGCAGCAAGAGATAAGGGACAATACATAGGTAACATTTTAGGGGGAATCTTAGCTCCATAGAGCCGAATGTATGTGAACCCCTCAGAGAAGAAATAATCTCCTATGTATTTTTCCTTTATGAAAGCTCTTACCCTAGGCCCCAGTCTCTCAGGGAGGAAACCAATTAGAATCCAGTGAATTTCAATCATGAAAATATCACAAAACCAACCCATGTGAGTACGACCTTCATGTATCCTCCAAAAATTGGTCTAGACGTAAGGACTCTCAATGGCCCCAACCCTCTTTCGGCTTTCCTCTCCTAATTGCCCCGCTAGCAGGTGTATGAGGATGGAGTAGTGAGAAAAATTAGGCATCTCCTATCTTTGTTTCAAAATAGCTTCCTTTAATTTTGACAATTGTGAGTGCATTTGATCACTCAATTCTTGTTCCTAGGCATAAATTGGGGTGCCCATTGCTTGATTACTCTATGCTACTAAATACAACACTTTCCTACCCACTACACTAAGGTCTTGTACTCCTAAAATGATGTTAGCCATATCACAGAAATCTTGGACCCATGGTTTGAAAGCAATTTTTTGATGGGAAACTTATCAACTATTTTCTCATGCTCTTCAAAAAATGATTTAAAAATATCTAAATTTGTTAACATTCGAGACTGCCTTTCAATTACCTGTTTAACCAGCCGAGTATTGGAGGGTGCCAGTTTGAAGACTTGCGTGATGTGTCTAGCCATGATACTGAACACTGGTCTATCTCTATTGTCTCGAAATGTCTTGGTTTTCTCATCGTACGCCATGACTAACTAGGCTAGTAAGTCAAAGGAGTAGTATACCCTTGGACATATCAACTTTCCTAGATTACTAGTCCACCTAGTACTCCTGGGAAAACCCTTATGTTGTAGTCTCCTCGCTTTGTGAAATAGATCTGCTAGCAACCAAGGGGCTCTGTGATCATTCTCCATTGTGCGAGCAAAACTTTGGATGCAAGTATTTTCAATTTCATACTACTGCATGGGAGTGAGATTTTTATTGGGCCCACTTTTCTAGGTGAAATCATACATCGTACTCCCAAGCATAGCTGGTCTAGGGAGCTCGACATATGGCAATTGGTCTATGATGAACTTTACCACTTCTTCTATGTCTTTGGGTATGAAAGTAGTTCCCCAAGCCGCCATCTCACTCTCGATAACTGTTCTAGCTCACTGAAATGAAACTCTCGAGTCTCTGCTCACTTTTTGCTCTTTCAAACTAGTTCTTTGCTCAAGATTACCAGGGTGGTAAGGTCATTTGAAATTGTAATTTTAAATACTTGATGGTGAAGTGGGTTCACTGTCATCGCATAACTTGTCATTAATATAGCATCACTGACTACCTTTTCAAATTTACCAATGGAGATTTGCCAAAGTGTCACTTTCTAATGTCGGACAGTTATGGTAGGTGGCTTTCCTCATCTTGCATGTCCACAGGGACTTTGATATGTGTACTCGCAATCATTCGTAGCTTCCCTATTGGTTACCAAACTGATCCTCCCTTTGACATGGAAATACAAACATGGCGGTGGTGGCTTTTCGTGAGAAAATGTTCTGCCTTTTTGGTCTTGAAAGAGATCTAGCTTCAAAAATAGTTACACCATTAACAAGGTGGTGATCATTTTGGGGATCTATCATCAGATTTGGTTATTGAGGTGTGTGCCCATCGGATCCATCAACTCATGATGACCATTGGATGGGATTCACATTGTATGCCTGTGTTTGATGCTTTTGGACCTGCAAGAATGTTAGCTCTATAATATGGAGGATATATGTCAATGGTGGTCATGCACAGTATAGAAGATATTCTAACATTTTATTGGTTAGTCAATTTCATATTCTAATAATAATCATTGAATTAGGGCTTTCATCCTTCATCGAATATTAATTTATTAAAGGATAATCACAATGATTAGGAAATTACTAACCTTTGGTTAATGCTCACCCCTTAATGACTTGCTTACCTTGCTAGTGGCTCACCATCTGATCAAACACATGATCTTGCACGTTCGTTCGATTGTCCAGACTTGTACCATCATTTACTGAAGAGAGGGGGTCATTATCAATGTGTCTAGACCCTTTATTAACCTCAATTGATTTTTCCACTAGTGAAATAAACCATGTCTCTTAACCTTCAGGTGACTTGATCATGCACGACCGTCGGATCTAGTCGGGGTTCACCATTGTCGTTAGATTTAGTAGAGCTATACTCTATTTATTGGACCTTATTTTCCTTTGACAGTCATGAATAAGCATAGCCATTGGATCAAATCAGGGAAAAGCATGACCATCCGATCTGGGTCAAATATTACTTAGTCAATCGACCATTTTGTTGCCTTTCATCTTCTTTAATTCAAATGCCACCATCAGATCTGATAGGTAAGAGTGTGGTCATCCGATTTGATAAGATCACATCCTTCTTAATGGATGATCATTTTGATAAAGCACCACCATCGGATCTTTACTTGGAATGAGCATGATCGTTGGATCGACCCATGATGTGCGCTCATGTCTTTTATGGGACCTTGATTAGATCATGGTCATTAGATCTTGGTAGGTCATAACATGGCCATTGATTTATTTTTAATAATATTGACCATCTCAGTCGTTAGATCTTGATAAGTTCGAGCACTGCCATCATATTGGGTCATAATTGTATGAATAACACCACCATTGGATCTTTCTTGATTAAGCACCACCATTGGATCTGGGCTAAGTTCAAGTGCAACCATCAATTTACTTTATCTCTTTGACTTGTCAACCTTTGATGGCTTCATGAGATCACAGTCATCGGATCCAAGTGGGATCAAGCACGTCCATTGATTTCATTTGCTTTGGTTTCTCTTTTAAGTGAAGTGCCATCATTGGATCTTTCTAGATTGTACACGATCATAGATCTTCATTGATTATTTTTCAAAGGAGCCCCCATTTAATATTTGAGCAACTTTCTTGAAGCATGATCATTAGATCAACTAGGCTTAAGTGCAACTATCAGATCTACTTTAATACAAGGGTCTTTTACTTTGACTTGGATGAAAGCTTTTTAACGGTCGATCATCTTGAGATGCACGTTATCGTTGGATTAACTTGTGATCAAGCACCATCGTTGATATTCCTTGGTCCTGCACATGCTTTAATCATGAGTGTAAATAATTATTTTAGGCTAACCTTGGTGATTCATGGTAAAAGCGCATCCATTAGATCAACTCTCGATCGAGCACAACCATGGATCTTCTATAACCTGCAAGTTTGATAACAAGAAGGGTGCATTAATTTATTCTAATAATATTTGATTAAGTCAAAAGGGGGGTAATTAATAACATATTAAGACCCTCACTAATGCATGATTAATTCAAGATTTACCTCCATGTTACCCGATACTTTTACCATTCTATTGCTTGGATTTTGACTCGAGCTTGTCGTCAGATCTTGGTGAGGATTGGCACAATCGTTGATCTTTTCCAACCTACGGGGTTAGTTACCAAGGGGTACTTTATGAATTTTCAAAAGAGCACGACCATTTGATTAAACTATAATCGAGCATTGCCCTTGGATCTTCTAAAATAGCTCAATGCTTAATTAAAGCAATTACCACTATACTTAGGCTTTCGAACTTTAGACCATGGTGCTTTAAAGACTGATTTATCAAAGTCAGCGCATCCATTCGATTTAACCTTGATGAAGCGTTGCCCTTAGATTTGCATGATCTGCATGTCTTTTTAATTGAGGGGGTGCATACCTTTAAATTCAACCATATGCTTGAGACTTTAGGTTATGACATTTGATTTAAACATTATTTTTATCTTGGTCGATTTAACCATTGGTTAGCTTATTAAAGCGCATCCATCCGATTAAGGAGGAACTAGGCGCTACCTCTAGATCTGCTCAAGGTGTTTGATATTTAATGAAAGGGGGGTGCATACCTTTGAACAATTAATATTCCACTTAAGACCTTAGGTTCTCAGACTTTTGACCATGGCACTTAACTTACCCCTGAAATGATTTCATCAAAACTTTACTTAGGCTAGAGGTGACCTCGGGTCCAAATGTTTTAATAATACTTTTAGATACCTTGGGATTTAGGGGTTTATTCATTTGACTTAGGCCCACAAGTTATGATTATTATTTTTAAAGGGAAGGCTCACATTAAATTCATGGATCAAAAACCTTACCTTTTAAAAAGTTGGGTATTTTAATGGTTTGACCTTTGTAGTGGATACTTATTTAATTTGACCTTTATAGATTCTTTTAGGATAAAACAATGGCTATAAAAGCAATCCAAAAATGGCTAAGGTTAAGTTCATAAATCAAACATATGGAAGTCAACTTCTCAGATAAAAATGCAATAGAGGCTAGCAACTTTTGCTAATTTTGTTGAAACCAAAAATTTTAAAATTGGGGGTTTCAGATGTTGAGTCAATTTTGGCTCCAACATAGGCTCTGACTGGGACAATGTGCTGAAAACATGAGGCACTTGAGAATTACAGAATCTCCTGGTTTTACTGCAATCTTGGACAAAATTTCAAATCATCAAGACTGATAAGTAAAGCTTGAAAAACAAAACATAACAACTTTTAAACTGAAAAACTGTAATAACAACATAATATCAAAGTAATAGAGCATTGAAAATTGTAATTCCTTTTATTCAATTTGGAAACTAGGGTCAGAATTTTAGAAACATATGAGTTTTTTAGATATATTGTTATGTTTGTTTTAGCAAGGTCATAGGATATGATTACACATAATTTGTCAAAGCTATTTGTTCCATCATGCTTTGGCCCATGTGTGTGTTAGTGCATTCATTTTGATTCCCAAGTCTTCTAGAACTTTGCCATATCTGAGAAAAATAGTTAAGCTTAGTGTATGATTTCACTCTTAAATATGTTCACCATTCTACAGGGCTCCACTGCCAGTCAAGCATCTATAGCCTCGGTGGAGTTGCTTCTAATCCCATCCGATTTTACTCTACTGCCAGTCAAGCGTCTATAGCCTCGGTAGAGGTTTTCCAAGATATCTCAGGTAGTGACTCAACTTGCGTTATTTTGATTTTCTTTCTCGTTTGAGAAGTATTTTGATATAAGCAAGGTGTGCAATGAGTATGCCTGAGTTGAGGATTAGTTTCTGGCTAAAAAGGATGAGTGTAATGATTTTTAGCTCAACTACCTTCTCAAAGATAACTTTGTTCCTTGGACCTTGAAATCACTTTAAGTATCATTGGTAATGTGAGGCCTCAATATGGTGTTTCAATCAACTCTGATTTCACTTTGTTTTATCTCATATCATATGATCATTGCATAAACATTCATATTTGAAAAATTGTAAACATCATCAAAGTCTAAAATAAATCTCCTTTCTTCTTATTTGTTTTTGGAGGAACCAACAATAAGGAATACTCATCATGCTAAGAATACTATGTGAAACTACAAAACTTAGAACAATTCTAACAAAAAGAAAATTGCTTAACTGGTAAACAAAACAACAACAAAACACATCACTCTATTTTTGGGGTTTTTGATTTTCTATTTTTTATTATTTTTATTTATTTTATATATATATATTTTTTAGCAGGCCCCACCACAGGGATTGTACATCTTGAGGTGTTGGCCATTAATAGGGATAGCCATTGGTTCTCCTTGCAAAGTCTACAATTTGTAAGTATTCTGACCAACAACATGGGCTATCTGGTATGGACCAATCCATTTAGGCTCGAGTTTTCCCTTTTCACCATGCTTATCATTTTTAGGGTCCCAATAGATGACTATATCTCCTTGAGAGAAAGGAGTACCTTTGGCTTTCTTATTAAACAATTTCATAGTTTTTTGAGTTTGTTCCATCATTCTATTAAGGGTTTCTCTTCTTTGCTCTTCTAACAGGACAATTTGGTCTAACCTTCTTTGTAAGGGGTTGGGGTCTTCATGATCTTGCAATATGAGGGAAAGTGCTAATTTTTCTATTCTTGAGGGTAACAAGGCCTTCTCTCCATATACCATTTCATAGGGAGTCCTTCCTATGTTTCTTTTGATAGACAACCTATCAGCCCAAAGAGCAAATTTTAGTTCATTGTCCCATCCTCTTTTGTTCTTACCCAATGATATTTTTATTCTAGTTATTACATTTTTATTTGATGACTCAACAAGACCATTCCCTTGGGGGTAATAATTAGCAGAATGTGAAAGTTCTATTCCATACTTAGCACAAAATTCTACCATTTCATATGAAACAAAATATTGTCCATTATCTGTTACCAGTTTTTGAGGAACTCCAAACCTGGTTAGAATGTTTTCTTCCAAGAATTTGATAATGGTGGTGGTTGTGGAGGTTCTTAGAGGAGCAGCCTCTACCCACTTTGTGAAGTAATCCATTGCAGTTATGATCCACTTGTGCTGGCCTGATGAATTAGGCTTGATCTCTCCAATTAGGTCAATGCCCCATTGGGTGAATGGTGCTTCAATGATCACTGGTTTGAGGGGCATGGCTGCCAACTGCTTCTTTCCTACAAAAACCTAGCAGTTATGATAGTTCCTAACATATTTATATACATCCTTAAAAAGGGAAGGCCAATAATATCCTGCTCTCATGATTTTATTAGTTGTGGCTTTTGGAGCAAAATGTCCTCCACAAAAACCATCATGGAATTCATTAATTATTTTTGGGACTTCATTTTCATATAAACAGACTAATAACACTCCATCAAGGTGTTTCCAATAAAGCACACCATCTTGCACATGGTATTTTTGAGCTTGAAGCTTTACTAACCTCATTCTATTTGTTGACATATCTCTAGGAAAAGATAGAGTTTGTAAGTATGCCAGAATTTCATCATACCATTTGCATTCTACATTATTGATTCTCCTGTTATCATGTATTTCATCTATTGTGATGACATTATTAGAGTCCTCTCCTTTATATGCCAGGTACTTTGCTAAGCCCTGTCCTCTTACAGTTTTGACTATTTTGAATTCAACATCATATTGCAAAAGTTTCACCATCCATCTTGCTGGCCTTCCTAATGGCTCAGATTGGGTAAAAATATATTTTATTGTTATGAAAGGGATGCAACAGTAAACTTTATTTGTACCAAATATACCTTTGAAATGTTCCAAAGATTGGATGACTGCATAAGCATATTTTTCTAGCAAGGTATATTTAAGATGTGCTCCTTTCAAACCTGAACTCATGAAGGCTATTGGCCTTTCATTATTTTCATCATATTTTTGTGAAAGAACTGCAACAATGGAGTGTTCAGATGCATATGAGTAAATGTTAAAGTCTTTAGAGTAATCAGGGCAGCTTAGGGCTGGAGTAGCGGAGATGGCTTCTTTTATTCTATTGAATGCTTCCATGTTTTCTACTATCCATTTTATTTCCCCAGTTTTCTTAACCATGTCATTTATGGGTTTGGTCATCTCTACAAAATTTGGGATAAATCTTCTGACAAAATTTATTTTGCCAAAGAATGACCTGACTCCTTTTAAGTTCCTGGGAGGAGGAATTTTGGAAATAGCTTCTATTATTTCTAGGTCAATGCTTATTCCATTTTCTGAAACTATATGACCTAATAATTTTCCTTGTGTAGTCCCAAATATGCACTTCTTGGGATTTAGAGAAATTCCAAATTCTTTACATTGAGCAAAGACTACAACTAAATGTTCTAAGTGATCTTCTGGATTCTTAGAAAATACTGTGATATCATCCAAGTATACAACCACTATTTTGAACATTAATCCCTTGAAGGTAAAGTCCATTGCTCTCTGAAAGGTAGCACCTGCATTCATCAGGCCAAAAGGTATCCTTAAATATTCAAATGTGCCCCAGGGTGTAGTGAATGTTGTTTTATGTCTATCTTCTGGATTTATCTGAATTTGATTGTATCCAGAAAAACCATCCAACAGGGACAATCTGGATGAACCAACTACTGCTTGCAATAGTTGTTCCATATTGGGCAATGGGTAATTGTCCTTTAATGAACTCTTATTTAAATTCTTGAAATCTACACAGAGTCTAATATCACCATTCTTCTTTCTAACTGGTACTAAATTGGATATCCAAGAAGAAAATCTTACCTTTCTGATTATTTTGGAATCCAGTAATTTTTGTACCTCCTTTTGCATTATTGGGTGCAGAGTAGGGTTATACTTCCTCTATTTCTATCTAAATGGCTTGGAATCTTCCTTCAGGGGTATTATGTGTGTCATTACATCTATTTTGAAGGTTTTAAGGTCTTCATAAGTCCAAGCAAAATGTTCCTTATTCTTCTTTAAGAAACTGATGTATCCAACCTTTTCTTTTGTTGGCAAGGCCATATCTACCTTCACTATTCTGGGCTCTCTCATTGTACCAATGTTAATGTCTTCAGATATTACTTCTCTACGTAAAGGCTTGTAAGCTTTGTCAAAATCATCAAATAGACTCTCTAGAGAAACCAGTCCTTTGGGTATTCTATTTGTTTTCAGTTGGATTACTTCTATTGGTTCACCTATTTGATCTTTTAGTTTATCTTCATATTTTTCATCATAGATTATATCTGCATATTGATTTTGCAGAGTCATGAAATCTTTAATGTCCACATCATCTTGAAAGACTTGTAGGTAAACTATGTTATCTGGTACAGAGGGCTTATAGACTGAAATAGTTGGGAACCTATCCATATATTCGGTAGTTATTTCTGGATGGTCTAGGCCTGAGGCATTTACAACTAAAATATCTGCAACATGATTTTGTTCTCTTGGAATAAATGAGATATTAAAAGCTAAAAATTTCTCAATTTCTTCCAATACTGCATTTTTATATTGTTTAAGCCTAGGATGCCTAGTCTGATATTTACCTTTGATTTGTTGTATAATTAGTTTTGCATCCCCTATTACAGTCAAGTAATTAATGCCCAATTATTTTGCTTTCCTCAATCCTAGCAATAGGGCTTCATATTCAGCTACATTATTTGTGCAAGGGAATTCTAGTCTATAAGGGATACCAAGGTAGTTTCCTTTTATATCAGTCAAATTAACACCTGCACCAGCTCCATATTGGGACTTAGCTCCATCAAAAGACATGGTCCACATTTCTTGAGTTAACACTCTATCTTATTCAGCATCAACCATTTTCATAACTTCTGGATCCATGTTCTTTGCTTCTGGCACTTCTACCAGGAATGGGTTGTGCCATATGGAATAAACTCCCATCCCTTTTTCTTCCATAGAGTTCACTAAGTTTATCATGGTTTCATCTATTTGAATTAACTCTATGGAGTGTTTGTTAAATGGTTCCCTTCGTAAGATTATGTTTTCCTTATCTGACATTGGGATAGTAGCATAGGACCAATCCAATTGGATTGAACCTCCCAGTTGTTCTGCCCAATGTCTGCTTAATAATAGTGAGAAGAACGGATCAACGTCAACTACTGCAATGTCCATTACTATTCCTTTCTTGGGATATTGATCTAAGAAAACTAATAACCTAGTTATCACTCCCACACAAGGAATTTGTCTACTATCCATTACAAAAATAGGGGCATAATCTCTTGTATAAATTAACCCCATTTGGTCAGCTATTAATTTGGGCATGATATTATGTGAAGCTCCATTGTCTAGCATACAATTATGAATCACATACCTTTCTCCTTCATCTGAATTATACCTTAATGATACATAGAAGGGTCTAACAGAGGATGGTGATCTTGTATCATGTTGATTTTGTCTAGCAACATGGCAAGTTGGATCTTCTTTTTGTTCAACTAGTCCAAATGCTCTGTAGACTTGTTCTCTGTATTGCTGAACTTTCATAAGCTCTCCAAATGTGATGTTAACTTTCTATTTACTGAGTTCTGACCCAACATAAAATTCTATATTTTTTATATCCAGTGGTCTATTGCTTTCTTCTTTGGATGTTTCCTCTTCTAATTCTACTATCTCAGGAATAATCTTTCTGAAGGTTTTATCAACTTTTTCTTTACTGATATTTTTATTTGTGAAATTTGGTTTTCTTATTTCACTTGTTGAAGCTTTTTTCATTCTATCAGGGATAGTTCTATTTCTTAAACTCAGAGTATTGGTAGCTTCTAATTCCTCCACTTCCTTAGCAGTGGGGATTATTTTCCCTTGCTTCATTTTGTCATATCTTGACTCATGTGGTTTTTGCAAGATTTTAGTTCCTTCAGCTACAAAAATTTGGGGATGATGATTTGAAGAATACTTATCCATATTCTCTTCGAACAACCTTTCTCTGGACTCATCTTCTAGAGACCAGCAGGCGTTAATTCTTATATCCTCCTCTGAATCATCATGTAAATCTACATTGCGTTGATCACTTAGGTGAATTCCACATGCATCAGGGTTATGCGGTGCATCACAGGTAGAGCAAAAATAGGGAAAACCTTTTGCTACGTTGGCAGATGGTATAGGGTTAGGAACATTATTCTGATCTCTATCAGATTCTCTATTTTTCCAGTTATTGTTTCCATTATTCCTATTCCTATTTCCTTCTTCAGGACCATTGTTGTTTCCCCAATTTCTATTAAAATTTTTCTTAAAGGGAGGGTGATTATCAACATGTGGTCATTCTATTTGTGATGTCTCACCATTATTGCCATTATTTATTTCAATTCTTGCTAACCTATTGTTCATGGTATTGAACATCTCAACCATTTGATTAGTCAATTTTTCCATGGGATCTATTTCAGTTCTTCTTTGTATATCAAATGCTACCCTTTTGGGCTTTCTCTCAGGTAGATTGACTTCCAGAGAATAAGGCTTCATCTTACCACTGTCAAGCATGTTTCTTTCGATATCCATTACTTTTTCCATACAACTATCAATGGTAGTGGCTTGTTCTTGCCTTAAATCATAATTAAACTCTCCTTGAAAAGCATTTTTATAGAAACAAATGGACTAAATATCACTAGGCCTAAGGTTGGCAGGGATTTTGTTTTTGGTTTTTGAGAACCTTCTGTTAAAGTCACTAACAACCTCATTTTTCTTTTTCTTCATAGTGGCTAATTTAGTTAACAGAGATTGTTCATTTTTCCTTTCTCCGTATTTCTTTAGAAAAATAGCTTCCATTTTCATGAAATCTGGGATATCATTATTAGGGAGAGAATTAAACCACTCTCTAGCATCTTTTTCTAAAGTTTGTAAAAATAGTCTTAGGACTACATCTTCATGCTCAACCTCTAGGTTATCCATTGCATACAGAAAACTTTTGATGTGATCTTCTTCGATTACTGCATTATTTCCTACAAACTTGGGAAGGTATTTGTGGGATTTATTAGGTAAGGCATTCAAATTAGTAGGTAAGGCAAAAGGCATGTATCTATTAGTTCTCCATAAATGAATATTGTTTTGATTTTTCTGATTTTCCTGAGCCATTGTTACTATAGGTGTAATGGGATTTGAATTTATAGTAGCAATGCCTATAGGGATTTGGGTCTAGGTAGCCTAAATATAATATAATGTATTTGATATTCTCACAATGACACTAAGAGGGGGGTGAATCAGTGTAGCTATTTAAATTCAAATCTACAACTCTTAAAGCTGAAGCAAAGAGAACTTAAAAGCAAGTAAAACAATTATGACAAGAGAGCACACCATAACACACAATGTAATGAGGTTCACCAATTTGGCTACTCCTCAAGAATGACTGCTTGGACTACGGTCCAAATCCAGCCTTTACAAAACATCAATTTTACAATCCGTTTACCAGCACCCACTGGAAGGAGCACCAACCCCTGATTTATTTGCACCAATAGAAAGGAGCACCAACCCCTATCCAAGCACCAACTTGGATCACAGTTTTGAAAGCTATATCAATGACATAAAGATACCTTCACTTTTACAAGACCCTAACTAGTCTATAATTTATCAAAACATAGTAAAATCTTACTGCTCTGCTTGTCGCTCTCTTACAACACTCTTCTAACCCTCTTTCGACAGCACTTTCACACATTCAGCAGCAACTTAATTCTTAATGTAGACATCCTTTTATAATAGGCTTTTCTCTTTATTTTTAACTTTCGTATTTACTCATGTAGACTATCAATAGCCACTTTTATGAGTAACTCCTTTTTGGCATAGTATTTTTGCATGCAACCTATTAATAGTTCTATCTCTTAATTCAGACTGATAGTGTAATGGCTGCTCGATGGTTTCACTGTGTCACGTGCCCTGTAACTGTCGTTCTTCCTTTAATGCACTATTCTTATTTTAGCTTGCATGATTTCTATCTATAACTGCCCCTTCAACTGTCACACTAACTTCAGTTGACTCTTCTTATATTGGTTGCATGATTTTCCTCTGCAACTACCTCTGTAACTGTCATTCTACTTAAGTTAACTATCTGTAATCGTGCTGTTGTCACCTATCACGAAATTGTGACACTTCTATCTCTTTGTACTCTTCTTCACCTTTTACCCATGAAAACATGACATGTCATGATATCGTGACATTTTCTACCTCCTTGTCCTTTTCTCAGCTTGCACCTATGAAAATAGAACATGTCTCAAAATTGTGACACTTTCGCTGCCTTGAGCTCTTCTCTGTCTCTTGCCCATGAAAATAGAACATGTCACAAAATCATGACACTTTCGCTTCCTTGCACTCTTCTCTGCTTGCACTAGCGAAAACATGACATGTCGCGAAATCGTGACACCTTTCGCTTTCGTACACTCTTCTCTGCAAGCACTAGAGAAAATATTACATGTCACAAAATTGTGACACCTTTCACTTTTGTACACTCTTCTCTGCAAGCACTAGGAAAAACATGACGTCGCAAAATTGTGACACCTTTTGCTTTCGTACACTCTACTTGGCTTGCACTAGCGAAAACAAAACATGTTGCAAAATTGTGACACTTTCGCTGCCTTGTGCCTTTTCTGTCTTTGGCCCGCAAAAACACAACATGTCACGAAATCGTGACACTCTCGCTGCCTTGTCTCTTTTCTTGCCTTGACCCCACAAAAATAGAACATGTCACAAAATCATGACACTTTCGCCTCCTTACTCTATCTCTCCTCTTCGGGTCATGAAAACCATACATGTCACGAAATCATGACACTTTTCTTTGTGAGCTCCTTCTCTCGAACTTGTCATGAAATCGTGACACATTTTCGTCCGTACTGCCTCTCTTGCAAATTATCGCAAAATCGTGACACTTTTCCTTACAAGCTCTTTCTCTCAAACATGTCATGAAATTGTGACACATTTTCATCCATACTACCTCTCTTGCAGATTGTCGCAAAATTGTGACACTTTTCTTTGCAAGCTCCTTCTCCCCAAACATGTCACGAAATCGTGACAGTTTTCTTTGCTTGCACCTTCTTTCCAAACATGTCACGAAATCATGACAGTTTTCCTTGTGCTTTCTCTCTCTTCGAACATGTCATAAAATCGCAACAGTTTTCCTTGCACTTTCTCTCTCATCCAACATGTCATGAAATCGTGACAGTTTTCCTTGTGCTTTCTCTCTCCTCCAATATGTCATGAAATCATGACAGTTTTGCCAACATTTTCTCTCTCCTCCGATATGTCACGAAATCGTGACAATTTTTCTTTTCGACCAAACATGTCGCGATATCGTGACAGTTTTCTTACTTGTCTTTTTCTTGGATCTTTTGAATATGGGCCACTTATGTCTTCTTGGATATTCACTGTACATGCTCTGACTGACCTCTGAACTCTTGTCCACTACATCAATCGATCTTTTTGTCTGTGTTGACAACAATGACAATACTGTTTCTACACCTTGCTCAACAATCTCCCCCTTTGGAATTGTTGGCAACACATGTGCAATTTCCTATAATTCTTCTCCCCCTTTGACAATAATACCAAAGGGCTGCTGCAAACTCCCCCTGAGTCTATGCACAACATTCTCAGGCAAAAACTATTACAACTAGTAAAAATTAAGAATATGAGCAAAGATATAAACACATACATGAATGCTCCCCCTGAGAATGTGGTCCCGATATCTAGTTAATTTTTGGGAAACATGACCATGCCCAACTTACTTTGAAGGTACTCAAAAACTTCTTTGGGCAACAGTTTTGTGAAGATGTCCGCTACTTGCTCTGTAGTTGGAACAAAATCCAATTTAACCTCACCTTCCGCAACTTTATCCTTCAAAAAGTGATATCGGATTGCAATATGTTTGGTTTGAGAATGCATAATCGGATTCTTCGAGATGTTAATAGCACTGGTGTTATCACATTTAATTGAAATTGGCTCTTTGAAGTGAATACCAAGATCTTTCTGAAAGCACGAGATTCTGAAAGATTTAAAAAGAAAAAATATTGCGATGCATTTAAAATCAAAACTAACGCTTAAGTCCTAAAACGTGAAATGCATGAAATGAAAGAGACGCATTGAAATGAGATACAAAAAAATAGAGAAAGCACAGCCCTTTTAATTAACTCTCTTAATCTCGGTTACAAAGATGCCTCCTCCCTTTTTAGAGGCTAGGAGCATTAAATGAATTTTGGTTACAATCGTGACTTAGTCTTCCTCCTTCCGCATGCCCACATTTGAAATGGGCGGGCCAAAGTGTTGCCGTCGCTTGCATTGATGAATCCTCGATTCTTGCTGCTCCTCCTACGTTCAAAGACACAACAAGTCATTAGTAGCACCTGTGACAAAAATATGAAGCATTTGATCTTCAAACCAATGGAAGATGTATGCGTAAGATTAACTAAATCGATAAATAAGATGATTCCAAATAACCTACAAATTCGATAGAGACCAGAAAACATTACCAGAGGGCCATTGCCATCGAAACAGTCGGAAAATTTGCACTCAACTGTAATTTTTCCCTGGGCAAGATGAATTCTACTATAATTCCTCCTCGGGTAGGACGAATTTGACTGTAATTCGTCCTCGGGTAGGACGAATTTGCCTGTGACAAAAGTGCCAAAGTGATGCTGCCCAAATGTCATGTCTTAGGATCTCCAAAATTCTTGCAAACATAGAGGTTAGCTAATTGGGGGCATTTTGGGATGACCCAGATGGTCGGATTCTCCCAATTTGACCTCCATCAACGGGAATTTGACATCGCTACCTACAAGTTAGTGGGACAACAAAAGCGACGAGAACATGATGAAATCTGATCAAAACATTATGAAATCAAATATATAAACTATCCAAATAGCATAAAATGGAATGAAGTATAAAAAAGTGACAATATAATAGATTAAAATGAAACTAAAAAGAATGTGGGGCGCCCGAGCGGGCCACCCACCATTGGAACTTGATTTTGGCACCAATCCACTTGGGATGGGCCCAAAATCTCTTGGGATGGGTTGTCGGCAAATTGGTGGATTAAGGTGGTCAAATGTCGGGTTTTTGGGTCTGAATTCACACTTCCAATAGCCACCCAATAACCTCTCTTATGAAAGAGATTAAGGATGTGAAATATGTAAATCAAAAGGGTAAAGGTGTGGTATCAATTTGGCAGCACTTCATTGCTTGAAAATGCCTCCAACTTGTCCTTTGGGTGGGAAAAGTCCACCATTTTATAGACCCAGGGGGTCACTTTGGAGAGGCATGCATAAGCGCCATGTGGTGGTCATAGGTGCCATGTGGCGGTCATGTCTTCTCATTAGAGACGAACTTGGGCTTTCATGACTGCCCTTGTGACAGTCCTCTAATGGTCCATCTGCCCACCTACACGTGTATGCAAGGTAGGAGTCATTAATTGACTGTCTTCGGCTGCCACTTGGCGCCATTTTTCTTTTTGCCCGTTAAACCTAGAATTCATCCTGACCAAAGACAAATTCATAATCCATCCTTGGGTGAGATGGATCCTAGTTTGAATTCATCCCTCGGTGAGACGAATACTGAACAAAGTGCCTGAATGTGCCAAATTGCCTTTTGACCTTACAAAATTGCTATAAAAGTGGTTAGGACAACTGTTTTACCTCTGAGGGCTGCCCTGGGGTCTATGTGTGTGTCAAAGCGATCAGTGTTTGTAGTCACATAATCGGATTGGTGCTGTTTTGGTGTCTACAGATGCCCCTTTTTGGGATGCGCTGTGCATGGCGCAACACCGAGCAAAAATAGATAACCAAAGCACTATTGATTAGGGTTTCTTAGTAACCTAACAAACTTTTGATGCCCCAAGTATGGAAAGGGCATGCATTCTTGAATCCTTGCTTCTGACAAGTGAAGGCACTCAATTTTAAGTATTAACCTATTTTGGTGAGGTGTGACTTGAGCTTGGACATTGATCAATCATGAATAGGCAAAGGGCGCAAAATTTTGTCCACGGGGGGAACCTTATGTTCATGATTCACAAAATGCCAAGTGATTTGATCAAATTGTGATTGTTGCTTGTTTATTGCCCCAAGTAGGATCTTAATTGTCTTTGTCAATGATTCTTTGAATGCATGGCATTGCCTTGATTGGGTGTGTGTTTGTTGATTGGTGACTAAGTGTGACTACCCCCTCAAGCGATGAATCGATGAGGGAATTACCTTCGTGAGAAAAGCGACGAGTCGGTTGACCCAAGATGACTTGTTCAAGGGTGTCGTTATCGTTAAGCATATGCAATTTTTCTGACATTTAGACCTATTTTTGGTGGGTGGTAACCCTTTTTGTGACGCTTTTTGTGGTTGAAATTAGCAAAAATTCATCTTCTCATGGAGCGGTTTGGCTATGGTAGCCTTCTTAGGGAGTAGGATAATGAAAATTTGTGACCCCAACGTTGGTTTTTCATGCCTGGGATGTCAAGTGCAACAACACTCTTATCGGGCAAGTTTATTATCTATTTTAGTGCATTTTTGTTCATTTTTTGATGTTTTTGAAGTTTTTGGCCAGAATTCATCCTAGGGTGGGATGAATTCCATCTATAGAATTCGTCCCTAGGTGGGACGAGCGCTAACCAGAGTGCTCATCCCAGTAAAGGACAAATTCCAGCTCAAAAGGATTATTTAAGGGGCAAAACTAGGGTTTGGGCTCATTTGCATCTATTTTTTTCTTGTGATTTGGAGCTCTGGGGAGGAGGAAGTTAATTATGCGAAGCGAAGTGCTGTCAAGATTTTCCCTGTCATCATGAGTGTACAAACCGGATTGAGCAGCGAAGCCAAAGCGAGACCAGTAAGTGCTCCCTAGAGTTTATTACTTTTTGTTTAAAATTGCAATTGTTTTTTTTTTTTACTTATTTTTGTAATGTTGTTTTTCGAAATTTTAAGACTTAAACCCTGAAACTGAGCTTAAGACAACTAGGACTTGGTGTACAACTAAACGTAGGACTCAATGTTTGTATTTTTGAATTTTTGTTATGTTTTTAAATTAATCAGTTAGGATTAGAAACCCTAATACTGAAAAATTAATTTTTTAAATTGTGTTTCGTTTTATTTTTATTTTTGGAATTTATCAGTTAGGATTAGAAGCCCTAGAACTGAAAATTTAATTTTTGTCTGAATTTTTGTTTGTTTTTGTTTTAAATTAATCAGTTAGGGTTAGAAACCCTAGAACTGAAAATGTAATTTTTGTCTAATTTTTGTTTGTTTTTGTTTTAAATTAATCAGTTAGGATTAGAAACCCTAGAACTAAAAATTTAATTTTTGTCTGAATTTTTGTTTGTTTTTGTTTTAAATTAATCAGTTAGGATTAGAAACCCTAGAACTGAAAATTTAATTTTTGTTTGAATTTTTGTTTGTTTTTGTTTTAAATTAATCAGTTAGGATTAGAAACCCTATAACTGAAAATTTAATTTTTGTCTGAATTTTTGTTTGTTTTTGTTTTAAATTAATCAGTTAGGATTAGAAACCCTAGAACTGAAAATTTAATTTTTGTCTGAATTTTTGTTTGTTTTTTTTTGTACATTGATAGGCAATGTTGTATATGCATGTTATTGTTGTACAGTTCTTTTCCATGATTTTAATTTTTTTGAATTGTTTTCTTTTGCGAGGTTGTTAGGAGCCGGTACCGTGTACCCACTGCTTTCACTGAGGCACAGGGGGGGCTTACTGAGGCTAACTGGGAGTGGCTTGATGCCCTTGGGCTCAAGCAGGTGGCTTGACTAGAGCCAGTGGTCACAGATCAGGCCTATTTGATGGTCTTGATCAATCTTTGGGATCCACGGACCAACACCTTCCATCTCCCAATAGGGGAGATGACTGTTACCTTGGAGGATATCTATTGGCTTCTATGGATTTCGATAGATGGACTGCCCATTAGGACATCGCCATGCGACCAGTGGATAGCTATACTGATGAGATGCTTCAAGCATGGGGAGGAGCTGGGTATGGAGGAGCCACTGGAGAGGGTAGAGGGTGACTGCCAGATTGGCAGGATTTTAGTCAGATGGTGGCTGGAGAGGGGGGTGTTGGGCATAAGGCATGCATTCCTTATGGGCCTCATGTCCAACATGCTATTACCTGACTCGTCAGGTGCGAGGTTCCCATGGAACCTGTTGGATTTGGTTTGGTAGTTGGTAGAGTGCCCGATAGAGGCACCGCTTATCTTGAGATGGGGACAGACATTGTTGGCACAACTCTATGGGGAGCTGTATGAGGTCCGCTTCCAACAATGGAAGGGGATCAGTTGCAGCTATATTTTGTAGTGCTGGGGTTGGCAGCACATAGTAGTTGAGAGGCCAAGTGGGTTACCATGGATGACACAGGTGGCAATGGAGGATAGGGAAATATGGTATGCAGTTCTATGGTGACGGTCTAGAGAGCAAGGATAGAGTCGATGGTAGGTAGGTGTCGTAGGGAACTATGTCGATGCTTTCTCTTGGATCACTCCAAGGGAGGTGGTTTGGTGTCCTTATCGGGACTGTCCAGCTTGGCCAGAGGCTCGAGAGTGGCTTCGACGGGTATGTAGAGAGCAGTGGATGATTGGGCGACATGGGACTGAGCATGAGTTCTTCTCGTTTAGCCAAGTTACACAACAGTTTGGGGTGCGCCAGGGGTTTCCTGGTGAGCTTGTGGTCTATCGATGCTAGGGGAATGAGAGGACTCTAGACCGACCAGTCATCGTGCCACTAAGTGAGGATTTGAATGTGGCGATCGATGTCCCAAACGTGGATGATGTCAAGACTACCGTAGAGTACGACCAGTGGTGGGTACTACGGCGATGGCGAGGAGAGGGGCCACTGGGAGGCACGGAGGTGGTAGCTACGGGCGGGGAGGGTGCTGAGGCACCAAGGGATGATTGGGGAGCTCCTTTGGAGGATGTGAACATGGTGGAGGTGGTGGGTGAGGATGTGGATTTGGGGGCTTCGGATCAGCCAGAGATGCAGGACATGGTAGAGTAGTGGGAGCCAGAGTAGGCTGTTGTTCCAGAGAGTCCCATGCCTCAGGCATATGCAGAGGACACATATTTTGGGGTACGCGCTGAGAATGCATGGTTGGCAGAGCTACTATGGAGGCGAGATGAGGAGCTAGGGGATGCACTACGAGAGAGGGATCTCCTGTGGGCTCAACTAGAAGAGTGGGAGAGTGCACGGGTGGTGTCTCGCTAGTAGGAGGGTGATACTGATCCTGCATGGGTGAGGGATCTCTTATGGGTGTAGTTGGTGCAGCACGACGATGTGGTCGCGATGTACCATAGGCGGGAGGTAGAGTGGTGTCGACATCAAATGGATTTGGAGGGGGAGATCATCTACCTTGGGGGCGGGTACCTGAGCCTTCGAGAGGTGGATATTTCCATCGAACGAGGGACAGTGGTACTGAACAGTCAACATCATCTTGTTGCAAGCGATTGGATGAGGGAGGCAGTAGTAGGCGTGATGTTGGGGCTAGCAATAGCCACCCTGTGGGGTCCCATAGGACCCACACCATGCGGGATAGTTCTCGTGACACTGATCTTGCGTGATCATGGTGGCCGACACCTTAGGCTGGGTGGTTTTGTTATATGATTGTGGGGTCAGAGGACCAATTTTGTAGCCTACGGGCATTTTTTTGATGATATATATATATATACCGGCTTTATTTTGTTGATGCACATGTGATGATTTGATCTTATGCATGATGATTGATGAATATGGATGTATGCATGTTGATTTATTTTGATGAATGCATATGTTATGATGAATGCAAATGTTTTGATTTATCTGTGATATTCAAAAATGAAATGGATGAATGGAATTTGTGATGTTTGGTTATGGCACCCTAGACTGTTTAGGACTTTGTTATTTTGCTTTTAGGCGATTGTTGTGGTAAATGACTTGGTATGTATACATGTGGTTTTTTTTTTTTTTTTATGGTATTGTAAGGATGAAAAGTAGCGCAGTTGGTTTAGAAATGTAGCTAAGGTTTTCTGAGACTCAGACGAGTTTAACTCACTTTCCATGACTGTACTTTATCTTACAAGAATTTTGAACAAGGTATGAATCGAACTTGTTTTTGACCAAGCTATTTCACATCCCTGTGTGTGCAATTGAGTTCATTTATGTGGTATTTGTCAGGATACCGTCAGTGCCATATGGGCTTTCAATCGAACCTGTACTGAGGATCACCTAGTTAGCTCCACTAACTCCTTTATTGTATTTAGTCAGATTAATCTACGGTGCTATCTAGGATACCATAAGCTAGATCATCCACATGCAAACATTGATATGTACATGAGTTAATGTAGTAGATATATCGTCATGCGGGAGGTTTACCGCCAGTGACCAATATGCTATCAACCAAACTGATACTGAGGCTTGCCTCATGACCTGTTGAAATGATGAGAGTTCCAGGGATTCAAGTTCGACTCCCTTCTTTTCTTCAATTGTATTGGGATACTTGCTCGTTGGTAGTGATAAAAATCACTGTTTATTTTTATATATTTTTCTTTCGAGCAAGGGATTTTGATTTTAGTGATAAGAGTCACTATTGTATGTGCTTTTTGATGTGTGCATTGTGGGATGTCAAATTTTGGAGTTTTGACGTTTGCAAATTTTTGATGTTTTGCAACTATTGATAATTTTGGGATTCTTGGGGGAATTGGGTAGGGAGGATGCTTGTCCTTTTGCCAACTCTCAAGCATTCCTTGGGTCATTTACACGGGGGGATAAGCAAGATAACCGTTTCACTTATGGTGACCTAGATTACTGTGCAGGTTTCATCTTTCGTTCACACAACTTAGAAATTTTTATGTGTTTTAATTTGTGTTGGGATGCTACGTAACAAGGTGTGATCCAAGTAGAACTCTACCTTCGTAAAATCTTTCTGACTTGGTACAGTACGTGGCTAGAAAGCAAAATGATGACTGAAAGACAAAAAATCTTGATACATTATAAGACCACTGACTCTACTATGGTAAAAGCAGTAAATGGTGTTTGTTTGTCTGTTTTATAAAATGGGAAAATGTGGAACAAGATGGACTAGCAGAATAATTACAGTCTATGGTGCCTTTGACCTATACGACCACAAATATGCAATGTATGGATGCGATGCTTAATGTAGCTACATATTTTTGTATTTTTGATGGATTGATTTTTTTGTGAATATGAAGATGAGATGTGAGAAGAGCTTTGTATTGATGAATTTGAGCATGCCTAGAAATGAGATGCAAATTTTTGTTATTTTTGATGATTTTTGGATTCTAAATTTTTGACCAAGTGATTGTGAGAATCCTTGGAGCATTTTGGGGTTGACCAAGCGATTTTAGGGATCCTTGGAGCATTTTTGGGATTGACCAAGTGATTTCAGGAATCCTTGGAGCATTTTGGGATTGACCAAGCGATTTTATGAATCCTTGGAGCATTTTTGGGATTGACCAAGTGATTTCAAGAATCCTTGGAGCATTTTTGGGATTGACCAAGCAATTTTAGGAATCCTTGGAGCATTTTTGGGATTGACCAAGTGATTTTAGGAATCCTTGGAGCATTTTTGGGATTGACCAAGCGATTTCAAGAATCCTTGGAGCATTTTTTTGGATTGACCAAGCGATTTTAGGAATCCTTGGAGCATATTTGGGATTGACCAAGCGATTTTAGGAATCCTTAGAGCATTTTTGGGATATGGCTCTCTTAGATATGGAATGGTCACAAATGACTGATATTCAAGGGTTCTGTTTCCTTGATTCCGTTAAGAGAGGCTAGCCGATACGTCCCGGGTCCTATTTTGCTATCAATGACATATGGACCTAACCAATTTGCCATGAACTTGTCCCTTAGGTGGGTCAACAAACTAGAGTTCTGTTGGTTTTCCTTCAAAACCAAATCACCAACCCGAAAGTCCCTCAGGTGAACTTTCATTTTGTAAGCTTTCTTAAGTCGCTCTTGATATATACGTAAATGTTCGAGAGCATTAATGCGTCATTCGTCAAGAAACGTAAGCTGGTATAACCGAGCCTGTCACGTAGTGTCATCATCGATGAACTCCTGCATTGATATGCGCAGGGAAGGGATTTCCGACTCGAGAGGCATGACTGCCTCGAAGCCATACATGAGCAAAAATGGAGTTGCCCTAGTGGGCATCCGAATGCTAGTGCGATAAGCCCACAGGGCAAGTGGAATTTGGATGTGCCAATCCTTATGACTGTCTACGATCGTATTTTTAAGGATGGCAACTAGCATTTTGTTTGACGCCTCTACTTGCCCATTTGCCTACGGATAATAGGGTTTCAAAAAACTATGCTGAATTTTGTACTTTGTGGTCAAAGCACGCACGTATTTGTTCTTGAATGGCGACCCATTATCCAAGATTATTTTGGATGGAATACCAAAACGACATATGATGTTATGCAAAATGAACTCCACAATGTGGGGTCCTGTTGTAGAGGTCAGCGAAATTGCTTCCACCCACTTGGTAAAATACTCTGTGGTCGTTATGATAAACATGTGACGGCATGATGATGTAGGGGAGATCTTTCCAATTAGATCGAAGCCCCACTACAAAAATGGCCAAGCAGACTGGACTATCTGCAAGGCCTGGGAAGGTACGTGCATCAAATTGGCATGATGTTGACACTTCATGCACTTCTTGACATATGCGCAACAATCTCGCTCTAAATATGGCCAATAATAGCCCATGCGAAGAATGCACTTTGTGATGGCCATACCACTGAAGTGGCTACCACATGTACCATCGTGCACTTGGGCGACTGCCCAAGTGGATTCTTGTTGGTCCAAGTAACGAAAGAGAATTCCTTCATAGCTACAACGATACAAAATGTCTCCTATCAAGACATACTTAGCCACTTTCTGCTTGAATGTTCATTTTGCGGCATGCATCAATCCAAGCGGGAGATTACCTAACTTGAGGTAGTCTCTAATGGGTAAATACCAGTACTGTTGATCGAAAACCTTGACAGTATGAACAGCCAATCCCTCTTGAAGTTCATCCCTAACAAACGCTGAGCGGGATAGAACTTGTAAGAACAGCGTTGTGCTACTATTAATGGGAGTAGGGGAGAACAAGGACCCCCAGTTGGCATGTTTTAGACGATCGTGGATTCGAGAGAACTTATCCGAGGATGGTTCAATCTAGATCATGTGGATTCCTGACGTCAAGTTTGAGCTTGCATGCTCCATCACGGATTGCGATAGGGTTTTGAATTGAATGGTTGTCATATCACCAGAAAGGTCCTACGTGATTAGTGGCCCCAAGGAGGCCATTATGTCCACAAAATGATTTGGTGATCGAGGGAGTGCCTCGATGTCGTACCATTCAAGTTTTTCCAAGAATTTGTTCACAAGGGATTTATAATCCTACAGAACTGGGCATTTGCATTGGTATACACCTTTGAATTGATTGACAATTAATAGCGAATCACCAAAGATGTTCATTCATTTGATGTTCATGGTGATTGTTGTCTGAAGACCTATGAGCAAGGCTTCATACTCTGCATTATTGTTGGTGCATGGGAAATTTAATTTAAATGACAGGGGCATTGGAGTGCCCTATGGTGTGAAGAATATTATTCTCGTGCCACCACCTTGCTCACATTTAGAACCATTGAAAAATAGGGTTATGTTAGCCTGTGACTCAGGCTCATCAGAATCTGGAAATTCTGAGACATGGAAGACGCATCATCTCGTAGTTCTATGACTAGAGGCTGATCATCTTCTAGAGGAGCCTATGCTAGTTGATCGGCTATGACTTGTCCTTTGATAGATTTTTGTCCAATAAACTCTATGTCAAATTTCGTCAACAACATGATCCATTTCACCGTGTGACTACTATGATAAGTACGACTCATCATGTATCACAATGGATTCTCCTTAGACACAACATACATAGTGTTGCTCAGCATGTAGTGGCATAGATTTTTGGTAGCAAACACCACTTCCAAGCAGAGTTTCTCGACGTATGCATAGTTAAGTTCATAACTGACCAGGGTGTGGTTGAGATAGTAAGTAGCCTGTTCTTTGTGAATTTCATTCTTCTAGGCCAGCATGGCACCCAGTGCCACCTCAGTAGCTGAGATGTATAAGTAGAATGACACTCTTGGTCTAGGTGGTGCCAATACTGATGACGAAGCCAAGTATTGTTTGATGTCATCAAAGGCTGACTGGCACTCGTCATCCCAGTGAAATGTAACCCCCTTGTGCAATAATTTGTTCATGGGTCGGCACTTGTCAGATAGTTGCGCTATGAAGCACTTGATTGATGTGACCTTTCCATATAGACTTCTGAGCTACTTAATGGTAGTTGGGGGAGCCATTTCAAGGATTGCCTTGACTTTCTTTGGGTCCACCTCGATGCCTCGCTTTGAGACTATGAAACCCAAGAGTTTTCTAGATGTGACACCAAATACGCACTTCTTGGGATTCAGTCTGACTTTATGCTCCATGAGGTGATCGAGAATCTTGCTTAAGTCATCGATATGATTTGAGCGCAAAAGAGACTTGGCTAACAGATCATCCATGTAATCTTCCAAAGTTTTATGCATGTAATCATGGAAGATGTATGTCATGGCACGTTGGTAGGTGGCACTAGCATTTTTAAGGCCAAAAGGCATAACCTTATAAAAAAATGTCCCCCAAGGCATTGTGAATGCCATTTTGAGTTGATCCTTAGGATTGATACGAATCTGATTGTATCCTGAGAAACCATCCATGAGGGATAGCATTTTGTGACCTACTGTAGCATCTACCAACGTGTCGATGCTTAGCAAGGGGAAATCATCCTTAGGAATCGCTTTGTTTAGATCTTGAAAATCGGTGCATATGCGAATCCTCCCGTTGGGCTTTTTGATGGGTGCCATGTTGGATAGCCATGGCGGATAATCCACGCAGATGACAAACTGTGCATCCAACATCTTTTACAATTCGTCTTTGACCATCAAGGCCACTGTTGGGTGCATCTTATGTAGTTTTTGCTTAACTAGCTTGATTGTCGGATCAAGCGTTAGATTATGCGTGACTAGTTGTGGATCTAGCCTCGGCATGTCTCTGTATGACCATGCAAAAACCTCCTTCTTCTCTTTGAAAAGGGCAATGTAGTCGGCCTACTCTTCAGAGGATAAGCTCACCCCCAGCTTGATAATCTGTGGGTTCATTAGATCTAAGCCGATGTCTACGTCAGTTGTCTCCTTGACTGACATGTGGGATCCATCCTCCAACTGATGTGGATTCAAGATCAAATGGATATCATTAGCTGAGTTTAAATCTACATTTGGAACCTCGGGTTCCTCTTTAGCCTAAAAAATATCTTGAGTTGTCCCTAGGGTAAAATGAGGCATCTTATCGAAAGGCCAATACTCTGATGGGGAGAGAGGTGAATTGACATGATCCCAGTCGATGGCATCTATGTCTAGATGCAATGACCGTGCTGGATCAGCCAAATTGCGGATGGGTGTGGTCAAATCAATGGAGATCATGTGGATGAAATGAATTTGGTCTCCATTACCACGGGTGTGATAACTTGAACATTTTGGATGCTCCCTATGCTCTGGATCTGGCTCTATAGGGATGAGCATGAACGGATCGGCCCTATGTGTTGATAGGAGTACGGGGTCTTCCCTCGGCACTAATGTCATTATAGGGTCTCGAGGTGGACGGTGCTCATCGTAAACTTGGAGCCACAGATCCAACAATTGGTCCCACCCTACTGGGTCGACGTACCATTCATGCCCTAGTCTTATGCCTAGTTGTGCCATCAGTTCTTCATGGGTTATAGGGTGATTATGTCATCATGCATGATTGATATATTCCATCTCAGTTTCATCTTCATAATCATTATCGGTGATCCAAAGGCCCTCGTTGGCCTCGATAGCTATCTACGACATATTAGGCTCATCTTGTTTGAGCAAATTAATCTGATCCTATCGTGGTTGTTCCACACTCGATGGGGGGACCTGATTCCCTTGACACAACACTGGTTCAATTGGAACCTCTAAAGGAAACAGTTTCACAAAGATCTCTAAACATTGTTTATGCTCTCCTTGGAAGTTAGTGTCTAAAATTTCACCTCTCTCTATCAACGGAGAAGGGTTATTGATGTTACCAAGGGTGGTTGTTGACCATGGGAGGTAATCTCCCAATGTATATGTTGTGTTCGGATTAGCATAGGGGTCTAATGCCAATCCACCCTTGTCGCCTATTCCAAGGCCTTGCATGTTTTCCACCAAGATGTCTAAGGGCAGGGGGTGGTTGAACCCTACTCCCGACTTATCATACGGAATTTGGTATCTTGGCTGGCAAAGGACACACACCCCTTGCTCATACCTACCTAGCTTGTATCCATTCCAATTACATTGGCCGAGATATTTTAGAGCGAATTTTGGGTTCGACAGATAGTTGACATTTTCAGCAAAAGGCTCTTCGTCCTTGTCCTTTTGCTTGCATGGTTCAACACCATGATCAAGGCCCCCATACACAAAATTGGTCTAGTTTGGTGGGTAACCTAAAGGAACAACTATCCCTATGGGAAGGCGAGGTCTCCCCATGTCCTTCACTGATTCCAGCATGGGAATTGCTACAAAATTCTGCACTAGATACTCCCCCAGGCCCATACTGGCAAATCCACCCCTGCACGTTATCGCGTGGGTCAACGAGATCCCATTGACCCACGCGATAACGTGTAGGGGTGGATTTGCCATGTCATTCGATACTGTTTTAACTTCATCCTCTATGAAGGTAATGACTGGCTTCATACATCATTTTACATGTCCCACAAAGTTATTGAAGGAATTCGCTTCGTGAGGCTGTAACTCGATGGCTTTCAAAATTTCCATGAGAGCTTCTCGATGGGGCGTTGACTACTATATAAGCTCATAGATGGAAAGCCTAGCCGATGTGGTCCACAAAATCTATGTGAGTTTGGTCCGTATCGTGACCTCGGGTCTAGGCGGAGGCAACTGCACAGTGTGTTTTTGAGGTTGTGATGTTGAAGGAACTTCTCTTGTGGCTGCCTCGAGGGCAACTCCTGGGTATTTCTTGTTCCTGGTTACTATGCTGATCATTCCCACATACCCTTGCATGGGGAGATTCTATCGCACCTCATTGACCTGAAGAGGTTTTTCCTGTGCCTCATGGGTAGGCAAAGGGTCCTTGAATACCCCCATCTACTGATTATTTGGTGCTATGGGGTTGTCCACTACCAATGTTTGATTATCAATCAAATCTTGTATCAATCCCTTGAATTTCCAACATGCGTTTAGGTCATGTCCCCTTCACCTATGGAACCTACAATATAAATCCTCTCTATATCCCTTAGGCTTGGGAGCATTAGGATCTATGGTTTGGATTTTTGGAAGGGTGATTAGATTTTCCACTAACAAGCGGTCAAATAGGGAGTCCCTAGACTCCGTATAAGGGGTGAATTGTCACTTAGGGCGACGTTGCTGATTTGTCTCCTATTTTTTATTTTCTCTTTCATAATTAGGAGGTACTGCCTGATAATTAGCCTTTTGAGGCCGTATTTCTTGCACAGGCTTGGGGACATTTATCGCAACTTGATTAATTAGAGTAGGTTTTGGTTGCATAGTCCATGTATTTGTATTTTTGTTCCACTATTTCTTTTTGGGCTTGGCGATTTCACCCTCCTATATTTGATCTCTTCGATAACTCTAGCTTGCGCCAAAGCTTCTTCTAAGCTGGCATATTGCTGCAGCTGCAATAGCCCAGAGATTGATCTTAGACAACTCCGTGAAAAAATTTGTGTGAGGTCAGACATAGGGGGAAGGTAAGGTAGCTTAGAAAGCAAAGCCCTCCATCAATTCTCATAATATGCCATTGTCTCTTCCTCATATTGCCTGAGGCTGGCCAAATCACTCAGTGATGCCTTCTTCTTGGTGTTGAAGGCAAAGCATTCCAGGAACGCATCTACTAATTGATCCAAGTTATTTATGCTGTGCTTGGGCAACTGTGTGAACCAATCTGAGGTGGGACCTGCGAATGTGGTTATGAATGTCCTTAGCAACAACACATCATTATCCTGAATTCCAAAGCATTGGCTCAGGAATCTTGTCACATGCTCTTGAGAATCCTCTTCATCCTTAAAGACTACCAACTGAGGCAACTTGAAATGTTCAGGATAAAGAGGTGTGGGCACTGACGGATGCACCGAATGACTACGAAGTTGTCGTAACGTGGGCTTTTGGTGCCTAGAAGCTTTAGTCTCTATAGACTCCAAATGCTCTAATAGCGCTTTGTATGCATCAGAAGATTTAATCTCTTCCTCTTTTGTTTGCTCTCGGTGTGAGTTGTGGGAGACTGGAGGCCTATGGGGGGGTGGTCGAATGGCAACCCTCCCACCTTGATAGGGCATTTCGGCCCATTATTCTTCTGGTTCATACTCCTTATAAACTTCCTGAGGAGTCTCTGGGTGGGACCTATGACCCTGAGTGGTCCTCGTGGAGGGTACCCATCATTTTTTCAGGGAGTGGCCTCCCTCTCAGCTCTATGGGGTCTCGAAGGCAAAGCTTGACGAGGTTGTGGAGACCTATCCTACACCAAGGGATTATGCCTCTCATATGGTTCCACTTTTTGGGTGTGAGGGGTTGGAACCCTTTCAGGTAATTTATAAAGTAGCTCATCTGCTTCACGCTGAATGCACTCTTTGTTAAGGCAGTATAAGCGCTCTAACTGCTGATGATCTTGCTCAAGCCATGTGATCTGGGCTTGGTGGGTGGCATGTCTAGTGACTGTCAGGTCAATTTGATCTACCATCTTGGGCTTAGGAGGCTTGTATGCCTCTCCTATGTTTTTGCCTCGATCGTGATGATCCGAGATTTAAATGGGTCGCTTCCCTCTATCGAGGTTGGTGGCATTTACCTGAGGCTCTGGACTCAATGTGTGATCATGGTATCTAGTAGGTGTGGAAGTGCAAGGCTCCTACGCTGTATATTTATCTCAAGGAATGATATGGTCTTCCTCGTACTCCCTTTCATGGGTGTGAAAAGGGCGGGCAGAGTTAGCTCATCCTATGTGGAGAGCCCTATGCTCTGGGTTTTGTCTTTTAGTTCTAACAATGATGGGAGGCAAAGGAGAGATGCCATAGTCATGTTGTCTCTCCTCATGGGCACTGTGCCTCTCTAGCGCTTCATTGCATGGTGGACACTCATATCTAGCCTCTAAAGGCGGTCTTCTATTTGCGTTGAGTGTCACACATAAAGGTTCTTCCTGAAAGGGGCTATTCTGAATGGGTGTATCCCCCAGAGGGGTGTCCCTATAATTCCATCTTGACATGGAATGATGTGGATTCTCTTGTGGTCCATACCACCAAGGCTGTATGGCCAAGTCCTTAGGGCTAAAGCGAAGGTGACTTATGCCCGCTCTTTGTGCACTTTTCAGAGCTTCTGCCCTTGATTGGGCTTGGCTACAAGTGTACACCATTGCGTCACTTTTCTACAAGCTAAGAAAATTTTTATCTTTTTGTTTATGATTTTTTTTTTGTTACACTAAGTAGAAATGAACACACACATACACAAATGGTGATTATCTCTTTTAAAGATTAATGGTGTGTCCTAGACTGGTTTTAGTGTGTTTTGATGATTTTGTTTTGTTTTTGAAAATTTTGAAGAACGTTTAAATGCAGTATGTTGGCTCATATGACTCCCATAGATGGTCGCCCCTTCAATATACCAACCAGTTTGATATACCAACCTCTCTATATACCCACCCTTACGAGAGGGAAACTATAGGTACGTGAGAGCAGATGGTACGTGGTACATAGGTGGTACGAAAGGGGGATTGTCCTGTTAATGACACCTACCATAGAAGACTTATCCTCATGCACTGGGAATCACCCCAATGACACTCGGTTATCTTTCATTAGGATTTATGCCTAACAACAGTGACAATTGGGGTAATGAATGCAAAATCAAGCCAAGGTGGTGATGAAATCCACCAATGGTCTTGATCAAGGGTTGGGGTTTTACGACCAGCTCCTTGGTTTAAAAATGTTGCATGAAGTGTGTGTGATTATTTTTATTTGGAAAAATGAAACATGCAGAAGCAACTACTTTCCATAAGAAAGAAAAATTGACAGAAAACAGAAACAGAAAAGTAGAAAATGATAGGAATAGTTTTAGGACCCTTACCTTTCTCTGCCTAGACTTGCTGTTTCTGATCTTCAGCTCTAAAAATTCACAGACAGAAATTCATCCCTCTATGAGACGAATTATAGAATAGAATTCATCCTTGTCTAAGATGAATTAGAATTCATCTCAGGGTCAGACAAATTACAATAAAGTAATCGCCACAGGCAAAGACGAATAACAGTCAAAAATTGAAAAAGGTACCTGTAAGCACAAAAACACAATTTTTAATCAGTTTTTGTGATCTCAAAATTCAGGGGACAGGGTCCCACCGTGATCACCACTGAAAGCATGAGATTTTGGAAGATTTAAAAAGAAAAACTATTGTGATGCATTTAAAATCAAAACTAACGCTTAAGTCCTAAAATGTGAAATGCATGAAATGAAAGAGACACATTGAAATGAGATACAAGAAAATAGAGAAAGCACAACCCTTTTAATTAACTCTCTTAATCTTGGTTACAAATATGCCTCCTCCATTTTCAGAGGCTAGGAGCGTTAAATGAATTTTGGTTACAATCGTGACTTAGTCTTCCTCCTTTCACGTGCCCACATTTGAAATGGGTAGGTCAAAGTGTTGCCATCGCTTGCGTTGATGAATCCTCAATTCTTGCTACTCCTCTTGCGTTCAAAGACACAACAAGTTGTTAGTAGAACCTGTGACAAAAATATGAAGCTTTTGATCTTAAAACCAATGAAAGATGCATGCGTAAGATTAACTAAATCAATAAATAAGATGATTCCAAATAACCTGCAAATTCAACAGAGACCAGAAAACATTACCAGAGGGCCGCTGCCATCGAAACAGTTGGCCAATTCACACTCAACTATAATTAATCCCTAGGCAGGATGAATTCTACTATAATTCATCCTCGGGTAGGATGAATTCAACTGTAATTCGTCCTCGGGTAGGACGAATTCGCCTGTGACAAAAGTGTCGAAGTGATGCCGCCCAAATGTCACATCTCGAGATCTCCAAAATTCCTACAAACATAGGGGTTAGCTAATTCAGGGTATTTTGGGACGACCCAGATGGTCGGATTATCCCAATTTGACCTCCATCAGCAAGAATTTGACGTCACTACCTGCAAGTTAGTGGGGCAACAAAAGCGACGAGAACATGATGAAATCTGATCAAAACACTATGAAATTGAATATATAAACTATCCAAATAGCATAAAATGAAATGAAGTATAAACAAGTGACAACATAATAGATTAAAATGAAACTAAAAAGAATGTGGGGCGCCCGAGTGGGCTGCCCACCGTTGGAACTTGATTTTGGCACCAATCCACTTGGGATGGGCCCAAAATATCTTGGGATGGGTTGTCAAAAAATTGGTGGATTAAGGTGGTCAAATGTCGGGTTTTTGGGTCCAAATTCACACTTCCAATAGCCACCCAATAACCTCTCTTGCGAAATAGATTAAGGATGTGGAAGATGTAAATCAAAAGGGTAAAGGCGTGGTATCAATTTGGCAGCACTTCATTGCTTGAAAATGCCTCCAACTTGTCCTTTGGGTGGGAAAAGTCCATCATTTTATAGACCCAAGGGGTCTCTTTGGAGAGGCATGCATAAGCGCCATGTGGTGGTCATAGGTTCCATGTGGTGGTCATGTCTTCTCATGAGAGAGGAAAGTCCTCCATGACTTGGGCTTTCATGACTGCCCTTATGACAGTCCTCTAATAGCCCATCTGCCCACCTACATGCGTATGCAAGGAAAGAGTCATTAATTGATTGTCTTCAGCTGCAACTTGGCACCATTATTCTTTTTGCCCATTAAACCTGGAATTCATCCTGACCAAAGATGAATTCAGAATCCGTCCCTGGGTGAGACGAATCCTAGTTTGAATTCGTCCCTGGGTGAGACAAATATTGAGAAAAGTGCTTGAATGTGCCAAATTACCTTTTAACCTTACAAAATTGATATAAAAGTGGTTAGGACCACTGTTTAACCTCTAAGGGCTGCCCTTGGGGCTGTGTGTGTGTCAAAGTGATCAGTGTTTGCAGTCACATAATCGGATTGGTGTTGTTTTGGTGTCTACACTTTCAAGGTTTGTCTCATCCATAATATCTGCGTACAACATGTTGTTGTTGCAATGTATTCTGCCTCTACTGTGGATAGAGATACTGATTCTTGTTTCTTGTTGTGCCATGCTACCAGCTTGTCTCCAAGATAAAATGCTCCTCCACTGGTACTCTTTCTGTCATCTATACATCCTGCCCAATCTACATATGAATATGCAATAAGAGTGAAGTCCTTACCTTTTGGATACCATAATCCATACTCCATAGTACCCTTGAGATACCTAAGAATCCTCTTCATAGCCATCACGTGAGTCTCTTTGGGACTAGCTTGATATCTTGCTACCATGCACACTGCCTGCAAGATATCTGGTCTGGTGGCTGTTAAATACAGTAGGCTCCCAATCATAGATCTATACATGGTTTGATCAACATCTGGAGATTTGTCATCCTTGCTCAACTTGCAACTTGTCATCATGGGAGTGCTAATAGGTTTACTATCCTCCATTGTGAACTTTTTCAACATTTCTTTCACATATTTAACTTGAGAGATAAAAATGCCCTTTTCATTTTGATTAACTTGCAGTCCAAGGAAATAAGAAAGTTCACAAATCATAGACATCTCAAATTCTTTCTTCATTTTATTTGCTATGTCTCTACAAGACTTATCATTGCTGCTGCTAAAAATGATATCATCTACATAAACAACTAGGACAATAAGATGGCCATTCTCTATTTTGACATACAGATTGCTGTCCAACATACCTTTCTTGAACCCTTGTTGAATAAGATAGTTATCCAGCCTTGCATACCATGCTCTGGGTTCCTGTTTCAAGCCATACAAAGCTTTCTTCAACTTGCAAACAAAGTTGGGATTATCACCGAGTTGGAAACCATCTGGCTGCTCAATATAAACTTCTTCTTCAAGTTTTCCATTCAAAAATGCTGATTTCACATCCATCTGATAAACTTTGAAATTCTTGTGTATAGCTAAATCCAGAAACATTCTAATTGCCTCGAGTCTAGCCATTGGTGCAAATGTTTCTTCAAAATCAATACCTTCAACTTGAGCATAGCCTTTACAAACCAATCTTGCCTTATTTCTAACAACTTGTCCATCTTTGTTCAATTTGTTTTAAAAAATCCATTTACTACCGATTATGTTTTTATTTGCAGGCCTTGGTACTAACTCCCAGGTTTTTTTTTTCTCAATCTGATCTAGTTCTTCGTTTATTGCCTTCATCCAAATTTCATCTATGCTTGCTTAAACAACATTTTTGGGCTCAATGCTGGATAATAGAGAGTAGTTCCTTACTACTGTTCTCCTTGTCTGAATACCAACTGTGGGGTCCCCAATAATTTGATCTTTGGGATGATTTTTCTGCCAGCTGCCTGTTTTGAATTTCTTGTTTTCTTCTCCTTCTGAGTCAATACTTAAATCATCTGGGTCAATTTTCTGATTCTCTTTTGTTTTCTTTTCTTCATCTCCTTCAATAATTTCTTCATAAATAGGGTAGTTTTCTTGATGAGTAATTTCTCGTTCTCTACCTTCATCAACTTTAACATCGACACTCTCCACAATTTTCTCTAGCCTCTTGTTGTAGCATGTGTAGGCTTTGCTTTTTGTCGAGTAACCAAGAAAAATACCTTCGTCAGCTCTATATTCAAACTTACCAAGATTATCTTCAGTTCATTTGATATAACACTTGCTACCAAACACTTTGAAGTATCTTTTTGTTGCCTTCCTGTCGAACCATAGCTCATAAGGTGTTTTGTTTTCATGCATCCTTAACATGCACCTGTTTTGGATGTAAACTGTAGTATGGACTGCCTCTTTCCAAAATCTATCAGTTATTTTGTTCTCATCCAACATTGTCCATGCCATTTCTTGCATAGTCCTATTCTTCCTTTCTACAATACCATTTTGCTGAGGTGTCCTTACTACTGAAAACTATCTTTTGGTCCCATATTTTTGACAGTACTCTACAAAATCCTCTGAGATAAACTCTCCTCTTCTATCTGATCTTAAGCATTTAATTCTTTTCCTATTTGATTCTCAACCTGGTGTTTGAAAGTCTTGAACATTTCAAAGGCATCTAATTTAAGATTTAAAAATAGTACCCATGTCATCCTGAAATAGTCATCTATGCACAACATAAAGTATTTTTCACCATTTATGCTTTGTGTTCTCATGGGTCCACATAAGTTAGTATGAATTAGCTCTAAAGGTTTGTTGGTGAAGTATTCCTTTGATTTAAATGTGGATCTAGTTTGCTTCCCATTTTGGCATGAAGCACAGATGCTATTTAATGGTTTGCCAATGGTGGGTATATCTCTTACTGCCATTTTTGAACTTATTTTTACCAGATTGTCAAAGCTAATATGACCAAGCCTCTTGTGCCACAACCAATTTTCATCTTCCTGTCCAATCAAACATGCTCCTTCTAAAGTCTCTAAGAGAGTATATAGATTTACAGAAGTCCTCGATCCAGTAGTTATCATCTTCCCACTA
This sequence comes from Wollemia nobilis, assembly GCA_028583015.1. NCBI lineage: Eukaryota > Viridiplantae > Streptophyta > Pinopsida > Araucariales > Araucariaceae > Wollemia > Wollemia nobilis. Next base: position 7,991,337 of record JAQPPZ010000440.1, read on the forward strand.
TGTGCTTTTCTGACTTCACAGCCCTGCTTCTTAAAGATGACTTCATGACCTTTATCATAGATTTGAATTACGCTCAGTAAGTTGTGCTTCAAACCAATCACAAATAGAACTTCTTTGGAATTGATCTTTCCATCACTTATCTTGACTGATCCTTTGCCAACTATCTTGGCTCCATCATTATTTCCAAACTTTACAAAGCCCCCTTCATATTTCTATAACTTTTCAAATTTTTGTTTATCTCCTATCATGTGACTAGAGCATCCACTATCCAATATCCATGGTGCAGATTTGTTATGTGCTTTGAATGCTATCTGTACAATCAAGGATTCCTTTTCTTCCTTGGTTCGTTCCTTTTCTTTCCACTCTGGTTTGACTACATTTTTGGTCACTTGTTTAGACTTTTCTTTGTCAGTAGCCTGTGCATGTTTTTCTAGGAATTTTTTGTTTTGCCTTAAACTTTTTGGTTGAGATCTTCTTCCCTGATATTTATTTGTTGTATATGTGCTTCCACAGTTTCTTGCAATGTTTCCAAAGTTATGACAGTTATAGCATTCTACTGCATAATCCATAAAGGGTGAAAAGACATTTCTACTGGTGAAATTTCTTTGTCCTATATTATAAATGTAGACTGAAATCTTATGACCGTAAGCATTGAATTTAAAACAATAACCAAAAAAGGATTTATTGAACCTGGGAGTTGGTCTTTGCCATTTTGTAGTAGGAGCCACAAATTTTCTTCTTCTTTGATGTGTGACGTTTGTGAATCCCTCAGTGTTAGCACTCTTCTCATGCCTGGCATTGTTGCTTTATTTTGCATGATTTATTTTTCCTTGATCAACCTTGATCTTATCTTCTTTCTTTACTGGTTCTATAGTTATGGCCTTTGATCCACTTGACGATTCTCCTTCGACAAAGCCCAATCCAAATTTGATGCTTGTAGTCCTCTGACTATTTATAATATTTTCAAGCTTCGTAGAACTTCCTTCAATTTTGTGATAGCAACTCAATTTTTGATTCTTTTCTTCTAGCCGCATTCTTAAGACAACAATCTCTTCTTCCAATTTGCTGCACTCATCTATTTTCATGGTTAATTGTACTTCAAGTTCTTTAGACATTTTCTTAAATTCTTCTATCTGTACTTTCAAACTATTTATTATGTCATTCGCATCCTCAAGCTTTCTTGAGACCTTTTTATTCTTTTTCCTTTCTGTACTCAACTCTTTAAGTGTAGCAACCAACTCTCCTTCCAGATATACTTCAGCCTCATCCTTAATGTTTTTATCACCTTCCTATTTTTCTTTTGTTTTTTCTTCTTCAAATGCCATGAACAGAGCTTCACCTGTTTCTTCTTCAGAATCCTCACCTGAGCTATCTTCAGAAGAGCTGACATTCTTGGATATGAAACTTTTCTTTTTGAAGTTGCTTTTTCTAAAATTTGGTTTCTTCTTCCAATCACTTCTTTCTTGGTGTGACCCTTCATCACTTTTGGTTTTCTCATTCATTGGAAACTTAGCTGCAAAGTGACCAATGCCTCCACAATTGAAGCACTTAAATGGTAACTTTCCTCTATATTTTTATTTTCCCTTTATAAGTTTTTGAATAAAGTTATCTTCTGTTTCATTCGATGTCTCTTCATCCTCAGGTTCTTGTTCACCTTTTATATTTTTGTGTGCTTTAAAAGCAGCTTCTCTATCTATGGGCTTAGTTTGTCCTATTCTCATTTTGTATGCAGTCAAAGAACCATGCATCTCGTCCATGCTAAAATTATTTAGATCTTTAGCTTCTTCTATTGCAAAAACTTTAGAATTAAATATTTTGTGAAGAGTTCTAAGTACCTTTTTCATGATGATTGCATCTTCAATTTCTTCATCGAGTCCTTTGATCGCATTAATGATTCCATTGACTCTAAGCATATAGGCCTCTATGTTCTCATCGTCATTCATTTTTAATGTTTCAAACTGAGCTCGATGCATTTGTAGCTTGGCTTCCTTGATCTTGTTGTCTCCTTCATGAATGCTCTTCAGTTTGTCCCACATGTCTTTTGCCGTTTTATAGCTCATGATCCTTATCAGTTCATTGTCTACTAGCCCACACATTATGGCATTCTTTGCTTTGGAGTTATTCTCAAACTTTTTCTTCTCGATAGTATCTGTTGGAGGAGTAGCAGGTATTGTGTATCCACTTTCTACTGACTCCCAAATGTCTTATCCCAATGCACATAGATATGTCTGCATCCTAAGTCTCCAGAATGAGTAATTATTTTCATCGAACAAAGGAGCTATGTTTGATGAGAATCCTTCACCACCTGTCATTGTGTTTCTTCCAAGATCACCTTAGCTGATTAGGCTTGTTCAAGAACCTCACTCTGATACCAATTGATATTATCACAATGACACTGAGAGGGGGGTGAATTAGTGTAGCTATTTAAATTCAAATCTACAACTCTTAAAGCTGAAGCAAAGAGAACTTAAAAGCAGGTAAAGCAATTATGACAAGAGAGCGCACCACAACACACAATGTAACGAGGTTCACCAATTTGGATACTCCTCAAGAATGACTGCTTGGACTATGGTCCAAATCCAGCCTTTGCAAAATACCAATATTACAATCCATTTACCAGAACCCACTGGAAGGAGCACCAACCCCTGATTTATCTACACCAATAGAAAGGAGCACCAACCCCTATCCAAGCACCAACTTGGATCATAGTTTTGAAAGCTATATCAATGACATAAAAATGCCTTCACTTTTACAAGACCCTGAATGGTCTATAATTTATCAAAACATAGTAAACACTTACTGCTCTACTTGTCGCTCTCTTACAACACTCTTCTAACCCTCTTTCGGTAGCACTTTCACACATTCAGCAACAACTTAATTCTTCATGTAGACCTCCTTTTATAACAGGCTTTTCTCTCTATTTTTAACTTCCATATTTACTCATGCAGACTATCAATAGCCACTTCTATGAGTAACTCCTTTTGGCACAGTATTTTTGCATGCAACCTATTAATAGTTCTATCTCTTGATTCATACTGATAGTGTAATGACTGCTCGATGGTTTCACTGTGTCATGTGCCCTGTAACTGTCATTCTTCCTTTAATGCACTATTCTTATTTTAGCTTGCATGATTTCTATCTGTAACTACCCTTGCAACTGTCACACTAACTTTAGTTGACTCTTCTTATATTGGCTGCATGATTTTCCTCTACAACTACCTTTGTAACTGTCGTTCTACTTCAGTTAACTATCTGTAATCGTGTTGTTGCGACCTGTCATGAAATCGTGACACTTCTATATCTTTGTACTCTTCTTTGCCTTTTACCCATGAAAACATGACATGTCATGATATCGCTACATTTTTTGCCTCCTTATCCTTTTCTCAGCTTGCACCTACAAAAATAGAACATGTCACAAAATCGTAACACTTTCACTGCTTTGAGCTCTTCTCTGTCTCTTGCCTGCAAAAATAGAACATGTCGCAAAATCGTGACACTTTCGCTTCCTTACACTCTTCTCTACTTGCACTAGCAAAAATATGACATGCTGTGAAATCGTGACACCTTTCACTTCCGTACACTCTTCTCTGCAAGCACTAGCGAAAACATGACATGTCGTGAAATCGTGACACCTTTCACTTTCGTACACTCTTCTCTACAAGCACTAGCGAAAACATGACATGTCACGAAATCGTGACACCTTTCACTTTTGTACACTCTACTTGGCTTGCACTAGCGAAAATAGAACATGTCACGAAATCGCAACACTTTCACTGCCTTGTGCCTTTTCTGTCTTTGGCCCATGAAAACACAACATGTCGCGAAATCGCGACACTCTCGCTGCCTTGTCTCTTTTCTTGCCTTGACCCCGTAAAAATAGAACATGTCATGAAATCATGACACTTTTGCCTCCTTACTCTATCTCTCCTCTTCGGGTTGCAAAAACCATACATGTCATGAAATCGTGACAATTTTCTTTGCGAGCTCCTTCTCTTGAACTTGTTACAAAATCATGACACATTTTCGTCCGTACTACCTCTCTTGCAAATTGTTGCGAAATCGCAACACTTTTCCTTGCAAGATCTTTCTCTCAAACATGTCGCGAAATCGTGAAACATTTTTGTCCATCGTGACACTTTTCTTTGCAAGGTCCTTCTCCCTAAACATGTCGTGAAATCATGACAGTTTTCTTTGCTTGCACCTTCTTTTTGAACATGTCACAAAATCGTGACAGTTTTCCTTGTGCTTTCTCTCTCTTTGAACATGTCGTGAAATCATGACAGTTTTCCTTGCACTTTCTCTTTCGTCCAACATGTCATGAAATCATGATAGTTTTCCTTGCACTTTCTCTCTCCTTTGATATGTCGCAAAATCATGACAGTTTTGCCAGCATTTTCTCTCTCCTCTGATATGTCGCGAAATCACGACAGTTTTTCTTTCCGACCAAACATGTCGCGATATCGCGAAAGTTTTCTTACTTGTCTTTTTCTTGGATCTTTTGAATATGGGCCACTTCTGTCTTCTTAGATATTCACTGTACATGCTCTGACTAACCTCTGAAATCTTGTCCACTGCATCAACTGATCTATCTGTCTGTGTTGACAACAATGACAATACTGTTTCTGCACCTTGCTCAATAGTATTATCTACCATAGTATTACTATTAATCAGGTAATGAGAATAATCACATGTATCTTCTACAACAAATTTCAAATTTTCATCTACAAAGATATCAACAACAATAGTATTCTGATCTTTATTTTTTCTTACGTACCTCTTAATTGTAGGACAAGATTTACTTTCATGCACAATATTATTAAGAAGTGGAATTCTCTGATTATAGGTAAGTACCTCAGGGTTCTCAAATTCTTGGAATAGCTCCTTATCGCTTCTCCTGGTGTGTGCCAGCACATTTTGCTCTTTCTTCCTTGATTTTTGATTTTTGGGTTCATCCAGACAGAGTCACCAGCACAGTTAGTGTAGAAAGAATAGAATGTATAATCAAGAATGCTTGATCCTCAACTCTCAACCTCACAAGGGAAGGCTCTTGGAGGAAATTCAAGAAAATTAAGAAACATAAAAACACTTCAAAATACAATTGAAAACTAACGTAAAGAGTCATAAAAATTAATACGTAGGTTATTTATTCCTATTGGCCACTCGTTGATTAAAATATAATCGTTGCTAAACCACGACTAAGAATTTATAAACTCTTTCTTGGAACCAAAAAAAATATTGGTGTCAGATTGATGGGTCAGTTTAAAATATGTTGTAAAATCCAGGTCTAAAATCGTGAAGAATATATCCCCAAAAATAGTACCAAAAAATTATTGGAACCATTTCTTGCATCCATAGGATACGATTGTCATGCTACATGAAATAATTTGAAACCAACGAGCTATTACAGGATTTGGTCAACCTGCCTCTTTATTCTGATTAAAATAGATATTGCTAAAGAAAACTTAATAGAACGGGTAAGGAAACCCCAGTGGTAATCTATGATTTTACAGACATTACACACTCTAGATTTTAATTATACATTTAACTATATAAAAATGACCAAGCAAAGACAATGTAGTTATTATGCCTTATGTAGATCGGTGCCTATCCAATTGGGTTGTTATAGCAATTTAACAACATTCATAACATGAATAAAAAGAATCGAAAAAATAAGAATTGATGCCTTTAAACTCATTCGAATATCATAATCAGTCTAAGGGTTAATCGATGAAAGAAATGCTCATAACATGTTCGAATATTGTAACCTATTATGAGGAAACACACAAACTGAAGATAAAGAAATGATAAAACTAAAATCTAGAATTGTATTAATTTCTTCAAATATGATTACATGGAGAGTTGGCAGAATGCCATTAAACTCTGTTTTCACAGTTTAATAAAATAAGAAAGCTTTGTTCAAATAATGTAACAAGACTTCGTCAATTCTCCTTATAATATGTTAGCAAGAAGAATATCTGGACTTCAGGCTCAAAAAGACTAGAAATATTCTCAGCTCTCCAAACGTGATATTACCAAACCTGCACAGAAAAGGGATGAATGAGGGATGACAGAAAAAAAATACACAAAGGGAATACAACAACACAACTCAAATGGGCACTCAAGTATACCTCTTAGAAAAAATGCTATATCTAAATGCTTAATGTAGATTTTGACCCTGGATGCTTCTTTCTATATCTTTTGGTTCTTGAATTTTCCACTTATCACAATCTGATTTGCCCTTCAAAACTAGTACAACTGGCTTCCACTATCTCTTTCATTCATGTTGTACACTTTTATTTGGCCCTTTTTGTTCTAACTTGTTAAACCGATGATATCAGTGCATTGAGGGTCTCCCTCATCTATTTTTCTATCCTCAATTCCCCCTTTTTTTGTTTCTTCTTGATTATCTGATTGACCTTCATCTCTGATGGGTGAGCTCATTTCTAGATGGAGGCTGCATATTTAAATATCTTTTCCATTTTTACCTTGCTGCAACCATCTGATCTATTTTTTGATCATCCTCCAGGTATCAATGTTAAAAGTTACAAAAAATATTAACATATTCATCTCCTGTAGAATCTTGTTTTTCTGTATGATAATATAATTTTTACTTTTTTCATACTAGGTGATCTACATATCCACAATATTTACTAAGAATATGGTTTGTCTGGTCATTTCAGGCTCGTCATCGAGCTCACAATAAAATTCTTATATTTTATCTTTAGGGAGATCCTCTATATTGGCAATTTCTAGGAATTCCTCCAATGATAACCCAATATCTACCAATTTTCCTGTTATGTCATCTAACAAACTAAAAATTTCTACAATATTATTGAGCCATATTTCTTTGTTTGATCCAAACATAGCTATTGATCATTTGAGGTGTTGTCATTGTTGTCAACACTTCTACTTTTTCTCCTAGTTGGCATCCTATTCATCATGGTGATTATGCTGCAGTTTGGGCAATGTTGCAAAATGTTGTGTGTATTTGAACACACCTTTTACGGAGAATTTGGAGGTATAATTTGTGGTTATTGCATATATTATTTCTCTTGGTTCTATGTTTATGGCACATTTATTTATGTAAAGGTGATATAAGGTTGCATTTGTATTTTCTATGTGCCTTGGTGCTATATTGTAACATTCAACATTTATTTATTTCCACTATGTCACCTCCAAGTTCCTTGGAATGTGTTCCAAGACTTAGGAATGGAGGGAAAATTGATTTTAATTATTTAATAATGCATCATAAGGGTTAGGAATTATTTCCAATATTTATTGGAATTTATTTTGTGGTGCAAAAATGGAAATATGCTAATTGGGGTGTTCAACTTGGTGTGGGACTCACTTTATGACATCCGTCATAGTGGTGTAAGGAAAGAATATTTTGCTGCCCTATTTTTGTGGGATTTTGGAGATATGGGACATGATAATTTCCAAATTAGTGTTTAGACACTTTGGAATATTATTTTTGTTGAGTAAGAGCATCTCCACTTTGATTGGAAGCTGGTGAGTGTGTGTAGTGGTGATGGCAACAATTTCTTTTTTGGAAAATTAGAAATTTCCTCAACTTGGGCGTGATTTTTTGAGTGATTTTCTACTCATGGTTTTGGAAACCATTTATGGTTTCTCTCCATATCATTTATATATAAATTCAGTGTTTGAGATGGTGGAATTATGGAGTTTTTGTTGAGAGTAACAGGGTGCTGCTGGAATGCTGCCAAAATTTCTATAGAAGACATAAGTGTATAGATTTTAGCATGCAGGTTTGGGAACCTATTTTGGATGGAGAGGGAATCATTTTGATATTTTTATTGCAGGTTTTGGATCATATTTGACAGAAAAATCATTTTGCAGTGGTTGGGTGCACGGTTGGTTTGCAGCAGTGTTGTTGGTTTTGAGCTTGCAGGCTTGTTAGAGCTTGCTTTTACTGGAAGCATTTTTATGCTTTATTTTTCATCATATTATTATTATTTTGATATGATATAGGTGGTTTGCAGCCCTCCTTATGTTGTGGCAGAGAAACTTTAGTGTATTTCATTTTGAGGCTTGTTCTATGCAGCAGTCATAGCAAGCAATTCTCTTTGGGAGGTTTTTTACCCTTGTGGTTTTCCTCCGGCATATCATGTGTTGTGGGTTGTTTCTCTTGCATATATGTTGCTGCTATACATGAGTTTATTTTTGTTTTAAATAATATTTCAAATTGGAAATTAAAGTTTTAACAGATTCAACCCCCCCTCTCTGTGCCATTGTTATACTAACAATAGCTACCTTCATTAATTCAATATTACACTTGATCTCAACACCATCATTTAACAAAACTTCTTGGTTTCTCATATCCTCAAAATATTATGACATTAAATTGAAGGATGGGAAAATGATTTCAAAGTCTTCTTCCCTATGGAAAATCATATTTTCCATTTCTTGAGCAGTAACTCGAATCACCCTAATCTACCTAAACATCTCCGTGATCCCCTTGATGTTATCTCAAATTTTAATTGACATCTCTTTTTATTGTATTCAAATAGTAAGTATAATTGAGGATTTTAACCACCAAGGGGAGCTATACTACTGGTATGTTCTTCTACACCAACTCTTCCTTTAGTTTATTTATTAAATCTTGCATATTTGCTTTTTATTTATCACTTTTTTTGAGTTGGCTCCTTAATTTTGTATTACTTTTATGAATCTGGTCCATAGTTTGCTCTTGTATTGCTTTAGCTACTCTGATCATATCGCCCTCTTTTCCATGTACTAAGATTCCTCCTATTTTTCATCAACTTTGAGAACAACAGGCTCTTGCAGGGTAGGAATGTGTACTTCTACCATATCCTATTTGGGAGTCTCTATTTCTACTCTAGTTGTAGAATCATCTTCCTTGCATCCCATTCCTTCTACCACTTGTAGCTCATGTTCCTCGATAACAATAAAAATTGTTTTTTCTTTAGATCTCTCCAACACAACTTTCATGGAGGGCAGTGATAGCCTAGGTTTTTTTGTTTTTGGGTTGGAGAAAATTGTTTGCTTCTTAACTCTGTGATCCTTGAAGATACCTCCAAATCCACCTGCTCTTCTCATGTTCATTTGTATCACTGATGAAATTTTTATCTCTATGTATTTTATATTCAAAGAATTGGGAATAACTCTGGGAGCTAACTTCATCACACCGGTTACTGCTAATAGATGGCTAGAAATGGGAACTATAGCCTGTTGGGGAGAAGTCAAATCCTGAGTAGGTGCAACAACAACTTCCTTTTCTTTTGTTGTACTCAGGATTTTAGAGACTTCTTGGGAAATGTTGGGTGTTGCTTCTATTCTGAGGTGAGTATCTTCAGGGGCTCAGATTTTTTGTTCTACAACATCTTCAGAGCTCATAGTGACTTCCATATTATCAAGACCCTGATCTTCTATTAATTCTAATAGGGGATCATATTTGATTGTTTGGGTGGCTTCTAGTAAGAGAGGGGTCGTATATTCCACTAAAACTCTTCTAACTAAAATCAATTTTGGGGGGTAATCATAGGCTTTCTAAACATGTGAATTGCCCATATTTTTAAAGGGAAACTTATCTCATACAGTCTTAAAATATTTTCCCTTTTCTATAGCATCTAATAATTCTTCTTTGTAAGCATATATCCTGTGCTCAACCCAGACATAATCACGATTTTTCATTAACCTCTTGTATTTTTTATCTGGATCATAATATCTCCAAGTTATCTCTTTAAAATCCATGAGGTCTAAATCATACATCCCCTTGAGTAAAGTTGGATATCCTATAAATACATAACTTCCAAATCTACAAGGGATGCTGAGCCACAAAAATTTACTATGCTTCTTTACTAGTCTCATTTTAGCCTCTTCGACCACCTGTCTGCATAGCTCTAGGGTAGCAAGAGATAAGGGACAATACATAGGTAACATTTTAGGGGGAATCTTAGCTCCATAGAGTTGAATATATGTGAACCCATTAGAGAATAAATAATATCCTATATATTTTTCCTTTATGAAAGCTCTTACCCCAAGCTCTAGTCTCTCAGGGAGGAAACTAGTTATAATCCAATGAATTTCAATCATGAAAATATCACAAAACCAACCCATGTGAGTATGACCTTTGTGTATCCTCCAAAAACTAGTCTAGACATAAGGACTCTCAATGGCCCCAACCCTCTTTCAGATTTCCTCTCCTAATTGCCCCACTAGCAGGTGTATGAGGATGGAGTAGTGAGAAAAATAAGGTATCTCCTATCTTTGTTTCAAAATAGCCTCCTTTAATTTTGATAATTGTGAGTGCATTTGATCACTCATTTCTTGCTTCCAAGCATAAATTAGGGTGCCTATTGCCTAGTTACTCTATGCTACTAAATACAACACTTTCCTACCCACTAAACTAAGGTCTTGTAATCCTAAAATGATGTTAACCATATCATAGAAATCTCAGACCCATGGTTTGAAAGCAATTTTTTTAATTATAACTTCTCAACTATTTTCTCATGCTCTTCAAAAAATGATTTAAAAATATCTAAATTTGTTAACATTCGATACTGCCTTTCAATTACCTATTGAACTAGCCAAGTATTGGAAGGCACCAGTTTTAATACTTGCATGATGTGTCTAGCCATGATACTGAACACTGGTCTATCTCTATTTTCTCGAAATGTCTTAGTTTTCTTATCGTACACCATGGATAACCAGGCTAGTAAGTTGAAGGAATAGTATACCCTTGGACATATCAACTTTCCTAGATTATTGGTCCACCTAGTACTCCTAGGAAAACCCTTATGTTGTAGTATCCTTGCTTTGTGAAATAGATCTGCTAGCAACCAAGGGGCTCTGTGATCATTCTCCATTGTATGAGCAAAACTTCAGATGCAAGTATTTTCAATTTCATACTACTGCACGGGAGTGAGCTTTTTATCGGGCCCACTTTTTTGGGTGAAATCATACATCATACTCCTAGGAACAACTGTTCTAGGGAGCTCAGAATATGGCGATTGGTCTGTGATGAATTTTACTACTTGTTCTATGTATTTGAGTATGAAAGTAGTTTCCCAAGTTGCCATATCACTCTCGGTAACTGTTCTAGCTCACTAAAATGAAACTCTCAAGGCTCTTCTCACTTTATGCTCTTTTGAGCCAATTTTTTGCTCAATATTACCAGGGTGGTAAGGTCATTCGAAATTGTGATTTTAAATACTTGATGGTGAAGTGGGTTCACTATCATCGCATAACTTGTCATTAATATAACATCACTAACTGCCTTTTCAAATTTTCCAATGGAGATTTGCCAAAGTGTTACTTTCTAATGTCGGACAGTTATGGTAGGTGGCTTTCCTCATATTGCATATTCATAGGGACTTTGATATGTGTACTTGTAATAATTTACAGCTTCCCTATTGATTACCAAACTGATCCTCTCTTTGACATGGAAATACAAATATTGCAGTGGTGGATTTTTGTGAGAAAATGTTCTACCTTTTTGGTCTTGAAAGAGATCTAGCTTAGAAAATAGTTACACAATTAACAAGGTGGTGATCACTTTGGGGATCTATTTTCAAATTTGGTTATTGAGGTGTGTGCCCATCGGATCCATCAACTCATGATGTTCGTTGGATGGGATTGGCATTGTATGCCCGCATTTGATGCTTTTGGACCTGTAAAAATGTTAGCCCTATAATATGGAAGGTATATATCAATGGTGGTCATGCATAGTATAGGAGATATTTTAATCTTTAATTGGTTAGTCAATTTCATATTCTAATAATAATAATTGAATTAGGGATTTCATCCTTCATATAATATTAATTTATTAAAGGATAATCACAAAGATTAGGAAATTACTAACCTTTGATTAATGTTCACCCCTTAATGACTTGCTTATCTTGCTAGTGGCTCACCATCAGATCAAACACATGATCTTGCATGTTCCTATGATGGTACAGACTTGTACCATATTTTACTGAAGATAGGGGGTCATTATCAATGTGTCTAGACCCCTTATTAACCTCAATTGATTTTCCACTAGAAAAATAAACCATGTCTCTTAACCTTCAAGTGACTTGATCGTGTGCAACCATCAGATCTGGTTGGGGTTCACCATTGTTGTTAGATTTAGTAGAGCTATACTCTATTTATTGGACCTTATTTTCCTTTGATAGTCATGAATAAGCGCAGTCGTTGGATCAAATTAGGGAAAAGCATAGTCGTTTGGTATGGGTTAAATGTTACTTAGTCAATCAACCATTTTGTCACCTTTTTAATTCAAATGCCACCATCATATTTGATAGGTAAGAGCATGACCATCTGATTTGATAATTTCACATCCTTCTTAATGAATGATTGTTTTGATATAGCACCACCATCAGATCTTTACTTGGAATGAGCACGGTCATCGAATCGACCTGCGATGTATGCTCATGTCTTTTATGGGACCTTGATTAGATTATGGTTGTTAGATCTTGGTAGGTTGTAACATGGTTTTTGATTTTTTTCTAATAATATCGACCATCAGCAGTTGTAAGATCTTGACAAGTTTGAGGACTACTGTCAGATTGGGTCATAAGTGTATGAATAGAACCACCATTAGATCTTTCTTTATTAAGCACCACCATTGTATCTAGGCTAAGTTCGAGTGTAGCCATCGATTTACTTTATATTTTTGACTTGTCAACATTTGATGGCTTTGTGAGATCGTAGCCATCAGATCCAAGCGGGATCAAGTGCATCCATTGATTTCATTTGCTTTGGTTTCTCTTTTAAGTGAAGCATTGTCGTTGGATATTTCTAGTTTGTATGCAACCATAGATATTCATTGATTCTTTTTTAAAGGATCCCTCATTTAATATTTGAGAAACTTTCTTGAAGCATGATTTTTATATCAACCAAGCTTAAGTGCAACTATTAGATCTGCTTTAATACAGGGGTTTTTTTATTTGACTTGGAAAAAAGCTTTTTAATGGTCAATCATCTTGAGATGCACGCTACCATTGGATTAAGTTGTGATCAAGCACCACCGTTGATATTCCTTGGTCCTACACATGCTATAATCATGAGTGCAAATAATAATTTTAGGCTAACCTTGGTGATTCATGGTAAAAGCGCATCCATTAGATCAACTCTTGATTGAGCACATCCATGGATCTTCTGTAACCTACAAGTTTGATAATCAAGGATGGGTGCATTAATTTATTTTGATAATATTTTATTAATTCAAAAAGGAGGTAATTAATAACATATTAAGACCCTCACTAATGCATGATTAATTCAAGATTTACCTCCATGTTACCCGATACTTTTACCATTCTATTGCTTGGATTTTGACTCGAGCACTATCGTCAGATCTTGGTGAGGATTGTCACAGTCGTTGATCTTTTCCAACCTATAGGGTTAGTTACCAAGGAGCACTTTATTAATTTTCAAAAGAGCACAACCGTTTGATTAAACTATAATCGAGTGTTGCCCTTAGATCTTTTGAAACAACTAAATGCTTAATTAAAACAATTACTACTATACTTAGGCTTTCAAACTTTAGACCATGGTGCTTTAAAAATTGATTTATCAAAGTTAGTGCATCTATTTGATTTAACCTTGATGAAGCAATGCCCTTATATTTGCATGATCTACATGTATTTTTAATTGAGGGGGCACATGCCTTTAAATTTAACCATATTCTTGAGACTTTAGGTTATGACATTTGATTTAAACATTATTTTTATCCTGGTCGATTTATGTTAGTCTTACAATGGCACTGAGAGGGGGGGTGAATTAGTGTAGCTATTTAAAAACTTAAATCTACAACTCTTAAAGCTTAAGCAAGGAGAACTTAAAATAGATAAAGCAAATATAGCAAGAGAGCATTCCACAACATAAGATGTAACGAGGTTCACTAGTTTTGGCTACTCCTCAAAAATAGATTGCTTGGACTCCTATCCAAATATAGTCTTTGCAAAGCACCAACTTTACAATAAATTTACTAGCACCCATTGGAAGGAGCACCAACACCTAATTTATCTGCACCAATAGAAAGAAGCACCAACCCCTAATTTATCTTCACCAACAGAAAGGAGCACCAACCCCTAATTTACCAGCACCAACTGGAAGGAGCACCAACCCTTGATGCCAAGCACCAACTTGGACTTCTATTTGAATCTAGATGATTGACATAAAGATGCCTTCACTTTTACAAGACCCTGACTGGTCTATTGCTTTCTCAACATTGCCCACTCTTTACACAACACACACCCTGCTCACTCGCCTCCTGCGCACTCTCTTTCAGCAGCACTTTCACACTCTTTTTGTAGCACTTTTTTACTCTTTTTGTAGCACTTTTTCACTATGAGCGATAACTTAATTCTTCATGCAAACCTCCTTTTATAACCGGTTTTTCTCTCTATTTTTAACTTTTGTATTTACTCATGCAGACTATCAATAGCCACTTCTATGAGTAACTCCATTTTTTGGCACAGTATTTCTGCATGCAACCTATTAATAGTTCTGTCTCTTGATTTGGATTGACAGTGTAACGGCTACTCGATGGTTTCACTGTGTTACGTGCTATGTAACTATCGTTCTTCCTTTAATGCACTATTCTTATTTTAGCTTGCATGATTTCTATCTGTAACTGCCCATGCAACTGTCACACTAACTTCAGTTGACTCTTCTTATATTGGCTGCATTATTTTCCTCTATAGCTGCATCTGTAACTGTCATTCTACTTCAGTTAACTATTCGTAATCGTGTTGTTGCGACCTGTCATGAAATCACGACACTTCTATCTCTATGTACTCTTCTCGCCTTTTACCTGCAAAAACATGCCATGTCACGATATCATGACATTTTTTACCTCCTTGTCCTTTTCTTAGCTTGCACCTACGAAAACAAAACATGTCACAAAATCGTGACACTTTCGCTTCCTTGCACTCTTCTCTGCTTGCACTAGCGAAAACATGACATGTCACGAAATCATGACATCTTTCGCTTCCATACACTCTTCTCTACAAGCACTAGTGAAAACATGACATGTCATGAAATCGTGACATCTTTCGCTTTCGTACACTCTTCTCTACAAGCACTAGCGAAAACATGACATGTCACAAAATCGTGACACTTTTCACATCCGTACACTCTTCTTGGCTTGCACCAGTGAAAACAAGACATGTCACGAAATCGCGACACATTCGCTGCCTTGTGCTCTTCTTTGTCTGTCACCCACAAAAACACATGTCACAAAATCGTGACACATTCGCTGCCTTGTGCCTTTCTCTGTCTTTCGCCCATGAAAACACAACATGTCACAAAATCGTGACACATTCACCTCTATACACTCTCTCTCCTCTTCAGGTCACAAAAGCCCAACATGTCGCAATATCGCGACATAGTTTCTCTCGAGCTCTTCCTCTTCGAACCTGTCATGAAATTGTGACACATTTTGGTCTGTACTATCTCTCTTGCAAATTGTCGTGAAATCATGACACTTTTATTTGTGATATCCTTCTCTCAAACATATCACGAAATCACGACAGTTTTCTTTGCTTGCTTTGTTTCTCCAAACATGTCACGAAATTGTGACAGTTTTCTTTGCTTGCACCTTCTCTCCGAACATGTCACAAAATCATGACAGTTTTCTTTGCTTGCACCTTCTCTCCGAACATGTCATGAAATCATGACAATTTTCTTTGTCTGTGCCTTCTCACCAAACATGTCATGAAATCATGATAGTTTTCTTTGCCTACACCTTCTCTCCAGACATGTCACGAAATCGTAACAGTTTTCTTTGCCTGCGCATTTTCTTCAAACATGTCGCAAAATTGTGATAGTTTTTCCTGCATGTGCTTCTTCTTCGAACATGTCGCAAAATCATGATAGTTTTTCTACTTGCCTTCTTCACTGCCAACATGTCATGAAATCGTGACAATTTTTCCACTTGGCTTCTTTGCCTCCAACATGTTGAAAAATCACGACAGTTTTTCTTACGCTTTCTCTCTCTTCCAATATGTCGCGAAATCATGATAGTTTTCCTTGCACTTTCTCTCTCCTCCGATATGTCACAAAATCATGATAGTTTTGCCAGCATTTTCTCTCTCCTCTGATATGTCACAAAATCATGATAGTTTTGCCAGCATTTTCTCTCTCCTCAAACATGTCGCGATATCACGACAGAAAACATGTCGCGATATCATGACAGTTTTCTAACTTGTCTTTTTATTTGATCCTTTGAATCTGGGCTACTTCTATCTTCTTGGAAATTCATTGTACATGCTCTAACTAACCTTTGAACTCCTATCCATTGCATCAACTGATCTATCTGTCTATGTTGACAACAATGACAATATTGTTTCTACACCTTGCTCAACAATCTCCCCCTTTGGAATTGTTGGCAACACTCATGCAATCTCCTGTAATTCTTCTCCCCCTTTGACAATAATACCAAAGGGCTACTGCAGACTCCCCCTGAGTCCATGCACAACATTCTCAAGCACACATTATGATAGTTAGAAAAAATTACAAATATGAGCACAAAGATAATTAAATATATAAATTCTCCCCCTGAGAATGTGATCCCTCACTCAGATCTATCTTCAACTGTGTTGGCTACTGGATCTCTATCCATTGATACTCTGTCCTCTGTACCCTATCAGTAGGCTCACACAGAATCTATCCAATATTATAGAATCATAAAGAGAATTGTTAGAGACTCAATATGTTCTATACTTAATGCTCAATGAATATATCAACTAAATCTCATAGAATCATAAAGAGAATTTTTAGAGACTCAATATGTTCTATACTCAACTCCCAATCTCAACACAACTCACCCAATAACTTTTTACATTTTCAACTTGGTCTATTTTTTCTACAGTCACAGCTGGTCACACCTTACTTTCAACTGTTCGACTCAGGAGACAACATTTTGTCACACACTTCACGGCCAACTTTTTGTTCTGCAATGCCAGCAGCATCTGCATACATCTCCACCATGCATCTTGGATATTCTCAACAAGCTTGAACCTAATGACAGTTGTTTGTCTCTCTCTATAGTGAGAATCTAGTAGGCTACCTCAATCCACCT
Organism: Wollemia nobilis; assembly: GCA_028583015.1. Classification (NCBI taxonomy): domain Eukaryota; kingdom Viridiplantae; phylum Streptophyta; class Pinopsida; order Araucariales; family Araucariaceae; genus Wollemia; species Wollemia nobilis. Next base: position 8,008,402 of record JAQPPZ010000440.1, read on the forward strand.
AGCCAAAAATATGTACAGTATGCTCTGCATCGTTCCATCCGAACTTAGCGATTGTCTTCGCCTTTTGCGTTCTCTGTGCACTCCGCTCTCTCTTTGCACTCACTTTGCACACATTCACAACACTTCCTCAAACCACTACTAAAACTGAAAACACACTTTAATAGCTATACAAAAACTCCCCGACTACTTTCCTTTCATCCTCAAATAACTACACAAATATATAGGAGCATTAAAATAAACTTTAACATTGCTCCCCCTAAGGATGTGCTACCTGGAGCTGCTTAGTGCAATAGAGGAGTAATCTCCTTCTGTCCAAGGAGACACGATTTCCTCTCTTCTTTCTTTCTCTAGTTTTTCTTGAACTTAGGCTGAGGGTTTTCACCTACATCCCCATTTTGAACCTTTTCATGAACCCAAACATTTCTCTTGGATGGTTGTCTCTTGTACATTCTTGATGGATAATTATTTTCCTGTCTGTGTTGCACTCTTTGTGTCTAATGGAATCTGTGGTCTTGCCTTAGATTAGATGCAGAGATGCTTGGACAAAACCTTGCTATGTGCCCATGACCATTACATTTAAAACATTACACATGGTGTTCACTTAGAAGAGCAGATGTATTTCTACTAGCATAACTCCTTGATTTATTATTCAATCCATAGTAAATTGCCTGGTGACCATAATGGCTGCATCTAAAACAATAGTCATTAAAAGCATTATTATGAAAAGAGTGAGAGTGAGAGAACCTCTTTTGTTGTGGTTGCTTTGCTGTAGATCTCCTTTGAGATTTTCTTCCATTTGAAGATTTAGCTTCAGGATTTTCTTGCTTTGATCCTTTAGCAGTGGATTTTTTCTTCTTTGCAGATTTAGAAGATGAAGGTTGTTCAACTTCATATCCAAGACCAAGCTTGCACATGGGGCTTCTTTGTTGTCTTATCATTTTATCTAGCATCTTTGTGCTCTTCTCAAATTTGAGATTTGTATTGGCCTCTTCTAGTTGTTTCCTCAATAAAATAATCTCCTCTTCTTATTTGTAGCAAACAATCTCTTTCTCATTGATCTGTGACTTCAAGGCTTATTCTATTTTCTTGGCTTTGTGAATTTGTAAGAAGAGGTCTTCAATATCACCCTCATATTATTCCAACTTCTTGGACAGTATTTTGTTCTTTTTCTTTTCTAAACCCAATTCTTCAAGTGCAGAGATCAACTCTCCTAGATCTACTTCAGCCTCAGAGTTTTCACCACATACTTCAGAGTTAACTTCTTCCTTTTCTGATTCTTCTTCTTCAAATGCCATGAAAAGAGCTTCACCTGTTTCCTCTTCAAAATCCTCACCGAAGCTGTCTTCTGATGAACTGGCATTCCTGGAGATGAAACTTTTCTTCCTGAAGTGGTTGTTTCTAAACTTCGTCTTTTTCTTCCAGTCACTTCTTTCTCGGTGCGATTCTTCATCACTTTCATTCTCCTTATTTCATGGACATTTAGCTGCAACATGCCCAACGTCTCCATAGCTAAAACATTTAAATGGTAGCTTTCCTCTATATTTTCCTTGTCCCCTTTTTAGTTTTTAGACAAAGTTTGCTTCCATCTCATCTGATGTCTCTTCATATTCGGATTCTTGTTTTGCTTTTGTATTTTTGTAGACTTTAAAAGCAACTTCTCTGTCTATGGGATCAGAATTTCCTATTCTCATATCATACACAGTCAAAGAACCATGCATATCATTCATACTAAACATATTTAGATCTTTGTCTTCTTCTATAGCTGATACTTTAGAATCAAATATTTTGGGAAGAGATCTTAATACCTTTTTTACGATTGCAGGGTCTTCAATTTTCTCACCGAGTCCTCTAATGGCATTAATAACTTCATTTAATCTCTGCATATATGTCACTATGTTCTCATCGTCATTCATATTTAATGCTTTGTACTGAGTTTGATGAGTTTGAAACTTGGCCTCCTTGATCTTATCGTCTCCTTCATGAATGCTCTTCAATTTGTCCCAAATTTCTTTTGCATTTTTACAGCTCATGATCTTTACCAGTTCACTATTTTCTACACCGCACATGATAGCATTTTTTGCCTTTGAGTCATTCTCAAACTGTTTCTTATCGACAACATCGGTTAGAGGAGTGGTGGGTATTGTGTATCCACTTTCTACTGAGTCCCATATGTTGTATCCCAACGCACACATATGTCTGCATCCTAATTTTCTAGAATGCATAATTAATCTCGTCAAACAATGGAGTTTTTTTTTATGAGAATCCTTCACCAACTGCCATTGTGTCACTTCCTAGATCACCTTAGCCGATTGAGCTTGTTTAGGAACTTGGCTCTGATACCAATTGTTAGTCTTACAATGGCACTAAGAGGGGGGGTGAATCAATGTAGCTATTTAAAAACTTAAATCTACAACTCTTAAAGCTTAAGCAAGGAGAACTTAAAACAGATAAAGCAAATATAGCAAGAGAGCATTCCACAACACAAGATGTAACGAGGTTCACCAATTTTGGCTACTCATCAAAAATAGACTGCTTGGACTCCTATCCAAATCTAATCTTTACAAAGCACCAACTTTACAATCAATTTACCAGCACCCACTGGAAGGAGCACCAACCCCTAATTTATTTACACCAACAGAAAGGAGCACCAACCCCTAATTTATCTGCACCAACATAAAGGAGCACCAACCCCTAATTTACCAGCACCAACCCCTGATGCCAAGCACCAACTTGGACTTCTGTTCTGAATCTAGATGATTGACATAAAGATGCCTTCACTTTTACAAGACCCTGACTGGTCTATTGCTTTCTCAACATTGACCACTCTTTACACAGCACACACCCTGCTCACTCGCCTCCTACGCACTCTCTTTTAGTAGCACTTTCACACTCTTTATGTAGCACTTTTTCACTCTTTCTACAACACTTTTTCACTATAAGCGACAACTTAATTCTTCACGTAGACCTCCTTTTATAACCGGATTTTCTCTTTATTTTTAACTTTCGTATTTACTCATGTAGACTATCAATAGCCACTTCTATGAGTAACTCCCTTTTTGGCACAATATTTCTGCATGCAACCTATTAATAGTTGTCTCTTGATTCGAACTGATAGTGTAACGGCTGCTCAATGGTTTCATTGTGTTACGTGCCTTGTAACTGTCGTTCTTCCTTTAATGCACTGTTCTTATTTTAGCTTGCATGACTTCTATCTATAACTGCCCATGCAACTGTCACACTAACTTCAGTTGACTCTTCTTATATTGTTTGCATGATTTTCCTCTGCAACTACCTCTATAACTATCATTCTACTTCAGTTAACTATCTATAATCGTGTTGTTGCGACCTATCATGAAATCATGACACTTCTATCTCTTTGTACTCTTCTCACCTTTTACTCGTGAAAACATGACATGTCACGATATCATGACATTTTTTGCCTCCTTGTCCTTTTCTTAGCTTGCACCTACGAAAATAGAACATGTCACGAAATCGTGACACTTTTGCTTCCTTGCACTCTTCTCTGCTTGCACTAGCAAAAACATGACATGTCATGAAATCATGACATCTTTCGCTTCCATACACTCTTCTCTGCAAGCACTAGTGAAAACATGACATGTCACGAAATCGTGACATATTTCACTTTCATACACTCTTCTCTGCAAGCACTAGCAAAAACATGACATGTCACGAAATCGTGACACTTTTCACATCCGTACACTCTTCTTGGCTTGCACCAGCGAAAACAAGACATGTCATGAAATCGCGACACATTCGCTGCCTTGTGCTCTTCTCTGTCTGTCGCCCGTGAAAACACATGTCGCAAAATCGTGACACATTCGTTGCCTTGTGCATTTCTCTGTCTTTCGCCCATGAAAACACATGTCACAAAATCATGACACATTCACCTCCATACACTATCTCTCCTCTTCGGGTCGTTAAAACCTGACATGTCGTGATATCACGACATAGTTTCTCTCGAGCTCTTCCTCTTCGAACCTATCACGAAATCGTGACACATTTTTTTCTGTACTATCTCTCTTACAAATTGTCACAAAATCATGACACTTTTATTTGCGAGCTCCTTCTCTCAAACATGTCACGAAATCATGATAGTTTTCTTTGCTTGCTCTGTTTCTCCGAACATGTCACGAAATTGTGACAATTTTCTTTGCTTGCGCCTTCTCTTCGAACATGTCACGAAATCATGACGGTTTTCTTTGCCTGCGCCTTCTCTCCAAACATGTCACAAAATTGTGACAGTTTTCTTTTCCTGCGCCTTCTCACCAAACATGTCGTGAAATCGTGACAATTTTCTTTGCCTGCGCCTTCTCTCCAAACATGTCACGGAATCGCGACAGTTTTCTTTGCCTGCGCCTTTTCTTCAAACATGTCATGAAATCATGATAGTTTTTCCTGTATGCGCTTCTTCTTCGAACATGTCACAAAATCATGATAGTTTTTCTACTTGCCTTCTTCTCTGCCAACATGTCGTGAAATCGCGACAATTTTTCACTTGGCTTATTTGCCTCCAACATGTCACGAAATCGTGATAGTTTTTCTTGTGCTTTCTCTCTCTTCCAATATGTCACGAAATCATGACAGTTTCCTTGTGCTTTCTCTCTCCTCCGATATGTCACGAAATCATGATAGTTTTGTTAGCATTTTCTCTCTCCTCTGTTATGTCACAAAATCACGACAGTTTTGCCAACATTTTCTCTCTCCTCAAACATGTCGCGATATCGCGACAGAAAACATGTAGTGATATCGTGACTGTTGTCTTTTTCTTTGATCCTTTGAATCTGGGCCACTTCTATCTTCTTAGAAATTCACTGTACATGCTCTGACTGACCTCTAAACTCCTGTCCACTACATCAACTGATCTATCTATCTGTGTTGACAACAATGACAATACTGTTTTTGCACCTTGCTCAACAATTTAACCATTGATTAGCTTATTAAAGAACATTTGTATGATTAAGGAGGAACTGGGTGCTACCTCTAGATTTGGTCAAGGTATTTGATATTTAATGAAAGGGGGGTGCATACCTTTGAACAATTAATATTTTGCTTAAGACCTTAGGTTCTCAAACTTTTGATCATGGCACTTAACTTGCCCCTGCAATGATTTCATAAAATGTTTACTTAGGCTAGAGGTGACCTTAGGTCCAAATACTTTAATAATACTTTTAGATACCTTGGGATTTAGGGTTTTATCCATTTGACTTAGACCCACAAGTTATGATATTAATTTTTAAAGGTAAGGCTCACATTAAATTCATGGATCAAAAACCTTACCTTTTAAAAAGTCAGGTATTTTAATAGTTTGACCTTTGTAGTGGATACTTATTTAATTTGACCTTTATAGATTATTTTAGTATAAAACAATGACTATAAAAGCAATCCAAAAATGACTAAGGTTAAGTTCATAAAACATATGGAAGTCAACTTATCAGATAAAAATATAACAGAGGCTAGCAAATTTTGCTAATTATGTTGAAACCAAAATTTTTAAAATTGGGGGTTTTAGATGATGAGTCAATTTTGGCTCCAACAGGTCCTAGGACACATTGGAGGGTCAAAGGATATGAACTCTCCAATGCTTCTTAGTATTCCATAGATAATTTCCTCATGCTATAATTGAATAGGAAGGCCAGGGAGGTGGACCCAGATTGGAGCACATTTGATGCTCTAGGTTGCTGGGTTGAAATCAACTTCCCATTTGTAGAGGAAAAGGCCCATTTGATCGTAGAACTAGGGCCCTCCAGTGATAATTCATTGAGAATCTACAGGGTCACTCATTCAAATTAGAAAAATACTCTAGTGAGGGCAATCAACTCCAATGATCCCATCAGGCACCAGGAGTTGTTAGCCCACTTATGGATGGATTTCATATTAGGCCAGGATCCGAGGAACTTACCAACCAATGAGTTTGAGTTCTGATCAAGCACATTGGACATGATTTTATAGGGGATATCAAGGTTGCCATTGGTGGGGAGCAGCTCCACTTTAGGCTGAGTCGTCAGACTAGGGTTAGGGTTTACTATTTTTATGTAAGTTCAAGGTGATTTCTTTTGCCCGTCCTTTGCATTTGAGACTTTCTCTTCCCAACCAGGAAGATTTTCCTAGGGTTCAAGATCTAACTTTTTCTTTAAATATTAGGATTATGTGGCTAGCCCTATTGGTGGACTGAGGTCTTCTGGTTGTTCCATGTAGATGTTTTCCCAATTGATCCAAGAGGCCTGCATGAGAGATCATCTACTTCCTACATCATTGGATGATCATTCTTTGTTCATGTTGATAATTAGCCCCTTTATCATGCTCAGGATGTTGCGTATCTCATTGGTTCATTTAGGGGAGGCTCGGAGCTCTTCAATGGATTCCCATGTGTTGGGGTCCCGGTTCTCATCCACCACAATTGCTTTCCCTACAAGCATTGCATCTATCGTCCTCCTACCTGCTTTAGCTACAATTTTTGCTCATGATCGCTCATCCATCACCATATCTAACAATAATATGTTACCTTAGTAACCTAAATTAGTTTGCATTTCCAAAAAAATTAGGTAACATGGAAATAAAGTAATTTATGAAAGTCCTTACTGAAAGTATGAATGGCAAAGTTGGAAGTATGGATACCCTAGCTATCAATAAGAGGAAGAACAAATCTATAGAAAACCTAGTTTATGTAGCAAGTTTTAAACTAGAAGTGATTATCAATGATGAGATAATTGAGTATGATATAATGATTCTTAAAACTAGAGGATTAATATGTAAGTTTCATGGATACTGGTCAAGTTTTTTGAGATTCAAAATTGGATCAAGTGAAAGTGGGGATTGAATCTCCAAAACAAAATTTCCTCATTATTTTCTCCAGGTCAAAAATAAGGGATAAAAAATTGATGGAGGCCCATGATTTAGTGGTAAATGGAATGAACACCTTCGTTCCTCTCTAATTGGGCTATATCAATCCATAATAAATAAATGTAGTAATACTTGATTAATATTTAGCAATATTGCATATCATGAAATACAATAGAGACTAGAATAATGAATTCCTATATCAATGAAGGAACTAATCTAAAACAATGCCACTCCAGGAGGGCATATCCCTACCACAAGGGCAATAAGTGCGATAACGCATATGAAGAATGGAATTAGATAATAGATTTATATTTTCTAAGCTACACTTGGATATAAATAATAATTAAAATATAATGTCTCATAATATAGCCGACGACTATATTATTTTGGGTATGTAACATGACTTCCCTCCTCGGAAAGCTTTATCCTCAAAGCTAGAAATGTCTAGAAAATACTTTCAGGTTCCCATGTAGCCTCTTCTTTTGGTAGACCTTGTCATTTGATGATAAATTCTTAGATGTGACGAGATATCAGTATGTGTGTTCTGATTTGTATAATGGTTGTCGGCTAGAGATATATATGCCCTTCTTCATCTAGTATTGGTAATTTTGACTGAGATTTCACTTTCTTGTCGATCACCTTCTTGAGACATCGTCTGGTATGGTCATGGGATATTTTGGGAGGTAGTCCCTTTTGTTTTTGGAAGACCTCATCAAAGGTGACCATAATGTTTTGTAGATCTTCTGATTGGATTTTTGGTGTATCTTGTGCTTGCATTTCCATACAATTAATTTGAGCAAAGAATCCATGACTACCTTTGCTTACTATTTTTTCCATGTTGTGTGAACTTAATATCTTTGATGGAGGTGTCGAAATTCCTTGGATGCAAATGGTATTCCCATTTTCTTTCCATTCAACAAAGTGCTTCTTGTAATTAAAACTGACCGTGGTTTCTATTTGTTCTAACCATGTGACTCCCAAGATAACTTCTAAATTCCCTAAATTCATAACAAAAAGAGGACCCTACCAAGTATAACTTCCCATTTGTAATAAAATTGAAGATGTTTTACCTATACATTGAGCGCTACTCCCATTTGCAGTTTGAAATTTAAATTTATCTTGATTGGAGGAGTTGATGTGTAAGTTTAATGCCTTGCCAAGCCTTGTGTCAATAAAGTTGTGAGTACTTTCAGAATCAATTAATACAGTTACCTTCCTTAGTTGAATGAATCCTTCTACTTTGATTGTATGGTGAGTTGATGACCCCGTAAGAGCATGTATTGAAATTGCCATAGTATATTTCCCATATACAACTACCTGGTGTTCCATTTGGTCATCGTCTAGGGAATTATCAGGTGAATTGTTCTCCTTTATTTTTTCATCATACTTGTCAGCATATTCAATTTGAAACCTCTGTCATGGAACACATGACTGATATTTAATATGGTGATTGTGAAATTTATAGCAAAAATATCTTGATGGTTGATCATTTATACGAAAAGAGTTGTGATATTGAGGTTGACCATATGAATCACGTTGTGTGGATGTTTCCAGTTGCACCTTCTTCTCTACCAACTTGGAAATCCTTATACACTCATCTATCCTAGATGGATTTTGTAAGTCCACTTTGACTTTAATATTCACTTTAAACCCATTTATAAAAGTTGCTACCACCACATCAGACTGTAATTTTTTTGCATAGTGAAGCATACTAGTAAATTCTGAGATATAGTCCCCTACCGATCCTGTCTATTTAAGTTACAACAACCGCACTATGTAGGAAGTTGTGGGACCTTCGTCAAATATGTGAAGAAAGGCATCAAAGAAATCCTACCAGTAGATGTTGTTTCCCATATCACATTTGTACCATGAAAACCATTAATAAGCTTCAGTGCCCAATTTGGTTGCTATAAAAGGAATTTTTTTTTAATCTTTGAATTGGTATATGCCTAAAATTCCTTCCATTTTGGCTATCCACCCATGTGGATCATGATCTTCAAAGGTGGGCATATCAATGCGTGGGAAATTGAATCTAGTAGGACCTCTTGGTTGGTGGTAAACTTCGTATCTCTCTTGGTCCTAATTATTCCTCTGTATCTGGAGGTGATTTTGGGTAGGTCTACCAAAATTTCTTTGTTGCTCAAAAATTGCTTTGTTTCCTCTATCCTCATTATTTATTTGGCCATTGAGATTTGGGGAATGACCATTATGACCTATTTGGTGTGTATAGTCTTCATACTGATGCTCCGTACTCTAGTGGTTTGGGCTAGGGATATTTGGTTGGGATTGTTTGGTGAGTAGTTGGGTTATGTTGGCATTCATGTTTTGAATACTCTCTACTAATTTAAGTAAGGTTTTGTTAGTGACCTTGGGGCTTCCTGTTTCCACTTGAGTGATGTTCTCATAGGAGGAGTTTGTGGAGGTATTGGATGATATTTTCTTAAACAATGGATGCCCCAGGTTATAGCTAACAATTCCTAAAGGAAAAGAAGAATTTTGTGTACCTTTTCTTCTAGAATGTCTTCTTGGTTATTTTAGGTTCCTTTCGTTTGGATCCTCAAAACTTGATAACTGCATGTTTGGTTCTTTTGTCCACCTTCCACTCATGCACTCTTCAAAAATTCTTGCTCATCAGCTTATGTTTTCACTTTTTGTAAACTTTTTGGTTAATTTGGAAAAAAATTTGGTTCTCCGCTTGTATTTTCACTTCAACTGTGACAGATTTTGAAGACTTCTTGGCTTCTTCAAACCAGATTTGATAGCACTTTTGATACTGATTGGACCAACAACTTGACACTTTTGACACTAATTTGACCATAAACTTGATACTTTACTACTGATTTTATGACATTCTACTAAGGACGAATAGTGGTTGATTTTACAAGGGACGACGTACGAAGTGACCAAACAATATAGCTATTGCCTTAAGGCATGAATTAAATTATTGGATGACTTGGGAATGATGCAGCAGCTAGATGAACAAAGAGCATATACGATAGTGAAACAAGACATGAGAGACTCGAGATGACCCAAAATGTGACATGATAGCTAAACTAGACATGAGACCTAACTACGTGAGAGACAACCAATAAAGACAACACTAATGATCAACTCAATGACTTGAGATGCACATGGACCAGCAAGGATGACACATGTAGCGATAGATGGAATGATAGGACACAAAGGTGAGGGAGGAGTTATGTGCAAGGAACTAAGGGGAGTACGTGTGACCGAAATCACAACTCACTATTAGCACATCCTTCTTAATAAAGCCTTTCATGCCCACAACACTAACAATGTGGGATAATTGCCCACTAGAAAAAAAAAAAAAAAAAAATATATATATATATATATATATATACGATGTTTTGTACCTTAGGTTTGTATTTAATAATTATGCTACACATGTTTTTATTAGCCCTTATATGAAGTGTGAAATAGAGACTATATGTGCTCGATTCCACTATGATCCTTCTAGTTTCTATGGATTTCGATCGAAGGGGTCATGCCCTTAGCTATCGAGAGATCTGGGGAATTTTTTTTGGAGTTCCACCATGTCAAAAGCCTGTGGTTTATGTAATTTTCTCCCTCGTATTTTCTTTGGAATACCTGTGGGTGAATGCTCATGATTGAATGCATTGGGTGAAGCCCACACTACCCTACCTTTCACCAAGATGACTTGAATTAAGATCATTAATAATTGACTGCCACTTCCTAGCAGACCATGTAAGGATGCCAAGTTTATTTACAGACTGTGTGTTGAAGCTGTTTTGATACCCGTGAGGCCTACAAAGGTTTATTTAGGATAGTTGGAGGATACTAATACCACTTGGAATGAACACCTTCATTCCTCTCTAATTGAGATATATCAATTCGTAATAAATCAACGTAGTAATACTTGATTAATATTTAGCAATATTTCATATCATAAAATACAATAGAAAAAATAATAATGAATTCCTATATTGATGAAGGAACTAATCTAAAACAATGCCTCTCTAGGAGGGAAAATCCCTACCACAAGGGCAATAAGTGCGATAACATGGATGATGAATGAAATTAGATAATAGATGTCTATTTCCTAAGCTACACTTGGATATAAATAATAATTAAAATATAATGTCTCATAATATAGCCGACATCTATATTATTTTTGGTATGTAATGGTAAAGATGCATTATATTTAAGACCTTGGAGTGAGACTTTTTTGTGGATATAGAAACTATTAAAAGGATTATGGTATGGATTAGGCTTTTTGGACTTCTTTATAAACTCATCAATAAGGAGGTTTTGAAGAATATTGGTAATACTCTAGGTGAATTCATCTAGGAAGGACCAACTAGTAAGGAGAGAAGGCATGTTGTATACACTCGAATATGTGTTGCATTGATATTTCTAAACCTTTACCACAATTGATTAGGATTAAATCTGAATCAAGAGAATTAGATCAACAAGTGGATTATGAAAGTATTGCATTATGATGTCATAAATATCATGAAATTGAGCACATGGCAAGATACTGCAAAGTAAAAATAGAGGAAAAGATGGAATTTTTTTTGCATGAGGGTAGCTTCAATTTGAAAAAAGGAGATTATATCATAGGAAAAGCTAAGTCAAATACTACCCAAAAAAAATAAAAATAAATAAAGGATTTTAAAATCCTAAGAAAGTGGCTAGAAAAATCCCTCTACATCATTAGATGGAAAAGGCCATTACAGTTCACTTGAATCAGCCATTAGAAGAAAAAATGATATGGTGGATGAGGAAGTACAATGCACAAGTTCAAATATAGGATCTAAAGGTGCAAAGGAAGAGGGGAAGGTATATTTTAAAACAAATGAATATGGGGAGATAATTTTTAAAGCAAATGAGGTGGAGGTCAAGATTAATCCAGGTAAATTACCTTTATTATCCTCAAGTAGCATAAAATAGTCTCCTTACAATAAAAATGAAAGTATTACAGAAAATATTTTCTACACACTAGGATTTCAAGAGTAGTATAATAAATAAAATATTTTGGAGGATATCTAAATAAATTTAGGGTTTCCAGGTAAACATAAGAAAGTAATGATTATTGAGGATCATCTATTTAGTTTAGAGTTTCTAGGGAAACATAATGAATAAAATGTTAATGAGGCTATTCCTTGCACTTTCAAATCTTTAGGGAAATATAAACCTTTAGAAGATAAGTCTTGTTATGAACAATATGCAAAAATAATAGAAGAGATTGATGAAGATGAAAGTGTTGGTGGGAATGGAAGAAGGATAAGAAGACCATAAAATTAAGAACAAAGAGAAAAACAAACTCAAAAGGATATTGATCTAGAAATCCAAGTAAAAATATCACAAGTGTTAAAAAGAAGTGGGGCTACGCCCATTAATAAAAATAAAAAGTGTTGATAATAAAAATGATATCATGAAATAATAGGGGTATGCACAAAATCCCTAAAAAAATGAGTTTATAGGAATTAATAGGTTGGTATAGTCTTGAGTTTATTTTTATACAAGAAAAAAAATTAAGCAATGAGGAATATAAGGATGTTTTAAGAAGATTTAGAAGACGAGTGATTGTTTAGTAGTTTCTTCTAAAAACTTCAGGTGGTGTTGCAATAATATGGAACACACACAAATGGGATGGACAACTATTAGAAGAAAAAAGTAATTGGGTTGGATTATTTTGTAGGAAATATAAAAACATCAAAGTTGAGGTTATAAATGTATATGCTCCAACTATAGTTACTCCTCATGAAATATGTTGAAAGGAACTTCATTTTTTTATCAAATACAATGATTATTAATTGTGATCTATGGATTCTTGGGGGTAGTTTTAATATTGTTCTATCTCCTTTGGAAAATAAGGATGGCATTCCAGGTCAGTCTAAATCAATGCTATTTTACTTTATTTGTCAATTCAAATGACCTTTGGGATGTTAGTACCTCAAGATTTCAATATACATGGGATAATAGACACATTGGGAAAAATCACATAGTGGAAATATTGGATAGATTCTTGTTATCCAACAAATGGTTCTAAACAAAGTATACAATCTCTTCAAATATTTTACTGTGAGCAAGATCAAATCACAAACGCATTCTTTTGACTTGTTATTTACCTAATAATGGTCATCCAAAGCCATTTACTTCTAGTCTATGTGGCTCCAAGACCTAGATTGTTTCTAGATGGTTATGTTACGGTGAGAAGAATAAAAATTTGAAGAATCATGTATTTATAGGTTTTTTCAAAAGTTGAAATATTTAAAGTAGAAAATGAAGATATGGAATGCCAAATATTTTGGTAATATTTTTAAATAAAAGAAAGAAATTGAATCCAAGATTAAAAAATTACAAGAGATAGTAGAAATTAGTGATTTGGATAAGGATTATTATGAGAAAGAAAAACAATTACTTTATGATTATCATAAAACATTGAAAAATGAGGAGTCATATTGGTTCTAAAAATCTAGAGAGAAATGGCTCAAGGAAGGAGATATAAATACAAAAAAAAATTGTGCTACAACAAAGATATTTTTTTTGTTCATCATATCAAAAATATTATAACTCTAGATGGAATAAATATTGAGGATGAATAAGATATAAGGAAGTAATTAATTGTTTCAAAAATGTTTTATCAGAATCTAGGCAAGATAAGGAGGCACAACAAAAACTTCTACAAAATATTCCACCAATTATCATTCAGGGACAAAATGAAAGCTTGATGAAGAAGATATCTATGGAGGTGCTTCATGAAGCAATTGTCTCTTTCCATCCTAACAAGGCACCTGGCCCCAATGTATTTCCTGCAATTTTCTTTCAAATATTTTGGGATTTATTGAAGAGTGATATGTTAGTTGCGGTTGAAGAGGCCCAAAAAATAAAGGGTATAATAAGTGAGATATTATTACATTGATTCCCAAGAAAGGAAACACCAAATATTTTTTTCATTTTTTTCCAATAAGCCTTTCTAATATGATTTATAAGATCATTTCAAAAATTATGGCAAATAGGTTGAAGGGCATTCCAAGGTGTCTTATCTCATAGGAAAAATATGGCTTTGTTCATGGTAAATAAATTCTTAATGGTATAATTATTGCACAAGAGGCCATATACTCTCTTCATTCCATGAAAAAACCAAGTATGCTTTGGAAGTTAGATATGAACAAGGCATATGATAGGTTTTCATGGAATTTTCTACATGTTATTCTTAGAAATTTTGACTTTGATTTAGATGGTGTGAGTGGATTAAATTTTTTTATAGAACTGTAAAATTTTCTATTTGATCAATGGTTCTCCTACTAGTTACTTAAATTCATCTTGTGGACTTTGTCAAGGTGATCCACTTTCTCCTTATCTATTCATTATTATACCATAAGCATTAGGGAGAGCCTCTTCAAAGGTAAAAATGGAAGGAAATATCAAGGGTATTCAAGTTGCAATGGTCCCTCTGAATCTCATCTTCAATTTGTTGATGATACTTTTTTTTTGGGCCACCCCTCAGTCAATGAGTCCATAGATTTTAATTCAATATTATCATGCTATGAGAAGGCTACTAGATAGTTGGTAAATACTATAAAATTTAGGATTTTTTCATTAATATTGCCCTAGATTTACAACAAATTATTATGAATATTTTAGGATTTAAAATTAAAAAATTTCCATCAACCTACTTGGGTATTCCTTTTTTTGATAAAGGAAATAAAAAGGATCTTTGGATCTCTTTTTTGGATAGAATGAAATATTGCTTGGTAGGTTGGAAAGATAAGTTCTTAACCATGGTAGGAAGGCTACAACTCATAAATACTACATTGCAATATATTCCTATTTATATGTTATCACTTTCAAGATGACCAATAGGTATTGCATCAAAAATCGATAAAATTTAAAGAGACTTTCTATAAAAAGTGTTTAAGGAAAAATTTAGGTTTTCTCTTTATAAGTGGTATATGGTTTACAAAGGAAAGAATATCAAAGGAGCGGGCTTGCAAAATTATAAACCAATAAATTTAGCATTAGGAGCAAAGCTTGCATGGAGATTATTTAGAGATTAGGGAAAATTTGGGAAAAAATATCACTTCAAAAATATATAGGTTCTCTTGATGTAATGGAATTATTTAGGAAAATAACTCTACCAAAAGGATTGTTAACATGGAACTTCATATCAAAGGGTTTGTAATTGATAAAGAAGCATATTAGATGGTCAATAAATAAGGATATTTATAAAAATGTTTGGTATGATGCTTGGTTGAAGCTGTATACTCTTATCTCTGACTCAAAATGGCAACCATTGGCTCAAGCATGCCTAGCATGTAAAGGTAAAAATGTCAAAGACTATATTATTATGAGAAAAATCTCTAGATCATGGATTTCTTTTAGTAACTTGGTTGAAAGAGAGGAACTCAAAAAAATTGTAGATGAACTTCAAAATATGGTTCAAGAGTTTTGTTTGCCAATTTTTACATGAAAGCATGAGTTGGTTTAGAATTTATCAAAGGATGGTGGATACTAGGTCAAGTTGGGATATGAGGATTTAGAACAACCAAAATTTACTTCTCCCAAAGATTTTTCTTGGAAGAACATTTGGTCATTAGAGGCTCTCCCTAAGGCCTCAATATTTCTTTGGTTAGAAGTTCAAAGTAATATTCTTACAGGAAAGAGTCTACAAAGAAGAGGATGGTATGGACCCTTTAGATATGCCTTGTATGATAAGGATTTAGAAACATCAAACCATTTAATTCTTCATTATCTATTTTTTCAATGGGTTATATGGGTTTGAAAAGGGCCCCACATGTATTACATCATCACCACATAGTGGTATTACAACAAAGCTTGGATATTATCCATGTATCATTTGGAAATATTTGAACCTAGATCTCCTCTTTGAAATGTTGAGGAATATAACTAATTGAGCTAATGACATTTGAATGAACAACATAATGGCATTATCTTACCTAGTAAGATTTAAACCCATGTCTTCCCATTGTGTATCTACAATTTTTAATCACTTAACCTAATTCTATTTGATTAAATATTAAGCTTCACCAATGGGATTGGGACGTTGGTTGATGGTGTGAAACTTTTTGCTCTCCTCCATTGGATTCAAATCCATTAGACATATTTGATTGGTTGTTAACAACAAAATTAATAATGAATTATTTAATTTTATGTAAATTTATGCAAATATTTACATATGTTTACATGCAAATAGAAATGGTATTAGAATAATAATTATAGTTTGCATCACTTTTAGACAAGATAACTTATTTTGATATAACATTTTAATGATTGACTACTTTGAGTTAGTATACTTAAATTTTTTTAGGTTTTTTAATAGTTTTAGCTTTTAATTTTATTTTATGATAAATAAGTATCAAAAAAATATTTGTATAATCTTTGATATTATCAAGAGAAGTTGTCATTTACAAAGTTAGTTTCATAGAACTTATCATTGTTTCATGGGATTTTATTGGTATGAAGAAATTTTATGTTGAACTAAGCATGCCACTGAGAGGGGGGTGAATCGGTGTGTATTAAAAATTTAATCCAACTATGAAATCAAATCAAAACAAGCAATCACACAAACATGCATCACATAACACCAGATTTATAGTGGAAACCCGATGTGGGAAAACCATTGTGCCAATGGGCTGTTTGGACTCCCATCCAAATCCAACCTCAAAAATGTTTGGTCTTTACAATATTTTTTCAGCACCAACTACAGGGAATGGCACCAACCAACCCAGAATTTAGCAGCACCAACTGCAAGGAGCATCGACCCCTGTTGCCAAGCACCGACCCAACAAATTTAAAAAGCTCTAATAAAAGTTTTAAATCTCATAAAAATACCCTGAGTGGTCTAGCTCACAAATATTCTCCTCTAAAATATTTTTTCTAACCTTTTCAATCTTCTCAACTTTGCACATTGATTATATCACACCTTGCACATTTTTTCAATCAAAATGCCAAAGAAAAAAATTCTTCACAACATGCACCGACAATCCTTTCTCCAAAAAACCCTCTTCTCCATTTTATTTTAAAACATATATATGCTTCACATTAAAAAACATAGCTCTTTTTTCAGTTACACAAAAGTACCACTCAACCGTTACATTCTTACAAACTGCCAAAATTGCCAAAAAGAGCTTACGGGGCTTTTTGTAACAGTCATAACTTCCTCCTCAAATTTCCAAACAGGCTAAAAATTGAAAAATATATTCTTGGATAAACTGAATACCTTCATTTTAAATTTTATATTTTAAATCTTCATGTATTATTTGTTGTACCTTTGACAAAGTTGCCTCTGGCATTGATTTTACACCTATCACATAAACTGGAAAAAGTGCTCCAGAGCCATTTTGCAACGCTCACTGTTTCTTCTTATGGACTTCGTTTGGGCTGAAATTTAAAACTTAAGCTCTCAATATATCTAGATATCTCAAGTAAAAAATTTTAGATCCAATGCCTCACGTATTTTTCAATATTCCTCACGTAAAGTGATCTTCAATGCAGATTTTACACCTGTCACATAAAGTATGAAACTGACCAACAATGCACCGGCAAAGCAACCGATCGTTCCAACATTGCAACCACACTTGCTAATGATCAACAAACCTCAAAATAGTATCTTGGGCTGTCCAAAACATTCCATTGATGTTGTTGCAACTTTGATGATTTTTGCAACTTTTGACAATTTTGCTACTTTGACAACTTCTTGACGATTTTTACAACTTTTGCAAATTTGCACGAACAATCTATAAAAACTTCACTCGAACATCAAAAACATCCTCATAAGAATTGAACACCACATACATACTCCAAATAACCTCTGAACAACTGTCCACTACATCAACCTATCCATCTGAGTGTGTTGACAACAATGACAATATTGTCGTTGCACCTTGCTCAACAATCTCCCCCTTTGGAATTGTTGGCAACACGCACAATTTCCTGTAACTCTTCTCTCCCTTTGAAAATAAGACTTAAGGGCTGCTGCAAACTCCCCTTGAGTCCATGCACAACATTCTCAAGCAAAAATTATTACATTTAGCAAGAATCACAAACATGAGCAAAAATATGAACAAAGACACAAATGCTCCCCTTGAGAATGTGGTCCTGATAGCTAGTAAATTCTTGGGAAGTGTGACCATTCCCAATTTCTTGAGAAGGTACTCAAAGACTTCCTTGGGCAATGGTTTGGTGAATATATCCTCTACTTGCTCTGTTGTTGGAACAAAATCCAACTTAACCTCACCTTTCGCAACTTTCTCTTTCAAAAAATGGCATCGGATAGCAATATGTTCTATGCGAGAATGCATAAATGGATTATTTGAGATATTTATTACACTTGTATTGTCACACATGATCGATATGGGCTCACTAAAATTTATTCCAAGATCCTTCAAAGTTTGTTTTATCCAAAGTACCTGTGTACAGCATGATGTCCCTGCAATATACTCTGCCTCTACTATGGATAATGAGACTGACTCCTGCTTTTTGCTATGCCATGCAATATGATTATAACCATTATAGAATTCAACTCCATTGGTACTCTTCCTATCATCTACACATCCTACCCAATCTACATCTAAATACGTAATAAGGATGAAGTCCTTAGCTTTCGGATACCATAACCCATACTCCATAGTACCCTTGAGGTACCGAAAATTACTCTTCACTACTGTCACATGAGTCTCCTTGGGACTAGCCTAAAATCGTGCTACCATGCATACTGCCTGCAAAATATCTGGTCTAGTAGTTTTCAAGTACAGTAAGCTCCCAATCATGGATATGTACATAGTTTGATCAATAGGTGGAGATTTGTCATCCTTGCTCAACTTGCAACCTATCGTCATGCGAGTGCTAACTGGCTTGCAATCATCTATTGTGAACTTTTTAGCATCTCTTTCACATATTTAATTTTAGAAATATATGTCCTTCTCCTTTTTATTAACTTGCAATCCGAGAAAATATGAAAGTTCACCAATCATTGACATTTGAAACTCTTTCTGCATCTTATTTGCTAAATATTTACACAACTTATATTTTTTGCTGCCAAATATGATATCATCTATGTATACAACAAGAATATGATGACCATTTTTTGTTTTGACATACAAATTATTGTCCACCATACCTTTCTTGAACCCTTACTGAGTAATATAATTGTCTAGCCTTGCATACCATGCCCGAGGTGCCTGTTTTAAGCCATATAACACTTTATTCAACTTGCAAACCAAGTTGGGATCATCACCAAGCTGAAAACCATCTGACTTCTCAATAAAAACCTCTTCTTCAAGTTTCCCATTCAAAAATATTGATTTAATATCCATTTGATAGAATTTGAAATTCTTGTGAACTACTAAAGCAAGAAATATTTTAATTGCCTCTAGTCTGGCCACATGTGCAAAGGTTTCCTCGAAGTCAATACCTTCAACTTGTGCATACCCTTTGCATACCAATCTTGCTTTGTTCCTGACTACCTGTCCGTATTCATTCAATTTGTTCCAAAAGATCCATTTAGTATCAATTACATTTTTATTTGTGGGTCTTGGTACTAACTCCTAAGTCTTGTTTTTCTCAATCTAATCTAATTCTTCATTTATTGCCTTTATCCAAATTTCATCTTTGCTTGCTTTGGCAACATTTTTGGGCTCAATTTTGGATAGTAAAGAGTAGTTACTTACTAATATTCTTCTTATCTGAACACCAATTGTGGGTCTCTAATTATTTGATCTCTAGGATGATATTTCTACCAACTACATGTTTTGAATTTCTTGTTTTCTTCCAATTATGAATCACTTTTTGAATCCTTTGAGTCAATTCTTGGTTTATTTTTTGTTTCCTCTTCCTCATCTCCTTCAATGACCTCTTCATAAATTGGGTAGTTCTCTTCATATCTAATTACTCGTTCCCTTACTTCATCAACTTTAACATCAACACTTTCCACAATTTTTCTTAGCCTCTTATTGTAACATTTTTAAGCTTTGCTTTTTGACAAATAGCTAAGAAAAATACCTTCATCCGCTCTATATTTAAACTTACCAAGGTTTTCTTCAGTTCTTCTGATGTAACACTTGCTACCAAAAACTTTAAAATATCTTGTTGTTGCCTTTTTACCGAACCACAACTCATAAGGAGTTTTGATTTCATGTGTCCTCAACATGCACCGATTTTGGATGTGTTGGCATTTTTGCCACATTGATTCTCATTGATTAATGCATTAGTGTATTGTTGAAAATCTGACCTTTGATATCAGCTTTGATGCAGCTTTTATGGAAAAGGAGAAAAAATGAGTAGAAATTGACTAAGTTCAAAAACTGCAGCGATTCGCTGACATGTCGCGAAATCGCGGTCAACGCAGTCAACGCAGGCAGGTTGGGCGGAACCGTCGCGATATCGCGACGTGTTTCATTTTCGCGAATTTTGGAAAGCAAAGGAGGAGCAGCGAAAAAATGTCACGAAATCGCGACAAAAAGTCCAGCCGAAGACACAAAGCAAAAGTTGCAGCGCATCGCTGACATGTCGCAAAATCACGGTCAACGCATGTAGCCAAAGAGAACTGTCGTGATATCGCGACATGTTCTATTTTCGCGGTTTGAAAAAAGCAAAGGAGTGAGAGCGATAAAATGTCACGAAATCGCGACAAAAATTTCTGTCGAAGACACAAAGTTAACATTGCAGCGATGCGCCGACGTCTCATTTTCGCACGGTGTTTGGCTTCGAAGACTCAAGGTTAAAAGCTGCAGCGATTCGCTGCATGTTTGTTAAGAAGAGGAAGCCATGGGAAAGTTGCAGCGACGCGCTACCCGTAGCATTTTCGCGACAAGGGCGGTTCAAAGGCTTGAGGGCTAAAAGGTTGCAGCGATGCGCTGCAATGTTGCAAAGTCGCGGATCGTCGGTCACAAAGGGAGTCTAAACAAAAGTGACAGCGACGCGCTGCAAGTGGGTTGCAAAAAGACTAAGTACAAATATTGCAGCGATGCGCTGCATGATAGGTGCAGAGAAAGTCTAAGGAGTAAAATGGCAGTGCTGCGCTGCATTTTTGAAAAGGTCTTGCAAAGCGGATGTACCATTTTCGCGATGGCAAAGTGGCAATTGGTACGGAAGGAGCAAAACGTAGCGATATCGCTACATGCTTCAAAATCGTGGCCATTTTGGTCCAAGAAGCAAAAGAGCAGTAAGTTGTAGCGATTCGCTGCAATATCAACAATAAGGCCAACTGACATGAATATGCAGCGAAATCATGCAAGGGATGAAAATTGATCAAAAAGCATGGAAATGGTAGCAATTCCATGATGCCTCGTTAAAAAATGATTAAGTGCTCAAATTGGTAGCGAAATGGAGACAAGGAAGAATTGAAGGCATTCAAGGGCAAAAGGTGTTATGTTTTCGCGGACCGTCAGCAAGGCCGTACAAGGTGCCGAAACATGTAGCGATATCGCTACATGTTCCGTTTTCGTGGCGTTTGGCTTCAAGGGTCTAAGTGTTCAAAAGTGCAGCGATGCGCTGCACATTTTCGCCGAGCATTGTTAAGGGAGGTGTCTAAGGCCGCATATTCCAAGTTGTAAGCTATTTTATTTCTAAGGTTGCATATTCTAAAGCTCGGGGTGTTTATTTACAAAGAGTCCAAGATGCAAGAATGGTAGCGATGCGTTGACTGTTTTCGCAAAAGGCATAGAAAATGTAGCGATTCATTGCAAGTTTTGGGCGACAAGGCGGAGTGCGAAGAGAATCAAACAAAAGACAAGGAGATGACAGCGATTTCATGACGCGTTGATTGAAATGCTTGAATGACTCAAGTGCATAGCGAATTCTTGATAAGGAAAGAATAGAAAACATGCAAAGGGCAAGAAGTGTTCCATTTTCGTGACCCGTCCATGAAGCCGTACAAAGTGCCCAAAACATGTAGCGATATCGCTACATGTTCCATTTTCGTGGAGCAAAGCGAAGAAAGGAGCCAACGACCAAAAGACGTAGCGAAATCGCTACATGTGCCGTTTTCGCGTGGATAAGCTAGCGATGGAGAAAAGGAAGCCGAAGACGTAGCGATATCGCTACAGGTGCCATTTTCGCGGGTCAAAGGTGGTCAAAGTGTACGGAGTTAAAACATGTCACGATTTCGTGACCCGTCGCATTTTCGCGACCTCCAACTGTTTTCCGCCAAAGCACAGTGTGAACGGCCGAGGAGATTTTTTTTTATTTCCGATGATTTAATGCTGACCCGAATTTAATGATTTGCGGATTTCCAAGGCATTCAAGGTCAAAGACGCGCCCAGGCCACCAAGATTGAAGATTTAATGCATTCGAGGCTGCTGTTCGTGGATTATTGTAACGGTTTTTCATGCACATTTCCAAAAAACAAATTTAATGAAGGTGGTTCTTCGAAGCTGACATGTTAATTGCATTTAATTTTTGATCCCTCGAGGCTGTAATTGAGAAGATCGTGTTCCTAATGTCCGCCATATAATTGTAGATCACGAGGAGGATGGTGGCAAACATTTAATGTTGTAGGGAGGACGGACCTCTATAAAAACCAATGTAATTTTCATTTACAGAGGTTGGAAAAACTTGCTGCTAGAGACTGGAATTGTATTTGCGGGAATACAAGGATCGACTTCTAATTTTTCAAGCGTTGCATGGATGAATTTCCTTTCTATTTTTCTGCATTTCTGATATCATTCATACTCCTGTATTGCTGTTACATTTAAATTCTGCCTTTGGATTTAAATATTGTTGTCAGGGTACGATTTCTAGAATGTGGGTTTGGAGGGATTTGTTGCATGTGATTGTGCGAGGATTAAGTTAATTCCTTATGTTACTTGTTGTTGTTACGTTTGTAGTTTCCTGCTGTTGTTTTTCTGATCCCATCACTTCGGCCTGTGGCCATATTTCCCATTTCTTTCTGCATTTTTTAAACTTTCTTTCCAGCAACCCTTATCTTAAAACCAGATTTTAGAGTAGTGAAGGGAACCAGCCCACTCTGGAGATTGGTCTGGGAGCCATTTCTTGCTTCCAGCCTTTCAATGTTGGCCGGGTCTAGGGTGCACTTGTAAAATCCTTTCTCGTGGCAGATTCGTGACCAACGAGTTTTTGGCACGCCCGGTGGGACAGATTTTACTTGTCTCTAAAAGATCCCATAGGGTCGAAGGTTTAATGTTCGCCTTCAGACTGTAAATTAGAGCATTTGGTGACTCTGTTGTTTTTGGTGACCTCTTTGGACCCAGAAATACTTCATGATCACAAGATCACAGTCAAAGAAATTTGGCGATCTTGTTCAGTTTTTTGAGCTCGATAGTTCGAGAAGTGGTGAGCATTCTAGATTAGTTTCCTCATCCCTTCCATCTTCTGTTGTACAAATACCCAGTATTGTTGCTAGTGTTGCACCCCTACAAGTTCCACCAATGGCACAATTTCCTCCACCCAAAAAATTCTTGGCATGGAATAGCACTGGAGCCTTGAATCGCGAGGCTCGGAATCCGAGTACCTCGAAGTGCACTGAAGGCTTTGCCCACTTACGACGGTACTGGTAAAACAACCTATGAGCACATAAATGATGTGGCTTCCCTGGCTGCTATCCATGACATTACCGATGAAGATGTGATGGTCAAATTGTTAGTATGTTCTTTGAGAGGTAAACTGTTGTTTTGGTACAGAACTCTGCCTCCCGGAACCCTAACATCATGGGATCAGTTTGGTGATTTGCTGGTGAAACATTTTCATGAACAGGCCGACCCTTTCTCATTGTTAAATCAGTTTACTGTCATACAGAGACATCCACAAGAAGAGATACCTGATTTTAATGTCCGGTTTACTAGAACTTGGCAAAGGATTCCTGATGGTATTCGGCCTCGTCGATGAATTAGCTGCGATGTACTACCTCAGAGCGTTTCACTCATATATCGACTGGGCGGTTCAGCAATCTAATGTGATAACGTTTCCAGAAATATTTGAACAAGCAATTAAAGCGGAAGCTGATCTGGTTGCTGTAGGAAGACTGCCTCCAAAGGTAACTATGCCTCTTATTCCAGATTTGCCTCAATATTTATATGGTTCACAACCACACCCCATGCCAGCTATGTATCCTACACCATCATGGAGCTCTAAAGCACCTCAGGTTGCACCTGTCCCAGTTTCTCAGTTGCCTGCTTTAACTCCTTTACCGCTCCCTGCACCCAGCATTCAACCATCTCCCGTTTCCACTGCATTTCCAGCTTTGCCAGCACCACCAGCTCCTTTGCCCTTACCAGCACCTCCTGCACCTGCAAACCCTGATCCATATACAACATTATTGCAAGAGGTGAAGTCTGCAAATTCTGCCATTAGAGCCATGGGAAACAAGATCACACTCATTGAGAGGAAGCAGGCTGAGAGAGATTTCCAGCCAAGGAGATTTCAACCTCCTCAAATTACTAGAGATCAAGCTGCCTCCACAAGCAAAGCACATGAAAAGGGCTTAGCTGTTCTAGCAAATGAAGATGCAGCCCATGCAGATGGAGTATATTGGTGCTCGACTTGTAATGACCCTCATGGAGAGGATACATGTATGGTTCACCTAAATTATGTGCAGACATTGGCTGCCAGCTCTTCAGGCGGACAAGTTAACATGATCTCAGAAGCTGGTTATAGTTTGATGACTGCAGTGGAAGACCAAGTTTCAGTTCTAACAAGGACTGGAAAGAAGCCTATGAATGTTGATCCTGCTGACTTAGAGCCGTTAAGAGTACCGGCTGAAGTGAAGAGGCCAGTGAAAGCTCCTGTGCCAGCTCCAAAGTCTTTGCCCAAAGATCCAGCTTTTAACAGAGTTCAAGAAAAGGCAGCAGCTGCACCAGTAAGATCAGAAGCAGAGGAGCAGGCACGTGAAAAATTGAAATATCCATCACTGACCAAGAGGTTAAGAGTGGAAGCTACACAACAGTACAGAACCAGATTTGAGCAACCTGCTGAGAAGAAAAATTCTGCTGCAGTTTCATACAATATTGTTGATGATCTTAAGAAGACCCCTGCTAAGGTAAGCCTTTATGACGCTTTGCAATTACCTGGTCAAGTAGATTTATTACAAGAGTCATTGAAATCTATGAAGGAGAGTGAAAAAGGGCCTACCCAGACCGTCTATGCCCAAACTTTAACCACCTCTGTTACTGGTAAGAACAGACCTCCTCCTTTTTACTTGTCATTGCAAATAGAAGGTTGGGTTGTACACAATTGTATGATTGATTCTGGAGCTGCAACCATTGTCATGCCCAAGGGAGTCTGTGAAGCTATGGGAATGGAGTATACCCGGAGTAGTCCTGGAGTCCTGCAATTAGATGGTACTCCTGTGAAAATAGTAGGTGTCATTAAAGATGTACCCATTGTCCTGCATACAATGCCCCAGATCATTGTTATTCGAGAAATTGTTGTAGTAGATTTAGAGCCCTATTTTAGCATGTGTTTATCCAGGGAATTTACTGCAAAATTAGGGGGTTATCTGGCATTAGATTATTCCCATCTGGAAATTCCTTTTAAGAATAGACGTCTCAGAATACAGAATGAAAAGCCTTCCCCTTTTCACATCGAGAAGTTGGAAGATGTTGGAAAAGACATGCAGTCGGTCCATATGCTCACTGAAGAGTCTGAAGATGTTGTTTTAATGAGTGAAGTTTTAAACAATATTCAGTTGGAAGACCAATTTTCAATGCTTAACTTTAATGCCATGATGGAGACAGAGATTGGCTGCTATGCCATTCAAAAACCTGAGACTGAGACAAAGCAAGAATTGTCTAACCCAGTTGATCAGACTGAGGTTACAGATCAGTTATGGCAACTGTATTTCGATGGAGCTAGATGCAGGAATGGTGTCGGAGTAGGTATTGTGTTAATTTCTCCCTCTGGTGTACAAAGGACTTATTCTTATCGACTTACATGGAGTTGCACAAATAACGCTGCTGAATACGAAGCATTGTGCTTGGGTCTGAAGAAAGCAAAGAAGTTAGGAATAGAACAACTCAATATTTTTGGTGATTCCGAGCTTATTGTAAATCAGGTCACAAATAGATGCATCTCAAAGCAGCATTATCTGAAAGCATATCGTAATCAGGTTTGGGATTTGTTTGAACTTTTCACTGCGCTTAATATTCAAGCTGTTTCCAGAGAGATGAATAAACATGCTGACTTATTAGCATCTCTTGGAGCTAACTTTTCTCCTGCTGATCAAGTTGTGAACAAGCCCAAGACAGTGAGAATGGTATACAGACCCAGTGTGCCAGACAAGGAAACTTTCTGGCAGGTCTTTGAAACCGATGAGCAGATTGTTAATTTCTTGATACATGAAGCTGCAGCTGTTGAAGGCAGAACTTTGGGAGATGAGGAAGCCGAAGGTCTTATTCAATTAAGGAATAACCATATTCCAAAGGGTCTAATAACTCTGGAGAGCTTGTTTGACCAACATGATCATTCCAGAAAGCCTCGAATGGAGATTGATAGAAAGGAATTCATGGAGTTAGAGCTTCGACTGACAAA
This sequence comes from Wollemia nobilis, assembly GCA_028583015.1. Taxonomy (NCBI): domain Eukaryota; kingdom Viridiplantae; phylum Streptophyta; class Pinopsida; order Araucariales; family Araucariaceae; genus Wollemia; species Wollemia nobilis. The sequence goes on from JAQPPZ010000440.1 coordinate 8,034,754, forward strand.
GTGATTAAGGTTGGCACTGACTCAACCCCAGAAGAACTGCAGAAAATCGGGCAGCTCTGTAAAGAGTTTTCTGATATTATAGCTTGGAGCTATGAAGACTTGAAAGGCTACAACAAGCAGATTATACAGCATACAATTGAACTGGAAGAAGGAGTTAGGCCTTTTCGAGTGAAACAGAGACCTGTAAATCCAAAGATTGAGGCGTTGATGAAGGCTGAGCTTGTTAAAATGCTGCAAGCTAAGATCATCTATCCGGTCAAGCACTCCACATGGGTCGCCAATCTGGTCCCAGTCCGTAAGAAGAATGGAGATATTAGATTGTGCGTTGATTTCAGGAATTTGAACCGTGCTTCATTAAAGGATCATTATCCTTTGCCGAGAATAGATCAAATATTGCATGTTGTGGCTGGGGCACAACGTTTTTCTTTGTTGGATGGATTTTTTGGGTATAACCAGATCTGGGTAAAAGATGAAGATCAGTTTAAGACAGCATTCACCACGAAGTGGGGTACTTTTGCATATCAGCGAATGCCCTTTGGACTGTCAAATGCTGGAGCTACCTTCCAAAGAGCAATGGATATTGCTTTCAAGGATTTATTGAATAGGATCATTGTAATATACCTTGACGACATGACAGTCTTTTCACATAGAAGGGAAGACCATTGTTCTCACCTGAGGCTGATTTTTGAGAAATGCAGAGAATTCAGAATCTCCATTAATCCGAAGAAGTCTGTGTTTGCTGTAAAAGAAGGTAAGCTTATGGGTCATGTGATTTCTGAAGATGGATTAGCAATTGATCCAGCCCGTGTTGAAGCTTTGAAGAAATTGACACTCCCTGCAAACAAGAAGGAACTTCAATCTTTCTTTGGACAGATAAATTTCATTAGAAAGTTCATTGCTGATTTTGCTCAGGTTGTTAAACCAATGACCGAATTGTTGAAGAAAGATGCAGTTTTCCAATGGACAACTCAAAGAAAGGAAGCATTTCAGGAGATCAAGGAAAGAATAGTGCGGGCCCCTGTCCTGATTAATCCTGACTACTCCAAGGATTTCATCTTATATGCGGTTGGAGAAGATGACGGTTATGCTGCGGTTACGACGCAAAAGGGAGATGATGGGAATGAAAGGCCCATTGCTTTTCCCGAGCCAAGTCATTTTACCTCATGAAGCAAAGTACAATTTTATTGAGAAACAGGTATATGCTTTGTGATGAAATCCCTGAAGAAATTCAAACATTTTATTTCCCGGAGCAGGACATTTGTTTATGTTATTCACCCGGATGTGAGAAATTTCATTCTTCAAGGAGAGTTGGGTGATAAACGTGCTGGTTGGGTCACCAAGATCCAAGAATTTGATGTAGAAATTCACCCAACTAAATTAGTGCGTGGTAAAGCTCTGTGCCGACAGTTAGCAAAGATGGCAGCATTTGATATATGCGAAGATCAGGAAGAAGCTCTTGCTGGTAATGACAATTTAATGAATTTCTTAATTCCGGAAAAATATTGGACGAGAGGACCCGATTGATTACTTCACAAGCTGGAAGATGTCCATCACAATTGAATGCTTCTCGAGAGGAGGAGATTTCGGTTGCAAGCTCTGCGGTATGTTTTGTTTTCAGATGGTTTATTTTTTAAAAATATTGATGGTGTTCTTTTGAAGTGTGTTAAAGAAGCAGACAAGGATAGGATCTTGGAAGAGTTTCATTCAGGTCTCTCAGGAGGTCACTATGCAGGAAGACCGATGGCCTTGAAAATCATTCGAGTTGGTTACTACTGGCCGACCCTGTTCTCAGATTCTTTCAAGATTGCACAAGCCTGTGATAAGTGTCAAAGATACGCAGGAAGAGTAAGGAATGCAGCTCTGCCTTTGCATCCAGTTCAGGTTGAAGCACCCTTTCAGCAATGGGGGTTGGATTTTATTGGAATAATTGATCCTAATTCCTCAGCTGGTCACAGATACATCTTAACAGCTACAGATTATTTCACAAGGTGGTCTGAAGCCATACCTACAAAGATGGCCAATCAATCTGTAGTGATTTCTTTCGTTGAGAGTTTGATTACACGTTTTGGTGTTCCAGACGCCATCATTACAGATAATGGGACTCCATTCATTGGAGCTGAACTGGCTGAGTTTGCTAACAAGTTTGGCATTTTCCTTAAGACATCTTCCAATTACTATCCACAGGGAAATGGCTTGGCGGAGTCAACGAACAAAAATTTGCTCAGGATTTTGAAGAGGTCATTGGGAGAGAACAAAAGATCATGGCACTTGTTATTGAATCAGGCGTTATGGGCAGACAGGATTTCCGTCAAGAAGTCCATTAAAACCTCACCATATGCCCTAGTCTATGGCAAAGAAGCAAGGTTGTCGGTTCATCTTGAGTTGCCGGTATTACAGCAGTTGCAGTCTTTTCAAGATGATGAGACAGACCTGAGTTCCTTGGATCTGCGAATAGCACAGTTGTTGGAATTAGAGGAGCAGCGTTCCAAAGCATATAATGAATTTGACAAGCACACGCAAGGGATTTCGAAGTGGTTTTATAAGCATTCTGCAGCCCGTCCATTCAAGACAGGAGATTTGGTGCTGAAATGGAATGAGAATAAAGCTAAACCTGGCAATCATAAGAAGTTTGATGCATTACGGGAGGGTCCCTTCCGCATTTCCAGCACAAGTGCAGCTAATTCTTTCTATTTGGAAGACATGGATGGTAGCCCACTTCCAATTTCAGTTAATGGCTTTCATTTGAAAGCCTACTTTTCATGACTTCACAAGTTCAATTTGAGTTTGTATATAATATAAAATATATATATATATATATATATAAAAAAAGGAAGTAGAGAAGAAGAAAAGAGTATGTATATATGTTTTGCCTTTTGTTGTCACCTTGGCTCTTGTTGCTTGTGGGCTGTAGGTGTTTGTTTCCCTTTTGTCCTTCCTTTCCCGATAGTTTGTGGCTTCCAAAGAATTCTTCTTTTCCCTCCCCTGCTTTCTATTTCCTTTCTTCATCTTCCTCTTCCTTCTTTTGTTTCTTTCTTCCTGCAATATAAAAAACAAAAAGAATAAGCCACGGCTGTTGTTTCTTCTCCCCTTTTCTATTTTCCCCATTTCTTCTTATCCCTTTCTTCTCAGTTTGGTTTTTTTTTAAAAGCATTTATTTTCCAGCTTAGTTCATTTTCATTTCACGCTTCAAAACTTCCATTTCTGTTCCATCCATTCGTTCATTCCATCTATTGCCGCTGGTAGTGTAGCAACATGCTGTTGTTATGTCTACTACGTCACTTTTGCTCCATCATTTTATTATTCACACCACTCCATTGCGAGTCACCGCTGCGCAATCGCAGGAGCTCACTCCACCATCACATTCCATTTCTTCAGTTTATAACCGCTTCTATGCAGGTTCTTCCGGTTCTAGTTTTCAGCAGCAGAAGAAGTTTTGCAGCAGTCCTCTGACATGTTTTGCAGCAGCCAACCTTCCTGTTCTGATATGACTCTGTGCCCAATGGACTAAGGCCTGGATTCTTGCATACAGCGAGCTGTATACCCCGCGAGCCGCCAAGAATGTTGGCATTTTTGCCACATTGATTCTCATTGATTAATGCATTAGTGTATTGTTGAAAATCTGACCTTTGATATCAGCTTTGATGCAGCTTTTATGGAAAAGGAGAAAAAATGAGTAGAAATTGACTAAGTTCAAAAACTGCAGCGATTCGCTGACATGTCGCGAAATCGCGGTCAACGCAGTCAACGCAGGCAGGTTGGGCGGAACCGTCGCGATATCGCGACGTGTTTCATTTTCGTGACTTTTGGAAAGCAAAGGAGGAGCAGCGACAAAATGTCATGAAATTGCGACAAAAAGTCCAGCCGAAGACACAAAGCAAAAGTTGCAGCGCATCGCTGACATGTCGCAAAATCGCGGTCAACGCATGTAGCCAAAGAGAACTGTCGCGATATCGCGACATGTTCTGTTTTTGCGGTTTGAAAAAAGCAAAGGAGTGAGAGCGATAAAATGTCACGAAATCGCGACAAAAATTTCTGCCGAAGACACAAAGTTAACATTGCAGCGATGCGCCGACGTCTCATTTTCGCGCGGTGTTTGGCTTCGAAGACTCAAGGTTAAAAGCTGCAGTGATTCGCTGCATGTTTGTTAAGAAGAGGAAGCCATGGGAAAGTTGCAGCGACGCGCTACCCGTAGCATTTTCGTGACAAGGGCGGTTCAAAGGCTTGAGGGCTAAAAGGTTGCAGCGATGCGCTGCAATGTTGCAAAGTCGCGGATCGTCGGTCACAAAGGGAGTCTAAACAAAAGTGACAGCGACGCGCTGCAAGTGGGTTGCAAAAAGACTAAGTACAAATATTGCAGTGATGCGCTGCATGATAGGTGCAGAGAAAGTCTAAGGAGTAAAATGGCAGCGCTGCGCTGCATTTTTGAAAAGGTCTTGCAAAGCGGATGTACCATTTTCGCGATGGCAAAGTGGCAATTGGTACGGAAGGAGCAAAACGTAGCGATATCGCTACATGCTTCAAAATCGCGGCCATTTTGGTCCAAGAAGCAAAAGAGCGGTAAGTTGTAGCGATTCGCTGCAATATCAACAATAAGGCCAAGCGACATGAATATGCGGCGAAATCATGCAAGGGATGAAAATTGATCAAAAAGCATGGAAATGGTAGCAATTCCATGATGCCTCGTTAAAAAATGATTAAGTGCTCAAATTGGTAGCGAAATGGAGACAAGGAAGAATTGAAGGCATTCAAGGGCAAAAGGTGTTATGTTTTCGCGGACCGTCAGCAAGGCCGTACAAGGTGCCCGAAACATGTAGCGATATCGCTACATGTTCCAGTTTTCGTGGCGTTTGGCTTCAAGGGTCTAAGTGTTCAAAAGTGCAGCGATGCGTTGCACATTTTCGCCGAGCATTGTTAAGGGAGGTGTCTAAGGCCACATATTCCAAGTTGTAAGCTATTTTATTTCTAAGGTTGCATATTCTAAAGCTCGGGGTGTTTATTTACAAAGAGTCCAAGATGCAAGAATGGTAGCGATGCGCTGATCATTTTCGCAAAAGGCATAGAAAATGTAGCGATTCGTCTGCAAGTTCTGGGCGACAAGGCGGAGTGCGAAGAGAATCAAACAAAAGACAAGGAGATGACAGCGATTTCATGACGCGTTGATTGAAATGCTTGAATGACTCAAGTGCATAGCGAATTCTTGATAAGGAAAGAATAGAAAACATGCAAAGGGCAAGAAGTGTTCCATTTTCGCGACCCGTCCATGAAGCCGTACAAAGTGCCCAAAACATGTAGCGATATCGCTACATGTTCCATTTTCGTGGAGCAAAGCGAAGAAAGGAGCCAACGACCAAAAGACGTAGCGAAATCGCTACATGTGCCCTTTTCGCGTGGATAAGCTAGCGATGGAGAAAAGGAAGCCGAAGACGTAGCGATATCGCTACAGGTGCCATTTTCGCGGGTCAAAGGTGGTCAAAGTGTACGGAGTTAAAACATGTCACGATTTCGTGACCCGTCGCATTTTCGCGACCTCCAACTATTTTCCGCCAAAGCACAGTGTGAACGGCCGAGGAGATTTTTTTTGATTTCCGATGATTTAATGCTGACCCAAATTTAATGATTTGCGGATTTCCAAGGCATTCAAGGTAAAAGACGCGCCCAGGCCACCAAGATTGAAGATTTAATGCATTCGAGGCTGCTGTTCATGGATTATTGTAACGGTTTTTCATGCACATTTCCAAAAAACAAATTTAATGAAGGTGGTTCTTCGAAGCTGACATGTTAATTGCATTTAATTTTTGATCCCTCGAGGCTGTAATTGAGAAGATCGTGTTCCTAATGTCCGCCATATAATTGTAGATCACGAGGAGGATGGTGGCAAACATTTAATGCTGTAGGGAGGACGGACCTCTATAAAAACCAATGTAATTTTCATTTACAGAGGTTGGAAAAACTTCTCTGCTAGAGACTGGAATTGTATTTGCGGGAATAAAAGGATCGACTTCTAATTTTTCAAGCATTGCATGGATGAATTTCCTTTCTATTTTTTTGCATTTCTGATATCATTCATACTCCTGTATTGCTGTTACATTTAAATTCTGCCTTTGGATTTAAATATTGCTGTCAGGGTACGATTTCTGGAATGTGGGTTTGGAGGGATTTGTTGCATGTGATTGTGCGAGGATTAAGCTGATTCCTTATGTTACTTGTTGTTGTTACATTTGTAGTTTCCTGCTGTTGTTTTTCTGATCCCATCACTTCGGCCTGTGGCCATATTTCCCATTTCTTTCTGCATTTTTTTAACTTTCTTTCCTGCAGCCCTTATCTTAAAACCAGATTTTAGAGTAGTGAAGGGAACCAGCCCACTCTGGAGATTGGTCTGGAAGCCATTTCTTGCTTCCAGCCTTTCAATGTTGGCCAGGTCTAGGGTGCACTTGTAAAATCCTTTCCTGTGGCAGATTTTGGACCAACAAGGATGTATACTGCAGTATGGACTACCTCTTTCTAAAATTTATCTACTACTTTGCTCTCAGTCAACATAGTCCATGTCATTTCTTGCACTGTCCTGTTCTTTCTTTCTACCACACCATTCTGTTGAGGTATCTTGGCTGCTAAAAATTGTCTCCTGATGCCATATTTTTCACAATACTCTGTGAAATCCTCTAAAATGAAATCTCCTCCTTTGTTTGACCTTACAAATTTAAATCGTTTTCATTTTTGAATCTCAACTTTATTTTTTAAAACCTTGAACATCTCAAAATATTCTTATTCATGCTTCAAAAACAATACCCATTTCATCTTGGAATAGTTATCTATACACAACATGAAATATTTGTCACCGTTTATACTTTGCATTCTCATGGGTCCACATAAATCAGTATGTACTAGTTCCAAAGGTTTGCTTGTGTAGTAATCTTTTGTTTTAAATGAGACTCTAGTTTGCTTCCCTTTTTGACATGAAATATAAATGCTATTTGATGGTTTGTCAATGGTGGGAATATCTCTCACTACTTTCTTTGAAATTATTTTTACTAGGTTGTCAAAACTGATATGACCAAGCCTCTTGTGCCACAACCAATTCTCTTCTTCCTATACAATCAAGAAAGTTTCATCTGAAGTCTCTAAGAGAGTGTATAGGTTGTCAGATATCCTTGATCCAGCTGCTATCAACTTCCCAATGTTTGCCTTTCTAATTTCACAACCCTACTTCTTAAAGATCACATCATGACCTCTGTCATAAATCTAACTTACACTCAATAAGTTATGCTTCAGACCAACCATAAACAAGACTTCTTCTGACCTAATTTTTTTGTTACTAATCTTAACTGAACCTCTTCCAACTATCTTAGCTCCATCATTGTTTCTAAATTTCACTAAACCACATTTATATTACTACAACATATCAAATTTATGTTTATCACCTATCATATGACTGGAGCATCCACTATCAAATATCCATGGTGCGGATTTATTCTACGTTTTAAATGGCGTCTGTATAATCAAGGATTCATTTTCATCCTTAGTTAGCTCTTTTTCTTTCCACTCTGGTTTTATTATAGTTTTGGGCTCTTATTTTAGCTTTTCTTTTTCAATAGCTTATGCCTGTTTTTTGAGAAATTTTCTATTTTGTCTTATTCCATTTGGCTGAAATTTTTTTTCTTGAAATTGATTTGATGCAAATGTACTTCTACAATTTCTTGCAATATGCCCAAAGTTATAACATTCTACTGCATAATCCATCAAATATGAAAAAGCATTTCTACTGGAAAAATTCCTTGGTCCTACATTATACTTGCAATCTGAAATCTTATGTCCATAACCATTGCATTTAAAATAGTAACCAGAAAAGGGATGATTGAACCTGGGTGGTGGTATTTGCCATATTTTTGTAGGAGCCATAAATATTCTTCTTCTTTGATGTGTGACATTGGTGAAACCATCATTGTCAATTCTCCTTTCATGCCTTGCATTATTGCTTTCCTTTACATGATTTGTTTTTGCTTGATTAACCTATTTCTTTTTTTCATTCTTTGTGGATTCTTCATTTGTGGCCTTTGATCCATTTGATGATTCTCCTTCATCAAAGCCCAAAAAAAATTTGATGTCTCTAGTCTTCTGGTTCTTTATGATCTTATCCAGCTTCATAGAACTCTCTTGACGTTTATGATAAAAGCTAATTTTTTGATTCATCTCTTCTAGCTCCATCCTTAAACCAACAATATCTTCTTCTAACTTGTTGTAATAATCTATTTTCATGGTTATTTGCACTTTGATATCTTAGGAGATCTTCTTGGATTCTTCTATCTGCACTTTCAAACTTGTTATGATTTCATTTGCATCCTAAAGCTTTCTTGAAATTTTCTTATTCATTTTTCTTCCCATATTCAATTCATCTAGAGTTGCAATTAGTTCCTCTTCCAAATTCACTTTTGCGTCAATTTCTTCTTCATCACATTCCTATTATTTTTCTATTTTTTCTTCTTCGAATACCATGAAAAGAGCTTTACTTGTTTCTTTTTCATAATCCTCACTAGAGTTGTCTTCTAATGAACTGACCTTCTTGGAGATGAAAATTTTATTCTTGAAGTTGCCTTTTCTAAAATTTGATTTTTTCTTCTAGTCCCTTCTTTCTTCGTGCAATTCTTCATCACTTCTATTCTTCTCATTAAGTGGACACAACTACGAAATGCCCAACGTATCTACAGTTGAAACATTTAAATGGTAACTTTCCTTTGTATTTTTTTTTCCCCTTTTTAGTTTTTGAACAAAGTTTTCTTCCATTTCATCTGGTGTCTCTTCTTCCTCGGATTCTTGTTTTAATTTCATATTTTTCTAGGATTTAAAAGCAACTTCTTTATCTGTGGGTTTAGATTTTCCTATTCTCATCTCATATGCAGTCAAATAACCATGCATCTCATCCATACTAAAAGAATTCAGATCTTGAGCTTCTTCTATAGTTGAAACTTTAGAATAAAATATTTGGGGAAGGGACCTTAATACCTTTTTCAAGAGTACAAAATCTTTGATTTCCTCACCGAGTCCTCTAATTGCATTAATTACTTCATTAACTCTCAGTATATATACCTCTATATTTTCATCCTCATTCATATTTAATCCTTCGAACTAAGCTCAATGTGTTTGTAACTTGGCCTCCTTGATCTTAACGTCTCCTTCATGAATGCTCTTTAGTTTGTCTCACATTTCATTTGCCATTTTACAGCTCAAAATCTTTACCAGTTTGTTGTCCACTAATCCACACATGATAGCATTCTTTGCTTTTGAGTCATTCTCAAATAGTTTCTTACCAACAACATCAATTGGAGAAGTGGTGGGTATTGTGTATCCACTATTTATTGAATTCCAAATTTTGTATCCTAAAGCACAAAGATATGTCTGCATCCTGAGTCTCCAAAATTCATAATTAGTTTCATCAAACAATGGTGATTTGTTTGATGAGAAGCCTTCACCACCTGCCATTGTGTCACTTCCAAGATCACCCTAGCCGGTTAAGCCTGTTCAGGAACTTGGATCTGATACCAATTATTGAACTAAGTGTGACACTGAGAGTGGGGGTGAATTAATTTGTATTAAAAATTTAATCCAACTACAAAATCAAATCTAATCACACAAACATGCATCACATAACACCAGATTTATAGTGGAACCCCGATGTGGGAAAACCACTGTGCCAATGGACTATTTGGACTCCCATACAAATCCAACCTCTAAAATATTTGGTCTTTACAATAGTTTTGCAGAACCAACTACAAGGAATGGCACCAACCAACCTGGACTTTAGCAGCACCAACTGCAAGGAGCACCGACCCCTGTTTCCAAGCATCGACCTGGTAAATTTAAAAATATCTGATAAAAGTTTTAAATCTCATCAAAAGACCCTGAGTGGTCTAGCTCACAAATATTCTCCTCTAAAATATTTTTTCTAACCTTTTCAATCTTCTCAACTCTACACATTGATTATCTCACACCTTACACGTTTTTTCAATCAAAATGCTAAAGAAAAAAAAATTCTTCACAACATGCATCGATAGTCCTTTCTCCAAAAAACCCTCTTCTCCTTTTTCTTTTAAAACATATATATGCTTCACATTAAATAAACGCAGTTTTTTTTTTCAGTTACACTAAACTACCACTCAATCGTTATATTCTTAGAAACTACCAAAATTGCCAAAAAGAGCTGACAAGGCTTTTTGTAACAGTCATAACTTCCTCAAATTTTCAAATGGGCTAAAAATTGAAACATATATTCTTGGATAAACCAAATACCTTTAGTTTAAATTTTAGATTTTAAATATTCATGGATTATTCGCAATACCTCCGACAAAGTGGCCTCTGACGCTGATTTTACACCTGTCACAAACTAGAAAAAGTGCTCCAAAGCCATTTTGAAATGCTCACCGTTTCTTCTTCCGGACTCTGTTTGGGCTAAAATTTAAAACTTAAGCTCTCAATATATCCAGATACCTCCAGTAAAATATTTGAAGTCCAATTCATCATGGATTGATTAATATTCCTCCCACAAATTGACCTCTGACGTAGATTTTACACCTGTCACAAAGCATGAAACTGACCAACTATGCATCGATGAAGCAACCGACCATTACAACACTGCAACCACACTTGCTAATGATCAATAAACCTCCAAATAGTATCTTGGGTTGTCCAACACATTCAATTGATGTTGCAACTTTGACGATTTTTGTAACTTTGACAATTTTGCTACTTTGACAACTTGATGATTTTTGCAACTTTTGCAAATTTGCACAAGCAACCTGTAACAACTTCACCCGAACATCAAAAACATCCTCATAAGCATTGAACACAACTGTACATACTCTGAAAAACCTTCGAACAACTATCCACTGCATCAACCTGTCAATCTGAGTGTGTTGACAACAATGACAATATTGTTGCTACACCTTGCTCAACATTTTACACAACACAATTATTTGGAGGAATTTTTTTATCTCAATAATAATCATTATTCCATGACTATTTTGTAATAATCAATTATTATTCAATAATTTAATAATATTATAAGTTGTTGATACTGTTGGTCACGAATCTACCGAAGTGAAAAATATGCACCCTAGATCCGGACAACATTGAAATACCGAAGGAAAGGGATGTCCTTTGGGCCAGTATCCAGAGAGGTTTGGTTCCCTTACTAATCTAAAAATATATGGGAATCTTAGGGATAGAAATTAATGAAAAGAGATGGGAAATATGGATGTAAGCTCGAGAAATATAGTGAGGATGAACTAACAACTAAATAACCACATTAAATTTTCATTAGCTTTTAACAAAAAGAACAACACAGGAACCAATCATAGTTTGTAAATATGACTTCCAATTAGAATTTCAACATTCATTTCTTCATCAAAAATAAAATTTAAATGCAGAATTTAATCTATCTAAAGAAGGCATGCATATAACAGAAATGACAGGCAAAAAGTAAACACATATATAGCTAATATAGGAACCAGAGTAGGACGTATTTCAATTGATGCAAAATCTTAAACTCAGAGTTTTTCAGTAGAATGTCCTTCATTTCTTACATCAAGTTTTCTAGTTTTTATAGAGGATTTTTCCTCCAAAATTAAATGAACATTAAACAAAATGTTGGTCAGTCAAATACTGAACGACCATAATTTCCTCCTTGGCAATATCAACAAACCAATCTGATGATGCATTGGGATGCAATGAATGATTTCATCACATGGCATATCAGGACTTAGCAGGAATCATCATCTAGATTTCCATTTCCATGACGATGCCTTGAAAATGAATAACCAATAAAGTGGATGGTGCTTCAAAAAATGAACAAGATTACACCAAATTCAAGAGTGCAATATTTAACCTCAGTGGTCCTTCGGTAGTGATCTCTGACATATCAATTGCATCGTCCTAAGAATTAAATTTACCAGCTTTGATCTTTTCCCAAAGAAGATCTTCACTAAAAATATTGGGGACGATGGCGTTTACTTCCAAAATGAACTTTCGCTCAAAGTTACACCTGAAATGGGCCTCCATCATGATTTTTCCCTAATTGTGCCCAAAATGGGCTTTCACCTAGACTTGCACCTAGAACATGCTTCTCGCCAACGTTTTTACTTGGAACGCACTAAATTTTTTATTTTGTTGGAAAATTTGGGTGAAAGGAGAGTTTTGCTAGAAAAGTGAGTGAAATGGGAGTTTCATTGAAAAGTGAGTGAAATGGGAGTTTTGTTGAAAAAGTGGGTGAAATGGGACTTTGGCTAAAAAAGCGGGCGAAATGGGAGTTTCACTGAAAAGTGAGTGAAATGGGAGTTTTGCTGAAAAATTAAGTGAAATGGGAGTTTCGCTAAAAAATTAAGCGAAATGGGAGTTTTGCTGATGATTTTGCCCATTCAAACTTTCACCATGGATTTCACCAATTTGACCCGAGAAGGATATTTTCCAGTGTTTTCGCTCGGAGATGCATTTCACTCTGAACTTTGACCAGTTGTGCCTGAGAAGGGATTTCATCAAGAAATAGGGTAAAACTAAATTTTACTGCATCTGGGAGCAAAACTATCTATAAGGTAATTTCACTAGAGAAATGACCAGTAGGTGATTTCGTTGGCGAAACTCCTTGCACACTTAGACAAAATTTTGAAAAAATTCTTAATGTGACAAAAATGCTCAAAATGAATTTCGTTGGCAAAATTGCTTTCATATTTAGGCAAAATTTTAACAAAATTTTAATGTGGCAAAAATGCCAATATTTCTAGTGGCTCACGGGGTATTCAACTTACCTAAATGCAATCAACCCCAAGATTTTATTCATTGGGTGTAAAGTTTTTACCACCAGCTACATCTAATTTCCTACTGCTTGCACCAGTGTCTTCCTACTTTTTGAGATGCGAAATTGTGGCTTAATAGACTACGATGGCTTCAACCCAAGCATCAATATTAATCACCTCCTGAGATTGGAGCATATCTACAATGTATCAAAAAGTCTTAACCTACTCCAAGTCAATATATTTGGACCTCTGGCTAAGCTCCAACAATCTTGACTCGATGCGGGTGAATTTCCTCATTAATGGAAGCATGTGTTCTTTGATTATGGGCTCTTCAAAGTCATCCTGAAGTATTATCTATAAAAATAGCCCATATTGTATCTAGGTTTTTCTTTGCTAGAATATTACCCTAATCATCGGTGAAATTGAGGAAACCATTGGTTGTTATCTTATCAAAATAAACCAACGAAATGTGCCTCTCTTGCTCAAATATCTCTAGTAGCTTTCGAGCTTCTTTAACTAGATCCAACCTAGAGAAATAATTACACAGTGTGATCTTGGCATTTACCCAAGCATGGGATATTTCATTCAGTGGGTAGAATCTAAGATCCATTCGTCATTGCTTGGATCTTCATTGTCATCTCCATTTTTGGTTTGAGTTTCTCTTATGAATGCTCCACTACATGCAAGTCATACGAAACAACCATCTAAACCTCCTGAAGGAACATGAGAACCAACATTGCTTTTGTTGCTATTTTTGAATAATCGATTAGCAGATGACTACGGGCCTCCTTAATTTTATCCTTTGTGAGGGTTATCAATTATGTTACCTTTTATGTCCATTGATCCTATAGACTCTGGAGCTAGTGCTTCAAGGCCTAGATCTATTTTTGTGCTTCTTGCTATGCTAATTGATATTGGTTGACTGCCTGCTTATATCCCTTAATTTCATCCCCTAGGCTCTTCACTTTCTACTTTTATTGCTGAGATTTTGATTGTGTAGTATCTAATTGGGATTTCTACGTAGTCAAAGCCTCTTCTAACTATAATATCTTTGCTTCAACCTAGAAGAAATGATTCCTAATATGCTTATCATGCAAGTAGATCAAACTCATATCCACCTATATATTGCCCATTTTCTTAGTCGTATCAATATTTGTGAGGTCCTCAGTGATGAATTGATATGAATAATAACTGGGTGTCATATCTCATTGGGGTTTTTGGACCTGAGGGACCGTCTTCACAGTGTGCACCTCTAGAGCCTCTGGATCAAAAGTCACCTTCTTCATCGTCTTAGTCGGGGCTTGCACATCCTTTTGCTTGTGACTCTTCAATAAACACAAGGAAATTTTTCATGCTCTGCTGATCTTATCTACCATGGGATGCTTTGGTAGTAGCTCCATATTGAAATCTAGTGGCTCTTGTACTACCAAAATTAGGTAAAATGGGAAAAGGGCCTACTGAGGGTTTCACTCAACAGAGGGAGCATAGGTGGAAGGTTCTACAATTAAACTTACCCTAGAAGGGGCTTGCATACTTATAATAGTGATGTGATTGATAGGGATGTAAGATAGAATGGAGGACATTGGAAGGGAAAATGGATTTGGGGTGGATGTGAATGAACTGAAAGAAAAAGAAATGGAAGGAATGGAGAAAACTAGGGGAGCATTGGTGACCTACGACTATGAAGTAGAAAGAGGAACTAAATATATGGGTAAAATGAATGGAAGTGAATTGGAAGTAGAAACTATAGTCAGGGAATCCATGGTCACCAAGTGTTGATCAGTGAGAGGAGAAGAAAGAAAATGTGTACCTATGGGCTCTAACACCATTTGAGTCAATGACAAATACTATTGCACAGTTGAATCTTTTTATTCTTCTACTTTCTCCTCCTTTGTCTCTAGATCTATCAACTTCACCATATGGCCTAACTTTTCTTGCTAAGCCAAAGAGGATATCTTCTTAAAATTAGTTTTTTTAACCGTAAGTAAAGGAAGTAGCTTTGTGCTAAGATAAAAAACTACACCACTTCTGGGATTTTTTACCATATTAGGAAAAGGCACCCTTATACCTATGCTCCTCTTTTTGATTGAGAGCTATTCCTCAGGTGGTGGTTGATCCTCTTCTTCATCTTTGATAACTACCCTCTATTCAACCAATACCTCCTTCTCTTTTACCACATCTTCTTCCTTGTTAGGACTTCAAATACTTTGAGACACCAAGCCAACGAAAGAGAGGGACTGATCATTTTCATAATGTTCATCATAAATTAGCAAAAATACCTCATCCATAACCAATGAATAACTTGACCCATAATTTCCTCGATGGACCCTCATGACCCACCAATTGGCAATCTTCTCCTCAGACCATCCAAGAAATTTCACTTTCATTTGATTGAACAAATCATAAGGAGGAACCTACTCTGGATTATTCATGGGATCATATTCGACCTCCATTTCATAAAAATCATGCCAAGAGGAGAGTGACATCATATTTTCAATGTGCAACTCAAGTTCATGCCCCTTGGGATTATTTCTCTACTGCAAGATATCTTCTCAGGGGTAACGATGAGCAATGCCTGAAGTTGACATATTTTCTACTTTGCACCTTCTACAATTGCGTGTGCATTCTCCAAGCTATAAAATCCACCTAATCAAATAAAATCATATTTGTGGTTGATGTCATGGTATTCGGGGCATAAAATTTGATTTGTGAAATACACTACATCGGTGACATTTACCACTTGTGCACTATGGAATCTAAGGGTAATCCAACCATCCATGCCAACATCGAATATAAATTTGGGCTCTTAAAATCCCTCAGTGGTGTCAAAAAATCTGGTAATTCCTCAAAATGTGGTGTCTTCAATAATTTATTCTTCATAAACTATCATATCAGAACCATAGACTGGTATCTTTCCTCATGCTCTAAAATATTGAGCTTCTTAAATATGATTTTGGGAGGCATTTTTTCACCATAGGTGAATTCATCCCTGATCGAGTTAGCTGAAATGTTGAACAACTTATCTCCATTGGTATTTTAAACATCTCCTATAGCAGGATTATAACACCGAGCAATCACCCATACTAGCTCAGAACATGTATGCACCGACGTGCAAAGTACCAGAAGATATGGGAGTAAAATGTTGTGGTGCACAAAATTTCAACGGATACCCTCTGCAGAGTGAACTCGATGTCTAACCATAATTTCTCCATGCCTTTGTTTTTTATTGTGTAGTCACCAATTTGTGCCAGGCGATCGTAGTAAGTCGTTCATTCCACCTCTTCCTCCTCCTCTCTATATTTTCACCACATTTTTTTGGTTCAACCTTCTTCTAAAGTTTCTCTTTATTGGCTTCCATGGTTTTCTTTCCCATCTTCAAATTTTTTCAAACAGACAAAAAATAACTTCAAAGCTTGGAGTAAAAAATGATTCGCAGTAATTTTTTGAATATATGCCTTGCAATTTTCTATTTTTTCTAGCTGAAGCATTCACCCTTTTATATTTTTCCAATCACACCCACTGAATTTAATGCCTATGGCACACCAGTTAAATTTGAGGGCATGTCATGCTTTCCCATGATTCGATAGTTTCACCTACCTCTTTTTTGAGTGTTGTGATTGGTTGTTTTGCTTTTTTAATTATTTTTCCTTTTTTAGGAGGTGCAACCTATCGTTAACGATTAATTTTGGAAAACATGCTTTACTACTTTTCACCTTGAACTGTGTGATGAGTACTTATTTTACTGATGTAGGGTTACGATCATCTATTTCATTGATTTCGCTAATGAAATGCCATGTGTTCTGGGAGTTCACCAGAAAGCAAGGTGAAAAAGCATTTCACTCTCTATGTTTTCAAAAATAAATTTTTCCCCTTAGTTTACCCAAAAAAGCATGTGAGGGAAGTTTCTTACTGTTAACTTGAGTTTCACTCCAAAAATAGAAAATCTACATGAGCAAAATGCTTCTTTGGGTGAAATCACTTTTTTCCTCCTTTTTCATATTTTCATCAAATGCTTTTGCCAACTTGATCACTCAACTAAAAAATCAATGTGATTTTCCCTCCACTAACCTGAAAAGAAAAAAAAATAAAACCTGCATGCTTTTTGATATTTCACTATCAAAAAAGCAGTCTTGGCGCAAAGTTTCCAACTTGAGCACCAAAAATCAAGCACAATTCATGTTTTCACTCCATAAGGAGAAGGAAGGGGTGAAAAGGAGTTTTTCTAGGCAAAAAAAAATTTCTCCAATTAAACTACCTAGCGAAAATAACTTTCGCTCCTTGATTCTTTTTTTTTTAATCTAGGAACCCAGGATATGGGCAGAGAAGGTTTTCATTGGCGAAAGTTAATTCGCCAAAGAAAATAACTTTGCCTAGCAAAAAGAAAATTTTCTTCTCATCCTTGGTCATTTTTCAAAAAAAAAATAATATATGTATATAAAAACTATGTACATATTTACACGTTTGATCCCAAGTTTTTTATTGGTAGTAGGTATTCAAATGAAGACCATTCACCAAAATTGGCAACACATGGCCATCCATATCCTACAAGTAATATGAATTAACTTGGTTCATACTGAAAATTTAAAATGGACCCTCCCAAATTACCTCAAACTTGTGATGCTTATTTGGCTTTGCCTTGTTCTCATTCCTCTTTAACACAAGATCACCCTCCTTAAATGCCTTCTTTGAAGTCATTTTTCTAAACCAATTATTTTTCATCTAAGCATGCTCCATGAATGCATTATATGCTTTTTCCCTTTCTTCCTCCAACTATAATAGTTGAGCCAATATTGCACTCATGGGATCAAATTCATCATCTTCATCATCAAGAAATTGTAAATATTGAAGAGCTGAAAATTCAATGTGAATAGGCAAGACTGCTTCCTTACCATACACCAAGGAATAGGGGGACATATTGATAGAATTTTTAATTGAGATGTGATCAACCCATAAGGCTTGGTTTAAGAGCAAATGCCAACTTTACTTGTTATCACCAAGAGTCCTCTTCAATATCTTGAGCGGATTCTTGTTTGTAGATTTGGCCAAATCGTTTCTCTACGGATAGTAATTTGATGAATTTTTCAAATAAATTCCATACTTAGCTAAAAACTCATTGACTTTAGTACCGATTAATGGGGTTCTATTATTTGTTACAATCTCATCAAGTATGTCAAGGCGAGTGATCAATCCTTCAAGGAAAGAGATGACTATCTCCTAGTCTACATTTTTGGTTGGGATCTCTTCGACCCATTAGGTGAAATAATCAATTGGAGTCAGAATGTATTTATGTCCAAAATATGAATTAGGATCAATGACCCAAATAAAATCTAAACCCCATTTTTGAAAGGATGCTTCTACTTGGATCGGGTGAAGAGGTAAAGATGTATTTTTACTTCTACCAACATACCTTTTGCATTTATCACAATATTGACTAATCTTAAATGCATCTGCAAAGAGGGTGGGCCAAAAATAAATTGCTTTGATAAGTTTTAACACCATGGGTCTTCCTGCATAGTGGCCTCCTAACAATCCAGAATGAAACTCTTCCAGGATTTTCTACTTTTTTGATTATCTGACACACATAAGAAGTACTCCATCAATATTCCTATGAAACAATCCATTGGATAACATAACATACCTGAGGACATGTAGTCTGAATCTTCTTCATTGTGAAGCATTGATATGTGAAGGATGCATTTCTGAATTGAAGTATTCGACAAGGTCCTCTATCCAATCGTGGTCTCTTGAGGAATGATTAGCAAAATTACTTTCACTTACTGACTCTTCATATTGGCAAACCATGGATTCAAAAGCAATGCTCCTTACAAGATCTTGACATAAAGCAGATTGGTTGGTCGAATTTCAATATCATATTCTTGGATTTTAAAAAACCAACTAGCTCTCTTGTCTCCAAGTTCACCCTAAATAATGAAACTTCGGACATCTAGATGAACAACATAAACTATTATTTTACTTTGCAAAACAAAATGCCAAAACTTCTTCAGGGACTTCATCACTGCATACACTTGCTTCTTTATAAAATTGTACTTTTTCTCATGCGGTTGTATGACATGGCTTAAAAATACAATAGGCCACTCATTTCCATCTCCATTTTATGTGAGCATAGCTGCGTAACTCTCTTGTTCACCAACAATATAAAGGATGAAATCCTTTATGTAGTCGATATTTATCAAAACAAGGGCTTGAGAAATTTTTTTCTTGATTTCCTAAAATGCTTGCTTCCTTTGCTCAGTCCATTTGAAATCAACATCCTTCTTCAATTATTCACTCGTTGGTTTCACAACTTGAGAAAAATCTGTAATAAAATTTTGAATAAAATTAATCTGACCAAAAAATGACTATAAATCTTTCTTGTTGGCTGGTAGTTGTAGCTTTAAAAGAGCCTCAGCTCTAGCTGGATCAACAGCTAAAACTTTTTTTTCGATTACATGGCCCAAGAGCTTTCCATATTTCACTGCAAATATAGACTTCTTCGAGTTGATGTATATTTTGAACTCTTGGTATTTTTCAAACACTTGTCTTAAATGTAAACTATGCTCCTCCTTTCCTAGGGCTTCGTAGATCCATTAAGGTTTATGATGGGAATTTAGGGTTTTTGGCAACTTTATTTGTTGGATTTTGGGATGGAGGGTTTCAAAAAAGATGCATGCATTGAGCCAAAAATGAATTTTAAAGAATCTATCCATGGAGGACCACCTCAAACAAGAGGGAAACACAATCAATGACTGCCAAGGAAACCATTGATAATGCCAAAGGTTGATTCAAGGAAAATAAAGATGGGTTGCATGAAAGCAACTAATGGATCCCCATTAAAATGAATAGATGTGATAGAGAGGAAAGGCCTAATTTGTCAATTCATGGGATTCTAGCCGACTCTTGCTACCTTCAAGCAATGGGCTACCAAAAACTAGAGCACTAAAGGTAAGTTCCAAATTTTTACTTACCCTAATGGCTACTTTCTTATTTGTTTTATTAATGAAGAAGATAGGGAGAACATTTTTCAATTGGGGCCATGGTTTTTGGGTAGGTAAGGGATCTTCATGAATCCCTGGCATACCAAGTTAAATCTGAGGAAGAAATACCATCAACTGCCCCTATTTGGATCCATTTATTTGGTCTTCCGATAAAATACTGGCATCCAAAGATATTCGCAACAATTGGAAATTATTTAGGAGTTTACATGATGAATTATGATAGCACCTAACACTTAGAGCATATGATTTATGCAAGGATTTATATTTTGATTGATTTTTACAAACCACTTCTAGAGAATATTACTTTACAATATGGGGAAGAAATATGGAAGCAAGTAGTAGATTATGAAAATATTCCATTTAGATGCAAAATTTAACATGAATATGGGCCATCTAGCCAAGTATTGTCCACATAAGGTCCCTAACAAATAGAAAGAGGATGGGTACTTGGCAGGGTTTCAAATCCCTAAATAAAAGAACACAAATAAAAAATAGCAACAAAAGAGAAAATAATAATTTCACCTAACAATTTTGAAATTCTCTCTGTTGATGAGCAAGCAGATGATGAGGATGGTAAAATGAAAATAGTTATTATGGAAACACAGTTTGATGAAGAGAGGGAACATGAAGGATTGCATGATGAGAAATCACTAAAAGAGCTTACCTTGATTTTGAGAAATAATAGTAAAGGAAAAAAAGTACAATGTAGAAAACTAACCCAAGTGCAAAACAAAAGGGCAGATTAAAACTAAAATCAAAATGGATCCTCAAAAAGACCATACAAATTCTAATAGTAGTGTCATGGCTCCTAACCAACCTATAGTCCCAACTGGAATGAAGTAAGATACAAATAAAAGGATAAGGATGCCATAATCCTAAGGTTTATAGTCAGTCTCTTTATGGCAATGTTGGAAGCTTTGGCTATTTTGCTAAGCAATTTATGATATTTTTGATAATTTTTTAAGCTTTGGTTTATTTTTAGTGTTACCATTTTTGTTTGATTTGTCTTTAGCTCCTTTGGCTTAGTTTTTGTTGTATTTAAATTTCTTGATTTCGTTTGTGGTATTTTTTATTCATTTTGTTGTTTCTGTTTTGGATTTGTTTTGTTGTTTTTGTGGATTTATGTTTTTTTTTGTGTTTGTGTTCTATGGTTTTTTGTTTGTGGTGTGTTTATTTCTTTTTGTTTTTTTTGTTTTGGTAATGTTTTGTTATGTTGTTTTTGTGGTGTTTTTGTGTGTTTCATGTTTTGGTATTTTTATTTTTGTCGTTTTGTTTTATTTTATTTTATTGTGTTTTCTATGTTGTTTGTGTCTTCTGTGTGGTTCATATTTTTTTTGTGCATGTGTTTGATTATGTTTTTTCTTGTCGACACACTCAAGGAGTATGTTTTTTTGTTTTAGATTTTGTGTGTATGTGTTCTTGTTTGGTGTTGTTTTAGGTATGCTTCTTGCATGTTTTAAAGGTGGTAGGCCAAGTGTGAGCCCTGGGTATTTTTGGTGAAAGAGATACCCCTGCCTCCTTGGGTCTTACCCAAAAGTGGTATCCCTTCTAGGATATTTTCCACAAACAAAATTAATTATTTTTGGTGTAAATAAAGGTTTTACTCTCTCACTTGAATTATTTATTTTATTTGTACATGAATTAGAGGAGTATATATAAAAATATAGGGGAAAAGGTGTTTATATTACAAGGTCTTCTTTATGATTGTTAATACATGCAAATGATGTTGTGTTACTAGAAAAACATAAATATAGATTATGAATACATCTAATGGATTTAGAAAAAATAGTAATAATTACTCTAAAAGGGAATTCAATGTAAGCAAACCAAAGGTAGTGGTTATTGATTATCTGGCTAAAGATGTAAGTATCACATTCAATGATGAGAAATTGGATGTGTTTCTTTTTGTGTACTTGGGGCTTGAACAACTAGAATGCTTTGTGCAGAGAAATGCATAATACAAGATATAAAATCACTTTATTCCATGTTATATAGATGTAGATAAATTCTATTATTAGTTGGAAATTAAAAAAAATCCTTTTTAAAATATTGATACAAATGATAATTTTATATGGGTGTTGCATTATGGATCTTATCCTCTCAAAAAATGATTGCAAAAATATTGACAAAATCAAAAATTATTTTTTCTAAAAGAACTATGAAATAACATACAAGCTTCTTAACTCATGGTATCAGCAAGGAAAATAATAATATTACCCTAAAAAAAAAGCATTGTAAAAATATTCTCAAAATAAAATTGATGGATAAATAATTATTACAACACCAAACAATGCTTGCAACTCAAAAAAAGGGTGGTACCAAGAAAAAATTTATGAAAGTGCTTTACCAAAAGACTAAACAAAATTCAAGACCTCATACAAAATAAAATATTTTCTTTAATAGAATCCTAGTGATAAAATAAGATCGTATGGTGAGATCAATCCATTCATCACCTTAGAAGAGCAATATCACCTTAAAGATATCTCAATGTAAAAATATATATTATTAGTCACTTTATTGTGTGTTCTCACCATCTTGCAATTTAAATAGGGAGATGGAAAAATATTAGTAGAGAATAATACCTATGTTCAATCCACATGCAAGAAGAAGTTAAGATGAGAAACATGTGATAGTATTCTTTTTTTGCATAGTAAAATATTTTTTTTGATTACTTGGTGGAAGGGGTTTTGAAAGGAACCCTAAACCTTTTACAATAAAGACACAACAAAAGAGACTGTCTCTTGGAGATAAACAAAGAGCAGTCAGAAAAAGGAGACAATCTCCCACTCATAACTAAATTAAAATTTTCCAATCTAGGAGACATTGCACTGTCAATATTCCATTTAAAATTTAAAATGAAGTTTCTCACTCAAGGAAACCTTCACCATCAAGCCCTAAATAAGGAGGGTCCCACGAACCAGTAGAGAAATTGCATTGACAAGCTCCCAATAAAAATTTAAAAAGAAGTTTCTCACTCAAGGAAACCTTCACCAACAAGCTCCTAGGAAAGGAGGGTCCCATGGACCAATAGAGAAACTACATTGATAAGTTTCCAATAAAAAATTAAAACAAAGTTTTCCACTCAAGGAAACCTTCACCAACAAGCTTCTAGGAAAGGAGGGTCTCACAAACCAGTAGATAATTCCAAGAAGCTTGAAGGATTTCCTCCTAAATTAGAACAAGTAGGGGTTCACACCAAATCTCAATTGCTCAAATTGACATGAAACTGAAATAAGAAAATCCTCCATAGGAGGACCACTTTTTGAAAATCTAATAGTAAGAAACTATCAATCATGTTCATATCCACTCATCACTGGCTAGAAAAATAAACAGGAAAGAGCGAAAGGTCCTGTGAAATAGAAAAAAAACAAAGGATGAAGAAAGGCCTACATATCACTCAAGAAGAACAAATAAAAAAATAAAAGAGCTAGCTTTGAAGATGTCCAAAATAAACGTGGACCACCATGATGCCTCTACCACCCACCAGATCCCCTTCAACTACATAACCATAAAGACAATTTTAGAACCTCCCCTCTACGACCATAAAAATACTTGGTCTCTCCCCAACACCATACAAAAATTCATAGGAAAATGCCCAATGGAACCCCTTCCAAAAAACTAGACAAAAGAGAGACCAAAAACTGCTTGACTAGGAAATCATCCCAAGAAACCCTCCTTTGCATCCATCATGGAAGCACATGGTCTCTCCCCAAGACCAAACAAAATCATAGAAAAAAGGCTCATTGAGACACCTTCCTCATCAGATGATCAATACCCAACCTAAAAAATCTAATCGAGAAGCTATTAATAGACCCTACCTCTATGGACATCATAGAAGCACATGGTCTCCCCTCAAGACCACATAAAAAACCATAGAGAAAAGGCTCACTTGAACACCTTCCACATCAGATGAGCAAAGGTAACCCCCATCGCCAAGCTACCTATCCAAGATGCTACTACAAAAAATCCTTCTCTATACCCATCGAGAAACCACATGGTATCCCCTTAAGACCATAAAGAACCATAGAAAAAAGGCTCACCAGAACACCTTCCAAAATAGACAAGCAAAATACCAAAGCTACCTAACTAAGAGGTTGCAACCAAAATGCCTCCTCTGCAGCTATTATGGAAGCACATGGTCTCCCCTAAAGACCAAAAAAAAACATAGAGAAGGGGTCCACTAGAACACCTCATGCAATATATGATCAAAGGTCCACACAACCCCTGTAGAGGCGCTATAGAACCATGTTCAAAGCAAGACAGGAACACCATGACATGCATAGCCAACACTAAAGAGAAAAACATATATGAATCATATAAACCCAAAAAAATATGAGAGAAGGCCTCCCAGAAAAAATTGCTTAGAGCAGGAGCCTTGAGAAGGGAAATATGGCTTAACACGAGAGGCCAAGAAACCCTTTTGCATAGTAAAATATAAGATATAAGCACTTGTTGCAATATGATGACTTAAGAAGATTATACAAGTTATTTTTTTTACCATCTATAGGTATACGTAAATATATTAAGAAGGTTTTTGAACACCATAGAATAGACACATAAGATCATTATAAATTAATCGTGTTATAAAACTAAATTGAATTACAAATAAGATCTAGGTAAAAGGAATTTTTTATTTTCTAGAATCTATTTTTTCTCTTTTCTTTTTTGTTTCATTGATCTAATTAGGTCCAGACAAAATTAAAATATCTATTTAAAAAATATATCCTAATAAGTATATGTAACCCTAAAATTTATCTAAAGTATCATATATCTTACATCAAGACCTTTTCAAAACCTTAATTATGAAACAAATATTATGGAAATCTTGGCACATTATTTTATTATCTACTTATATTTACTAATTAGCAATTTTAAAAATGTTTAATAGTTATGGTGTATTTTTAAAAAATGCAATTAAGTTTTACCTTAATTATTAAGTTTAGAGATATTTAAGTTATATAATTTCATAGTACACAATGTAATATCCTTATTTTATAAGTAGAATAAGTTCTAATGATATTCACACCTTGGAGGTGAATTTTTATATGTTTTGTAGTTGATTTAAAAAATAATTTAAAACTAAATTTTACTTGCCTATTTTTTAATTTACTTTATACTTTTAATCCAAAAATATTTATTTAAAATATAATCATTTTCAAACATATATTGTTATTTAAAAACATCTTTTTTGTAAGAAAATGTTAAATTTTAGATTAACTAAAACCAAATTCATTAATACTTATTAAAATATAAACACATACACATATATATTAATTTATTCAAATTTGTTGGATTTTAAGCCTTACTATCTCAAAATATCATAGGTCCCAATATAAATAAGCCATAATATTATAGGTTGAAATATTAATAATCAATATTAGAATTATATATGAGCAATAAAATATATATCTAGGCCAATATAATAATGAAAATAACATTCACTTATAATATCTAATATGAATGTAAAAATAGCCAAAACCATTCATGTACATGCTTGAAGAATACTATTGCAGAACATAAACCATTCACCAATATGCAGAAATATCAAATCATTCATCCACAATACATTATCCACAATAACAATCCACAAATGAGAGAGAGATAGATAATACCCTTAAGGTAGGGAAACACCAATAATAATCCTTAAGGAAGGAATAACTCCACAAGATCTCCCAAGGTGAGAGGCCACTTCGTGGGCATAGATGATTACATAAGATTATTCTTCAATGATGATTACAATAACAAATATCTCTTCTTTATATATCCATATTCTTATTCTACTTTGGGGAGCCTACTACTAATATAATATTATATTATAATACAATCAACCTTGGGTTATGTGTGGCCCATGCCAACCCTTATACAATATAATAATATATCCCCAAATATCTATTCCTAGGTACCCTACCATGCCACCCTCCTTACAAATGTTTCGTCCTCAAAACATATGAAGAAACATGATAATATGATTTGCTAAGCAATGTTAGCAACTGGTACCAATCTCGATCATCCATCCATCCAAGTGAAACACGGTGATGCTGGTATGCCATTTTGTTACTTGAGTATCCAAATATGCTTCGTTGGCTCCACGCTTTTGCTGTTGTATTTTGATAACTTGAATGATGGGTCCACTTTTTCCTTGATGCTGATGATCCACTCTGAAAACCAGGATCCCTATGCTTTCTCTGCCAAACACTGCCATAGTTGGTGCCCTTCTGATTCCATGTAGAACCATAATATTGTTGCCTTGAACCATACCTCCAAGATTGTTGATGCTCATGGTGGTGTGGATGGTGATATGGTGCAACCTTAACTTGATGTTCTACCTTCTTTGACTTCTCAACATTTGGCTCCATTGTTTTAAATTCCTCTACACATTGTTCTTTCATGTTCTCTTTGTTTGGTGTGTCCTTGTGCTCTTCTATCAAAGCTTCCTTGGACTCTGTTACTATTATTTCCACTGAATCAGTTGTTGCTACTTCTTCCATGGACTCTTTTGTTGCTACTGCCTTCTTGGATTCTGTTTCAGGTTCTTCAATTTGTTTCTCTACAATCACTTCTTGATTTTCCTTGGATCCTTGCTCCTTAAGCTGAGAAATATCCTGCAATGTTATCTTCTTTTTCCTGTACCATAACTTCATAAACTTCTTTTGCACATTAATGTTAACAGTACCCAAAGAATCTAACCAAGGATAACCAAGAACAATATCCTTATCATCCATCTCAATAGCATAGAAATCTGAATGTAAAACATATTTATCCATGGTGATCTTCAAATCTTCAAAAATTTGAACATGCTCATCCTCTAGTTGTATGTCCTTAACTTTTGTTGCTTGAACTTGCAACTTCTTAGCCAAAGCAATATTAATAAAATTATATCTGCTACTAGGGTCAATGGAAATAATAACCTGTTCCTTTTGAATGCTTCCATGAACCTGCAAAATAGAACTTTTAGCTGAATTTAAACCTTTTTTATTCTGCTCTTGCTTTTGTAAATCCAACGATGTGCCTTCTATATTCCTCTCATTATCTTCCCTGACCTTTTCCTCTTTCTCCTTGAGTAATTTTATTTCTTTTTCATAGTCTTCATTATGTTTCCTGAAAACTTCCCAATCTCCTTTTATTTCATTCCGCTCATTTTGAATTCCCTGTAGTTTCTTTTCAAGGTCTTTTATGACATCACACATGCTATCTATCTTTTTATCCCTTCCTTCAAGTTTTCTCTTACAAATATCTAACTTTCTTTGTAATTGAATAGGTACCCATGTGCTCAAGAATGTTGGTTCAATTTTATCCCAAGTACGCAAGAATTTAAACTCTTTTATCCATTGTAAAGTTTTCCCCGTAAACAAAGTATGATAGCCATATTGTAACCTTCTTTCACTAACTTGAGATTTTACTATTTTCAACCACTCTCTCACATCAATATCATTTTCTCCATTAAACATTTCCACTCTCACATCAATATCATTTTCTCCATTAAACTTTTCCAATGACATAGTTGATGCCCTAATGCAACTAGGGTTTTTTGACAATATATATCATGCCCTAATGCAAACTAGGGTTTTATGGAAATAAATATCTTCCCACTAATTTGAAGCTAAAAATCCACATAGACAACTAGATCTACAATTTTTCTTCCAAACAAAATAAAGTGCAACTGATTTGCTTACCCGAACTAAACAAATTTCATCTTTCAAAAAATTCACGATTTGAAAATTCGTCACTTCCCTTGTTCCAGATGGCTGACTTCAGAAGGTCGTATCTCCCTCAATACTACTCGGATTCCTTCATATGACCACTCATTTTAAAGCTCTTCAAATTCTGCACAAACTGATCCAAGAATCGCCTGAATCGGATAAACTCTCGCAGAGATATGGCTTCTGAAAGATGAGATATTTTTCCAGAAAAAATCTGTGAAATTCGTCACTATCCTTGTTTCGGATGACTAACTTCAAAAGGTTGTATCTCCCTCAATACTACTTAGATTCCTTCATATGACCACTCATTTTAAAGCTCTTCAAATTCTGCACAATATGATCCAAGAATCACTTGAATCGGATAAACTTGCGCAGAGATATGGCTCCTGAAATATGAGATGTTTTTCCAAAAAAAATTGCCCTAATTTTGCAATTTCACACAAAAATCCCCACTTTGCCAAAATCGTTGCTCTGATACCACTTGTTGCATAACTTTATTATCATTAACATAAACCATTCACCAATATGCAGAAATATCAAATCATTCATCCACAATACATTATCCACAATAACAATCCACAAATGAGAGAGAGATAGATAATACCCTTAAGGTAGGGAAACACCAATAATAATCCTTAAGGAAGGAATAACTCCACAAGATCTCCCAAGGTGAGAGGCCACTTCGTGGGCATAGACGATTACATAAGATTCTTCTTCAATGATGATTACAATGACAAATATCTCTTCTTTATATATCCATATTCTTATTCTACTTTGGGGAGCCTACTACTAATATAATATTATATTATAATATAATATAATATTATAATACAATCAACCTTGGGTTATGTGTGGCCCATGCCAACCCTTATACAATATAATAATATATCCCCAAATATCTATTCCTAGGTACCCTACCAAATTCTTACAATATGAATTGCTTAGAAATTTGTATACAAACTTTATTATCAATGCTTGCTATGTGGTGATCATTACTCTTCATTCTCTTCTTACATTCATACTTGAATCTATGACACTTGTACACTTTTTCATGACTCTTACTCTCCTACATGCAGTCCTAGTATAAAAAGCTTGTGCACATTCTCACATTACATATTTGCATACTTACATACATGAGACTTGTGCATTTCCTACATATTGCACTCTTACATGACACTTACATGAAATGGGAAATATAAATCACTCATCTAAAATAAAGACTCAACTCTAATCTATTACTTATTTATACTTATACCATGAAGGTACCATGGGGGTACATTTATATGTGATAAATAATGTAATACTCTCTAATACCACGTTGTATTACATTATTTGGTTATTGAAGACTTTAGTATTCAATATTTATCTTTGATGTTCAAGTGATCTTGCATTGAGCATGAATCTCTGTTTGAGATTCATCTTCATTATTGAGTTTTGTTATGAGTTCTCCTTCATATTCATTTTTTGGTTCTTCAAACTTTGTATCTTCTTTAACTAATTCACAAACTACTTGAGTTTCTTCTTTGTCTTCAACCTTTGGATCATGTGCTTCTTTCATATAATCTTGATATTATCTTGTAACTTTTGAACATTCAATTAGAGCATCATAATAATTTACTAAATTAGATGAATTTGGGATGTTAGTATTACATGTAGAATTAAATATTTTTTTAGAGATGATTCACTTGTATCAATCTCTACTTTCCTTTTTAGATTTGCATCTTGATGAATGTCAAGTGAAAGCAATGCCATAAACATTATACTACCTATATATAGGTATCATAATATCATCCTTAGAATTATAAATTGCTTCAACATAATTCGAATGTAAATAGTATTTGAATGTTTCAAAATCTTCATTCATTGCTTCTCTATAGATGAATTGCATTGTCATATCTAGCTTACCCTTAGATATTTCAATCAATTTTCTAATGCCAGCTTTTATAACTTCTAATATTTTATTCTTGATTATGGACTCCATATGTTTTTCTATAATAATCAAAGTTTGAAATTTAATTCCTTTGAAGTTGTAAACCTTATATCTCCCAAGTTAAAAAATAAAATAAAAAATCTGCAATTTTTTAAATTTTCTAAACCTTTGAAGTAGAAATGCTCTTAACTCCCTATTAAATTAATTTGTAAAATTTTAAATTTCAAATTTCAAAATTTAAATTCTTCAAAAAAACTAAAAACTCAAATCTTAAATTCCTTTAACTAAAATATTTAAAAAAAATAAATCTTCAAGCTTTCAAAAACTTAAAAATAATCAAACCTTAAATCTTAAAAGCTTTTTTAAAAAGAAACTAATATTATTAACCATTGTAGTAATCCTTATCACTCCATATCTAAAAAAATGTCAAAAAGTAACTTCTAAAAATTAATCAAGGTGCATTAACTTATAACTACACTTAATGTTATTCAAGGTAATTTTAAATCCATTCTTTCCCCCCAAATTCTTAATTGTGCACCAAAAATAAAGTGTAAGTATAAACATAACCTAATATGGTGTTGATGGATTAGTCGCCTCTCAACAGTATAATATGACAAGTGATGGTTAGCATGCCAATATTTCTCTTTTCTTAATGCTTGTATTTTCTCCTTAGCTTGGTTATCAAGAAAAAACTATATGTTCTTTCTTAGGTACCACTTGGTAGCTTGCTAGTCTATGTCTCCTTTCTTGTTGCTCTTAGGTGCCACCTACTAGTACATTGAATGATGTTCTTATTGCTACCTAATAACTCATATAAATGGTATTCTTGTTGTTTCCTAATTGCTCATCCAAATATTATTCTTGAGTGCTACTTGATAGTATGTCAAAATTGTTGTTATTCATCTTCTCTAGTAGTTGGTAGCTCTTCCTTAGGTAGCATGTTTTGGTTTTCGGTAGCTCATCCTCAAGTAGTATGTTTTGGTTGTTGGTAGCTCATCCTCTGGTATCTAGTAGCTCATCCTTAAATAACACATTCTGGTTATTGGTAGTTTATCCTATGGTAGTTGGTAGCTCATTGCATATGGCTCTCTTCTGAGCACACTAATTCTTGTTTTCTAGCACTCTGGTAGTGTTCTTCTTTTCTCTAATATTATTTAGCACTTGATATCTTTTGTATTATATTGATGTATATTCATTCGATATCTTCTATTCTAACTTGAGGAATAGATGCTCGGTATATTCTATCCTACCTTAAAGGATGATGCTCAATATATTATATTCTACCTTGAGTAATAACACTCTATTAGTGCTTGAGTATAATTGTTCTACTTTTAAAAATAACACTTTGTTATAAATTTCTCATGATTGTGCACTTCGATTATCATTTCTCAACTCTCATACTCTTCTTTGTAGTGACCTCTATATGATAGTGCACTAGATTTTTCTTCAATGTTGCACTTAATAGCTTTAATGGTGAAATGACTTCTTTGATGAATACTACATCGAAACATTATCCATAGACAATACTAGAATGTAGATATTTTTAGTTAGCCTAGTTATTTAATGTTTGTTTATCTTGGAAATATTATAATGCTTCCTTCTTCTCTATGCTTTACTTATTATCTATTCTATAGAAGCTTTGTATTACTTATCTTCTCTAGAAGACTAGTTGCTTCTCTATCTCTTGGAAGCTTAAATGCTCCTCTATATTTTAGAATCTTAGATGCTCCTCTATCTTCTGGAAGCTTAGATGTTCCTAAATCTTCTAGAATATTAGATGCTTCTCTATCTCCTAAATCTATCTCCAATGTCTAAAATATCTCTCCAATGTCTTAGGTCAAACCTAAGAACCAAAATAATTCTCCTCCTTTCTAGAGAACCGAAAATCAATATTAAAGTGCCTTTGAATATCCTTGTAAGTCCAAATTCCTTCTGATTTGGCCCTTAATTACTTCAATATAGTCCTAATATTTTGTGTCTTTCATTAACCCAGTGGAAAGACCCTAACATCCAAATCAGGGTGACTCTTACTTATCCCCTCAATATCTACTCAATCATACCTTCAAAAACTAGAGTCCAAGTCTTCACTACTTTCAAAGTGGACACTCCAATATTAATATGGCTAATATAACTCTATCAAAAATTGATAGAGTTAAGTGGTAGCTCTGATACGACTAATGGTTTTTAAGCCTTACTATCTCAAAATATCACAAGTCCCAATATAAATAAGCCATAATATTATAGGTTGAAATATTAATTATCAAGAGTAGAATTATATATATGAGCAATCAAATATATATCTAGGTCAATATAATAATGAAAATAACATTCACTTATACTAACTAATATGAATGTAAATATGGCCAAAATCATTCATGTACATGCATAAAGAATACTTACAGTATGAATTGCTCAAAATTTTGTATACAAACTTTATTATCAATGCTTGCTATGTGGTGATTGGTATAGACTATTTTCCCTTACTCACACCTTTCATTGTATGGATATTTGTCTCCATAATATAGATATAGAAAGTGAATCTTCATGTACTTAACTATTGCTCTCCATATAACAACTTCCATGACCTTTGGCTTATCATCTTGCCATTTGTATACTAGACTCTTCATTCTCTTCTTACATGCATACTTGACTCTATGAAAATTGCACACTTCTACATGAATATTTCTCTCCTATATGCATTCCTAGTATAATACACTTGTGCATATCCTCACATTACATATTTGCACACTTACATACATGAAACTTGTACACATTATCTTAATACACACTTGCACTCTTACTTACATGACACTTGTGTATTTCC
Organism: Wollemia nobilis; assembly: GCA_028583015.1. Lineage (NCBI taxonomy): Eukaryota > Viridiplantae > Streptophyta > Pinopsida > Araucariales > Araucariaceae > Wollemia > Wollemia nobilis. The sequence goes on from JAQPPZ010000440.1 coordinate 8,066,982, forward strand.
TGCACATTGCACTTTTACATGACACTTGTGCATTTCCTGCATATTTTCACTTACATGAAAGGGGAAATATAAATATCTCATCCAAACTAAAGACTTGATGGATTTTTAAGCCTTAATAGTACCACAAATATCATAGGTTAAATATCATATGATCAAAATATAGTATAGCCACAATATCATAAGGTCATGATAATTATGTGAGTAGAGTAATACGAGCAAATTAATATGTATATCAAGGCTTATAATATATAAAATAACATTAAAAAATAAGTAGCAATATGAATGTAAATAGCCTGAATCATACATGTACTAAGCATTTAGAACAACTTATAATATTAATCTCTCAAAATATATACATTCTTTATTACTCCATTTTCTCTTACAAATATGATAAAAACTTGCTCTTCTCTCTATAATGTGATATGATATTTTTTATCCTTATGGAGTATATATCCATAGTAGTATGACTCTTTGGATACTTGACTATTCCTTTCCATATGCCAAGTCTCATGACTCTTGGTTTCTCTACTTAACACTTGCATACTTGATGAACATGTGGCACTATATTGTATGCACACCTATACATGACTTGCACTTTTATAACTTGCACACTCTAACCTAATACACTTGTGGATATATTTACATCATATATTTGATCTCTTACATATAATATACTTATTCATATAGACTCAAATTACACTTGCACACTAACTCACGTGACACTTGTGCATTTCCTACACATTACAACTTTACATGACACTTGTGCATATCCTACACATTCACACTTACATAAAGGGAAATATTACTCACACTCTAAACTATGACTCAACCCTAATATATTATTTATAAATATACCATGAAGGTACCATGGGGGTACATTAGCATGTACCAAATAATATAATATACTCCAACATCACTTGTATTACATTATTTGGTTATTGAAGACTTTAGTCTTCAATCATGGTCTTTATTTTCATTTTCAATCTATTTCTTTTAGATCAATATCTGAACCTGCAATATGGCATTCCTCATTGTCTTTGAATTTAGATTTCCTATTAGCCTTATTGATGTGATTTTTTCTCTTCTACTTTCTTCTCCATCTCTGCACCTTCAATTGTGATATATCTAATTATATAGATTCTAAGCATTGAGTTAGTAAATCATCACAATAATACAACCTTAATTCCATTGGGTCCTCATTGAAGATAGAATAAGCTTCATTTAAGTTATATGTATCATTTTTATTTGCTTGCTTCTTTTCTTGAAAAACCTTAAAACTAATTAATGATAAATACATCATTAAGAATTATTCTAAAGAAAGTATAATGGTGTTTTGTGAATTCCACCATGTTCTAAAACAAATTCATGAAGATAACTTATAAGTGTTGGAAAGTTTTCTTCTTTTGCATCCTTGAGAAACAAAGACAAATTCCCCTTTAACTCATTAGTCATTTGTTTCTTCCATAAAATTTATCTATCAATTTTTTTAAGTTTGTACATCATTTCTTCACTATCCTCATTGAATTCCTTTTTAGTAATTTCTTCCATGATATGAATTTCTATATTATGAATTATTTCCTTTGTTATACAACCTTATATCTCCCTATGTTTAAATAATAAATCAAAGTTTATAAATGAATTCCTATGGAGTAGTAAACCTTATGTCTCCCTAGTTTTAGAAACTAGTAATAAATTTTGTAAATTTATATTTTTCTATGTTTAATGTTGAAATCCTTTCGCCTCCCAAATAACTAGATTTGTAAATATTCAATTTATATATTTTTTTAAATATGAAATTAAATCAAACTAGAAAACTTCAAATTTAAAACTTCAAACTCACAAAATTAACTTATCACTCCAAATATTTTTTAAAACATTATTACTCCTAATTAATAGTTTCAAATAAACCTTATTACTCTTAAAACTTAATAAAATTTATTACTACTAATTAAAAAACTTAATTCTCTAAAACTTTTATCACTCCAAAAAAACTGTAAATAATTAAAATATTTGAAGTCCTTATCTCTCCAATAAATAACTTTAAAAACCTTACAAAACTTAAAAAACCTTAATAAACACTACTTATCACTCCAAAACCCTAATAATTTAAATAAACCAAATATTTCCTATTTATCCTTATAACTCCAAATATAAAAACTTTAATATAAAACTTTGGTTTATTAAAACCCTAAAAATTTTAATACCTTTGCTACTAGCTTGGATTCCTATGCACATGATCTATGATTCTTCTTTGCTATATTTCTCTATTGCAGTTCTAATTGCTCCCTTCAAAACACCTCGCATTCACTTTAATGCTTGCCTTATCATCCTTCTCGAGTGACACTTGTAGACATGCAAATATTATGGTTTCAAATACATTTGATTGTTTAAGGTTGACATTGCCTTAGATGATAAGACATTACTCCAATGTTACTCACTTATGTTATTACCTTTGTTGTAATGCTCGAGCATTATATTGTCTGACCACTTTGCACTTATACTGCTCTCTTCCTTTGTAACACTTGGTACTTGATTGCACTCTTCCTTCATAGTGTAGCACTCAAAACTTGATTGCTATTCTACTTTCAATGAGGTGCTTGATTTTTCTCCTCCTCTCTATGATGTGCCCAACTTAGGACTGATCACTTTAGTTTCAATGAAGCATTTTGACTTCACACCTTCCTCTACTTCATTTTTATTTCTATTTATATGTTGAACTCTTTTTCGATGTGGATATTATAACATTGTAATGTGTTACAATGTGGTTATTCCTACATCGAACTTTGTTCCAATGTGGTTATTCCTACATTACATTACATTCCACCTTGATGCTTCCAATGTTGCACAGGTTCCAACTTGACACATTGGCTCTATAATAAGTTTCAATCTTGTTGTTTCAACTTCTTCTTTATAGCTTTTCTTGAAAATATGATTTTAATATTATGCTTCTTCTATTGCACGTTTGATGGCTCTCAACATTTATTTGATGCTTATATCTGCTTGGTTACATAGACTACTTCATCATTGCATCGATATTAAAAACTTTGAATGATGGTTGCCTACCATATCTACCTCCTCTATACCTCGAACCTCAAACTTCTTCTCTTTATCTCAAACCTCAAGCCTCTTCACTGTGTCTTGGACCTTGAACCTCTATATTGTACCTCAAACCTTGAGCCTCTTCATTGTGTATTGGACCTCATGTATCTATTATATACGTCAAACATTAGGCGTCTTATCTAAGCTAAAACCATAGGCCTCTTCTTTGTATCATGAAACTTGGGCCTCTTCTTTGTATCATGAACCTTGGACCACTTGCTTTTATATTTTGAACCTCAAAATTATTCTCTAAAATTTGATCGCTTGCTTTCCTATAAATTTGATCTTAGGTCTGGAATCCTTATCTTCAATATTCAAGCCTCTCTTTTCTTTATTAACAACTCTTTTAATGGCCTTATATTCTCTTCAATGGGTCTATTCTCTTCACTATACTTTTATTCTCTTCAATATGTCAAGGGCAATATCACTATAACCTAAAATATTTTCGTTTATATCTTGTTGCTCCTATGAATGTAGATATCAATGCTTAGATTTCTTTATATTTATGCAAAAACTATATATCTATATAGAGATTGATATATATTTCTTAATACTTGATATATCTCTCTTCTTGTTTTTTGTTGTTGCTACTATTATCTATAGATAGATACAATATCAAGTTCAATTTCTTTGTGAACTAAACATTCTTAATATCTTGTAGCTCTTATCTACTAATCCACTACTTGAAGTTATATAAAATAAGCTAGGTGCTTCTTTACCATTTTTCAAGAACAATCAATCAATCTTATAATGTTTTTTGCTCTCTTTCTTTATCTTAGGAATCTCTAAATTCTTCTCAATTCACTACTATATTTTATATCTACATAGAAGTTGAAGCTCTTCTATATCTATTGTAGGAAGCTTCTCACACTTTTACTGCTCAATATTTGCTACAACTCTTTCAATATTTTTTCAAGGTGACTAAGTTGTTCTTGATTCCTTCAATCAATTTCAAGGTGACTCTAAATATCCTTGATTATTCTATAAATATCAAAGTGAATCTAAATATACCTAATTCTGATGACGGACAAGAAAACACACAGACGCAAATCCAAAAAAATTCATTACATTAACTGGAATAACACTTACAGATACAGCCCCCAGGCTTTACAAGAAACCATCGCTCAACTTGGTTTTCTCTAACCCTATCTCTCAGTGCGTTCTCCAATCCACCTCCCCACCTATTACAAAAAACTAGGTTTTTATAGAGGCCCCGACCCTCTGAAACATCTTTCCCAAAAATCGGATCACCAACCCGATTAATGGCTCCACTCCGCATGGCCCCTGTCATCGTCGCTTCCTATCAGATCACTCTGACCGTCGCTCCCTATCATATTACTCTATGCACCCATCCTCTTTATTTCCCGTGCTTCTGGGTAATCGCCCGCTTTAACTGCACCTTGGTGCCATGTGTCGTCCTTGCCCTGCAATCATCTCTTGTCCTCTGTCGTCTTCTTCCTCCAGCTACACTATGACAGGTGTCACGATATCATGACATGTTGCGATATCATGACATATTCCTCTTCCTACCCCTCCTCTTCTTTTTTGGTCATGATATCATGACATGTCATGATATCACAACCTCTCTGCCTTCGAGCATCTGCTTCTTCTTTATGTCATGATTTTGTGACATCATGATATCGCGACCTCCTTGCCTTCTCGCCTTGTCTTCACTTTGCTGTCATGATTTCGCATCATCATGATATCGCAACATCGCAATATCATGACCTACCCGCCTTCTTGCCTAGTCTTCACTTTTTCATAATAATTTTGTGACGTCACGATCTGACGACGGATGGAAAAACACACAAACGCAAATCCAAAAAAATTCATTACATTAACTAGAATAACACTTACAGATACAGCCCATAGGCTTTACAAGCAACCAACGCTCGGCTTGGTTTTCTCTAACCCTATCTCTTAGTGCATTCTCCAATCCACCACCCCACCTATTACAGAAAACTAGGTTTTTATAGAGGCCTCGACCCTTTGAAACGTCTTTCCCAAAAATTGGATCACCAACCCAATTAATGGCTCCACTCTGCATGGCCCCTGTCATCGCTACTTCCTATCAGATCACTCTGATCGCTGCTCCCAATAAGATTACTCTGCGTGACCCATCCTCTTTGTTTCCCGTGCTTCTGGGTAATCGCCCATTTTAACTGCACCTTGGTGCCACGTGTCATCCTTGCCCTACAACCATTGTCTGTCCTCTGTTGTCTTCTTCCTCCAACTGCACTGTGACAGGTGTCACGATATTGCAACTTGTCACGATATCGTGACATCTTCCTCTTCCTGCCCCTCCTCTTCTTTTTGGGTCACGATATCATGACCTCTTCACCTTTGAGCCTCTGCTTCTTCTTTATGTCATGATTTCACGACGTCGCGATATCGTGACGTCGCGATATCATGATGTCGCGATATCACGACCTCCTCGCCTTCTCGCCTTGTCTTCACTCTACTATCATGATTTTGCATCGTCATGATATCGTGATGTCATGATATCGTGACCTCCCTGCCTTCTCACCTAGTCTTCACTCTGCTTTCACAATTTCATGACGTCGCGATACCATGACATCACGATATCACAACCTCCCCGCATTCTTGCCTAGTCTTCACTCTGCTGTCGTGATTTTGTGACAGTCATGATTTCGTGACATGTCACAAAATTGTGACATTTCCAACTGCCTTACCCTCTGCTGCACTTTTGTCATGATTTTGCAAAAATCATGATTTCACGACATGTCACAAAATTGTGACATTTCCAACTGCCTTCTCCCCTTGCCTGCTTCTTGTCATGATTTTGTGACATGTCACAAAATCATGACATTCTCGGCTCACACCTTATCTCTCCTCATCATGTCACGATATCGTGACACTTTTTCTGTTGTGATATCATGACAGATTTTCCTCCTCGCCCCCTTCTTTTTTTGTCGCAATTTCACGACACGTGAAATCATGACATTTTTCCTCCTTAGACAACTTTTCAAAAGTGGCCTTCCTGCTACTGGATGCCTCTGCATCAGGTGCTACTAGATGCTCCTGCATCAAACACCCGAGGTTGGTGGAGAAGTGATCTTCACTTCTGCACTGTCTGGTTACTACCTTCTACAACACCTCCAGACATTCATCTACCTCTATAGCCTATTCCAACCCTTTCTCCTGGCCCAAACAACTTATGCCTTCCTCCAGGCAGATTCTCCCACTACTACACACTTCCTCATCTACAGCCTGCTTCAACTCCGTCTCCTGGCCAGATAAATTTTTGCCTTCTTCTAGGCAGATCCTGGCACTGCTGCACACCTCTTTGCATGTAGTCTTCAATGGCTTCATCTTCTGATGAACTGATATTCACACAATGACACTGAGAGGTGGGGTGAATCAGTGTAGCTATTAATATTTAATTCTACGGCATTTAAAACTGAAGCAAAGAGAACTTGAAAACCAAAAAAGCAAATTGAACAAGAGAGCACACAACAACACACAGTATAACAAGGTTCACCAATTTGGCTACTCCTCAAAAATGACTGCTTGGACTCCAATCCAAATCTAGTCTGTGCAAAATATCAATTTTACAAACACTTTACCAGAATCCACTGGAAGGAGCACCAACCCCTTAATTTTCTACTGCAACAGATAGGAGCACCAACCCCTAGTACCAAGCACCTACTTGGACTGCAATTCTGAGCAATTATAATGACATAAAAATGTCTTCACTATTTACAAGACCCTAACTGGTCTGCAATTAAACAAACTTTGCACACTCTCACGGCTCTGCTTATTTCTCTCTTTGCTCTCTTCTAACCCTCTTTTCATAGTAATTTCACTCTCACAGTAGCAACCTGATTCTCTGCATGACTGTCCTTTTATAACCCCTTTTCCTCATCGAGACTCCTCGTCTTCTATGACTTTTATAATCTTGCATGCAGTCGAATGACATACACTGACTGTTCAAATTATTTTCTCTTCTCCATAAGCAGATGTTCAAATTTTGTAGATACGGCTGTTTGAATGCTTTAACGATTCTACATATACGGCTGTTCGAATGTATTTTTGATTCTCCATATGCGGCTGTTCGAGTTCTGCAAATACGACTGCTCGAATTCTTTTACGATTCTGCATATACGGCTGTTCGAATGTATTTTTGATTCTCCATATGCGACTGTTCGAATTCTGCAAATACGACTGTTAGAATGCTTTTCTTGTAACTCCAGTTAACTTTTACATGGTTGGCTGCATGAATTTCCTCTATGCTTTTTCCAACACCTACTGTGTAACTACAGATTTGATTCTAGTTAACTCATGTAACTGGCTGCATGATTTTCCTTTGCACTTTTTCGACACCTATCACTGTGCATGCACCTTCAGATTTTACCTGCCAAACTGTTACCTGTCGTGATATCGCGACATTTTTGCCAATTTGACTTTTTCTGGACTATTGATTGCGAAAACCTGACCTGTCACGATATTGCAACATTTTCTGCCTCCTCGACCTTATCTTGGCATGCACCCATGAAAACAAAACATGTCACAAAATTGTGACGCATTTGCTACCTCCAGCTCTTTTCTGTCTCCTACCCGCGAAAACGAGACATGTCACGAAATCATGACACATTCGCAGCCTCTCACTCTTTTCTGCCTCTTGCCCGTGAAAACGGGACATGTCATGAAATTGTGACACTTTTTGCTTTCCTGCACTATCCTTCACTTGCACCCACAAAAATGGAACACGTCACGAAATCGTGACACTTTTTGTTGTCGTACACTTTTCTCCACAAGCCTCAACGAAATTGGAACATGTTGCAAAATCACGACACTTTTTGCTGTCGTACACTGTTCTCTGTAAGCCTCAGTGAAATCGAAACATGTCATGAAATCGTGACGCTTTTTGTTGTAGTACACTTTTCTCTGCAAGCCTCAGTAAAATCGAAACATGTCATGAAATCATGACACTTTTTGCTGCCATACACTTTTCTCCGCAAGCCTCAGTGAAATCGAAACATGTTGTGAAATCATGACGCTTTTTGCTGTCATACACTTTTCTCTGCAAGCCTCAACGAAATCAGAACATGTCATGAAATCATGATGCTTTCTTCCTTAGTGCTGTTCTTTGCTTTTCATCCGCAAAAATGCAACATGTCGTGAAATCATGACATCTTTCACATCCGTACATTTCTCGCTTCATGCGCTAGCGAAATCAAGACGTAATGAAATCGCTACAACTTTTTGACTTGGCACTTCTTCTTTGTTGCAGCCTTCGAAAATCCTACATGTAGCGAAATCGCTACACCTTTGTGTTCTGCACTTTTGACTTGTAGCAAAATCGCTACATCTTTTTGTTCTGTAGTTTTGACTTGTAGCGAAATCGCTACACCTTTCTATTCTGTAGTTTCGACTTGTAGCGAAATCGCTACATCTTTCTGTTCTGCAGTTTCGACTTGTAGAGACATCGCTACACCTTTGTGTTTTGCACTTTTGACTTGTAGCGAAATCGCTACACCTTTGTGCTTTGACTCTGCCTCTCTGCTTTGGCCTGTGAGACTCCAACATGTAGCGAAATCGCTACTCTTTTGTTGCCGTAGATTCTCTCTCCTCTTTAGGTCACAAAAACCCGACGTGCGACACTTTTCACCCTTAGTGCTTTTCTTCCGAAACTGTCATGAAATCCCGACACTTTTGGTCCTTGGTGTTGCTTCTCCAAACTTGTCACGAAATCACGACAGTTTTTCAACTTTGCTTCTTTCCTTCCAGCATGTCACGAAATCACGACATTTTTGGTTGTGCCTTCTCTCTCCTCATTTTTGTCATGAAATCGTGACATTTTCAGCTGTGCCTTCTCTCTCCTCATTTTTGTTGTGAAATCATGACATTTTCGGTTGCACCTTCTCTCTCCTCATTTTTGTCATGAAATCGTGATAGAAAACATGTCGCGATATCGTGACAGTTTTCTTATTTGTCTTTTTCTGCAAATTTCTAAATCTGGCCCACTTCTGATTTCCTAGAATTTCACTGTACTTATTTTGACTGACTTCTAAATTCTTGTCCACTACTTCAACTGCATCAATTTTTGTCTGTGTTGACAACAATGACAATACTTTTACTGCACCTTGCTCAACAATCTCCCCCTTTGGAATTGTTGGCAACACTCATGCACTCTCTTGTAATTCTTCTCCCCCTTTGACAATAATACCAAAGGGCTGCTGCAGACTCCCCCTGAGTCTATGCACACCACTCTAAAACAAATATTGTTATAGTTAGCAAAAATCATAAATATAAGAAAAACTATAAGCATAGGCATAAATGCACCCCTTGAGAATGTGATCCCAAATGATAGTCAATTCTTGGGAATTGTGACCACTCCCAACTTATTTTGAAGATACTCAAAAACTTCCTTAGGCAATGGTTTTGTGAATATATCAGCTACTTGCTCTGTAGTTGGAACAAAATCCAATTTGACCTCTCCTTCTGCAACTTTATCCTTTAAGAAATGATACCGGATCGCAATATGTTTGGTTCTAGAATATATAACCAGATTCTTGGATATGTTGATAGCACTAGTGTTATCATATTTAATTGAAATTGGCTCTTTGAAGTGAATACCAAGATCTTTCAATGTTTGTCTCATCCATAATATTTGTGTACAACATGTTGTTGCTGCAATGTATTCTGCCTCTACTATGGATAGAGAGACTGATTCTTGTTTCTTGTTGTGCCATGCTACCAGCCTTTTTCCAAGATAAAATGCTCCTCCACTGGTACTCTTTCTGTCATCAATACATCCTGCCCAATATGCATTAGAATATGCAATCAGTGTGAAGTCTTTACCTTTTGGATACCACAACCCATAATCCATAGTACCCTTGAGATACCTAAAGATCCTCTTTACAGCTGTCACATGAGTTTCTTTGGGACTAGCCTGAAATCTTGCAACCATGCATACTACCTGTAATATATCTGGTCTAGTGGCTGTTAAATACAACAGGCTTCCAATCATAGACCTGTACATTGTTTGATCTACATCTAGAGATTTGTCATCCTTGCTCAACTTGCAGCCTGTTGTCATGGGAGTGCTAACTGGTTTACTATCTTCCATTGTGAACTTTTTTAGCATTTCTTTTACATATTTAACTTGAGAAATAAAAATGCCTTTTTCATTTTGATTGATCTGCAATCCTAAGAAATAAGAAAGTTCACCAATCATAGACATCTCAAATTCGTTCTTCATTTTAGTTGATGTCTTTGCAATATTCATCCATGCTACTGCCAAATATTATATCTTCTACATAAACAACAAGAATAATAAGATGGCCCTTCTCTGTTTTGACATATAAATTGTTGTCCACCAAACCTTTCTTGAAACCTTGTTTAATAAGATAGTTATCCAGCCTTGCATACCATGCTCTAGGTGCCTGTTTCAAACCATATAATGCTTTCTTTAACCTACAAACAAAATCTGGATTGTCACCAAGTTGGAAGCCATCTGGTTGTTCAATGTAAACCTCTTCTTCCAGTTTTCCATTCAGAAATGCTGATTTTACATCCATTTGATATACTTTGAAATTTTTATGGACTGCTAAAGCCAGAAACATTCTTATTGCCTCTAGTCTGGCTATCGGTGCAAAGGTTTCCTCAAAATCAATGCCTTCAACCTGAGCATAGCCTTTATGGACCAATCTTGCCTTATTTCTGACAACCTGTCCATCTTCATTTAATTTATTTCAAAAAATCCATTTAGTGCCAATTATGTTTTTATTTGTTGGCCTTGGTACTAATTCCCAAGTTTTGTTTTTCTTGATCTGATCTAGTTCTTCATTAATTGCCTTCATCCAACTTTCATCTGTGCTTGCTTCAGCAACATTTTTAGGTTCAATTCTGGATAACAGAGAATAGTTCTGCACTACTGCTCTTCTTGTCTGAATACCATCTGTGGGGTCCCCAATAATCTTTTCACTAGGATGATTTTTTTGCCAGTTGCCTGTTTTCTTCTTCTTCTGAGTCAGTTTTTAAAACATTTGGATTGATTTTTTGATTCTCTTATGTTTCCTTTTCATCATCTTCTTCAATGACTTCTTCATAAATAGGGTAGTTTTCTTGATAAGTAATTTCTTACTCTCTACCTTCATCAACTTTAACATCAACACTCTCAACAATTTTCTTTAGCCTCTTGTTGTAACATGTGTAGGCTTTGCTTTTTGTTGAGTAACCAAGAAAAATACTTTCATCAGCTCTATCTTCAAATTTACCGAGATTATCTTCAGTCCGTTTGATGTAGCACTTACTGCCAAATACTTTCAAATATCTTGCTATTGCCTTTCTGCCAAACCACAGCTCATAAGGTGTTTTGCTTTCATGTGGTCTTAGCATGCACCTATTTTGAATGTAAACTACAGTATGGACTACCTCTTTCCAAAATCTGTCAGCTATTTTGTTCTCGACTCGACATTGTCCGTGCCATTTCCTGCACTGTCCTATTCTTCCTTTCTACAACACCATTCTGCTGAGGTGTTCTTGCTGCTAAAAACTATCTTCTTATCCCATATTTTTGACAGTATTCTGCAAATTCTTTTGAAATAAACTCTCCTCCTCTGTCTGATCTAAGGAATTTAATCTTTTTTCCAGTTTTATTTTCAACCTGGTTTTTAAAAATATTAAACATCTCAAAGGCATCTGATTTAAGCTTTAAAAATAATACCCATGTCATCCTGGAGTAATCATCTATGAACAACATAAAGTATTTGTCACCATTTATGCTTTGTGTTATCATGGGTCCACACAAATCAATATGAATTATCTCCAACGGTTTGCTAGTGAAGTATTATTTTGATTTAAATGTGGATCTGGTTTGCTTTTCTTTTTGACATGAAGCACAGATGCTATTTACTGGTTTGCCAATGGTTGGTATATCTCTTACTGCTCTTTTTGAACTTATTTTTTCCAGATTGTCAAAACTAATATGACCGAGCCTCTTGTGCCACAGCCAATTTTCATCTTCCTGTCCAATCAAGCATGTTCCTTCTATAGTTTCTGATAGAGTATATAGATTACCAGAAGTCCTTGATACAGTAGCTATCAGCTTCCCACTGTGTTTTTTTCTCACTTCATAGCTCTGCTTCTTAAAAATGACTTCATGACCTCTGTCACAAATTTGACTTACACTCGACAAGTTATGCTCCAGACCAATCATAAACAAGACTTCTTTTGATTTTATCTTTCCATCACTGATCTTGACTGATCCTTTTCCAACTATCTTTGCTCCATCATTATTTCCAAATTTCATGGAACCACCTTCATAATTCTGTAACTTCTCAAATTTTTGCTTGTCACTTGTCATGTGACTGGAGCATCCACTGTCAAGTATCCAAGGTGCAGATTTGTTCTATTCTTTAAAGGCAGTCTGAACAATCAAAGATTCTCTTTCTTTCCATTCTAGTTTGATGGCAGATTTGGCTACTTGTTTTGCCTTTGCCATTTCATTAGCATGTGCCTATTTTTCAGGAAATTTCTTGTTTTGGTTCAACCCATTTGGTTGAGATTTTCTACCCTGATAATTCTTTGATGCAAAAGTGCTTCTACAGTTTCTTGCAATATGTCCAAAATTATGACAATTATAACATTCAATTGCATAATTCATTAAAGGAGAAAAAAATTTCTACTGGTGAAATTCCTTTGAAATACATTATGACTGTAATTTGAAATCTTATGGCCATAAGCATTGCATTTAAAACAATAACAAGAAAAGGAATGATTAAACCTGGATGTAGGTATTTTCCAGTTTGAAGTAGGAGCCATGAATCTTCTCTTTCTTGAATGTGTGACTTTTGTGAATCCATCTTTGTCAGTACTCTTCTTGAGTCTGGCATTATTGCTTTCTTTGGCATGATTTGTTTTTTCTTGATCAACCTCGATCTTTTCTTCTTTCTTTATGGGTTCTACATTTAAGGCCTTTGAACCCTTTGATGATTCTCCTTCATCGAAGTCTAAACCAAATTTGATGCCGGAAGGCCTTTGGTTATTTAACATTTTATCTAGCTTTATAGTACTTTCTTCAAAATTATGAAAATAGCTCAATTTCCTATTCATCTCCTCTAGCTGCATCCTTAACTTAACAATGTCTTCTTCTAGCTTGTTGCATTCAATTGTCTTTACAATTAATTTTTCATCAAGAACTTCAGACATTTTCTTGAATTCCTCTGTCTGTATTTTCAAATTGTTTATTATGTTAGTGGCATCCTCTAGTTTCTTTGAAAACTTTTTATTTTTTTTCCTTTCTACACTCAACTCTTCAAGTGCAGCAACCAATTCTCCTTCCAGATACACTTCAGCCTCATCCTTAAAGTTTTCATCACCTTCCTGATTTTCCTCTGTTCTTTCTTCTTCAAGTGCCATGAACAGAGCTTCACCTATTTCTTCTTCAGAATCCTCACCTGAGATTTCTTCAGAAGAGCTGACATTCTTGGATATGAAGCTTTTCTTCTTGAAGTTGTTCTTTCTAAAATTTTGTTTCTTCTTCCAGTCACCCTTTTCTTGGTGTGACCCTTCACCATTTTTTGGTTTTCTCATTCATTGGACATTTGGCTGCAAAATGACCGACTCCTCCATAATTGAAGCACTTAAATGGTAGCTTTCCTCTATATTTTCCTTTTCCCTTTGTGATTTTTCAAACAAAATTAGCTTCTATTTCATCCAGTGTCTCTTCATCCTTAGATTCATGTTCAACTTTTATATTTTTGTGTGCTTTAAAAGTAGCTTCTCTGTCTATAGACTTAGTTTGTCCTATTCTCATTTTGTATGCAGTCAAGGAACCATTCATCTCATCCATGCTAAAATTTTTTAGATCTTTTGCATCTTCTATTACATAAACTTTGGAGTTAAATCTTTTGTGAAGTGTTCTGAGAACCTTTTTCACGACAACTGCATCATCAATTTCTTCATCGAGTCCTCTGATTACATTAATGATTCCATTGAATCTCAGCATATAAGCCTCTATGTTCTCATCTTCATTCATTTGTAGTGCTTCGAACTGAGCTCGATGAGTTTGTAGCTTGGCTTCCTTGATCTTGTTGTCTCCTTCATGGATGCTCTTCAGTTTATCCCACATGTCTTTTGTTGATTTATAGCTCATGACTCTTATCAGTTCACTATCTACAAGCCCACACATTATGGCATTCTTTGCTTTGGAGTTATTCTCAATTTTTTTCTTCTCAGCAGTATCTGTTGGAGGAGTAGTGGGTGTTGTGTATCCACTATCTATAGAATCCAAAATGTCGTATCCCAACACACTTAGATATGTCTGCATCCTGAGTTTCCAGAAAGTGTAATTAGTTCCATCGAATAAGGGAGCTTTGTTGAATGAGAATCCTTCACCACCTGCCATTGTGTTTCTTCCAAGATCACCTTAGCTGATTAAGCTTGTTCAAGAAACCTTGCTCTGATACCAATTGATATTCACACAATGACACTGAGAGGGGGGGGTGAATCAGTGTAGCTATTAATATTCAATTCTACAGCATTTAAAACTAAATCAAAGAGAACTTGAAAACCAGAAAAGTAAATTGAACAAGAGAGCACACCACAACACACAGTATAACGAGGTTCACCAATTTGGCTACTCCTCAAAAATGACTGCTTGGACTCCAATCCAAATCCAGTCTGTGCAAAATATCAATTTTACAAACACTTTACCAGCATCCACTGGAAGAAGCACCAACCCCTTAATTTTCTACTGCAACAGATAGGAGCACCAACCCCTAGTACCAAGCACCTACTTGAACTACAATTCTGAGCAATTATAATGACATAAAAATGTCTTCACTATTTACAAGACCCTGACTGGTCTGTAATTAAACAAACTCTACACACTCTCACGGCTCTGCTTATTTCTCTCTTGGCTTTCTTCTAACCCTCTTTTCACAGTAATTTCACTCTCATAGTAGCAACCTGATTCTCTACACGACTGTCCTTTTATAACCCCTTTTTCTCATCGAGACCTCATCTTCTATGACTTTTTTAATCCTGCATGCAGTCAAATGACATACATTGACTATTTGAATTCTTTTCTCTTCTCCATAAGCGGCTGCTTGAATTCTATAGATACGACTGTTCGAATGCTTTAACGATTCTGCATATATGGTTGTTCGAATGTATTTTTGATTCTCCATATGAGGCTATTCGAGTTCTGCAAATACGGTTGTTCGAATTCTTTTACGATTCTATATATACGGCTGTTCAAATGTATTTTTGATTCTCCATATGCGGCTGTTCGAATTCTACAAATACGACTGTTAGAATGCTTTTCTTGTAACTCCAGTTAATTTTTACATGGTTGGCTGCATGAATTTCCTCTATGCTTTTTCCAATACTTGTCATTGTGTAACTGTAGATCTGACTCCAGTTAACTCTTACGTAACTGGCTGCATGATTTTCCTTTGCACTTTTTTGACACCTGTCACTGTGCATGCACCTTCAGCTTTTACCTGCCAAACTGTTACCTATCGCGATATCGTGACATTTCTACCCATTTGAATTTTTTTGGACTATTGACCGTGAAAACTTGACCTGTCGCGATATCATGACGTTTTTTGCCTCCTCGACCTTATCTTGGCATGCACCCACAAAAATAGAACATGTCACGAAATCGCGACACATTTGCTACCTCCAGCTCTTTTCTGTCTCCTACCTATGAAAACGAGACATGTCACGAAATCGCGACACATTCACAGCCTCTCGCTCTTTTCTGCCTCTTGCCCGCAAAAATAGGACATGTCGTGAAATCGCGACACTTTTCGCTTTCCTGCACTATCCTTCACTTGCACCCACAAAAATGGAACACGTCACAAAATCATGACACTTTTTGCTGTCGTACACTTTTCTCCGCAAGCCTCAGCAAAATTGGAACATGTCACGAAATCGTGACACTTTTTGCTGCCGTACACTTTTCTCCGCAAGCCTCAGCGAAATCAAAACATGTCACAAAATCGTGACACTTTTTGCTACAATACACTTTTCTCTGCAAGCCTCAACGAAATTGAAACATGTCGCGAAATCACGACACTTTTTGTTGTCGTACACTTTTCTCTACAAGCCTTAGTGAAATTGAAACATGTCGTGAAATCGTGACGCTTTTTGCTGTCGTACACTTTTCTCCGCAAGCCTCAGTGAAATCAGAACATGTCACAAAATCATGATGTTTTTTTGCCTTAGCGCTGTTCTTTGCTTTTTGCCCGCAAAAATGCAACATGTCACGAAATCACGACATCTTTCACATTTGTACATTTCTCGCTTCATGCGCTAGCGAAATCAAGACATGTAGCGAAATTGCTATAGCTTTTTGACTTGGCACTTCTTCTTTGTTGCAGCCTCCGAAAATCCTACATGTAGCGAAATCGCTACACCTTTGTGTTCTACACTTTTGACTTGTAGTGAAGTCGCTACACCTTTTTGTTCTGTAGTTTCGACTTGTAGCGAAATCGCTACACCTTTCTGTTCTACAGTTTCAACTTGTAGCAAAATTGCTACACCTTTTTGTTCTGTAGTTTTGACTTGTAGTGACATCGCTACACCTTTGTGTTCTGCACTTTTGACTTGTAGTGAAATCGCTACACCTTTGTGCTTTGACTCTGCCTCTCTGCTTTGGCCCACGAAACTCCAACATGTAGTGAAATCGCTACTCTTTTGTTTCCATACATTCTCTCTCCTCTTTGGGTTGCGAAAACCCGACGTGTCGCGATATCGCGACACTTTTCACCCTTAGTGCTTTTCTTTTGAAACTATCACGAAATCGTGACACTTTTTGTCCTTGGCGCTGCTTCTCCAAACTTGTCATGAAATCACGACAATTTTTCAACTTTGCTTCTTTCCTTCCAGCATGTCATGAAATCGTGACATTTTTGGTTGTGCCTTCTCTCTCCTCATTTTTGTCACGAAATCGTGACATTTTCAGCTGTGCCTTCTCTCTCCTCATTTTTGTCACAAAATCGTGACATTTTCGACTGCGCCTTCTCTCTCCTCATTTTTGTCGCAAAATCACGACAGAAAACATGTCGCGATATCGCGACAGTTTTCTTACTTGTCTTTTTTTGCAAATTTTTGAATCTGGCCCACTTCTGATTTCCTAGAATTTCATTGTCCTTGTTCTTACTGACTTCTGAATTCTTTTCCACTGCTTCAACTGCATCAATTTCTATTTGTGTTGAAAACAATGACAATACTTTTGCTGCACCTTGCTCAACATGAACTCCATCATCTCTCCTTCTCTGTTTCTCCTCACACCTTCTATGCTACTCTTCTTGCTCCTACAATTTTATTCTGAGCCACTCCTCTTGTAGGGCTTTAAATTACCACTGTAAAGCTTCAAAATCTTCTACTGTCATCATATCGCTCTTGCTGCCACGACTTCTTCATGGAGGAATTTTTATTCACTTTTCTCACAAAGCTTAACTAATTTTGATGTAGTTGCCTCACTTTTGACGATCCGCTCACACGCTCAGAACCCTAACTCACTCTTCTCTCTCTTAGAACCCTACCACAGATCCTGGCACAAACTACCTCATGGTCGATGATCAGTTTACGCACTCAAGAACACTAGCTCTGATACCATTGATGGTGAACGAGAAAACACATAGATGCAAATCCAAAAAAAATCATTACATTAACTGGAATAACACTTATAGATACAACCCATAGGCTTTACAAGCAACCAGCACTCATCTTGGTTTTCTCTAACCCTATCTCTCAGTGCGTTCTCCAATCCACCACCCCGCCTATTACAAAAAATTAGGTTTTTATAGAGGCCCCGACCCTCTGAAACATCTTTCCCAAAAATCGGATCACCAACCTGATTAATGGCTCCACTCCGCACGGCCCCTATCATCGTTGCTTCTTATCAGATCACTCTGACCATCGCTCCCTGTCAGATTACTCT